>OX421503.1:3365813-4085813 GCA_949126835.1 Anisus vortex | reverse complement strand
AAGCACTAGACTACACATAGATCTAATTTGAAGGCATTTTTAAAGGGACAATACTCTGATTATTTTGTAGATTGTGTGACCGCCATTACTTTGCCCCCAACTAATGGCAGGTGCTCATCAGAGCTGGGTAGACTCAAGGACACCCTACAGACCTTGAGAACATAATATCCTAGCCTTCACCAGGATTCAAAACCAGGACCTTTGGTGCACTAGCCAAACGCGCTCGGACACCGTGAATCGTAGGGAACAAGAGGCTGACCACACAATCCCCTAGTATGCCGTGGCCAAAGATAATGGCGTACGCTGCTCCACCGGCCCTACGATTAGTTTGGAATACTTCACTTTCACTTACCTATCAACTACAGCCAATACCAGTCTGTCAAATACACAAGGACACCTTACAGACCCGGAAACAAACAAAAATTATGACCTTTCACCGGGCTTCAAACCCGGGACCATCGGTACGCTAGCCGAGCGCGCTGCCGCTAACCCAGCGTGCCCCATCATAAAAATGATTTTAAACGCGACAAAAAAACATATTTGAGAGAAAGAGATACAAACTGAAAGAGAATTTCTTTTTTAAACAACAAACAGTTAATGCGAAAGGTAAATTTATAGCACCCCCAAAAGAAAACATACTTAGGTCCACTGCCCCGCTATGCTACGAATAGCTATTTTCCTTCCAATAAAGTAAATAATAACACGGGCGAAGAAAGCACCCGGCGTGCTGAGTGACAATTATTGATCTATCTCATCTCATGTGGGCTTTTTGTTTTCTTCTAAGCTCCTTTAACTCTGGTCTCGTAGCTCCTTTAACTCTGGACTCGTTCGTTAACGTTAAAAAAAATCTGCATAGGCCGATTTTCAGGAGATAAGGGCTGGTCGAGCTACTTAATCTGTTCTTCGGTCCATCTTATTCTGCGGACTAGCCGTTGAAATTGCAGACTTTTGGTTTGCGTTTCTCTGAATAATTTCTTGGAAAGATCAGCTGGAAAGTTTCAAGCCACAAAGTTTGGAATTTAGGATTGAATACATCTCCATTTGTGGGGTACTTGTGAACGCGTCCTCACTGGCAATATGGATCAATTAAACCCACTCCCCCAACCAGTCTTTAACGAATACTGTTAAATACGATGGCCTGACACCATCAGCAATGCCAGCCCTTTAGAAAGGACCGGCCAAGCCTCAAACTGAAGAGGAGATCAGGAAGAGAAGATGGGGGCTGGATAGGTCACACACTACCCAAACCAGCAAATAACATTACAAGTCAAGCATTGCGATGAAATCCCCAGGGAAAAAAGGAATAGGGGCCGCCCAAGAAACACATGGGGGCGTGACATTGAAGAAGCCGAAATCACCAAGATGGAATTCAGCTGGAACCAGATAGAGAGGATGGCCCAGGATAGGAGAAGCTAGAGAACTGGCCCCATACTCCGACAAGGGTTGAAGGGCATAAGTAAGCAAGTAGCCCAGTCTTTCACCCCGATCATTAATCCAAAAACCCCTAGAGGTGTCAACAAATATAATATAGTTCATATTATCATATGTAACATCCAAGAGACGCGCCAGGCTTTTAAAAAAAATCACGAAGACGCTTTCCTGTACATTAACATTCAAAGATACACTGATGGAATCTAAACTTTTATTTTTATAAAAACAAAAACAGAAATCGGTCTAAGGGAAAAAGAAAACAAGAGCAAGAAGATGAAGAAGAAAAATGTTGGCGTTTTTACAACAAAGTGAGTCATTATTTTTCTAGACCTCTCACTCTCTCTCTCTCTCTCTTTCTCTCTCTTTCTCTCTTTCTCTCTCTCTCTCTCTCACTCCAGCGATGTCAAGGTCGTGATTACAAAGAGCCGTCTGGAAGGCTAGAAGTTAGAAAAAGTAAGGCAGAAAGAAACACGCAGAAAAATAAAAGAATATTCCCAGGTGCGAGAAGTTAAAACTGGGACAGCACTCCCTCCATGCCACTCGTACACAGAACATATCTCTATCTGTCTTCCACTCCCTCTCTCTCTCTCCCTCTCTCTCTCCCTCTCTCTCTCTCCCTCTCTCTCGCGGAATTGCGTTTCTAACATGATTCAGTAACATAAATGTTTACTAATAAAAGAAAATATCCGTTGCATGTTCTATGGAATGTCTGCTTTGTAGTCTATAAGTTATAGATTTTCTTTGATAGATATTTTGTAAGTGCTCTATATAATATGTAGCATGTATAGTTTGTCTCTTCTAGAATCTCAAATGGAATCGTACTGCTCTAATGGAATCGTCCAGCTCTAATGGAATCGTCCTGCTCGAATGGAATCGTCCTGCTCGAATGGAATCGTCCTGCTCTAACTCTAATGGAATCGTCCTGCTCTAACTCTAATGGAATCGTCCTGCTCTAACTCTAATGGAATCGTCCTGCTCTAATGGAATCGTCCAGCTCTAATGGAATCGTCCTGCTCTAATGGAATCGTCCTGCTCTAACTCTAATGGAATCGTCCTGCTCTAATGGAATCGCCCTGCTCTAACTCTAATGGAATCGTCCTGCTCTAATGGAATCAACCTGCTCTAACTCTAATGGAATCGTCCTGCTCTAATGGAATCAACCTGCTCTAACTCTAATGGAATCGTCCTGCTCTAATGGAATCAACCTGCTCTAACTCTAATGGAATCAACCTGCTCTAACTCTAATGGAATCGTCCTGCTCTAATGGAATCGTCCTGCTCTAACTCTAATGGAATCGTCCTGCTCTAACTCTAATGGAATCGTCCTGCTCTAACTCTAATGGAATCGTCCTGCTCTAATGGAATCGTCCAGCTCTAATAGAATCGTCCTGCTCTAACGGAATCGTCCTGCTCTAATGGAATCCAACTTGTCGACGTCTGTTGTATTCTCTCTCGACTGTATCCACGGCCGGCTAGTCTAATTGTGACATGTGTCATACAGTAAAAAAAAAAGCTTTTGAAGCCTCCTTTACTAAGTCCGCACAGACATTTTTGACATTCAGTTAATGGATATTTCGCCGGGAGAATGAGGGAGGGGGTGCGTAGTTCTAGAGATTTGATGTTCGAGTCTGAGTCGGGTGGGGGGGGGGGGCAGAGGGGTGTGGGTGAGATTGGCTGAAAGATAAGAATGCGCCTTCACGTGCGGGCAGTTAAATATGTTTGCGTACACAAAGATAGACCAGGCAGACAGGCGAATTGCGGGACAAAGGAAGTGGGAAGATTCATAGAGTGGTAGATAGTGTCAGTGAGTGACAGAATGAGGTAACGAGAGACAGACAGACAGACAATTAAAGCGATGGATAGAAAGACAGAGATACACCAGACAGACATCGGACAGACACCGGACAGACACCGGACAGACAGAGATAGATAGATAGATAGATAGATAGATAGATAGATAGATAGATAGATAGATAGATAGATAGATAGATAGATAGTCAGGCAGACAGACAGGCAGGAAGATAGGTAGATAGATAGGTAGTTTGTCTAGGCAAGCAGACAGCCAACCAGCCAGCTACACAGACACACCGATGCGATAGATAGACAGATAAATAGATAGATCGTATAATTACTCGATTTATCGATTAGGTGTAAAATTAATTGAGCAATGGATTTATTGGACTATATGATTGAATTATTCCTTATCGGTAATTGATTATGTAAACACCGCCACAAGACAGGAGTAAATGACATCCTGACAAAGATATGACAACCACCTCACAACACCAACCTTCACCCCCCCCTCCATACACACGAAGTTTGCCCCAACACACACCCCGCCCTCGCGCCCACGTCTCGGCTTTCAAAGGGCAGATCTTGCGAGGTCGACAGAGGCCGCACGTTACCATGGCAACGAGAAGCTCCAATGTCATACCCAATAATAAGGTGTCGCATCGCCCATCCTTCAATAACCATCTCAAAAATAAACAAACAAATGAATAAATAAACATCACGAATCGTTCTTGTAATCATTTGCCTAGTGTTTAACGATGAGGTCACTGAACTACAACTCTCTGAACCCAATTCGTTCTTAATTCTAACACTCACATCCATGGAACATGTTCGGTTAGGTACCGACGGCCCTGTGTGAAGGTTAGGGTTTGTTCTCGGGGTCTTGGACGGGGGTGGGGAAGTGGGACGTCCCTGAGTCTACCTAGTTATCATGGTTACCTATCCACTAAAGGCGGTTGGGCATTGTGTTGGCCACACAATATTCTAGTATGCCTTCGCCACAGACACTATTGTGAACGCTGCTTCCACATACCCTAAGGCCCATACTGGTCTCACATGAAACATTTGCTTACTTGTATATCTGCCAGATTATGCCATAAGTAGCACAGAGGATCTATCATTCCTCCCACCTCTCTCCTCCCTCCCACTTACTCTCCTTTCTTTCTCTCCTCTCTTTCTCTCTATCTCTCTTTCTTTCTCTCTCTATCTCTTTCTCTCTCTCTCTCTCTCTTTCTCTCTCTCTCTCTCTTTCAATCTCTCTCTTTTGGCGCGACCTGACGACTACATTTTCTCAGATAATACGACGATGCATTAGAAATTGCTTTACTATATAACAAAAAACACAACTTCTCTAGCCATTGCATTCTCGACACCCAGACTTCCATCTCATAAACTCGTAAGACCCCAGAGAAAATTAATAAAAAAACATAGCTCAATCATAACCGCACTAGCTTTCATAAATATTGTGTTCTAATCGCCTCATAAATAAACTCAAGATTTGGGGGGAAAGAAACTTACAATGTTACAGTCTGAAAGTCGATACCACTAGTGAGAAGAGAAAAAAAAACATAATTGAGGAGGGAAAAAAACCTAGACATTTTGCAGCGTTACTTTTCTCGTGGGATATAAATAGATTATATTGAATAATGAAGTGTTGTCGGCACGTCAAAAGAGACGGGTCGAGTTGAGTTTAATTTAACTCACTGATTGGCACACTTCAACCGGTAGAAACCATTACGGTAAGCTGGTTTTAAAAGGCAATGATATATAAGATATAACGGATATATCACGCAGAGATAGGATTATACAAACAACATATCTATATTAGACGGTGTGTGTGTTCAACCAATCATATTACTTAATTTAAAGACACGTGACCTTATTGTCTCATATTATACCTTTGCGATTGCACTTCTGGCATGTTTCTTCGCTAGCTAAGTGGATAACGTATCGAATTGCCATGCGGGCGACCCGGGTTCGATTCTCCACTTAGTCTATACCTTTTTTCTACCCTTTTTTAAATTTCAATTAATATTACTTTTAACCCTTCCCGTACCGACCTACTTCTATCTATGCTGCCTTCAGTTCCGCTATATACGCGCCCGGGACTGTAAGGGTTAAAAAAAGATTGCAAATCTACGAGCAACACCGGGCAAGTTAGTTTTTGTTAAATAAAAACACTTGCCTATTTTTTTACCCGATTACAATATTTATTTTAAATTACTTTTCTCAAAGTCTTCAGTAAAAAAAAAATATTTAAGAATTAGATTTAGATCTACAGCTTTCTGTTCATTGTGGTTCATAATTCTTTTTATCTGTAGCTTATACAGGCCTGTTTCATTTTTCCCCGGGAAATGCCGGACAATTTAGCTTGTGTATACATATATTATATCATATCTACTATATATATATAAATCTCAAAAGGAATATGTATGTGGCTGGCTGGCTGGCTGGCTGGCTGGGTATGTACATACCGCATAATCTTTTTAAATACTGGACATAAAAACGTGAAATTTGCTACAAATATTCTTTGCGTTACGGCGGTGAACACTGTCAAGGTTTTAAAAAAATTAAAATGACCGCAGTGGTCAGTTTGGTCAAAAAACGCAAATAAAACGACATATTTTGGGTTCATGTTGAATTTGCCGTTCCAACTTTTATAGTTTTTCGTCACAAAGTTAGAAAAAAAAAGGATGCGCTGAGATTATTTTTATGACGTCATCAATCTTTGCGCATGGATTTTATAGCAATGAAGGGACATTTTTCATTCATGTTTAAATTGACGTCATCAAACTATGTGCATGGATTTTATTATCTCAACTCAAAGACGGGAACAAATTTTCTTCATGTTAAAATTGTCTACGTGCCGTAAACAACATAAATTCTTTACACTACCAATACTGTAGTTGATTTTCTTAATCTATCACTACTTTAATACTTTACACTGTGAATACATGACTTAAAGCTAATTAATAATTTAAAACTTTACAAACATAGGACAAAGCAAATAGACTTAGCATTTTTTTTTCTGTTTCGGGAAGTAATACCGACGCCTTACTAAGCTTATTTAAACGCAGTGGTCCTGGTTACACTCTATATTTAAGCTTATAATTATATGGCGTCATCAAATTTTGCGTATTTATGCGTTTAAGAAGGGAACAAAATTTTGTTTTAATTTGCGTCGTAATTTGTAAAATGCAATATTTAAATGGTATAAGTTACCGGAAAATACTTTATCCCCGCTTAAGACTATTGTTTATAACTCCATGGGTTATTTTATCCAGTTCCGAGAACTGGGCACCTTTAGGCTTATCGCCTAGGTAACGGCCATTGTTTAAATTACCGGGCAATGTTTAAATTACCGGGTAATGTTTATAATACCGGGCAATGTTTATAATACCGGGCAATGTTTAAATTACCGGGCAATGTTTAAATTACCGGGCAATGTTTATAATACCGGGCAATGTTTATAATACCGGGCAATGTTTAAATTACAGGGCAATGTTTAAATTACCGGGCAATGTTTAAATTACCGGGCAATGTTTATAATACCGGGCAATGTTTATAATACCGGGCAATGTTTAAATTACCGGGCAATGTTTAAATTACCGGGCAATGTTTAATTTGCCGGGCAATGTTCAAATTGCCGGAACTAAATTTTTAAAGTTTTAATTCGTGTCGTATACGTTTTATAAACATTATTTCATAAGGGTTTCATTTGTTATTGTTTTACATGTTGAATAGAAAATGTAATTCTAAGTTTGCTTCCAAAGCAACAATAAATAAATAAATAGCAAATAAACAAAAACAACACAACATAGGTCTGCGACTTAATGTTTGTCGTAAAAAAAATATATCAAACAATCATTAAAAAAAAAAAAAGTACTGTCGAATGTTCTTTATCAATGAATAGAACAAAATATATTCATGTTTTAATTTGCGTCGTAATTTATAGCGGGCAATTTTGTAATTGTTATAATGGGTGATGAGTAATGCTTTTAACGGGTAATTCATGCTGTAGCGGGAGAATAAAAAATTACCTCACGTTTAAATTCGTGTCGTAGGTCATGCGGGCAATCTCATTATAACTGCCTGAGTAGTTAGAGTGTATGTAAACATAACTTTTAGCCGGTTCGGAGGACCGGGCACATAATCGGCTAGTATATATATAAATCTCAAAAGGAATATGTGGCTGGCTGGCTGGGTATGTACATACCGCATAATCTTTTTAAATACTGGACATAAAAACGTGAAATTTGCTACAAATATTCTTTGCGTTACGGCGGTGAACACTGTCAAGGTTTAAAAAAAATTAAAATGACCGCAATGGTCAGTTTGGTCAAAAAACGCGAAAAAAAACACAACTTTTGATTCACATTGTCTTTGCCAGTACAACTTTTTATAGTTTTTCGTCACAAAGTTAGAAAAAAAAAGGATGCGCTGAGATTATTTTTATGACGTCATCAATCTTTGCGCATGGATTTTATAGCGATGAAGAGACATTTTTCGTTCATGTTTAAATTGACGTCATCAAACTATGTGCATGGATTTTTATCTTAATGATGGGAACAAATTTTCTTCATGTTTAAATTTCCTACGTGCCGTAAAAAACATAAATTCTTTACACTACCAATACTGTAGTTGATTTTCTTAATCTATCACTACTTTAATACTTTACACCGTGAACACATGACTTAAAGCTAATTAATAATTTAAAACTTTACAAACATAGGACAAAGCAAATAGATTTTGCATTTTTTTTCTGTTTCGGGAAGTAATACCGACGCCTTACTAAGCTTATTTAAACGCAGTGGTCCTGATTACACTCTATATTTAAGCTTATAATTATATGGCTGCAGCAAATTTTGCGTATTTATGCGTTTAAGAAGGGAACAAAATTTTGTTTTAATTTGCGTCGTAATTTGTAGAATGCAATATTTAAATGGTTTAAGTTACCGGAAAAGACTATTGCTTATAACTCCATGGGTTATTTTATACAGTTCCGAGAACTGGGCACCTTTAGCATTTTCGCCTTGGTAACGGCCATTGTTTAAATTACCGGGCAATGTTTAAATTACCGGGCAATGTTTATAATACCGGGCAATGTTTAATTTACCGGGCAATGTTTAAATTACCGGGCAATGTTTATAATACCAGGCAATGTTTAAATTACCGGGCAATGTTTAAATTACCGGGCAATGTTTAAATTACCGGGCAATGCTTAATTACCGGGCAATGTTTAAATTACCGGGCAATGTTTAAATTACCGGGCAATGTTTAATTACCGGGCAATGTTTAAATTACCGGGCAATGTTTATAATACCGGGCAATGTTTAAATTACCGGGCAATGTTTATAATACCGGGCAATGTTTAAATTACCGGGCAATGTTTATAATACCGGGCAATGTTTAAATTACCGGGCAATGTTTAAAATACCGGGCAATGTTTAAATTACCGGGCAATGTTTATATTACCGGGCAATGTTTAATTTGCCGGGCAATGTTCAAATTGCCGGAACTAACTTTTTAAAGTTTTAATTCGTTTCGTATACGTTTTATAAACATTATTTCATATGGGTTTCATTTGTTATTGTTTTACATGTTGAATAGAAAATTTAATTCTAAGTTTGCTTCCAAAGCAACAATAAATAAATAAATAGCAAATAAACAAAAACAACACAACATAGGTCTGCGACTTAATGTTTGTCGTAAAAAAAATATATCAAACAATCATTAAAAAAAATAAAAGTACTGTCGAATGTTCTTAATCAATGAATAGAACAAAATATATTCATGTTTTAATTTGCGTCGTAATTTATAGCGGTCAATTTTGTAATTGTTATAATGGGTGATGAGTAATGATTTTAACGGGTAATTCATGTTGTAGCGGGCAAAAAAAAAATTACCTCACGTTTAAATTCGTGTCGTAGGTCATGCGGGCAATCTCATTATAACTGCCTGAGTAGTTAGAGTGTATGTAAACATAACTTTTAGCCGGTTCGGAGGACCGGGCACATAACGGCTTGTCTACTATATATATAAATCTCAAAAGGAATATGTGGCTGGCTGGCTGGCTGGCTGGCTGGGTATGTACATACCGCATAATCTTTTTAAATACTGGACATAAAAACGTGAAATTTGCTACAAATATTCTTTGCATTACGGCGGTGAACACTGTCAAGGTTTTAAAAAAATTAAAATGACCGCAGTGGTCAGTTTGGTCAAAAAACGCGAAAAAAACACAACTTTTGATTCACATTGTCTTTGCCAGTACAACTTTTTATAGTTTTTCGTCACAAAGTTAGAAAAAAAAGGATGCGCTGAGATTATTTTTATGACGTCATCAATCTTTGCGCATGGATTTTTTAGCGATGAAGGGACATTTTTCATTCATGTTTAAATTGACGTCATCAAACTATGTGCATGGATTTTATTATCTCAACTCAATGACGGGAACAAATTTTCTTCATGTTTAAATTGTCTACGTGCCGTATACAACATAAATTCTTTACACTACCAATACTGTAGTTGATTTTCTTAATCTATCACTACTTTAATACTTTACACTGTGAATACATGACTTAAAGCTAATTAATAATTTAAAACTTTACAAACATAGGACAAAAGCAAATAGATATAGTATTTTTTTTTCTGTTTCGGGAAGTAATACCGACGCCTTAGTAAGCTTATTTAAACGCAGTGGTCCTGGTTACACTCTATATTTAAGCTTATAATTATATGGCGTCATCAAATTTTGCGTATTTATGCGTTTAAGAAGTTTTGTTTTAATTTGCGTCGTAATTTGTAGAATGCAATATTTAAATGGTTTCAGTTACCGAAAAATACTTTCTCCCCGCTTAAGACTATTGCTTATAACTCCATGGGTTATTTTATCCAGTTCCGAGAACTGGGCACCTTTAGGCTTATCGCCTTGGTAACGGCCATTGTTTAAATTACCGGGCAATGTTTAAATTACCGGGCAATGTTTATAATACCGGGCAATGTTTAAATTACCGGGCAATGTTTAAATTACCGGGCAATGTTTAAATTTTCGGGCAATGTTTAAATTACCGGGCAATGTTTATATTACCGGGCAATGTTTAATTTGCCGGGCAATGTTCAAATTGCCGGAACTAAAATTTTAAAGTTTTAATTCGTGTCGTATACGTTTTATAAACATTATTTCATATGGGTTTCAATTGTTATTGTTTTACATGTTGAATAGAAAATTTAATTCTAAGTTTGCTTCCAAAGCAACAATAAATAAATAAATAGCAAATAAACAAAAACAACACAACATAGGTCTGCGACTTAATGTTTGTCGTAAAAAAAATATATCAAACAATCATTAAAAAAAATAAAAGTACTGTCGAATGTTCTTTATCAATGAATAGAACAAAATATATTCATGTTTTAATTTGCGTCGTAATTTATAGCGGGCAATTTTGTAATTGTTATAATGGGTGATGAGTAATGCTTTTAACGGGTAATTCATGCTGTAGCGGGAGAATAAAAAATTACCTCACGTTTAAATTCGTGTCGTAGGTCATGCGGGCAATCTCATTATAACTGCCTGAGTAGTTAGAGTGTATGTAAACATAACTTTTAGCCGGTTCGGAGGACCGGGCACATAATCGGCTAGTATATATATAAATCTCAAAAGGAATATGTGGCTGGCTGGCTGGGTATGTACATACCGCATAATCTTTTTAAATACTGGACATAAAAACGTGAAATTTGCTACAAATATTCTTTGCGTTACGGCGGTGAACACTGTCAAGGTTTAAAAAAAATTAAAATGACCGCAATGGTCAGTTTGGTCAAAAAACGCGAAAAAAAACACAACTTTTGATTCACATTGTCTTTGCCAGTACAACTTTTTATAGTTTTTCGTCACAAAGTTAGAAAAAAAAAGGATGCGCTGAGATTATTTTTATGACGTCATCAATCTTTGCGCATGGATTTTATAGCGATGAAGAGACATTTTTCGTTCATGTTTAAATTGACGTCATCAAACTATGTGCATGGATTTTTATCTTAATGATGGGAACAAATTTTCTTCATGTTTAAATTTCCTACGTGCCGTAAAAAACATAAATTCTTTACACTACCAATACTGTAGTTGATTTTCTTAATCTATCACTACTTTAATACTTTACACCGTGAACACATGACTTAAAGCTAATTAATAATTTAAAACTTTACAAACATAGGACAAAGCAAATAGATTTTGCATTTTTTTTCTGTTTCGGGAAGTAATACCGACGCCTTACTAAGCTTATTTAAACGCAGTGGTCCTGATTACACTCTATATTTAAGCTTATAATTATATGGCTGCAGCAAATTTTGCGTATTTATGCGTTTAAGAAGGGAACAAAATTTTGTTTTAATTTGCGTCGTAATTTGTAGAATGCAATATTTAAATGGTTTAAGTTACCGGAAAAGACTATTGCTTATAACTCCATGGGTTATTTTATACAGTTCCGAGAACTGGGCACCTTTAGCATTTTCGCCTTGGTAACGGCCATTGTTTAAATTACCGGGCAATGTTTAAATTACCGGGCAATGTTTATAATACCGGGCAATGTTTAATTTACCGGGCAATGTTTAAATTACCGGGCAATGTTTATAATACCAGGCAATGTTTAAATTACCGGGCAATGTTTAAATTACCGGGCAATGTTTAAATTACCGGGCAATGCTTAATTACCGGGCAATGTTTAAATTACCGGGCAATGTTTAAATTACCGGGCAATGTTTAATTACCGGGCAATGTTTAAATTACCGGGCAATGTTTATAATACCGGGCAATGTTTAAATTACCGGGCAATGTTTATAATACCGGGCAATGTTTAAATTACCGGGCAATGTTTATAATACCGGGCAATGTTTAAATTACCGGGCAATGTTTAAAATACCGGGCAATGTTTAAATTACCGGGCAATGTTTATATTACCGGGCAATGTTTAATTTGCCGGGCAATGTTCAAATTGCCGGAACTAACTTTTTAAAGTTTTAATTCGTTTCGTATACGTTTTATAAACATTATTTCATATGGGTTTCATTTGTTATTGTTTTACATGTTGAATAGAAAATTTAATTCTAAGTTTGCTTCCAAAGCAACAATAAATAAATAAATAGCAAATAAACAAAAACAACACAACATAGGTCTGCGACTTAATGTTTGTCGTAAAAAAAATATATCAAACAATCATTAAAAAAAATAAAAGTACTGTCGAATGTTCTTAATCAATGAATAGAACAAAATATATTCATGTTTTAATTTGCGTCGTAATTTATAGCGGTCAATTTTGTAATTGTTATAATGGGTGATGAGTAATGATTTTAACGGGTAATTCATGTTGTAGCGGGCAAAAAAAAAATTACCTCACGTTTAAATTCGTGTCGTAGGTCATGCGGGCAATCTCATTATAACTGCCTGAGTAGTTAGAGTGTATGTAAACATAACTTTTAGCCGGTTCGGAGGACCGGGCACATAACGGCTTGTCTACTATATATATAAATCTCAAAAGGAATATGTGGCTGGCTGGCTGGCTGGCTGGCTGGGTATGTACATACCGCATAATCTTTTTAAATACTGGACATAAAAACGTGAAATTTGCTACAAATATTCTTTGCATTACGGCGGTGAACACTGTCAAGGTTTTAAAAAAATTAAAATGACCGCAGTGGTCAGTTTGGTCAAAAAACGCGAAAAAAACACAACTTTTGATTCACATTGTCTTTGCCAGTACAACTTTTTATAGTTTTTCGTCACAAAGTTAGAAAAAAAAGGATGCGCTGAGATTATTTTTATGACGTCATCAATCTTTGCGCATGGATTTTTTAGCGATGAAGGGACATTTTTCATTCATGTTTAAATTGACGTCATCAAACTATGTGCATGGATTTTATTATCTCAACTCAATGACGGGAACAAATTTTCTTCATGTTTAAATTGTCTACGTGCCGTATACAACATAAATTCTTTACACTACCAATACTGTAGTTGATTTTCTTAATCTATCACTACTTTAATACTTTACACTGTGAATACATGACTTAAAGCTAATTAATAATTTAAAACTTTACAAACATAGGACAAAAGCAAATAGATATAGTATTTTTTTTTCTGTTTCGGGAAGTAATACCGACGCCTTAGTAAGCTTATTTAAACGCAGTGGTCCTGGTTACACTCTATATTTAAGCTTATAATTATATGGCGTCATCAAATTTTGCGTATTTATGCGTTTAAGAAGTTTTGTTTTAATTTGCGTCGTAATTTGTAGAATGCAATATTTAAATGGTTTCAGTTACCGAAAAATACTTTCTCCCCGCTTAAGACTATTGCTTATAACTCCATGGGTTATTTTATCCAGTTCCGAGAACTGGGCACCTTTAGGCTTATCGCCTTGGTAACGGCCATTGTTTAAATTACCGGGCAATGTTTAAATTACCGGGCAATGTTTATAATACCGGGCAATGTTTAAATTACCGGGCAATGTTTAAATTACCGGGCAATGTTTAAATTTTCGGGCAATGTTTAAATTACCGGGCAATGTTTATATTACCGGGCAATGTTTAATTTGCCGGGCAATGTTCAAATTGCCGGAACTAAAATTTTAAAGTTTTAATTCGTGTCGTATACGTTTTATAAACATTATTTCATATGGGTTTCAATTGTTATTGTTTTACATGTTGAATAGAAAATTTAATTCTAAGTTTGCTTCCAAAGCAACAATAAATAAATAAATAGCAAATAAACAAAAACAACACAACATAGGTCTGCGACTTAATGTTTGTCGTAAAAAAAATATATCAAACAATCATTAAAAAAAATAAAAGTACTGTCGAATGTTCTTTATCAATGAATAGAACAAAATATATTCATGTTTTAATTTGCGTCGTAATTTATAGCGGGCAATTTTGTAATTGTTATAATGGGTGATGAGTAATGATTTTAACGGGTAATTCATGTTGTAGCGGGCAAATAAAAAATTACCTCACGTTTAAATTCGTGTCGTAGGTCATGCGGGCAATCTCATTATAACTGCCTGAGTAGTTAGAGTGTATGTAAACATAACTTTTAGCCGGTTCGGAGGACCGGGCACATAACGGCTTGTCTACTATATATATAAATCTCAAAAGGAATATGTGGCTGGCTGGCTGGCTGGCTGGCTGGGTATGTACATACCGCATAATCTTTTTAAATACTGGACATAAAAACGTGAAATTTGCTACAAATATTCTTTGCATTACGGCGGTGAACACTGTCAAGGTTTTAAAAAAATTAAAATGACCGCAGTGGTCAGTTTGGTCAAAAAACGCGAAAAAAACACAACTTTTGATTCACATTGTCTTTGCCAGTACAACTTTTTATAGTTTTTCGTCACAAAGTTAGAAAAAAAAGGATGCGCTGAGATTATTTTTATGACGTCATCAATCTTTGCGCATGGATTTTTTAGCGATGAAGGGACATTTTTCATTCATGTTTAAATTGACGTCATCAAACTATGTGCATGGATTTTATTATCTCAACTCAATGACGGGAACAAATTTTCTTCATGTTTAAATTGTCTACGTGCCGTATACAACATAAATTCTTTACACTACCAATACTGTAGTTGATTTTCTTAATCTATCACTACTTTAATACTTTACACTGTGAATACATGACTTAAAGCTAATTAATAATTTAAAACTTTACAAACATAGGACAAAAGCAAATAGATATAGTATTTTTTTTTCTGTTTCGGGAAGTAATACCGACGCCTTAGTAAGCTTATTTAAACGCAGTGGTCCTGGTTACACTCTATATTTAAGCTTATAATTATATGGCGTCATCAAATTTTGCGTATTTATGCGTTTAAGAAGTTTTGTTTTAATTTGCGTCGTAATTTGTAGAATGCAATATTTAAATGGTTTCAGTTACCGAAAAATACTTTCTCCCCGCTTAAGACTATTGCTTATAACTCCATGGGTTATTTTATCCAGTTCCGAGAACTGGGCACCTTTAGGCTTATCGCCTTGGTAACGGCCATTGTTTAAATTACCGGGCAATGTTTAAATTACCGGGCAATGTTTATAATACCGGGCAATGTTTAAATTACCGGGCAATGTTTAAATTACCGGGCAATGTTTAAATTTTCGGGCAATGTTTAAATTACCGGGCAATGTTTATATTACCGGGCAATGTTTAATTTGCCGGGCAATGTTCAAATTGCCGGAACTAAAATTTTAAAGTTTTAATTCGTGTCGTATACGTTTTATAAACATTATTTCATATGGGTTTCAATTGTTACTGTTTTACATGTTGAATAGAAAATTTAATTCTAAGTTTGCTTCCAAAGCAACAATAAATAAATAAATAGCAAATAAACAAAAACAACACAACATAGGTCTGCGACTTAATGTTTGTCGTAAAAAAAATATATCAAACAATCATTAAAAAAAATAAAAGTACTGTCGAATGTTCTTTATCAATGAATAGAACAAAATATATTCATGTTTTAATTTGCGTCGTAATTTATAGCGGGCAATTTTGTAATTGTTATAATGGGTGGTGAGTAATGATTCTAACGGGTAATTCATGTTGTAGCGGGCAAATAAAAAATTACCTCACGTTTAAATTCGTGTCGTAGGTCATGCGGGCAATCTCATTATAACTGCCTGAGTAGTTAGAGTGTATGTAAACATAACTTTTAGCCGGTTCGGAGGACCGGGCACATACCGGCTTGTATATATATAAATCTCAAAAGGAATATGTATGTATGTGGCTGGCTGGCTGGCTGGGTATGTACATACCGCATAATCTTTTTAAATACTGGACATAAAAACGTGAAATTTGCTACAAATATTCTTTGCGTTACGGCGGTGAACACTGTCAAGGTTTAAAAAAAATTAAAATGACCGCAGTGGTCAGTTTGGTCAAAAAACGCGAAAAAAACACAACTTTTGATTCACATTGTCTTTGCCAGTACAACTTTTTATAGTTTTTCGTCACAAAGTTAGAAAAAAAAGGATGCGCTGAGATTATTTTTATGACGTCATCAATCTTTGCGCATGGATTTTTATAGCAATGAAGGGACATTTTTTATTAATGTTTAAATTGACGTCATCAAACTATGTGCATGGATTTTATTATCTCAACTCAATGACGGGAACAAATTTTCTTCATGTTTAAATTGTCTACGTGCCGTATACAACATAAATTCTTTACACTACCAATACTGTAGTTGATTTTCTTAATCTATCACTACTTTAATACTTTACACTGTGAATACATGACTTAAAGCTAATTAATAATTTAAAACTTTACAAACATAGGACAAAAGCAAATAGATATAGTATTTTTTTTTCTGTTTCGGGAAGTAATACCGACGCCTTAGTAAGCTTATTTAAACGCAGTGGTCCTGGTTACACTCTATATTTAAGCTTATAATTATATGGCGTCATCAAATTTTGCGTATTTATGCGTTTAAGAAGTTTTGTTTTAATTTGCGTCGTAATTTGTAGAATGCAATATTTAAATGGTTTCAGTTACCGAAAAATACTTTCTCCCCGCTTAAGACTATTGCTTATAACTCCATGGGTTATTTTATCCAGTTCCGAGAACTGGGCACCTTTAGGCTTATCGCCTTGGTAACGGCCATTGTTTAAATTACCGGGCAATGTTTAAATTACCGGGCAATGTTTATAATACCGGGCAATGTTTAAATTACCGGGCAATGTTTAAATTACCGGGCAATGTTTAAATTTTCGGGCAATGTTTAAATTACCGGGCAATGTTTATATTACCGGGCAATGTTTAATTTGCCGGGCAATGTTCAAATTGCCGGAACTAAAATTTTAAAGTTTTAATTCGTGTCGTATACGTTTTATAAACATTATTTCATATGGGTTTCAATTGTTATTGTTTTACATGTTGAATAGAAAATTTAATTCTAAGTTTGCTTCCAAAGCAACAATAAATAAATAAATAGCAAATAAACAAAAACAACACAACATAGGTCTGCGACTTAATGTTTGTCGTAAAAAAAATATATCAAACAATCATTAAAAAAAATAAAAGTACTGTCGAATGTTCTTTATCAATGAATAGAACAAAATATATTCATGTTTTAATTTGCGTCGTAATTTATAGCGGGCAATTTTGTAATTGTTATAATGGGTGGTGAGTAATGATTCTAACGGGTAATTCATGTTGTAGCGGGCAAATAAAAAATTACCTCACGTTTAAATTCGTGTCGTAGGTCATGCGGGCAATCTCATTATAACTGCCTGAGTAGTTAGAGTGTATGTAAACATAACTTTTAGCCGGTTCGGAGGACCGGGCACATACCGGCTTGTATATATATAAATCTCAAAAGGAATATGTATGTATGTGGCTGGCTGGCTGGCTGGGTATGTACATACCGCATAATCTTTTTAAATACTGGACATAAAAACGTGAAATTTGCTACAAATATTCTTTGCGTTACGGCGGTGAACACTGTCAAGGTTTAAAAAAAATTAAAATGACCGCAGTGGTCAGTTTGGTCAAAAAACGCGAAAAAAACACAACTTTTGATTCACATTGTCTTTGCCAGTACAACTTTTTATAGTTTTTCGTCACAAAGTTAGAAAAAAAAGGATGCGCTGAGATTATTTTTATGACGTCATCAATCTTTGCGCATGGATTTTTATAGCAATGAAGGGACATTTTTTATTAATGTTTAAATTGACGTCATCAAACTATGTGCATGGATTTTATTATCTCAACTCAATGACGGGAACAAATTTTCTTCATGTTTAAATTGTCTACGTGCCGTAAACAACATAAATTCTTTACACTACCAATACTGTAGTTGATTTTCTTAATCTATCACTACTTTAATACTTTACACTGTGAATACATGACTTAAAGCTAATAAATAATTTAAAACTTTACAAACATAGGACAAAGCAAATAGATATAGTATTTTTTTTTCTGTTTCGGGAAGTAATACCGACGCCTTATTAAGCATATTTAAACGCAGTGGTCCTGGTTACACTCTATATTTAAGCTTATAATTATATGGCGTCATCAAATTTTGCGTATTTATGCGTTTAAGAAGTTGTTTTAATTTGCGTCGTAATTTGTAGAATGCAATATTTAAATGGAAGACTATTGTTTATAACTCCATGGGTTATTTTATCCAGTTCCAAGAACTGGGCACCTTTAGGCTTATCGCCTTGGTAACGGCCATTGTTTAAATTACCGGGCCATGTTTAAATTACCGGGCAATGTTTATAATACCGGGCAATGTTTAAATTACCGGGCAATGTTTAAATTACCGGGCAATGTTTAAATTACCGGGCAATGTTTAAATTACCGGGCAATGTTTAAATTACCGGGCAATGTTTAAATTACCGGGCAATGTTTAAATTACCGGGCAATGTTTAAATTACCGGGCAATGTTTAAATTACCGGGCAATGTTTATAATACCGGGCAATGTTTAAATTACCGGGCAATGTTTAAATTACCGGGCAATGTTTAAATTACCGGGCAATGTTTAAATTACCGGGCAATGTTTAAATTACCGGGCAATGTTTAAATTACCGGGCAATGTTTAAATTACCGGGCAATGTTTAAATTACCGGGCAATGTTTAAATTACCGGGCAATGTTTAAATTACCGGGCAATGTTTAAATTACCGGGCAATGTTTATATAACCGGGCAATGTTTAATTTGCCGGGCAATGTTCGAATTGCCGGAACTAACTTTATAAAGTTTTATTACGTGTCGTATACGTTTTATAAACATTATTTCATATGGGTTTCATTTGTTATTGTTTTACGTGTTGAATAGAAAATTTAATTCTAAGTTTGCTTCCAAAGCAACAATAAATAAATAAATAGCAAATAAACAAAAACAACACAACATAGGTCTGCGACTTAATGTTTGTCGTAAAAAAATATATCAAACAATCATTAAAAAAAAAAAAAGTACTGTCGAATGTTCTTTATCAATGAATAGAACAAAATATATTCATGTTTTAATTTGCGTCGTAATTTATAGCGGGCAATTTTGTAATTGTTATAATGGGTGATGAGTAATGATTTTAACGGGTAATTCATGTTGTAGCGGGCAAATAAAAAATTACCTCACGTTTAAATTCGTGTCGTAGGTCATGCGGGCAATCTCATTATAACTGCCTGAGTAGTTAGAGTGTATGTAAACATAACTTTTAGCCGGTTCGGAGGACCGGGCACATAACGGCTTGTATAATATAAATGAAATACAACACTGCTGGAATATTGGCCTCCAGTGAGGAAATCCAGTGCTGTAATGAGGCCTTGAATTTAAGTACATCTCACATTACGTGAAGAGCTAAAGGCCAAGTTAAGAAATAGATTTCTCTTCTATATATCTATTCATGATTTACGTGACCGTTTATGACCTATGACCTATAAAAAAAAACACACGGAAATAGCCTCTTACGTTGAGGAATAGTTTAGCAATTCGTGAAATACTAACCTTTTCAAACTAACGATATTTTTTTTTATGTGTTATGATTCAACTGTATTAGTTTACAAATAAATATCAGATGTTATAAATAGAAACGTGTAATATTGTCAATTATAGGCTGACAACGAACAAGTTATGTAGAGAAAATACATTTCTAGAAACTCAACAGCCATTTATATATTTATATGTAATGGCACAAGTATTTCAAATGGGAAATTGAGACAATGGAATAGTTACAGACTTCAGTTTTATTATGGCTTCTCAAAGATAGTCTAGAGTCTAGATGAAGATGGATAGGTGGTTAGATGGATAAACGGATAGATCAACGGATTAACAGATAGATAAATGGGTAAATATATAAAAAGATATATAGATAAATAGATAGACAGATAAATAATAGATAGATTAAAGATAGATAAATAGATTGCTAGATTGATAGATTGAATAGATAGATAGATATACAGACAGACAGACAGGCGGACATACAGGACAGACAAGACAGATATATATATATATAGATAGATAGATAGATAGATAGATAGATAGATAGATAGATAGGTAGATATAATAAACCGCCAATGTGGGAATGCAATGCCTATAAGTAAGACCGAAAGGTTACCCTCCTCCCCCCCCCCCCACGCGTACTGCTCTGCCGTGTGAACTCCTGATCAGCATTGTCCACATCACGTCCACACGGCTCCACATGATGCCACTAAACCGTCATCATCATCATTCCCTCCCTACCCCCCGGCATGGCACCTCGCGGTAGAACGCGCAAGATTCCAGAGTAGGTAGCTCCAGTTTGACCTTTCACCTCTCGCGCAAGTCATTGGTAAAACAATAAACAGTAAACAAAAAAAGGAGGAAACTGTCAGTATACTAAACCATTTATAAAAATGTCTCTGTAAAGGTCAACGGTTATGTGGGAATCTGATGGGACAGTGCAGTTCTCATCCTCCGAATATAATCAAGTAACTTTGACACTAAAGTTGTTTTTTTTTAAGTTATTCTAAAGACTTTGCTATTCTCATTTAAAAACTCAATTTACTCCATTTACAGTCCCGGGCGCGTATATAGCGGGACTGAAGGTATGCATGGGAAAGTAAGTAGGTACGGGAAGGGTTAAAACAATTCACACAGAGATCAATAGTCCGACCGTCATCAAAATAATTTCGACACGCATCATCTTCGGGCTAAGGACAATTCATAACACAGGCTGAAGCAACACATGTTCCGCAAACGACAAATTGGAAGCAAGTGAAATGTGGCCCCTGCGGAATCAGCTCCCGAAAAAGCGTAACATATCCTTCACCCCCCCCCCCTCTTTCCCTTGTACTACTCTAACCAGGTCAGCCATATGGCCCCAGGAAGCTTCCTTCAATTACAATTTGTATGGTGGACTGAAGCAGCTGACAGCCACGGCGAAATGTAACACCCATAACCGATTCACTAAACCTAGATACACAAGTAGAGGATGAAAGGGCAAAGAGTAATTAAAGTAGTAAAAATACACGAGACATTCTTCTCTAATTTAGAAATATAACACAATAACAACCTGTTGCAATGATCAGATAAATATAAGGACAAAAACCCTTTCCTTCTCCCTTATGCGCAAATTTATGCATATAATTGTTATAACTACTCTTTCTTCCCGAGTGGCATTCGGGCATGGAATGGGTTGCCTGAACAAACCAGGAAAACCAGTAACGTAAAACCATGTAAAACATATTTTAAAAAAATGCAAGACAGACTAGACTTAAACCATGAATGAGGGTAGGACGCAATAATCTTCATTGTAGAAGGAGCGTCTGTAAAACATAAGATAATTAAGACTTGTCTAAAGCCGCCAAATCATAACACTTGAGAATGGAGACGAAGAAGGATCAAAATAATGTCGGCCTACAATAATTACCAGTGACTAGTGCACAATGTAATGTCAATGTAAAATGAACGATGTAATTTCAGTCAACAATAAAACCAGCTTGGGAACTCATGTGTTTTCAATATTTAATTACCTTCGCTAAGTGAAGAGCAATAACACAAATGTTGCTTTTGTTTGTTTGTTGTTCTATTACAACCGGAGTATTGAATATCCAACAAAAACACACGAGTACACACACTCACACAGATGGAATCACAGATGTGTTGTGTAAGTTTCATGAAAGGAAAAGACGACAAAGGCTAATACACACGCACCACAAACACAAGTGTTGTTACACGCGGTAATAGCAGATGATGAACTTGACCTTTCCGCCACTTTATTACCAGTGGCCAACACACTTAGGAGCGCACTACTCACTATGTAGCTGCAAGAAGCAGCCGAGGTCAAGGGGGGGGGGCGGTAGCGGACAAAGGGTTGGGGGGGGGGGGGGGTAAAGGGGGCGACGGGGTAGGGTATGTAGGAGGAGGAGTGGGGGGAGGGGGGAACTGACCTCACTGACTCGCATTTCCTGGTCACTTGACCACTGGCCGATTCATTAACAAGGCGTTTTGTATGTCTGTCTGTCTGTCTGTGTGAACTTAAGCTAAACTCTTCGACTCAAACTGCGTTAAGGACTCGAGAGAGACTAGACCAGAAGTAAGAACGTGTGCCAGAATTGGCACGCAAAGCGGTATTCTCTAGCACGCGGAAGACCTTTAAATAAGACAATTCAAGTTTTTTCTACAAGAAATTGAGTGTCAGAGCAGGATGACTTTTATGATGTTGGCACGCCGAATGAATTAGAAATCCCACTTTGGCACTATATTATCAAAAGGTTGCAGACCCCTGGACTAGACCACTCGAGCTCACTAAGTTTAAAACGTTGTTTGTTTTGTTTTTTAAACTCAAGAGTCAAACTTCGGTTTTGGTCGATATAATCAGTTCGAAAACAATTGACCAAATCCCCCAAATCCCCCAAAAACAACATGAAAACCGAATGCATGTCATTTGCATACGAATAAACGTAAATCAAATTAATTCTTTTGATGCACTCTTAAAATAGATACCAAAAAACAAACTAACTTATAGAGAATAATATATAGTATTTAATACTATTTATTAAAAAAAATCCACGAAATAATAAGTTAATTAAAACGAAGTGTCGAAGTGGCTATTTGTACCCGATAGACTTAGTCATCGACAACGAAATGAATGAAATGTTTAATGAAATAGACAGCGCTAGTTAGTGTCGGTTAGTTTTTTTGGTAGGGATGGCTTTGTAGTATTTTGTGTAATAGTAGTTTTGTGTTTTTGTGTGCTATTTCTGATCAAATGTGGTATGAATGAGATTTTATTTCAATATCTTTTGTGTTTTTCCCCTTTTTTTTGTGTAGTCTTATTGGTTCTAAGGAATTCCGACTGAGAATGGTTCCGAATAGCCATTTAATTCTAAAGGGACCGGGGTTCGACTAGCCGCAGCCTAATTGAAATAGATAGGCCTATAAAAGGCTGAACAAAAACAAAAAACTTGAACATTGCACCCCCCCCCCCCCACACACACAAACACATCCAAACCCCACGAAACTGCCAAACAGTAGAAGGTGCAAAAGCTGAAACCTGAGCATAATGTATATCACTATATCTGTCCATCAGTAAGTCAGCAGATTCAGCTGATTGCTGACCTGTTGACCCCGCTGACCACTCAAGACAAGTTCAAGGCTGCTATCGCATTTTCCTTTCCCATTTTACTTCATTAACTAAGTCTGTTTGGGGTGTTGTGTGTGTGTGTATGTGAGTGTGTGTGTGTGTATGTGAGTGTGTGTGTGATGGGGTGGTGGCGTGGGATCAGAACTGACGCGCACGCCATTCATTCTCATCCGTCAAGGTCTTTTATTTTATTGTTATATCCCAACCAGGGCCTTAAAACGGGCGCATCACGTTAGAGTTGTCACGCCCTCGGGGATAGTGAAAGTAATGGCTCTTACTCTCTTAATCTGGGCCTTTTTTTTTTAAATTTATAGGCTCAAAAAAAAAAAAGTGGATTCCGTCCAATTTCATGTGAAGTTGAGTATGTTATAATACTGTGGGGTGTATGTTATAATACTGTGGAGTGTGGAGACACAAGTAGGCTACAGGGACAGGTGTGTGAAGTGGGGTAGGGATTGGGGAGAACATATACTTGTATGCGTATATGTCTGATTCTGAACGTGTATGTGTAAGTGTGTGTGTTGAGTGTGTAGGCCTATGCACGGGCGTCCACTTGTGTATGTGTGTGTGTTTGAGAATATGTGTGTTAATACCATTATAGGCCTAATCTAGCATCAGTGTAGGATATGATGTTGTGGACAGGGGTGGGGGGGGGCACGAAGAAACCAACATCGATTACATTAATGTATTAGCACTAGACATCGAAAAACGGAGAAAATAAAATAAGTGGGAGGGGGGGATCTAAAGGTGATTTCGATCAGCTGGATACAGATAAGAGAGGCCTATATGCTATATCCATCAAACAACCTTTTTATATTCGACATCAAACGCTAAAACCTCTTATGAAAACCAAAAAATGACAAGAGTAACAACATGAATTATCATTTGAAATGGACAAATACACTACGACAAACTGATCCAGGCTAAGATTACCACAACTTTATATATTATATGTATATAGATCTATATATGAAATAGCCTACCCGTGTAACTTTACAGAAAAAACAAACACAATAACACTTTGTTTTGAAGAACCTTTCGAGTAATGCCGAGAACAGACTCACCTGGCCTATAAAGTAGTATAAAGACTCAAACCTCTTGGTCATAGCATGGCGCGTGCAACTTTTCTAAATTTAAAAACGCAAAAAAAACAACTAAAATCTAGAAGCTTTCACCGGCAAAAAAAAAAAAAAAAAAATATAGGTCTATAGTAGTAAAATATAAAATTAAAAAATGCACACACCTAAATCCAAAATGAATAATTGAACCGAAATTCAGACGTAAAACCTTTCTCCTTGAAAGAAAACCAACATTAAAAAAAAACATCACACTATTAAAAATAAAGAAATGATTTTCAAAACAACGGGCGTTGCGTAGTGGAATCTTCGGGGGCTTGGTTCGCACACGCAGAGAAAAAAAAAGCTGGCCAGAAATAGCGGGCGAGCGAGAGAAGCGAGAGAGAGGGAGGGTGGGGATGGGAGAGCGCAAGAGGTGGACAACCTCCCCCCCCCCCTTTCCACGCGCGCGCTTCGGGCAACAGCGGTGGAGAAAGAAGAAAAAAAAACCCACATTTCCATCACCACCCCAGCCCGCCATTTACTCACTCACACCGGCAGTTCTGTAGAGAAGCCGAACCCGGCATCTGCTGGCACCCTCAAAACACCACACAAACAGACACACACTCACACACACACACACGCAAAACCGATCGTAGGACTTAGCAAAATTGAAGCAAACAAAATGGAGGGAGTATTTAAATGCATAAAAAAAAAAAAATACAATTCGGAGAAAGGAGGTTTTTGGTAAATGTTTTTGTTAATTTTTTGTTTGTTTTGCTTTAAAACTGCGCATGGATGAAGGAAGACAGGGTCGGGAGAAGGGGGGGGGCGGGAGGGAGGGAGGAGTAGTGAAAGATGCTGGTAGTTCGCGCCCGGAATGCACAACCCCACCCCCCTCCCTCCACCACCACCCAAGGTAGCATTGTCTACACGTCTACAAGCATGAAAACGGGACATGGGAGGAAAACGAGTAACGAGGGAGGGGGGGGACGGGTGAGGGAGAGGGGGAGGGGGGAATGCGCGCGAGGGTTCAACACAAAGCGAGAGAGAGAGAGAGAATGAGAGAGAGAGAGGTGTTAAGGAATGAAACGCAGTAAGGGGAGAGATTAGGCGATGTACAAAGCATGATGCTAAAACTAAAAGCGAAATATTTATACAAACTTTAACAATATGCCTACACTAGTGGTTATGCCCGTCAAAATGACGGAGAAACGAATGACTACAATGTGTTTTGTTAAGAGATAAAGAAAAGAGACTATATTACAATAAAGACAATGAACGTTTCTTTTCGGTATTTAGTATTTGTTCTTTTCAATTGTTTCTGGTCGCCCTGACCCTGGCATATGCATAATAATTGTTACTGTCAAGCTTCTGGTATTAAAACGTAGCAAGCAGTTGTGTTGACTTGTCTTGTTATTAATAATAGCCTATTAAATTATCAATAATATACTATCTAAAAGAAAAAAAAACACAATACCAAACAATAAAAAGGTAAATAATAATAAAAAAGCGTAGAAAATAATATTTCAACACCATAAAAACTAAAGTGACAACGATTTTTTTCGGTATTTAATTTTTGTTCTTGCTTATTGTATTAATAAAACTGTGTTGAAAATGTTTCTTTCGGTATTTAGTTTTTGTTATTTGTAATTGTTTCTGGTCGACCTGACCCTGGCATATGCATAATAATTGTGGCCTCAAGGACTGGCGTAGTGTGTAAACCGCCGATACATTCCCATTAAGATTACACTGGCGGGCAAACGCACGGGGCACAGCCCGCGCAGCGGGTCCGAGGTCCATATCACTGCCGAGAGGCCACTGGTCTCGGTGGGGAGGAAGCAATGGACGCTGCAATCCCGTCTCAAGAACCACCCGGTGCCTGGATGCATGTACCTATAGTAGGCCTTTAGGATTTATTCTACCGGGTGACAGTGCAGCTATACTGGCGAGCCACCTCGATAATGATCCTTTGGAGAACCGCAGTGAACGATCGCTGGGCTGTGGAAACCTTCCCCGTTACACGGCACGCCACGCCTTCGGCGTGTCGTTGGGTGACTGCAGCCTGGACAGAGATTGCTCAATCCTAAGCGTTACGCCCTGGACACAAGAGCCGAAAGAGACTTAAGAGACTTTTAAATTCGATATTAAAATGTAGCGAACAGTTGTGTTGACTTGCTTTGTTATTAATAATATTAAATTAACAATAATATAAGAAGAAGAAGAAGAATGGGCATTTCTATAGCTCTTCTATCCATGCTATTAAATTAGCATGCTCATATACAATCTAAAAGAAAAAATATATAAATACAAAACAATCAAAAAGGTAAATAATTTAAACAAAATTAGAAAATAATATTTCAAGGCAATAAAAACTAAATTGAGAAAGATTTTTTCTGTATTTAATTTTTGTTCTTGCTTATTGTATCAATAAAACAGTACTGAGAATGTTTCTTTCGGTATTTAGTTTTTATTTTACATTGTTGCTGTCAAGCTTATGGTACCCGGTATTAGAAAGTAATCATTTATAGGCCTAACTTGTTTTTTTTTATCATTCATATCATTTAATTTATAGAGTGTATACAGTCGCCTATTAAAGGATATTCTCAATAGTGACGTAAATCCATAAAATAATTAAAACATTTGGTTACTTTTTACTTAAAAGGATAATGCAAACATCAATAATGAAAAAATAAATAATTTGATAGACATTACGTCATACGCTAGTATTTTTTAAAGTAAACAATTGAAACTCTCCAAGCTAAATTGCGGTACGTAACTTATAAAAAAGGTCTCGCCACATTAAAAAAAACAACAGCATAATTGGGGAAACCCAAAAAGACCCTCGCGTTCAACATACAAAATATCGCGTTCAACATAGTAATGAACGGAAATGGCCATTTGCTATGTACGGCTATATTTAATTTGCATGGCTGGATCTAACATTTTGGATTTTTTAAATCAACACATTTGTGATTATAAGTGATAAAATAAAATTATCTTTTGGAGGACGTTTCCAATTTATACATTTAATTTTTGGCCCGAATAGTCAAACGGCTTAGGAGCCTATAGCGAACAAACATATATATAAATAAATATATAAACAAACATATAAACAAACTCACGGTAATTATATATGTTGATAAATGCGCAAGCAGAAATTATGTTTGTGAGAAATACTGACCCTGTTTTCTTACAGTTACAGTTCACGGTTTTTTATAGCCAGGAACAGCTACTCTTGTCTACTTTGTAAAATAAAGCAATCTAACGTGACTAATACGTCGACTTGGTTATATTATGTCTATTGAATAATTTTACTGGTTGTAACTTGTAACCACATAATTGCTTTTTCTGTAATTGTAACATGCTGATTATTTCACACGTGTTATCTTAACTTATATATTACAAACGCTCTTTCTTTAAAGAAGATTATTGCGTCCTACGCCCATCCGTGGTCCGAGTCTAGTCTTGTATCTTTATTAATGTTTCAAAAGTTTTTACAAGTATATATTTAGAAATACGGCTCCAAAGTGTCAACAGACATGCAGGAGGAGACACGCACAGACATACACAGACACACAGAGACACACGCAGACACACAGACACATACATACACACAGACACACACTTAGGCCTACATACACATAGGGGAGAGTGGGGAGAAATGGCCAGGTGGGAGAAATGGCCCACCCCTATTATATCCAAAACTGCTGGACCTTAATGTTTAGGATGTAAATGAATGTATTAAGTACATTCTTTTTATGGTCCTCCATCAATTTCCGGGAGAAATGTTCAATAATTGTTGGACTGGATATGTTTGAAATTTTATGTCAAAAAAATATACTTTTTGAACTTGTACATTTTTTAATCAAAATTAAGTCTTTTTTGTCTTAATAATTGGAAAGTCATTTTCTTAATACATCAATTATTTAGATAGAACAATATGATATTTTAAATTATCTTTTATATCATGTAATTTTTAAAAAAATATTTTTATATCACAGCCCCCCTGTGGGGAGAAATGGCCCACAATTTGTGGGGATAAATGGCCACCCATAAAACTAACTTTTTTAGCAAACTATCTTTATAAAACAACTGTTTTATAGTAAATTAATTTCAATTGACCACTAATATTGATAATAATTTAAATTACTAATTAAATATATTTTGATATTAGAAACTATTGTGTTTTTTTTAAAAGATAGTTTTTTTTATCATTGCAAAGTCAATAGCCAATAATAGTGAATGTAGCCATATATATAGTTTATAGTAAACATATTCAATCTATTGCTATTAAACTATGATTAATATGATTATAACAACTATGAATATATTAAATAGTCTTTACCAACATGTTATTTCTAAATGAAATTATGAAATTATAATTTTTCTAGTCAAACATCAAGATTTTAAAAGGACTCCAGATACCATAGCATTCAGCGCGATGAAAGAGTGGACTAAATACATTTTTTTTATATTATTAAATATGTAAAAAGCTCATGCTAAGCTACAGTTTACATATAGCCTACTTTTCCAAAGCTAAATGGTAGGAAATAGCAAAAAAAGCATTCAGGGCCATTTCTCCCCACCTAGTGGGCCATTTCTCCCCATGCTATGGCCATTTCTCCCCACTTATATGTACATTAATTGTTATTTATTATTTAAAAATCTATATATAATTAAGGGATAAACAAGGTATATTAACTTGTATTATTGGCTAGACTAACATCTATTACAATTTCATAATTAAATATACATATTTTTATAAATTAGACACAGTTTATCAAGAAAGACTATTTGGTGGGCCATTTCTCCCCACTCTCCCCTACACACGCAGACACATGCAGACACATGCAGACACATGCAGACACACAGACACACGTCGACTCACAAACACACGCAGACACACATAGACACACACATACACACACAGACAAACAGACACACACAGAGACACACACAGAGACACAGACACACACAGACACACATACACCTCAAATTGAGAGAGTACACAGTTTGTCCGATGTGTTCACAGGGTCATGCTGCATACATGATCTTATCTCAGTCGAGGGGTGGTTGGGGGGGGGGGGGGGCAGGGACGGAGGGAGATAGGGAGGGAGTGAGGCAAAATAAATTTAAAAAAAAACTTTTCCAGTTCAACTCCCGTGGAATTCTATATCTCCAGTCGAAAGACGTCTGAAAGGTGAGCGAGCATGCCTTTTGAGAAGTCAAGGAACGAGCGCAGGGGCGAGGGTTGGTTTAAAAGACGAGGGCAGAAGGAGAGAGAGCGAGAAGTAGGGGGGAGCGGCGAGTGGGGTATGGGATGAATCATCCAGGAATGCTTCAGGGCTTGCTGAGATAACGGAGAGGGGGAACTAGTGTGAAGGGCGGGGGGGGGGGGGGGGGGGTTACCAAATTCTTTTAGCGGTGCTAAATCCGTTTGTCTAAGAAAAAAATGTCAAGGTCACGGCAGCCCTCCTAAAAGACACAAAATTGAACGCGGCGTCGGTTGAACAGGGTAGAAAATAATATACCACCACCATAGATGTCTGCTGGTGTGGATAACATTGGTTGGGGAGGTTATAGGCCAATATGCAACATCTGTATGGGCCCCATACAAGTATAGAAGACATCAACAAAATGAGAACAAATTTAGAAAAGAGCTGCAAGGTTCATTGCTAGCGAATATTCACAACTGTAAATAGAAACACTAATAGCTAAATAACTAAACCTAAAAATAGAAACACTAGATGACAGAGGGCCAAAGAGTAAAGTAGTAATAATAGGCTACATAATTACATAAGGGATTAAACTTTAATTTGGATTTGGAAATAGCCTACAACAAGATAATAATAATCACCAGATACAATCTGTTGCAATTATTCAATGCTCAGATCAACACAATAACACCCCCAACCCTTTTTATGCGAGTGGCAACCACGGGTGGAATGGGTTGTCTGAACAAACCATGGTGCAGAAAATCCAGTAACTTATCATTTAAAACACTAATAAAAATGCAGGACTAGACTCGGACCAAGGAAGAGAGTTGGACGCAATAATTTCCTATAGACTAGCCCTATAGAAGGAGCGTCTGTAAATAAGGATAATGTAATGTAATGTAGGCCTAATGTAATGTAATGTAAATAAGGATAATGTAATGTAATGTAAGTCTAGCCTATACTTATTATACTATACTATAAACTATAATCAATAACGTATAATAGTCGTATAAGTATAAGATATTAAAAAAATAGGCCTATAACTTCCTATAAGAAAATAAAAACATCCAAACAAAAATATAAAAGCAATAATAATTTTAAAAAAAAGAATATTAAAAAAAAACAACAATAAAATATACAGTGTAGCGTCAAATACAATAGAAAGTTAAAATAAAGGAGACAAAACAGAAATAAAATACGTAAATTGAACACGAAGGATTCTAACATAAGCAATATTAGTGCACTTTTGTCCGTAGCGTCGGTGGTGTAAAGGTTAGCATGGTTGCCTTCCAAGCAGTCGATCCGGGTTCGATTCCCGGCTGACGCAACTTTTTTTATTTTTTATTTTTTTTAATTTTTTTTATTTTTAAATATTTTTTTAAAAGCATTGTTAAGTTGGCCTACCAGAATTAAAAATAATATGTCAAGATTTTCAAACCAAAAAAAACAAAACTTTTTTTTTTCATATTAGGATGAAATATTACAGTCGGCATTTTGCAAGTGGCTATCAAGACGTTATTTTTTTATGTTTATGAAAACATTCATGATGACAGATGGACAAACACCCGCATAGCCCAGCTGTATGTTGGCGAATTAGCACATTATGAGTCATTTTGTACGTAGAATATATGGTAGGAGAAAACAAAGAATAACATATGTTATAGCCCTAGTGGGTGATTCAGGTGAGAGAAAGAGAGAGAGAGACATTGAAACAGATGTTTACATTAGAAATGAGAGTTGAGTCACAGTTATAAGTCAACATTAAGGGTTATTGACTCACGGCTAAACTGTTTGTGACTTCTGGTCTAAACCTATTCGTGTTAAGAATTACATTATAATCTGCTACAGACCTCTAATAGATTAGATAATATATTGGCACGACAGACAAGTAGACAGAAAAACAGACAAAAACAACACTTATAACACAGACAAACTCGGGGGGGGGGGTTAAATATAAACAGGCAGGTAGAAGGATTTGTTTTAAGTATTTCAACTTATTAGGCTTTAACATAGATAGATAGATAATGTAGTTTAGACGGTCTGGCAGATAAATAGACATGTCAGTTGAAGACTGGTGGACTGATAGACTGATAAAGAATGTTACAAGGTAAGCCTACAGTTGGGCGGTAGAATCTTAGACAGATATTTAGATTTAAATAGCTTAGTTGGAAAGAAAGACAAGCAGAGTTAATGGTAGGTAGTCGGGTAGGTCGATAGGTTAGACTATAGATAAGAAGGTTGATGGGTAGGTAGGTAGGTTGGTACATAGGTAGGTATGTAGATAGGTAGGCCATATGCTGGTATCCTACATAGGTGGGTAAGTATGTAGGTAGGTAGGTAGGTAGATTCTGGTAGCCTACATAGGTAGGTAGGCATGTAGGTAAGTAGATTGGTATGCTGGTAGCCTACATAGGTAGGTAGGTAGGCTGGTACATCGGTAGGTAGGTAGGTACATAAGCAGGTACATATAGATGTGTATGTACGTGTTGCAGTACAGTTTATTCACTGCAACATGATTTGATTGGTTGAATCAGTGAGTGAAGTTTTTCTCTAAATAAATATAAACAGTAGTGACGTGTGCAAAAGAAGAATGTAAGAAAAGCATAATTTGTATGAGTAGTCAAGAGTTGACAAGGGAGAGAATGATAGTGTGAATAATCAGTACATGTTGGATTCTTGAGATAGAAGGTTGAGTTTTATATAAGTTCTGTTGAACTAGATGTGTCATACTTAAATTGATTCAAGTCTAAGTCTTGTAGACTTTGAATAGTGTTTTAATAAATAAAGAATCCTATAAGGAGCTAGATAAAGTGCTTAAGATATAATAAGTATATGACTATAAATGAAGAATGATGTTATGAAGATCTTATATATACAATTGACGATTTATATGCAAGAAGTATTTGTGAACCATGTGCTGCGTCCATTGATGTATTATATGTAATAAATTTATCATTTGAAGAAACCTATGTGTACTCAAGTATTCATGTTTACTGTTGTTCAATAGACAATATTACACGCCTCTGAAGATATATAATAATAAGAATAATATTAAGAACAATACAGTAACAGTACGCTTACCAATATATAGCGAAAATATGCTTGATTGATTGATTGATTGACTGATTGATTTATAGTCTTGGAGCGTAGAACAGTTACTCTAAACCTAAGTACAAATCTGCACATACGTTTTAGTATTATTACGCCCCACCGCGTTGTGCTGGCTACACAATCATCGTATGCACACCCCCACACCCTGCGTATTTGAATATTTGATGCTCAGGTGAGCATTCACTCCCTCTCGTACTACAAGGACGCATTTTATCACCGAGAACGATATGGGAGCGAGGGGAACAAACTCATGTTAATCAGCAATGCTCAATTTAATTTAGAAACAGTAGTCTCCCTTGCCAGCTAACAAACCAACAATATTGTGGGAGCTAGAGTTGTCGGTAGTTGCTCTTAGTCTATTTTTGAACAAAGTCATGATTACTAGAAAGAATATGGTTCTAAATTTAGCTCTGAAAAAAAAAATAGGATCAAGAAAGACATTTAACAAGGAGTTGAAAACTACTTAACGATAGGCTACATATTATATGGCACATTGAAATGTATAATGATTTTAAACAAATTCATTGATTTAGAAAGCTAAAATAAATAGTGAATTAACTCTTTCGATACGTTATGACATACTGTATGCCGTAACATTATGACTCGGCTTGATTTTACGTATGGAAAGAGTTAAGTTTCTCGTCGGGTCAAATCAATCCGTAGGGCCGGTGGAGCAGCGCTCACCAGTTCAATCAATCAAATCAAATCAAATCAATCAAATCAATCCGTAGGGCCGGTGAAGCAGCGCTCACCAGTTCGCTCACCAGTTTCTCTGGCCACGGCATACTAGGTGAGTATGAAGGCACCCCTTGTATTTTCTTTAATAATATATTATAATTAATGTATTATTATTGTTATTATTAGTACTACTATTGTTTTGATTAAATTTTATTATATCTACCAATGTTATAATTGTATATGCCTATAATGTACTTACGTACTAAGTAACTGATAAATATTGTTCATTGAGGGAAAGAAACAGTGTGTTATACTCACGCAGATTCCTGCCTTGGCCCTGGGGCCCGAGGCCGTTCTCGTGCGGCGTCTGACTCTTCTCGGCCTCAGCCCGGGCGGAATCATCTGTCTTCCTGGCGCCCTTGATGCCCACGCCCTTGGCTTCGGGCTCGCGGCTTGGTTCCACCTGCACGGACTTTTGACAGAGCACGGCGGCCCCCATGACGTACACGCCCCTTTCTGACGATGAGTCTTGATAAAGACAATACAGCAAAACGACCGGTGTCTCCCAAACGAACTGGCCAGAGGCGGCGCCTATGGGTGTTTTAATCTCACCAACGGCGAGTCATTTTGTTTTCCAACAATTACGCTAGGTTGCGCGCGCACACGTGTCAAAGTTACAGGATGTTGACAGTCTTGCGTTGAGTAAGTTCACATGACATGTAAAGTTTCATAGCTATAGAACATACATACCTCTTATTCTATAAATAAATTGACAGTGGGTAGATATAAATAATAATTCCTCAAATCGTTAACGACGCATCACAATGAAAGACAAGTGTGTGGAGAATGGAATGGGAAGGGAGGGAATTCATGGAACCCTCTACAGACAAATAACATTCCACTGGGAGACAGTCAAAACGGAATAGACGCAGTAATACCCCCTGATAAACGTTTAAGAAACAATCAATTGAGCGGACAGAACGGACTCGTGTATAAATATCTAACTTCAAAACAAGAGCTTTTGGTTAGACCAAAGACTATAATAAGATGAACCGCTTGCTTTAATATTTCTGCTACTTGATGAGTCAAATTACTTTTTTTTTTAAATTCCCGATTCCCTATTGTACTGTACACTTCCGTTTTATTTAATCGATTTTCTCATTGAAAAATACAAAATTTAAATCGAAAGTTGAAATACAGCAGAAACATTTAGGCAGACGTAGAAGCGTAGCAGTCATTCAAGACGGCCTTATTGGTTGCGCACGAAAAAAAGACCATAATAAGCTTATAAGCTCTAAAAATAGAGCACGCGGTCCTCTTATAATAGTCTTTGGTTAAACTAAACCTCTATGCTCTATATACAATAGAATCCACAATTCCGAATGAGTCTATATGTCTGTAAAATATAGCATCGGAAGAATTGTTTAAAGAGGATTTTTTGACATTTTTAAGATAATGAGCTCAAGGAAATTTCTAGAAAAGTTATAGACACGTGTATACAACTAAAGCAATAAACAAGAAAACCATAAAAACACAGTTTTTATTATACTCCCTTTATTTGTATACTAAGTTTACCATTTCCACTTCACTACAAAACTAAAATTTCGAATCGGTAATGTCGGCAAATACATATCTAATTATAACTATTCCTCATTTTTTTTTTAAATGCGTGAAGCCACTATCGTCGCTTCGCTTTGTTTCGGCTACATTTTGTCGATTTCAATCGTATTTTTTCGTAAAAACGAACATATCCGAAAAGTTTAGTTACTTCCGTCAAAGGCAGCCATGTTTTTTCGTAAAATACGTTCTTCGATTTGCAAATTGATGGAAGGTATTTGTGACTATTCCAAAGGCTACGATCCTGAAAATTTGATAGAATGTATTGTTTGTCGGGACAAGTCTGCTGGCCAAGTTTCGGCTCGATCGGACGACGGGAAGTGGCCGAAAAATCGATGCAAAGTTTGCAAGAAGACAAGCAGACAATCAGACAGACAGCGCAAGTTAATATAAAGGGTTTAAAAAAAAGATAAGACGACTCAATATCTTATCTTATACATCACAGACGCTCATTTTATCAAGAAGATTATTGCGTCCTACGCACATCCGTGGTTTGAGCCTAGTCCTGCATTTCTATTCGTGTTTTAAAACATGTTAGGCTACTGGTTTTCCTGGTTTGTTCAGGCAACCCATTCCATGCTAGGTTGCCACTCGGGAAGAAAGAGTACTTATATATATGTATATCTGCAAAAGGCGAACTTTCCGTACATTATATATACATGTAGATTCATACACTCAGGCCTACTAAGATAGCAAACACAAAACACACACACGCACAGTCATACATAATAACAATCAGTACTGATAGGAGTTTTCTAAAACAAATGTCACATTTGCAAGAGCAAGCATTTGCTAGTTGCTAGCGCCGGGGGGGGGGGGGGGGGGGGAGGGGGGGGGAGGGGGGGGGGGAAGAGAAGAATACACGAGGGAGAGATAATAAACTTGCCTCCCTATATCTGACTGGTAGGAAAAACTAAAACTGCTACATTGGAAACATATTAACCGTATATAAGTAAGTGTCAGACTTTCAGACGATAGCAATGGTACGACTTTCGATACAGTGACAATGCTCAGCCTATATGTTTAAACCTAGTTCAAACCTAGATCTATCAACAGGATTCATAGGACAAGCTTGCTGTACATGGTCTTCGTGAAAAGCATGACGTTTTTTATCCCCCCTACCCCTTTCCAGAGGCGTAACTGGTCAAATGGCACATAGGGCAGAGGTCGAAATAGACGCCTATTTAGAATGTTTTTGTTTATTGTGAGCTAACGTATGAAGGAAGTGTCACATTGGCTCCTTTGCAAAACCACCCACCCCTACCCCCATTTAGTTATGATAATGCCATTTCATCGCCGCCATCAGAATCACCAAAATTGTCCCCGTGGGTGTCTAGGCGCATGCAGGTTCATTATAGTTTTATATTATTAAGCGCGTGAGAATACTGCCTCTCTGAGATCACTCTCTACACGCTCTCAAGTTTTGTTATATTGCCAACCATCTAAAAGTACACTAACGACGAGATCCTGGTGCAACTTAGTGCAACAGCATAAGGGATACACACGTATGGAGCATCAAAACCACCATAAACCAAACATCACATGTATATCTAAGCACATTACAGTTATATAGTTATTTTCCAATCGTCCAAACGGGAAACGGATAGCGCCTGTTTCAGAAATATTTATTTCCTATACAAAAAAAATTGATGCCAATATACGATGCCGAGTTTATGCATGGACTTCTGAAATTCCGATTTAAAATGCCGGACTTGGAGACTCAAACCACATATAAGGGTAGGACGCAATAATCGTATGTCTAGAATGTCTTATGTCTGTAACATATAAGATAAACTAACGATAGTATACAAGACTTATACAAGACCTACACTGAGGCCCCTACTTTTAAATATTTTTTTTCTTGGTCTTGTGGGTATCCACGAAAGTTTTCTGAGAAAACATTTCGACCCATTCTTTGGCAGAGCCAGTATAATAACGGTAATCTTAACCCTAACCCCTAGAGTTTGGTTATTTATTCAGCTCTGTCTGTGAGTAGCGTCAAGTCACGACCACCCAGACCGGCTCCTTTGCAAGCTGTGAATACAGCCAGTATACAGCCAGCATAAAGCTGACATACTGCCAACATAAAGCCAGCATACAGCCAAAATACAAACAGCATACAGTCAACATACAACCATCAGACGGCCATTATTCAACCATCATACATCACGAATACGGCTAGAATACAGCCAGTATACAGCCAGCATACAAATATCATACAGCTAGCATACTGCCAGTATACAGCCAGCATAAAGCTGACATACTGCCAACATAAAGCCAGCATAAAGCCAAAATACAGCCATCATACAACCAGCATAGAACAAGCATACATCAACATACAGCCAGGTCTAACATTTAGACTACATCAGACACGAGATGAAAATAAGGGCTTTCAAAATGAGAAGGAAAGAAGTGGGAGCGTTTTATGTATCGTGGAGGCCTGAACAAGAGGAAGGGGTGATGAGGTTAAATTTGCGGCGGTTTCCGAATTAGGGAGTTGGGGGAGCTTATGTTGAATTAGGAGAATGTGTGTACTGTATGTGTGTGTGCGTTGAAAACAGGGAAGGGGAGGGCGGGGTAGATTGTCAGAGACCTTCGTTTGACTTCCGATACCTTAGTATTTTGCGGGCCGATTCGCTAACGACCATTAAATTCTGCAGGGGAGCGCGCGCGTGTAATCAGTCAAGGGACCCTGCACTCCCCCGTCTCGTGCGTCGATGCGAAAATTCTCGTCCCCCCCCCCCTTATTCATTCCACACAAAATACACATATAGGCCTACACACACACACATAGATTCAATCACACACACACGCATATAGATACAATCATACATACAGCCAAAAAAAAAAGAAAAAAGAAGAAGACATGTCGGTACAAAAAGCTTTTTACTTTGTCGAAAGTATTAGCGACTTCCGCAAAAGAGAACAGTTTCACTAAATCAGATTTCTATGCGATGAAAACCTCACTAATGAGAATTTTTTTTTTATATTTGTGTGCCTAGGTTGGTTCAGGGGCGCGGTGGCCCAGCGGCAGCGCATTCGTCCTGGGTTCGAATCCCGGTTAAGGCTAGGATTTGTCCCCTCCCCCCGGAGTCCGGGTGGCGTCCCTGAGTCTACCAGCTCTGATGGGTACCTTACTCTTAGTTGGGGGTAAAGCAAAGTGCGGGTGTGCGTTGTGCTGGCCACACAATCACCTAGTATGCCGTGGCAACCGAAACTGGTGAACGCTATGTTTGGTTGACCTTGGCATCCCTACTGTACCATTTGGTCAGTACGGCCTATTCATTCTTGTAATATAAGTTTGCGATTATTAAACAAGCACTTCGTAATAATTGTAGCTCTGGGGGACCTTCGCCCTAACTCAACGTGACATTTAATAAGCACAACATTTTTTTTAAAATCTAATTTCACAGCCAAGTTCATAGTATTTCATTCCAGTAAATTTCCTCTGTTTTAAGCTCCGGGATACATTAAATTGTCATTAAAACTGAGAATGAATCGAGAATGTTTCGTTCTAATCCAAAGCCCGTGATGCCTCGCGCCGAAGAAATGACGTCACTTCCGGTTTGACGCTGACACAGTTTCCCCTCAGACTTATCGACACATTTTTCTGATTTCTTTCTTCATCTGTCTGTGTGAGTCTCTGGTTGTCCATTTGTGTTTGTCTGTCTGTGCTTCTGTGGGTGTTAGTGTGTGTGTCTATGTGCGTCTATGTGTGTGTGTCTGCATGTGTTTTGAGTGTGTCTGTATGTATTTGAGTGTGTCTGTATGTGTTTGAGTGTGTCTGTATGTGTTTGAGTGTGTCTGTATGTGTTTGAGTGTGTCTGTATGTGTTTGAGTGTGTCTGTATGTGTTTGAGTGTGTCTGTATGTGTTTGAGAATGTCTGTATGTGTTTGAGTGTGTCTGTATGTATTTGAGTAAATCTGTATGTATTTGAGTGTGTCTGTATGTATTTGAATGTGTCTGTATGTATTTTAGTGTGTATGTATGTATTTGAGTGTGTCTGAATGTATTTGAGTGTGCCTGTATGTATTTGAGTGTGCCTGTATGTATTTGAGAGTGTCTGTATGTGTTTGAGTGTGTCTGTATGTGTTTGAGTGTGTCTGTATGTGTTTGAGTGTGTCTGTATGTGTTTGAGTGTGTCTGTATGTTTTTGAGTGTGTCTGTATGTATTTGAGTGTGTCTGTATGTATTTGAGTGTGTCTGTATGTATTTGAGTGCGTCTGTATGTATTTGAGTGTGTCTGTATGTATTTGAGTGTGCCTGTATGTATTTGAGAGTGTCTGTATGCGTTTGAGTGTGTCTGTATGTGTTTAAGTGTGTCTGTATGTGTTTGAGTGTGTCTGTGTGTGTTTTGAGTGTGTCTGTATGTATTTGAGTGTGTCTGTATGTGTTTGAGTGTGTCTGTATGTGTTTGAGTGTGTCTGTATGTGTTTGAGTGTGTCTGTATGTATTTGAGTGTGTCTGTATGTATTTGAGTGTGTCTGTATGTATTTGAGTGTGTCTGTATGTATTTGAGTGTGTCTGTATGTATTTGAGTGTGTCTGTATGTATTTGAGTGTGTCAGTATGTGTTTGAGTGTGTCTGTATGTGTTTGAGTGTGTCTGTATGTGTTTTGAGTGTGTTTGTATGTATTTGAATGTGTCTGTATGTATTCGAGTGTGTCTGTATGTGTTTGAGTGTGTCTGTATGTGTTTGAGCGTGTCTGTATGTGTTTTAGTGTGTCTGTATGTGTTTTGTCATTGGTGGACATTGGTTAAGTGAATACTGACACACACATACAGATGAGTTTGTGGGTGGAGGGATGGATAAGGAGCGGATACATGAAAGTATGTATTTATGTGCTTAAGATATTTGGAGACGTAAGGTGCGCTATATTCTCATTAAAGTGAGGGAGAGTTGCGCAGATCGTCAGTCTTAAAAGTTTTTAGGGTCTCTCGCGTGCCAATGAAAACTGCTCAGCGTGCCGTGTCTGGCACGCGTGCCGTAGGTTGCCGACCCCTGGGTGGACAGATACACGATATAGGCACGCATATATAAACTCGTAAAACTGTAGAAAGGGACAATGTTATCATCATCTGCCAATACATCCAACTACAAATTTCATCACGAAAAAGAAAACACACAACCCAACTACATTTCCGAAAGAAGAACTAAAGGAGTTGATTATTTAAACAGTATCTAAAGCTGTTCCCTGATTCTGGTTTTATTGACTTGTTACAAAGCATCATCGGCAGGCACAGATTTGATGAGCAAACAAACCAAGACAAACATTTAAAGCAAGCCGTGATTGAAAAGAAAACGACAAAAAAAATGTCATATTAAATTTTGAACTTGTATCTGTGCAGAGACGTCAATGTGATGAAAGTCTTTCCCTGTGTTTCAGTCTAGCTTTAAAAATGCTCTACACTTTAAGAAGAATTAGTCTTATAATTTAGAAAAAAACTGATACTCTATACTTGCGCAAAACCACAGTTTAATATCTGAGACGTGTGTTTTTGGATATGATAACCTCTCTTTAAATGCTATGCCATCGGAAACAAAACCATTCTTAACCCTTCCCGTACCGACCTACTTCTATCTATGCTGCCTTCATTTCCGCTATATACGCGCCCGAAACTGTAAGGGTTAAGTTTATATTTATACATGACGTATATATATTCGTGATGGAAGACTAGAAACAGGACTATTTCAAACTTGAAACGCGAGCACATAATATCGACATGCTCTTGTAACACAGTGATGGCACCGATCGATGCCAGAGGAAATACTTTATTAGTACGTATTGATTTACCCTCAATTTTTTTTTACGGTGACGCCAAAGCGGATGACAGACAGACGGGATATTTTTAGCCACAAACGGCACTCTAAGGATAGACTAATGTAACATACGAACAGACAGACGGGATAATTTTTAGGCACAGACGCATTCTGACACTAGCCTAGCATAACATTTTGACAGACGGGATAAATTTTAGCCAAAGACAGGCACCGAGGACTGACGGACATACCGATTGAGGGACAAAAAAGTCAGAACGATAGGCAGGAAGATGGGAAGGTATTTGAAGGTATAGAGAAATGATGAACGGTTGACCGAACTGGTTGTGTTAGATCAATTGGACAGGTGTATGAATAGGTGGAAAGACAGGCGGACAATCAAAAGACAGACAGATAGACAGAAAAATAGTAGGAACATTGGCCAGACAGACAGATATGCTGATGGATAGATACATAGTTAGTTAGATAGATAGATAGATAGATAGATAGATGGATAGGTGGATGGATATATATATATATATATATATATATATATATAGATAGATAGATAGATAGATAGATAGAAAGATAGATAGATAGATAGATAGATAGATGGATAGATAGATATATAGATATATAGATAGATATATAGATAGATATATAGATAGATAGATAGAGAGATAGATAGAGAGATAGATAGATAGATAGATATATAGATAGATAGATAGATAGATAGAGATAGATGGATATATAGATATAAATAGATAGATAGAAATGGCTAGATTGATCAATAAATAGATAAAATATAGATAAATACAGAGATAGAGAGAGATTTTATTTTAATGTCCCAAAACTATAACTATTTCCTAGCATACAAAATAATCAATGTAACTAAAACTATTGATTTGATCCAGAGTAGACTAAACCCGTTTTGTGTTCGGTGTCCATTAACAAATATCCGGCAATTCTAGCTTGACCGTTGAAAAAACGAAAAAAAAGACACAACAATAAACTATAAAATGAAATATACCGTTCGAATTATTTGCTGTGTGTGTGTGCGAGGAGGGGGGGGGGGGTCAAGTGAAGCTGTATAGATCTATGGCCAGTCGAGCAGCGGTCACAAGTTTCCGTGGCCAAAGAATACCGGTAATAGAGAATTGAGTGGACAGCGAATCGCCCACCTGCAGTTAGTCTTACCCCCCCCCCCCCAAACTAATGTCAGCTACCAATGAGAGACGCCCTCCAGACCCGGGAATCAATCCCTAGCCTTCACCATATATGAGCCAGGTACATTTGGTACGTTAGCTGAGCGCGCTGCCGGATAGGGTAACCGCGTCCCAATGCGAAAAAAAGTCTGGACTTTATACAACGTCAACTTTATACAACTTTATATAACTTTATACTACTTTATACAACTTTATACAACTTTATACAACTTTATACAACTTTATATAACTTTATACAACTTTATACAACTTAATACAACTTTATATAAAGTCCGGACTATTAAAAAAAAATACAACGTCAAATTCCAGATCACTTAGATGTTTCACTTTTATTATTTAAAAAAAAACAACAACATTAATTTGTTACTGTTGTTGTGTGTTGTTTCGTGTTATTGTTGTTGTGGTTTTTTTTTACAAGGCGAATCACCTTTTAAAAACTAAATGCAGGAATAGGGTCATTGAAAGCTTCCTTGCAGCAAATGTAACTTTGATGTAAGGCGATTGCTGTGACGTGCTGCTTTACAGTTGTACTCTGGACCAGCGGTACTCAAAATGAGTCACTGGGACCGAATGCGGCCCTACCGTGGCCCGTAGACTAAAGTGTGCAAAATAAGACAGGTATAGCGTGCATAGCTATTCGGTCATAATAAACTAGTTCTTTTCTAAATAGTTCTTACCAAAAGGTGTTAAGAATGTCAGTCAATTTACCACACTACATTGAGTGGCAGCGAATCGACCATCAAAAGTGTCTGGCCCACAACTGTGTCTAATTGTTATTTCTCTGTCACATACCACGGTGTCAGTGTTCCAGCGAACTGGCCCACAATAGTGTCCACGTGACATGGACCTGGTTAAAGAAAATGACCGAGTGACAGAAATCTGGCCCACATCACTGTGTCTGGGTGACAGAGAGCGGACCACAATGTCTAAGTGACAGACAACCTGGGCCGCAAGAGGGTCTAAGAGAAGGTGAACAGCACAGTCACCTTTTCTTACAAAAGTTTGAGGACCGAGGAACTACATAGTCCACCTTTAATCTTTCTCTTTTAATTCCAGGAAACGGAGGTGTCTTTTATTTCCGCAGCGATTGAAAGAATTCTATTTATAGCCGTTCATAGTTATTCTAAAATCTAATTGTATTTTTTTTTATCAAGACATGCTAACCGTGTGTCCCACTGTTCGACACAAAGGCTTCAGTTGTTTGTCTGGTATTTGACATGAACTTAAAGGAAACCAGAGCAACGTCATTTCCGTTTACAAAATGCCTCAATGCAGAAGTATTTATAGTACATGTTGGGCATCTGGCATCCAGATAAAGGACGGACTTCCCGATAATGAGGCGATTCGCTAATCATTTAAATGGCATCGGTTCCCTTGTGTCCAATCAAATTTAAGCCACGTTGGATCATTGACCAATCGACTGTCAGTCTTAAATCTCTTATCCAATGAAACTAATAGTGTCATGGGCGGCTTGATATCAGCCAATCAAATACAAGTATACAACCCCCCCCCCCGTTAATCAAAGAAAGATAGATTTTACAAAGTGCTTAAACATTATTTAACATTGACCCATCAAAATACCTCAAAAAGGCAATCAAGCTCACAATAACCCCCACCCCCTCAAAATTCTCGAAAATGATAAATCAAATGACTTTTGGATTTATTTATTATTTCACAATACCACAAAACCATATTACAAGGATATAAGTAGGACGCAATAATTTTCTTTACAGACGGAGCGTCTCTAACATATTATGAGAAAAAATACTGATAACGCAATTAGCTGAAATATCATCATGCCACCACACACTCTCTACACAGAATGTTACAGAGCTACTAGTCCATATGTTTCCAATGCTACTTCGACATTTGACCAATCAGATTCATACGCACACTTGAAAAACAGTTAACCATTTAAAGAAACGATCCGAAATATTGGGACCTCATCCAAAACAAAAAACAACAACCGCAAAACAAGATATGAAAGCTGTTTTCAATAATTTCAAAGAACTGAAAGCCGGAAAACATCCGCACAATTTAATTACATCGTCCACATTGTCTCGAAAGCACTGCGTTAAATCCAAAAGACACACTCACTTGACGTTGTTGTTCATTGTCTACAGGACACAATCACAACTTCTCGTTAAAATATAACAATGTATTCTCTCATTATGAACAACTCGCCTAAATAGCTCGGGTGGTTAAAAAAAATCTTCTACAGTGTCATAAAAAGTCATCCTTCAAAATTTTTTTTATGTGTAAATAGATCGAGAGAGAGAGAGAGAAAAATAATGTTTGATGGAAGAAAGCAAGAAAATGAAGTAGAACTTTATTTTTTTATTTCTAGCCCATCGACCTTCCCCCTCTTTCGTTTACACCCTTGCACCCCTCACACCACTTCTCCCACCTCTCCCCTACTCTACCCCCCAAAGATCCTCCAGAGCTGCAGGGAAATCAATAAGTTTGTGTGACCAGTCCATCAAACATACACGACGGGGGGTGTGATGGAGAAGTGAGAAAAAGAGAAATAGGGGGGCACCGGGTGGCACGGGGGGGGGGGGCGGAGGAGGAAATCCTATCACGTCTATATAAAAAAAGAGAAGAGGTAAACGGGGGAGCCCGAGTTGTGGAGGGGAGCGGCGGGGGGGGGGGGGTATTCACATGAATATTAAATATTTTTCTTACTCAAAAAACACAGGGCTCACAAAATGTGCTTGAACACTTCTCTCTGGATCTACGGGGCATATGATACAGGGATTGAAAAAAAACAAATAGAAAAAAAGGTGTCGTTTTCATAACGTTCAATATCTAATGTGCTTTTATGTTCAAATCCTGTTATCTTACAATACTGACTTTAACTTATACCAATTTAGAATAATCAATGGAGAAAGGTTATTGGTATAAATCCTTTAGATGAATTTTTATTCGCATTTATTTTTTTTTCCGGTCAAAACCTGTAAATGAACACCGAAATTAAGATCTTCATTACTTCGATACTTTGTCACTAGTGGGACGGGGCTAAATTTAATTTTATATCACCGTAAAATGTATACACCGGTATGACACAGTCCAGCATTGATACTTGATACCACCCCACCCCCTTTTTTCCTTCCTTTTTACCAGTTTTGATGAAGCTAATTTCTGCAGTGATGCCAGACAGAACATAGAAAAAGAAAAAAAAAAGCTGTCATGCGCATACACGAAAAAGTTGCCAGTTTGCACATTAATTTTGAAATTAAAAAATCGATTATTTCCGTGTCATGTGGACATTTTTTTTTTCAAAAAGCTGAAGCAGTAAATGAGCACACGTGTTAGGTGACGTCTCTCTGAGCATTTGAAACTTGAAACTGGCACCGACCTATATATTAAATCGTCCCACCTACAGTTCTCTTTACACCAGCCCTTGAAAAGCGTTAGTCCTAATCATTGAATAAATGATCTGTAAATATACCTACTTAAAAAAATATATGTGATTCATTTTGATGCTTAAATACATTTTGGGTTAGTTTCGCTTCATATTTATGTAAGTGAGTGCAATACTTAATACAGTTAATAGGCACTACCGTTATATAGTTGTTGTTGTCTTTTAAATCGAATTAAATAATAAAGAGATCGTCCACTAATGACGTCGCGTGATTTCGGTCAATTTTTGTAACCCAACCCCCCCCCTTTCGCAAATCAGCCATCGTCACAAGTTACATGCAAGTCAAACACCCCCCCCCAAACACACACACCATATTTTCTATTTTCAAAATTAGTAGGTAGCCTATATATTTAACTTCACATCTATTGTCATAATCTATCAAATACTGCGATAAACAATATAATTTATGTCGGTAATTCAGTAAAACTTGTTAATGAGGCTATTTCATGTTTAAAGATGCACATTTTAAAATGCACAATGGCCTCCAGCAGAGAAATCCAAATGAAGTGGTGTGGCCCTTTGCGTTAGTAGGTCATAATAGAACCTACGTGATAATTCACACAGAATATATAGAAGAATGAAAACTACAGAAAAACAGTGGGAGCAGGAACACTGATCAATGACTTGTTAACATTTATTGCAAGACAACTGAAGGAATGTGTATTGGCTGCTCAATTCGCTAACAACACCAGGGGGAGAACACCAGCAATTCGGGCCAATTCATTTGTTAACAGTCCACTGAGGGCCCATCCGGGTTGTGGGGGGGGGGGGGGCAGATAAAAAACAAAACAATTGCATTTGTCTTCCCCTTTACAACAACCCACTTTACTTTATTTTTTCACCTTCGACCTCAATTCCCTCCCCTTGACCAGCTCTGGAATGCCAAAAAAAAAAAAAAACTTCCTGCAACCCCTCTCCCCCCTTCCCCTTTCCTTATCGAGCGTTAAGCTTCCAATGACGCGAGGAAGAAGGAGGAATGAGCGAGTAACAAAAGACAAAAAGGGAAAGAAATATCGTCTGCAATCATTATCCTTCTTGTTTCTCTTCAGCTGCTTTCTTTCATTCATTCATTCATTCATGTTTGTTGTTTATATGTGTGCCCGTCACGACAATTACACTTCAGAAAAGCATCCAAACACCATGATATCCACTTAGCACTGGAAAACTACCACGATATCAACTTAGCACTGGAAAACTGCCACGATATCAACTTAGCACTGGAAAAATGCCTCAATAATAACTGCCACGATATCAACTTAGTACTGGAAAAATGCCTCAATAATAACTGCCATGATATCAACTTAGCACTGGAAAACTGCCACGATATCAACTTAGCACTGGAAAACTGCCACGATATCATCTTAGCACTGGAAAACTGCCACGATATCAACTTAGCACTGGAAAACTGCCACGATATCAACTTAGCACTGGAAAACTGGATTCGGTAGTAGGGGGTGTGGGGGGAATATATGTTTTAAGTAGCATTAGGGGGATTTGGGAATGGATAGGGGAATGGGGAGTTGCAGAATGGGGCTTGGCATGATATTATTTGGGGGGGGGGGGGGCATTTTCACTCAACAGTAGGCCAAAAAAAATATATGAAAATAACTCAAAAGCCTTATTTGCACGTTTAAAATGACGCTTGAAATGGAAATCTCCGAACATACACGCATATTGTAAGTGCATATTGGACACGGTGGTCGAGCGGCAGCGCGTTCGACTGGCGTTACGAAAGTTCTGGATTCGAATCCTGGTGATGGCTAGGATTCGTTCCCAGGACTGGAGGGTGTCCGTGAGTCTACCTAGCTCTGTTGCCATCAAACTGGTGAAAGCTGCTTCACCGGTCCTATGATCAATTCGGTCCGAATGGTACTTCACTTATTGAAAGTGCAAAGTCTGCTAAGCCTGACACTACTCCTCCTGTAACTATAGTCCACAAAGATGGCGGTGAGTGAGCACTTCTGTCCCCGTGGGCCCCTACACCGGCGAAGTGTGAAAGCCATGGTTACGGTATTACATTAAGAGTACACCGTGGGGGGGGGGGGGGGGGGGAGACGGCCCTCGTTGCGCGTCCAATGATCATTGTACTGCCGAGAGGCTCCGAGAGGAAGCAATGAGCCCGAATGCCCGTTTAACCCTCCCTATTTTCAATGAACAGCACAAAGCAAATTAGTTAAAAGCATTTTAACAAGACGTGAAAACATTCTACGATACACAGGAGTGGAGCAAAAATGAAAAACTGTATATATTGGCAAGACGTCAAGAGCTGTTTGGGTTTTTAATTTGGTTTTCCTTAAACCCTACAATTTAATTATAAGGTTTTAAAGGGAGGAAATTAGGGAAAGGATCGATTTCAGTCGCCCCTTGTTTACACTTCATTCATTCAGGGCTCAAAATCGAGTGGTCTGTATATGTAAAACCAAAGACTATATAATAAGATGGACCGCTTGCTTTAATATTTCTGCTATTTGATGACTCGAATGACTTCTTTTCGGAATGCCCGATTCCCTTTTTGCACTGTACCGTTTTATTTAATCGCTAGGTTTTTTTTTAAAGTGAAAATTAAAATTAAAATCGAAAGTTGTATACAGCGGAAACATTTAGGCAAACGTATGAGCGTAGAAGTAGTTTAAGACAGCGTTATTGGATGCGCACGGAAAAAGAACATATAAGCTCTAAAAAATAGAGCAGGCGGTCCATCTTATTATATTATAGCTTTTGGTAAAAGTGAAAAAAAAAACAATCCCGTCGGACTCAAATTGATAGATAGGGCCGGTGAAGTGTTCACCTGTTTATTTGGCCACGGTATTCTAGGGGATTGTGTGGCCGCCATTGCTTTGCCCCCAACTGATGTCAGGTACCTATAAGAGCTTTGTAGACCCAGGGACACCTTCCAGACCAAATCCTAGCCTTCAAAAGGATTCGAATCCACGGCCTTCGGTATACCCGGCCACAGTATCCACTTATTCTGTATGAGTAAGCCAATAATATAGCATCGTACGGTTTTTTTTTAAAGGGAAAGTATCCCGTCGTATCAAATTGATCCATTGGGCCGGTGAAGCAGTGCTCACCAGTTTATGTGGCAAAGGCATACTAGGAAATTGTGTGACCAGGACAATGCCCAGCCGCCTTTACTTTACCTCAACTGAAGTCAGGTAACCATCAGATCTGGGTAAGACTCAGGGACACCCATCCAGAACCCGGGAACAAATCCTAGACTTCACCAGGATTCGAATCCAGGACCTTCGGCACGAAACCCTAACGCGCTGTTACCGTGTCCCATCGGGCTGTTCAGTAAGCACAAAGACCCAAGACTAAAGCTCTAAGACAGAAACTTAAAGACCCAAGACTAAAGCTCTAAGACAGAGACCTAAAGACCCAAGACTAAATCTCTAAGACAGAGACCTAAAGACCCAAGACTAAATCTCTAAGACAGAGACCTAAAGACCCAAGACTAAAGCTCTAAGACAGAGACCTAAAAACCCAAGACTAAAGCTCTAAGACAGAGACCTAAAGACCCAAGACTAAAGCTCTAAGACAGAGACCTAAAAACCCAAGACTAAAGGTCTAAGTCAGAGACCTAAAGACCCAAGACTAAAGCTCTAAGACAGAGACCTAAAGACCCAAGACTAAAGCTCTAAGACAGAGACCTAAAGACCCAAGACTAAAGCTCTAAAACAGAGACCTAAAGACCCAAGACTAAAGCTCTAAGTCAGAGACCTAAAGACCCAAGACTAAAGCTCTAAGACAGAGAACTATTAAGATAGGAAAACCTACGAATCTTATGGGGTCAAACACTTATATAAAAACAGATAATAGAAAACTTATGACAAGATACGTCAATATACTACATCCGAAGAATAGGTAGAAAAAAAAAAAAAACTTATCACAACCTCTGTGGTACTGATACAAACATAAACAAGAATATCCTGACTTGTATCCGAGACAAGCTGAATGATATCCTGAATAGAAAACACCACTTCCACTAAAAAACACGGTAATGCAAGATAATGTCCCAAAGTCTTTCTGTAGGAAACGACTTAAAACGAACATGAAACGCTTTCCGAAATATTTATTTTAAAAATCCCACCCGTGTTGTTTGTTTTTTTGTAGGAAAAATTTTTTTTAGCGGGGAGAGGGGTAAATGTGGATGATGTAAGGGAGTAGGGTGGGAGATGGGATGTTGGGGGAGGGGTGGGGGAGGAAAATTGTCCCAAAGCCGCCAATCCGACGCGTTCGTTCAATTGATAATTGTATTGATTGGTTCGCGTGGAATGGAGGGAGGAGGGATGGTGACTGGAAGGTTGTTTTTTTTATCCGGATATAGAAGAAGAAGAAGAATCGAAAGCAAATCAACAAGAAGAAAAAATGCTGATTTTTCCCAAGACATCGTAATGTGGTCCATGGAGTCAGGGAGAGAGAGAGAGAGAGGGAGAGTGAAAGAGAGTGAGAGAGAGAGTGTGTGTGAGAGAGAGAGAGAAATCTCTTGTGAAATCTTTAATTACCAAACTAATGTAGAGTTAGTTTTATCCGATTCTATTAAGGGCTAATCTGTCTCTTATAGCCTTTAGTACAATTTGACTTAAATTTACCATGTGTAATATAGGCTATATATATATATATATATATATATATAAATATATATAAATATATATATATATTTGATTGTAAATCTTTACGCACGAGACATGGAGGCCGGGTTCGAATCCTGGTGAAGGCTAGGATTTTTCCCTCGGGTCTGGAGGGTGTCCTTGAGTCTACTCAGCTCTGACTGGTACCTGACTTTAGTTGGAGTAAAGTAAAGGCGGCTGGGTATTGTACTGGCCACACAATCCCTTAGTATGTCGAAGCCACAGAAACTGGTGAACGCTGCTTCACCGGCTACATGGATCAATTAGCTCCAACTGGATACTTTCCTTTTTTAAAAAAAATCCCTACGCACCAATGGATTGTATAGCCATTAAGTAAGTAGTCCACATGCAAAAAAAGGAATTTATGCCAAGATCTGCCTTATACGTCACAATTGACAAGTCTTAATGAGGCGTGAACTTTTGAACCCAAATGTTCGTGAACTTCCTGTTCTATTTTTAAACTAATAAACAAAAAAGCATGCTTTTGCTGGTGTTTGACAATCGATTTCAACCTCGACGGCCAGTTCTAGTCTTTTAGAATTATACAAAGGATACAATATTAGTTATGAGGAATCCGTTTTTAACATCAAAAGTGAGTAGGCGATAACTAATACTCAAGTCTTAGTGTTAGTCGCGTGAAGTTAAATATTTATTTGTTTACAAAATAAATTAGTCAAGAGTTGCGTTTTCTTGGTTATTGAAAAACAAAATGCGTAAATTCATAAAAACAAATAACAAAAATTCCTTTGCATTTAGCAATAAGTTTGATATTTTAAAAAGGTGATTTTTCACTTCTGACTTTCACAATACATTGTTTTGTTTTGTAAACATCTTTTGGAAATGAAATACATTTTAATCCCCAACAAATTTGAGTACAACCAGTAAAGTAGCACACAGTCAAGTTTCGAAACAAATTATTGAATTCGACCGGAAATGTTTTTTATTTGTCGACCTTTTATGCATGCATACACGTTAAGACTTGTCAATTTAACCTCTTACGTTTGCATCAATCAAATATTATATTGGAGAAATGAGAACTTTTGAAGGGTAGTGCTAAAGATCAACATATCGTTGTTCTTGAAGACACTTTGAAATTACTCATTTTCTTTTTTTCCAAAATGTAATTACAAGTGGGCTACTTAAGTTATATTGAATAATGAATTATATGATTGTATTGCCCTTAAGCTCTAGATCTATACAATTGTAGGCTATAGTCTAAATTACTATTAGAGTGTGTGCCTGTTTTTTTTAAATATTATTTATTTCATTTTGCTTCCTTCGAATTAGTAGGCCCTATATTAGTTAGCAAGGCGTTAAAAAAAATCCGGGTCTTCTATATGCAATGTAAAGTAGTTGACCTAATGAGATATGTGTATGCTCTTGCAATTTTCGACAGTCATAACGGTAGGCCTACAGGAAATGCTGTAAAATTCAAGTAAATAAAAATGAAGAATTTTTTTGTTTTTATTATTTTCTAAAAGCCCTCAATTGCCGTGGCGCAAGCGGCCCGCGGGAGTAGTTTTCCTGCCCCTAAGTAGCCTATGCCATACTAGTCGCCATTTTGTTTTCATATGTATTACGCAACGCTGCGACGAACACCATGTAGCCTATAACATGTTTTAACGTCGACATGAAAATACATTGATGTTTTTTCTTCTTTCAAACAATTATAGCCTATTAATACATGCATTATGGAGTTATACATTAGCGGGCACTTGAAAATAGGCCACAGGTAACAAACTATTCACTTATGTTCCGTTTCTCGTTTTTTATTAGCTTGCAATACGACCGCCGTCCGTACGGAATAGAAAAAAAAAAACAATTATTTCCATTGCAACACAAGGGGCGATAATTAATTAAGGGGAGAGAAAAAACTCACTGTGTTCTTGCAGCAGAAGAATGATTCCATAGCCCAGCCCCCGTTTTACCTTTGTGTCAGACTATTGACACGCTACGCCAAAGCAAAAAAAAAGTATTATTATTTCAACTATTACTCATAATTAATCAAACGTAAAATGGAATTATACAGTAGGTCTGATTTCTGATAGAAAAGGAAGGAAAATTGTCTCGCTTGGCAATGTTGTTAAAGGGAAGTAATTTACGATCCGTTATATGGACAAAATTTTGCCGTTATGTCAATCTGCATTCGTGCAGATGTCTGGGGTTTAAAAAATATCCAATTAACTTCAATTTTTTAATCGAGACTGATGTGAATTAATCTTACATGAGAGCACCTGGTGGGCTCATTAAATGGCGAGCCCTTAATGAAAACTAGGCCGCGAACTGGGCCTATGTGTTGACGGTGTTATTTGTTTCTTTTTATATTTAGGCTGAATCGTATCAATCGCCCCTTCATCTCAATCAGCACCCCCAATCACTTCAGACATCACACATTAATTTGCCAAAGCAAGTTAGACCTACACACTGCATTAGGGCCCAACAACACTCACCTCAATTTAACTTTAGTACATCTCTCTCTCTCTCTCTCTCTCCCACTCCCCCAGTATCGCTCACACTCTCCTTCTCTCTTATTAGTATCTATATCTTTAGTACAGCTCTCTCCCTTCCAATCTCTCCTACTCCCCCAGACTCTTTCTCTCTCTATCTCTGTGTATGTGTGTATGTTTGTACGTATATATATACCACAAGAATAAACAAACAGGTTGGTACTGACTGAAAAGAGCAGAGTTCAAAGGTGAAAACAGTACAGATGTGATCTGTTGCCTATATGTTATGAAATGCCATCACCCTACCATCTTTCCACAACTACATTCCACCCATAAACTGACCTTTTTCTTTACTTTTTTTTTTTCGGATTGGCGTGGGGGGGGGGGGGGGTGGTTGTTTAGGTCAGTGAACAAAGCTAAGCTTTATGGGACAAATAAAAATTGTAGGATTCTTGAACTGTGTTTAGCACTGCCTTAGTTTGTTGTGTACTAAATGTCTATATGGGCAGTTTCTGTGGAGTAGAGAAAGCTTGGCAGATTCTTGAAACAAACCTGTTTGACTAAATATCAATTGATAAAAATTCTGGAATGATAGCAGTATTAAAAAGCTACACAAACACAAGTATAGGCTAACTTAATATATGTAGGCCTAAAAGTTATTCTTTAAATAAACTTGATTTCAGTGTTATAATAAATAATGAAAAATTTTATATTTCATTATAAAAAGATTGTTAATAGTGAAGATCTGTTATCTCAAATATAATGTGTATTAATTATTGGTGTGTTGTATATTTTTTGTTGTAATTTTTGTAATAATATTTCATGTCTTTAAAACATTAAAAGATAAGAGCTAGAATTAATGTATTTGTTGTTCCTAATTGAGGTCATGAGACAGACTATAACTCACACAAATTCAATAATTAACCCTTACAGTCCTGGGCGCGTATATAGCGGAACTGAAGGCAGCATAGATAGAAGTAGATCGGTACGGGAAAGGTTAACATGAATGAGGAAAAAAAATAGTTCAATATTTTATTTAAATATGTAGGAATAAGTAATAAATTGAAATAGTGCTTAGCTAACATAAATCAGAGAAAAATGACAAACAGTACTTCAGACAGTGAGACCTGAACACTACACAAAGTTACAGAAAACCAATGCAAGGTTCTTACTCTTAAATCATTTTAAAAACCTCAAAATTCACACAATATTCACAAACCAATTAATTCCAATGTGTGAAAAACATTTTATAGTCTGGTACTTATTATATACCCAGTAGTAGTTAGTCTGAATAAATTTTTTTAATGTTTTTGTAGGATTTTCAGTACTCATAAAATATCTTTGAAAACTTCTTAACTTATGGTAATTACAGTTTGAATCAGTTTAATTATTGTTGCACTTTACAAAAATTAAAATTGTTCACCCTACTTTAATGATCGAATTCACAACTTCACGAGCCTTGAAAAATCAAGTTTTTTTTTCCCAAATGTTTTTAACTAGTATGAACCCTGTAATTAAATAACTGGGTAATACAAGTAATCAGAGAAATATTTGAGACCAAAATATGGATGTTCAGCATGGAGGCACCAACTAAGAATGATTTAGGTCTGAGTGAAAGGAGGTGGTAAAGTAGATGAAGTTAAGGGTCGCAACTTGAGCAATGTACGGCACAGGCCTTGTGATAGTAGATTCGATACTAACCCTGCAATTATTAATGTAAACAATTAAGTTTGTATTAATTTTTTTTATGTGACCTTCCATCAAATCAAGCATGATTTGATTTCTTTTTTAAAATAATACAGATTCCTTAGGTTACAGCACAATTTCATTCGGAAAAAAAAATTGAAGCAGTTAATAGTGACAACAAATTATGCAGCCTCTCATATGACACTCGCCACCTGTCTACTGCTAAGGCCACTTCTGTGTAATACAGGCCAAAGTGCCATAGAATATATATAAACATTATTTAAAAATGAAATAAATATAAATTCAAACTTTTGACTCTTGCTCATAATTTATTAATAATTTAATGCTTACTATAAATTGAAGTTTTCTATTTTATCATTCTAGATAGTGAACATTGTTTTAGTTGTAGACTTACTCTCACAGATACCGACTCTCAATACAAACATAAACAATAAACAGATTTAAACAGTTAGATTTTATCTCAGGTATCATACATTTAAACACACATACACTTATTTTAGATTTTTTTCATCTGTTCTATTTATTTATGTATATATATAAAATCCTCATAAGCAGAAATTAAATGTTTTTAATGATTAAAAACTCAACACTCTTCTTTAATATTACATTATTTAAGAGATGATGGCAAAGTAAAGATAATCTGAAATTCAAATTGTGATTTCATCTGCTCTCATGATAAAAAAAAAAGCACAATTTAAAATACTGTATCTATATATATAAAAAGACAGTGTTAAGCCCCGCGAGGATCCCCATTGGTCAATTTGAAAACACGTGTGTCACTGACCTATCTAGGCCTAGCCCAATATACCGTCTAATAATTTTTCACATCGGACATGTGTCTTCGATAGCTCAGTGGTAAACGTAGTGGACTGCTATACGGGCGACCAGGGTTCGATTCTCCAGTTATACTATACTTTTTTTTTTCGACAATTAATTTTTCAAACTTTTAAAAACAAAAGACATTGTAAATCTATAGGCAATATAGATTTTGTTAAATAAAAATATTTGACTCTTTTTTTTATCCTATTACAATATTTATTTACTTTCCTAAAAGTATTCAGTAAGTGTAGTTTATACATTTGTTATCTGCACCCCAGACAGTCCTTTTTTTTTTCACCCGGGCAACGCCGGGCAATGTAGCTTGTATTCAATACAAGGCTGATGTAATTTTAAAAAATTATGTTTGTTTACAAACATTAGCAAATTACTTAAGCTCCTACCTGGCCCTATGTAAAGTAAAACAATTTTCCAGCTACAACAGAATTTTAATTAACAGTTTTCAAACACTTACACCACACTTGCACACACTGACTCATTTATTTTGTGATAAAACAACACTAATTCCATTCTAACTGCTCAACGCCTTTAAAATTGTTCAAATGTGTGCATCTATGAAATATTTCAGTACAGTTGCCTTAAAATTCAAACACATTTTACAGGCAGAGATTAAACCACAACCGAACCAAAGAAGATATATGAAACGGTGCATTCTAACCGAATATTTTGTGACATGTAACAAGTATTATCTTGGTTATTCATACTATAATTTTGAGTGTTTACAAATGATAAATCTGCAATAAAAATAACAGTAGCACAAAATGTAATTAAATTTTAATTTAGCTTGAAGTAATATTATAATCATTACAAAAAATACATTCATTAATATTATTAGACATTGTACTTTGCCAGCAGCATGCTCAAATTGTTCTTGAGTAAACTCCAAGAAAATTACAACTATTTAGGCTTTTTATAATTAATTATGTATATGAATTTACCCTGATCTGGCACTATTTTAATATTTAGGTAAAAGTAAATGCAGATGGTTGATGTAATTGTAATGGTCACAAAATATTTTGTATATTGTTGACACAGAACATTGTCATTTAAATTCTCCTTCAATTTCCCCATTATGTGACACTCTGATAGGGTATTTTTATCATAAATATTAAGTAAATTGTTATGAATAAAGTAAAATGATATATAAATAAATATATTTAATTTCATATTGTACTCTTTATTATAATTATGTGGCACGGTGGCCTAGCTGCAGCGCATTCAACTGGCAATCCAAAGTTTCTGGGTAGGCTACAAATCCTGGTGCAGGCTAGGATTTTTTCCGGGACTTAAGGATGCACCTGAGTCTATCCAGCTATGGTGGGTACCTGACACTAGTTGGGGTAAAGTAATGGTGGATGGGCATTATGCCACAGAAACTGGTGAACGCTGCTTCACTGTGCCTAGACTTGGGATGACGTTATAAACGGTTAGAATGTTTGAGGAGTGGTTTTGACATGTCATGTTACAAACATTATTTAAATACATTTTACCCAAAATATGGGGAAAAATGTAAATACTGTAAAAAAAATATATTTTCAAATACATTACAAGTCTCTAACCCCCCCCCCCTCCTTCCTCCCCCATGTGGCTACGCCCCTTGTCTAGAAAAGTATTTGTATACAGTTGGGGATCGGGGGTGAAGAGGCTTTCTAATGGGTAAAAAACCTCAGATCTATGTTTATGTTATATATAGGTCAGTGAGGTGAAATTGTGTTTAATAGTAAAATACTAAATTCTGGGGAAAACGGGGTTCTGGGCCCCCTCCCCAATCGACACCTATGTAAATACCTATTTTAAAATTAAAATAATATATAGTAGAATAAGTGTTTCAAATTTCATAGATTTATCTTTTACGGTTTTTAAGTTATAGCAATTTAAACAGCTCAGTTCAAGTTTTTGGGTCACACTTTTTTTTTATATTTAGATGGGTCAAATAGGCTTAATTTTCGGACACTTAAAAAATTCATAACTTCGTTAATATTTCATGTAGAAACAAAAATGAGGTGTCATTGGAAAGCCAATACCAAACTACATTTAACTAAATAGGTTTTGTTTCAATGTTATTAATTTTAACAATTTTAGAAATTTTATCGAAGTACCTAATGTGTGTGTTGAGGCCTAAATTAGTTAGGCCTTTAACTATTTCAGTATTTGATTAGTTATTTTGTAACATAGTTACAGTTGTACCCAGTTGTATTGAAAAATATTGAGAATATTAAAGAAGAATGAGAAAGAAGAATCAAAACGTCAAATTGTGACTTACCTACTCGTACTTTCATCATATTTTCAAAATAGGCCGCTGCAAATTCATGTATGTTTTCAGGCTGGGATCGTAGTACTTCTCTGGCAAAAGCCTCCAAAATGTTTTGAAAGCCTTTTGGCACTCGAAGTTTTGTGTTTGAGAATGGTACAGCCATGTTTGTGTCACTTTGTTTATGAATATTATCCCTTGTAAAAGCGTACTATGTCCTAGCTCGAATCTACGAGACGATGGTTGCTTGTACACAGTGTGTCTTCTTTCATATACACAACTAACCGTGAACACCGGATTACATAGCAACGGCTGTATAGTTCGGCAGCAAATACAGTTTCGCGTTATCGTGAAACAAAATAAATTGCAATCATGCGTTTGAGAGTAATGAATATAATTAATAATGGATATTACAGAAATTAAATTATGTAATAATTGTTTTATTTACAAAGAATACATATATATGATAAAACATTTTTTTTAAATAAATCTATTTTAGCATTTTCATTTTGTTAACGGTTATACTATTAATTATTCGCTTTTTAAGTATTGGTTATTTAAAAAATATTATTATTAATATTTAATATTATTCTAAACAATTTCTATACGGATGAAAAATATGTTACTTACACGGAGTAGTTCTCTCTTTAAAAGAACAACTTTAATTACACGTGCTAAGTTACTATACGTTGAAGTATCGTGCGTGGGAATAAGTTACCTGGCTTCTGCCAGAATTTAGGTCATCGGCGACTCAGCGTAGATTGCTCCCATTACTCACCTACTCTCGCACATCTTTAATAATTCTTACTTCTGCGCTTTCCTTCTTTTCGCATTCTGTTGAATGGCTCAAGAAAGACACAAGGCCCAAACCTGTCAGTTATTACGGTTAATTTACTGGTTCAACATTGTTATAGAAAGATATATTAATTAAGCTTATTTGCTTCCTTTTTCCTCAATATAATTGTCACAGTTTCTTTTGTTTTAATTTCTAAGCCAATTAATATCTTATTATCTTATCTTAGCCTATATAGGCCTATCACACACGCTCCATCTTTAAAGAATATTATAGCTTCCTACGTCCATCTGTGGTCCGAGTCTGTGACGGACGGTTGTATGGGTCAGTAATGTGTAAGCGTGTTTGTGTAGTTGGTGTGAGTTGTTTTATACTAGATGAATGACGACAGGGGGACAGGGGTGTGTAGAGGTCAAGGAAGTTGTGTCTGGTATAGAGGCTGGAAGATTGTGTTCGTGTCCAGTTTTACTGTGTGTTATTGTGGACTTGTTATTTCATTCTTTCATTATTCTAATTTATTAGGCCTATATTAAATTTCGGCTATAAAACAACGGACTGTTATTCCATGTGTATTAGAGATGTGCGATTTATTGCAGTCATGATCTAGATCACATAAAGAACTCGCACGTCACGGAGTCTAGTCTTGCATTTTTGTTAATGTTTTAAATTATGTTACGTTACTAGTTTTCCTGGTTTGTTCATGTCGACGGTAGGGATAGAACCCGCGAACGTGTTGGTTGACAGTCCGGTGAACTAACCGTAGGATTAGCCGGCCTCACGTAGAGAAAGTCAAATTAATGAGTTCTGACCACCTGGAACTCTCGAACAATAAGACGGCAAGTCAGAGATGAGGGAATAGACTATAACCATCAGATCTTGCGTGAAAACAGCCAGCTGTGCAGTGTCCTTAAGTATATTATTACAGCTGTTTATAACCAAGACAACGGAAAATAAATCGATCGTTTGTAATTTCGTGAACATTGAATTAAGACTGGATGTCGACACCATAGGCAAGTTTTACAAGGGTCTAGTCACAATGCGAGCATATAAGCTTATACAATTAAGCAGTCATATTTTATCTCAGGTAGCCTATCATACACTTAAACACACATAGAGGTCCACACTTATTTGAGATTTTTTTTTTCATCTCTTCTATTCATGTATGTATATATAATCCTTATAAGCAGAAATGAAATATGTTTAATGATTAAAAACTCAACTCTCTTGGCCGATCGGTCGGTGGCAGGGATAGAACCCGCGACGTGTCGGTTAACAGTCCGGTGAACTAACCGCAGGATTAGCCTAGTGTTGTTAGACGTCCGGCAACTCCTGTTTGGCCCATTGTCTTCCACCCAGCAGGCAAAGGTAGAAATCTTTAAAATGTCCGGCTTTTTAAAAATATTTTACGGTGATTTTTTTTTTTAGGATTAGGCTTACAGTTTTAAAAATAATTGGGATATTAGCATGCATGGTCGAATGGCATTAATAAAAACAAGTGATCATTTTATGCAAGAAGAAAAGATTTAATAATTTTTCGACACTTCCGTGACCTGTAAAGTTTATTTCAATGTTGCCCAAATACAAGTTGCTTTTCAGATTTTCTTAAAATATGAAGAGAATTATTGTTTTGGAACTTCAGCAAGCAGGCAGCACCCGACCTAAAGACCGGCCTTTGCCTTTGCCGACATAAACTTAGAGAATTGAAAGAAAGAAAAACGTTACGGGAAATTCCTATCTTATTTATAACTTTACACTTAGGTTATTGGTAAATTCCTATTTTATTCCCAGGCAGCGCTACTAGCCTCCCTTTAAATAAATCAAAATTTGGCATTTTTAAAGGCTTATTTTTAGAATTATTCTTACAAAGTGGTGAAATTACACAGATCTAGAAACTAGTACTTGATTTGGGGCAATATTATTCGGTAATAAAATAGTATAGAGTCTTTAATTTTAGTAGCAATTTATAAGCATCCTTTCTTATAACTGAAAATCGCATATTCATATTAAGTTGGCTAATTATAAGCCACATGCGAAAAAATTATTATGATATCAGCTTTTTAAAATTATTTTTTTTTTTTTTTATAATGAAAAAGATGGAATATAAAAAAAAATAATTGCTTTTACAATTACACATTTTATAATAATTTACGTTTTAAAATTCTAATATTTTTCTTGTCTAGACTCATCACTCAAATATTTTCGTCACCTGTCACCGTTCTGTAGAGGCTTGCAAACTAAGTAGACTATAGCTGCGAGGGGTCAAAGAGGCTTTGCATACTATAGACATTTGACTAAAAAAGAATTGCTTTGCTTTAAATATAAAAAAAACAGTGATACGTATGCATATGATTTCTTAATGCATTTAGCTATGAACCAAATAACATGTTCGTTTTGGCCTGTATTTTTATTGTAGGCTTGTTCTGGCTATATTCCTTCTTTTCCTAAAAGGAAAAACCTGGCAAGAATACCTTGTGGCCAGGCAATGGCGTTTCTGGAAATTAAAACTGAAAGTAAATTCTATCACTAACTAAAAGCCATCAAGTACCTCTTCAAAGTTCAAGCTCACCTACATTTACAAGGGATAGACAACAACTGCGCCATTTGGCACTCTGATATATAAATACTTTAGCTACTGGTTTTACACTAAAAAGCATTGTAACCGAATTCTATAAATATTAAATAGTGGTAATTAAATAGTAAAATAGCCTATTATTTTTTCACTAACACTGTAGCCTAGGCCTACTGAGAATTTATGTCCAGGCACATTACATTGACTGGGCTTAGGTCAGTGACATTTACAAAATGTTTTACTTTAATACTTTGAATCCAAGCAATGATTGATAGTAAACATTAAAGGCTGGAAAAGTGGTCTTATTTTATAATAATTATTTATTACAGTCTAATTTAGACCTAGCAAATATAGTAGTATTAAGTATAGCAAGTTTATAAAGTTTAAACTTATTTAAATTGTTTCTCTATATTTAGGCACTAAGGCAGGCGTCACAGAACTAACTTTACTAAGGCATAGACATAGATCTAGACTTCATAGAGACAACGACTTCAAAGAGTAAGATAGCTACAGAAATTTTAATTAGGTAAAATTAAAATATTAACAGCAAGCCTTTTAACTTATATAAATAAATAATTGAATAATAATGGCTAATGTAAACTAATTTAAGGTATTGAAAGTATAGAATCCATGTCAGACCATTTTGACTTGTAGGATGATTAGTGATGCATTGTCATTGTTGACCAGTTTCCATGGCCGCTGCATACAAAGTAACAATGTTAATATCACAATGGGATTATGTGGTCAGTACAATAGCTAATCACCTTCTCATTCCCACCTAATGTCAGGTACTAATATAATAGAAGGAATAGGAGCTGTGTATTTTAATGTCTGGAATGCCATCCAGACGTATAAATGCTAGTGGTCTTACGTATATTAAAATTTAAACCTGGCGAGGCATTCTGAAAAAATCGTAAAAAAAAGAATTACTATTGAATTAATTATGTTTTACAAGTAATATTTAGGTCTTTATCTCAATTTTCCTTATAATTTTATGCACTCTTGTAAAAAATAAAAACAAAACACTTTTTTATTTCTTCATGCCTAAAAGAACATAGGCCTATAACAGGGATCGGGAACCTATGGCTCGCAAGCCAGATGTGTCTCTTTTGATGGCTGCATCTGGCTCGCAGACAAATGTTCAATTATTTAAAAAAATGTTTCTTTAGACTCCTTTGATCTACATATTAATTGCATATCAATATTTCATTATACAAATGAGCTAAAGTCTACTGCAGCTCAGCATCAAAAGTGGTTAAAGGAGATAAACTCCGCTGACCCAAAAGACAGAAAAATAGCAACCCTGCATTCATTGTAATTAAAGGAAAAACCTCTTACGTCCAAATGCAATTCATGCTGACGAAAAATGCGTGAACTAGAAAGCCTGTTCGTAGTGATTTCTACGGGAAAGTGGCAAAAATACATGTCGTTGTGTCTATATCTGTCATTGTTCAAGTGGCGCTGCCGTATATTGTTTTTGAAAATAGCGGCCGCTGTATGCATGAGCAAAAGGGTCTGAATAACAGATTGTCGTCGGATCAAAAAGTAAACTTTCATTTCAATCGCATTGTCAGCTAACTAATTTTAGAAACCCTTTTGACAAGATGGCTAAAAGAAAGAAAGACGATGAGTATCGTACTTTTCAGTAGGAATGGACAGAGGAATTTGCCTTTGCGAAGAGAACGGATTCTGCAGTGTGTCTAAAATGCAGTGATAAAAATGCATCTATGAAACGGTCAAATGTAAAACGACATTTCGAGACATACTATTCTACGGCACTGTTTTTTTTCTCTCGCTTTTTGATGAGTCAACAGACGTCTGTAATTTATCCCAGTTTAGCGTTGTTGCAAGGTATGTTGTAGGCGATACACTACATGAGGAAAGTCTTGCTGTTTTGTGTATGAAAGGCACAACAAGAGGGCAGGATTTATTCGATTCCTTCACTGAACTGAGATCGCTTAAGAAAAAAAAATCTACCGATGGATAAAATTGTTTTGTCCGTGCATGGTGGGGAAAAACAGAGGATTTGTCGCTCTTCTTTGTGAAAATGAAAATGGACGCATCATAAGCTCTCATTGTATCCTCCATCAGAAGGCGCTGTGCGCTCAGATATGTGCGAGCAGCTTGGTGAGGTGATGTCGCTGGTGGTTCGTGTAGTCAACTTTATTGTTGCCTGATAATTAAATGATTGCCAGTTTAAAACACTGCTTGATGAGGTTGGGAATAATTGTCTTGGTCTGCTTCTGCACACCAACGTGCGTTTGTTGTCAAGGGGGACATAATTATTATACTTTTAGTGTTGAAATTACACAAAATGCACACATTTAGCTTAATTTTTAGTTTTAAACATAATGTATGGCTCTCACAGAATTACTTTTCAAAATATGTGGTGTCCAAGGCTCTCTCAGACAAAAAGGTTCCCGACCCCTGGACTATAAGTTTAAAATATCATGAAAAGTAATCCCAAGGGACCAAAGTGATCTATAGGGCCAGCAAAGCAGTGTTCACTAGTTTTTGTGGAAACTGGGCATATAAGGGGAGTCTTTACTTTACCCCAACTAATGTCAGGTACCTATCAGAGCTGGGTAAACTCAGGGACACTAAGGCCGGGGAACAAATCCTAGCCTTCACCAGGACCTTCGTAGTGCCAGCAAACATGCTTCCGCTCGGCCACAGTGTCACAAAAAAATGGTCACAATTTCTACATCATTGATAATTTTATCATAAATCATTATAAACTAATTAACTAATTATTCTTTAGCATGATTAACTTGTTGACTCATTCACTTCCACTTTCTGAAGCCACATCTTACAGCTCATTGTTTCTAGAGATACCATAGTGTTTAAAAAAGTTTGTTTACTTGAAGAAAAAAACATAGGCCTCTACCTAAAAAGTAAACAGGAGTTATCTTTTCAACAGAAGATTATTGCATCCTACACATTCATTACACATATTGTTGCAACGAGTCTAGTCCTGCATTTCAATTAATGTTTTAAATGATAAGTTATTGGTTATCCTGATTTGTTAAGGCAAACTATTCCATGCACTGAGACCATTTATGTTTTGGGCCAAGGCCAAATGAAAAAATCCAGTCAGAACAAAAGGAAAATTGCCAAGTAGTGAATGAGTTAAAAACGTGACATGTTTTTAATAATAAACTATTTTTGCACTAATATATACCTGTATTTCTACAATAGTGTCACTCCAAAGAGCTCAACAATTTTGAACTTGTTTTTGTGTTTGATCAAGTGACTTAAAATGGGGAACACCGGCAGCAAGAAAACAAAGAAAGGAACATCAAAGGGAAAAACTCCCCATGCTCCAGGTAAGAAATGAACATTATCTTATTATGTATGGGGCAAGGTAGCCGAGCGGAAGCACGTTCGACTGGCGATCTGAAGTTCCTGGGTTCAAATCCCGGTGGAGGCTAGGATTTTTTCCAGGATTTGAGGGTGCCCCTGAGTCTAGCCAGCTCTGAACGGTACCTGACATTAGTTGGGGTAGAGTAAAGGTGGCTGGGCATTGTGCTGGCCTCCCATCCCCTCTTACGCCGTGGCCACAGAAACTGGTGAACGCTGCTTTACCAGCTCTATGATCAGTTTGGTCCCAAGTGTACTTTACTTACTTATTAAGTAAATATTTTTATTGGCCAATTTATATGAGTCATTGTGAAATTAGCTTTGTTCATTTCCTAATAGACAGTGTGGGATTGGCTAGATATTATATAAGAAAGAGTGTTAATTTATACTGATGTTTCATTACTTTTTTTTTCTTGAAGTAAACTAATAGTGGACCAGTTAAAAAATATTCTATCTAGTATTAATGGGAAATTTATATTTAGGGTACAGAATACTCTCACCTATTCGCGGTTCTCCATTCGTGACCCCACATATTTGCGGGTTTGGCTCTTAACCTTATCGCATCGTATGCCCGGTATACCGGTCTAGCGTCATAACATCATAAAAACGAATGCCCGGTAAATCATTACTACATTAGTGAAATACATAACTGCATGCAATATTACTAAATTATCACATTATATTAATTTGTAAGAGTGTGTTTAGAAAGTGTTTGAAAAGCATTTAGTACCTAGTACCATATGTAATCTCATACTAAGGCGTTTTAAAACTGCATCCAAAATTCACGTTTTTTCCGCCATTCGCGGGGAGGTAAAGAACATACTGTATATCATATAAGGTATAAGAAAATTTTACTGGCTACAGTATTCAAGTTTACTATTTGTCTAACATTTACTTTTACAAATTTATGTTGGATACCCATTTCAAGGGGAGTGTACTCAAGAGCACTGAGCATCAGAATTGTGATGCAATAATCTTCCCTTAGATCAACAAGTCGCATTCATTATGTCACAATATTTTAAATATTAAAAAAACATTTTAAGATATTATACATACTTATTAAAAGTACTATTTTTCTAAAGACTATCCTTGTGAAACTGAGAAATTCATGAAAGTAATCCTATTTTTTATCAGAGTCAAGTCCAGTAGGGTCTCGGCAGGTCAAAGTAATCTTGCCGAATCAATCCGAAAAAGATATAAAGATATGTGCTTGTGAAAATGCTTTTGAGGTAAGAAAGCCTTTCTCGAGTTAATTAAACTTCAAATCGTTTCCATATCCAATGTATCTTCTTTTTTTTATAATTCACACGTGCTCTATCTATATAGAAGTTAATTATATGCTAGGGGTCACAAACCCGACCCTGACCAGATTTTATTGATAAAAACTTAGATTTTCAAACTTTTTCATTTTCAAAAAATATTTTTCTAGCTTCATATTTCCATGTCGTATTAAAAGCAAATTCTGCCAATAATTTATGTGATATGCAAACCCCATCACGTCACCGTAATGAGGATGATGATCACCAGGGGTTTCATGTTACAGTTGAGATTAATCAACTTCATGAATTTATTTATTCTAAATTTAATGTGCAAAGTGTAGATTTTTATAAAGTCACATACCTAAAATACAATTCTTCTGAAATATTTAAATAAGAAATAGGCCCTGAACTTAATTTGATTTTAGATTATAGCAAAAGGGTGAATAGTTTAACAAATCTTAGGAAAAGTTTTTTTTTTTTAATTTACAAATCAATCTTGGCCTATCTCAAGATGAATTCAAAAGACTATTTAATCTTAGCAAAATAATTGAAATAATTGAAATACTGAAAAGCAAGCTATAAAGCCCACGGGTAACATTGGGGACATAATAGTCTATTGCCAGTGCGCTCAGCTGGTGTTCCAAAAGGTCCCAGGTTCTTATCCTAGTGAAAAGTCGAGGGTGTCACTGAGTCTATCCAGCTCAGATGGCTATGCCTACCTCATTACCTGGCATTAATTGGGGAAACTTAAAGGCAGCTGGGCATTGTGCTGGTCACACAATCCCCTATTATGCTGTGACCACGAAAACTGATGAACACTGCTTTACCACCCCTGAGAATTAAGTTAGTCAAATGTTTAGTTTTTTTTTAACTTTCACACTTTACAGAGAAACAGAAAATTTAAAGAACATTGCATTGGCTGCACACAGACACAATTGCAGACAGCTGAATAGTCTGGTTAGAAGAAATAAGCAAATGATTGCCATTGTTACGTCCACAATCCCCTTGTGGCCAGAGCTGTGTAGATCTTGCTGATAATTCTCGTTAGTCCTAGGGGAGACTTTAATTATTAGTATTTATGTTTCAGTATTACACGAACTCTTCTTATAGTCCTCGGCACAAACTCAGTATTTGTATTCCAACATTTCCTTTCTTGGGCATTAGAGTAGTAGATAAATCTTATAGTAATGTATACAACACAATAGAATAGTAACTTGACAAGGAAGCTTCAGTGTAACTGTTGTTGATAGTTTATTTCAGGTGATATGTTCAATATATACAATATATCTATTATGTACAGTTAGAATAAAATAGTGCAAACACAAACGTTCTCAAAGGAACATATTTTGAAACTCTCTGTCTTTCAGACAAAACAAATCATTAAATACTATCCGAGTGGTGCAAGGGACAGACCCACTACCAGTAGGGGTGAAAATCATGGTAACATTACAAAACTCATAACAAAACGATAGGAACTTCCCGTATTAAATAATGAGTCGTTCCCAGACCCTGAGAATTTGAGATCAACACAGAATCCCAACATTACCTAGAATCTTTTGTTTTCCTACTAAACGTCCTAATATTGTGTGTAGTAAGAAAAGAGAGAGAGAGAAGAATAAACATTGCGTGTTCCAATTCTTGGAAAAACAATATACATGACACCATCATCTAAATAAAGGCCCTTAATCTAAAACAAATTGTTTTCTTCTTTATAGACTAAAGAAAGAGTCTTAGGCCAGGGCGCACCTAATCTTCAAAACTATGAAGTTGTTTTGTGGTATGAAGTAAATCATTTGGTTGTTATGAATGATGAGGATGAATTTGGTGACAAGCTTTTCCAATTTGATCACATAATTATACGGTAAACAGTTTTCTCTAACCTATAGAAGTCGTTTTAACACTTTTTCTATTGCACAATGTACAGTAAAAGTCATCTACCTTGCTAAAAAATAACACAGACCTATTAATCGTGCATTGTTTAATTATCATGCTTGTTTTATTTTTCAATTACTAAGCTAGACTTTGTTTTTTTTCTTCTTAACATTAACATAGAAGTGTCATTTCTTATTGTTTGTGAACAAAAAAAACTGGCTTATTTGATGACATTTGAAGTATTCATTTTTTTAATGAATATTCTTTGTTTTGTTTTTTGTTTGTCACATCTGTTGCTTTGGCCAATACAAGCCCTACATGAATCAGTGTTATAGAATGTTTTCACCTATCTGTCAGTACATTTTATATAAAGTAAACACATAAGTTTAAAAACATATACAGTCAAACTGTGTCCAAAATATGGGGCTTGGTAGCCGAACGGCCTCGCGTTCGACTGGCGAGCCGAAGGTCCCGGGTTCGAATCCTGGTGCAGGCTAGGATTTTTTCCCGGGTCTGGGGGGTGTCTCTTAATCTACCCAGCTCTGATGGGTACCTGACCTTAGTTGGGGAAAAGTAAAGGCGGCTGTGCATAGTGCTGGCCACACAATCACCTAGTATGCCGTGGCCACAGAAACTGGTGAACGCTGCTTCATCGGACCTATGGATCAATTCGGTCCGACGGGTACTTTACTTTGTCCAAAATAGCAATCAGCAAATTCCAAAACTGACATAAAAAACAATGCAATTATTTTAATTTGTATTAGAAACTCCATAATACACATCAAATACACATCTTATAAACAATGAGAAATTTGTAAACTAAATGTAAAAGAATAATGTAAAGTATATGTAAACAGTTTACAAGCCATTTTACCTCTCTGAAGTCTCTACCTGACCATTTTGGTATATGGAAGGCAACAAGGAAGGGATAAAGAAATAATATAGTTTTGAAGGGGACCTCCCCCACTCTATCACCTTATGAATCATGTACATAAGCACAATCTGGGGTTTCTTCCCTTCTTTTTCTTTTGGCACTAGGACCAGCTGCAAAGCTGACAAAAACTGAAGCAATCAATGATAACTGGAACAATTTTTTTTTTTTTTCATAAAATCTACAAAAACCAAAGTTGATGAAAATGTAGGTTTTGAATGTACTCAAATCAATCACCTTTAATTTAAAAACAAAAATACTTAATCTTATAAAAACATTTCTGCAGCAAAGACTTTAAAGTTATCATTTTTGAAAATAATATAAATATACGAATATGAAATTTTTAATTCAATTTTAATAATAAGTTTTTCAATATTTTGTTTAAAAAGAATTTATAACCATAATATTTTGTTGCTTGTTTAAATTAGAATTAAGATACATATTTTTTTAGCATTTTTTTTAATAGTTAGTGCAAAGTAGAAATTATTCATAAGAAAACTTGGTTATTAGTTTCTTAAACAGCTGTGTGGCAGTATGCTAAGATACTTTTTGCTCATCACAATGAGCCACAATTGTAGACTCTGGGTACAATGTGTTCATATAAGCTCTTCCATTTCATATTGGCTGTCTGCATGCAGTGTTTCAGGCCCTTGTATAGACCTAACTATTATTCTATTACTCTGTGGCTGTTCTGTAGCTCATTCATAAATTTTTCAAAAGTTTATATTTAAAAACATAAAAAATAGTTGTGCAGTTTACAGGCTTCATGCGGGTTAGGAAAGTTTGGGAAAATTGACTTGATTTTTCAAGTTTTGAAAATTTCACTTGATTTTTCAAGTTTTGAAAAGTTCACTTGATTTTTCAAGCTTTGAAAAGTTCTTAAATTTCATTAAAATGGAAAAAGTAGCATAAAAAATCTATATTTTAAATTCTTTAAAATGAACAGCTATGTAATTAGGTTAAGAAATCCTCAACTCCTACCATTCTATGGGTACTTACAAATATCCACAAAAAAAAATTATATCAGGGCTACCAGACATATAATCATTACCAGTATAAACAATTTTGTGGTAAACTTTGTTCAAATCATGGGAGTTTTAAAAATAATTTTAGAATAAGAACACTGTTGAAGTTCATAAGAAAATATATTTTTTTTATGGTATTGAGTGAGTCAAAAGTACAGAGGCAAAGTGAAGGTTAAGCCCACGAGGCATAAAATAAATATTTATTTTACAGAACAATACAGCCATAAACTTGTTCCTTAAGGTTAGTGATGGAGCATCTTTTTTCTTAATACATTTTCGCCCAATATATCACTTTTATCTCTTGCTTTCAGTAACAAGGTACTTTTATCTGCCTTTCTGCGATAGTGATTAGTCTCCCCCCCCCCCCCACTCCAAAATAGAATGTAGAGCTTTTGCACCACTACTGCCACGCAAGATTATATGTGCTTAATGTTGGTTCTTGCTGTAACAAGGTTGTACACAGCGAGTGGCATCTCTGCCCTGTGTCATTGTCAATTGACCACCTGGAAATTCTGTGACTTTTGAAGAAATTATTTATTTGTTGATCGCCATAAGCTTGACTTAAGCCTGTCAGGTTTGCTTGCTTGCTTACTGGCTTGGTTCCTTTGTTTCCTGGTGGAACATAGGGCCCCCACAACAGCTCTCCAGCGCACTCAAGCCTGGGCAGCCTTTTTAGGTACACCCCATGAAAGATTGCAGCTTGTCATTTCCTCTTTGCAGCAGCATCTCCGGGTGGTCTTAGGGTGACTAACACGTCTCTTTCCCTGGAGGTTCCATTGAAAAGCCTCGTGTTGATGTCCTGTGGGGGTTTCATAGGGTGTGCCCAATCCACCGCCACTTTTGCCTGGCAATCTGCTGTTCAAGAGGGTCCTGGTTTGTTTGTCACTACAAGTCGGTAATCTTTACCTTTTCTGTCCACCAAATAAAATAATAGTGCATCAGTCAATAATTGTGGACTATGGTCTAAAGCGTTGATAAATCTGAAATCCAAATAAATGTGTAGCATTAACAACATGTAGAAATCAATATATATATATTTGTCGTCTACGGACACCTAGGCCGTTTAACGTATCGTGACAAATGTTAACAAAACAAATTATTTTAATCATTCATTTGTCCATCATTTTGAAGGGCATAACTTATAACTCCTAGTAGGCTAATATTTTTATTTCGTGTGGCTGGTAAATCTTCAATAGAGGTTAACAAGTATTCAGTAAGAAAATCCGTTAGAAAAAAAACACAGCAAATGAAGCAAAAAATGTGTAACTCAATAAATAATGGTATATTCTACAATGTACACAAGCTATAAACAGAAAGTCACTCTTCACAGGCAAGAGTTTAAGTGGAACCAACTCTACAAGAGTGGGTTTGAATTTAAAAACTTCTCTAAAAAAATGCTGTAAATTTTTCAAGCAGCTGCATGTACATTGGCTAGTTCAAAAAGAGAATGATGTGAAGGTGTGCGCCTGGGTTGGAGAAGGAAAGGGGGTTAATAAGGGGAGTAATTACATAAAAACATATTATAAAGTGCTCACCCTTGGGAAGGGGCCATCTTAAGTACTTGACTACTTCAGATCTGAATAAATGCCAAGATTACTTATTGCAGTGATACACAGGGGTAGCTGATAAACTAAACTATACTCATTTCTTACTATCTAACCTCTGACACTTGCAACTGCTTCTAGACAAATAATTTTGTATGTTGTTGTTTTTTTTTGTTCTGACTAGTTTAGAAGTTCCCGCACTGAATGACACTCTGGAAGAAATAATTATTTCTTTTTTGTGGAATAAAGAGAGGTTTTCTTATATATCAGTGTCTTTTTCTGTCCATGGCTGCTTCTCACCATTCAATGCTACTTATTCTTTCTTGTGATGGGTGCAGTACTTTACTAATATTAAGTATCTTGGTCTAGATTGGAGATTAGATTGGAACTAGATTTTATATAGGCCTACAAACCACCAAAACACACAAAAATTAACAGTTTATATAATAAAATTAAAACAAGTCAGAAGTTAAAATAATAATATTCCATTTTTTTCTACATTATTCACATTGGCAAATTATACACACACAGTTATAAATATGAGAAAAACATGCAAATTCTATATTGCAATAAATATAAAATTTTTAATTTCATATGTGAAAACCTTTGGCTATGGCTTATGAACGACTCGTGTAGTAGCCAACAAATTGTTGATCTCATCTTATACGTTACTACAATCTATTATATACAGAAGATTATTGCATCTTACGCTTATCCTTGGTTTCAGTCTCGTCCTGCATTTTTATTAGGTTTTTAAATGATATTACTGTAAGTTGTTGGTTTTCCTGGTTATTCAGGCAATCCATTCCATGACCGGATGCCACTTTGCAAGAAAGAGAACTTGTACTGGTATGTTCTTGCATGTGGACTAAGAAAAGTGCTTTATCTTATCTTATATAGTACAGATGCTCCTTCTTGCAAAAGAAGATTATTGCAAACTACGCTCATTTGTAGTTTGAGTCTAGTCTTGCATCTTTATTAATGTTTTAAATGATGTTAAGTTACTGGTTTTCCTGGTTTGTTCAGGCAACCCATTCCATGCCCGAATGCAACTCGGGAAGTAAGAGTACTTATATGCATTAGTTCTCACATATCTATCATAGTATTGTAATAGATAATCTAGGCTTGATCAGTTTTGCCAAAATCCTAGCTACTGCTAATGTTGTAAGTAAAGACGTTAGGGGACAATCAGTTGGGCTAGGGGTAAGGGAGTTTGAAGATAAACTAAGCTTTGCATACGATAGCAAAATTCAAGAGGTGGCGCCAGTACTCCATTTGTACCCGGATTCAGAAAATAGTAAGTTTAAATACTCAGAATGGGTCCTAGGGGAAAATTGTTTGCTTTGTTCAGTTTGCAATGGACATATTTTGTTCAACCAAAAGAAAAAAGAGGAAGGCAGAATCAGAAAATGAAGTAAATTAACATCTATAGTCATAGGTTTTGAATCCAGGTTAATGGCATGGAGTCTACCAGCTCTGATAGGTACCTAACATCAGTTGGGGAAAGTTATGCTGCCTGGGCATTTGTACCTGCAACACAGTTGTAGGCGCCGTGGCCATGGAAACTAGTAGACACTACTTATCTACTGATGTTATCTCAAAATAATGTTTTACTTACTTTTTTCCATATTTCCATATACATTTCAATTATGAGTATAAGATTAATCTCACTTGTAGTGTGTTATGTTTTCTCACAGGGAAAGACAAGCCATGGATTCAGGAGATCAAGACATGGTGAATGCCATCAGGGTCAAAAGAAGGAATTGAACTTGAAGTGTATTGAAATCCTTCACATCTATCGTAACAAGAAACCTGAAAGTGTCAACTCACTACAACATAATGCTCACTCTTTTATGTAATTTAAATATTTATATTTTATTTCTGCCAATAACCTTAAGGACGTAGGAGGTATAGAAAGTCAAGATATAAAGTATATTTTATTAAAAATACATTTACATGTAAAAAGAGATCACCAGTTTCATTATCCACTGGAGGAGATCAGATTGCATAGCCAGCAAAAAGCTTTATTTCCATTAACTCATTATTGTTAGTCATAATGAGAATTAAAATAACTTTACACACGTAACAGACATTTTTACCGTAAAATCTTGACTATAAGCCGCACCTGTGTATAACCCGCAGGTATACCGGTACTTAGGAGAGCAAAAAAGCTAACAAAAATTGAAGTTCATGTGTATAAGCCGCACCCACAATCTATTTGGTTTACCTGTATAATTTCTTTATCAGCATTTTTATTTTTTATTTTGTAGGCCTAATGTATTAGCCAATGTAATGTGAATGGACTTTGCATATTAGACAATAGAATCTCTTAAGATATTTTTAAATATTTCCGAGACTAGTCTATTCAGTGATGTAGCCCACATCGTCATTTCAATTTATATTTGAACCTAGGAAAAAACATTTTTTATTTACACATGGACCGAAAAATTTCATTTAAAAAAGTGTAGCTTATAATAGAGATTTTACGGTATATACGTACATGACTGTTTAGTTTATACAAAAACACTACGAATCTACCACAAATATTTAACAAACTATTTGTTTTACTTTAAAATTTTTACCTTGAGTATAGTGGCAATTTGCATGTAACAAATGTCATTATAGTCATCTTTTTTTTAAATTGTTTTTTTTTAGTTGTTTAAAGCTCTGGACCAAATAATCAGAAGAACTACACCCTTTTTTTATGCCATTAACTAAAGTGCTTTCAAAAAAATTACTTTTCTTTAAATTATGAAAGAGACATTTTTATGAGACTTGAAAACTATACACTTCTTTCACCATTTAATAAAGTGTTATCTGAAAATTACTTTGTTTTTAATTCACCCGTATAAAAAAAAATATTTGTGAAAAAATTTTTTTAAGAAAATTTTTTTTACAACTTAAGATATAAATGAATTTAATTTTTAATGGATTTTCATGTGAAGATATAAATATATATAAATATATATATCTGGAAATTCCAAATAAAAATTTAATTTAATTTAGGTAAATATACATACCTAAATGTCACTAGATGAAATTTTAATTTTTAAAAATATTTTAAAATACTGCTTTAAGTTGCATGAAACAAATCATTGTAATTTTCATAACCTTGAATTTGAATGCTTTCAGACAATTTAAGAATTTGTTTTTAATCCTGTAATAGCTAAGAGATGAGGAGAATGAGAAAGATACTTTTTGCGGCCCTACCTGCGGTATAAAATGAAAATAAATTTTTGATGTTGTAACTTTACATTCTCTGCTGTACTTGGCTAGTTTGTTTTTTTTCTTTTGGTTTCTCTCAAAACTGTATCCCAGCATGCATGATCATATTAATTAACTATTGAACAAAGTCATGTAAATTTAATTCATTAACAATGCTATATGTTGCTCTTAAAAATGTATACAATCATCATAAATTATACATAATTGTTTAATTCCAAGAACCATATATTTATAATATATATATATAAAAACCTTTTTGGTTATTTTAAAACTGTTTACAATCAGTGCTGCTGGTCTGTTGTTGTTTTTTATAAGAACGTAAGACAAATGCCTTCATGAAATGCATACCTACAACTGATTCATGCCATTAATAATTAACACATATAAAAATGCTTTGCATAATAAAATGAATAGGAATGTTTTTCCATGGTTAACGTAAAGTCATGTTATATAACGTAAAGTCATGTTATATAACGTAAAGTCATGTTATATTTCATATGCAATTTAAGCCATAACTATAATAAGCTGTAATATTTCCTCTAAGAGATATTTCAGGTTTAGAGACTAATTTGGCTTGAAGGAACACTCGATTTGTTTAAAAAAAATTTTTCTTCTTGCTTTAGAAAATTGGGATTTTTTTTATGCACAAACATTTTAAAAAAAATTAAAATTTTACTTTGGATTTGTTTACTGTTTAATTATATTTTTAATAATTGTTTTTTATTTGTATCCCTTGCACACACATATATATATATATATATTTATAACTTATGTAAATCATTTTTTCATTTTTCTCTTTCTACTAATATTAGTGAGTTTATGTAAATTTTGATTTTGTTATGTTATGCTACATGTGCTTCTTCTTTACAGAGGATTGATTTTTGCTTCTTACTTTTATCCGTGGTCTAGTCTTGCACTTTAATTCGTTCTTTAAGTTATGTTAAGTTGTGGGTTTTCTTGTTTTATTCAAGAAACCCCTTCCATGCCCAGATGCCATATGAAACAGATTTTATTTGTCTTTGTACTTGGTATGGAAAAAGAAAAGTTTTTGTCCTTATGTTTATCTGAGCATTGTAACATTCATGTAATTTGTTGTATTTCTAAGTTATATGTCTTGTGTATTATTACTTTACTCTTTGCCATTCTGTCCTTTTGTGTTTCTAGGTATAGTGATTTAAATATTGGAGTGTTTTGTGTCAGTTGTGAATATTTGTTTGTAATGAACCTTGTAGCTCTTTTCTAGATGTTTTGTTGATCGGTCCCACACAGAAGGTGCATATTCTACTATTGTATGTAAACCTAAATAAAGTATTTGTGTCACTGTGTTTTTCTCATTATTGTAATAGATTATTGTCTTGTATTACTTAGACTTTAATGCTTTATTTTACAATTTACTTTTTACACATTCTGTGCTTTAGTGTTTAATTATAATGAGAAACACTTTTTGTTGTGAAAACGTATGAATATATGTTTGTATGTTTACAGATTTCGTGTACTCCATTTTCTTTTTTTGCACTATAATGTGAGAGTGTATGTCATTATTCCTTTATATATTTTTTTATGATGTAAGCCTATTTCTGTTATGTGTTGATTATAAGTAGATTTGCTTGTCTTTTACATTTAGCAGGTTGCTTTAAGGATTTGGAAAAGTTTGGGAAATTAAACTTGATTTTTCAAGTTTGGAAAAACTAATTTTAGTTTTGTAATGTTTGTGAATTTTGTTGAAATAGACTGAGAATTTTTTTTGTGTGTACAAAGGGAAAAATTATGTCAGTAATATAAAGAATTTTAAGTTCTTAACTCGTAAGGTATCAAATTTTTTTTTCTAAAATCTTTCTATGGATTCTTAAAAAAATATCCACAAACATTAAAAAAAAATTCAGTCTAACTACTGAACATTAAGATATTCCATGGATACCAGTATACATTATTTTGTGCCAGGTTTTGGAAAAGCTTAAAAATGTTAAAATGATTTTATCTAAGAACCCTATTAGGCACTTTAGATTTGTTGTTAAACAGACTTATTTAAGGACTTAACTCTATTAATAGCCATCTTTACATATATTAATAATATTTTGTTTCAATGTTTTCACTTGTGTCTAGATTTGAAAAATTTAAAGAAATGCACCCTTGTTTTAACTGACCCATGTGCAGTAGATGTTAAAAAATGTCATTGCTGCATCTTTGAGAACTGTGGTGTGTTTTGTTAGTTAGTGTAAAAAAATAATTATTGTCTGTGTTTTAGTCAGTTTTTGGAATAGTTTAAATATGAAATGCTTGTCTGGAAAGCAAAACACTAAGGGGCTTCTGCATTTGCCTTTTTGTCAGAATATTGTATGATAAATTGTTTCATCCCGGTGTGAATTACCGTATTTCATTTATTTCATATTTTGGTTGATCTTTGGTTCAAAATTGTATTCTTCCTAAAAATGCAAAAAGAAAACAAATATTGTTTTGTTTCAAGAGTTGAGAAATTTTCTGATCCATTTTTACAACGAAGTGGTAAAATTAAAGGGGAGATTTACTAATGCCATAAAGAGCAAAGCATTGTATTAAATACAGGGTAACAATTTCCACTTACTTGATTTTCACATACTCAACAGTTAAGTGTAGAACCTCTGCTGCATTATTTTTAGCCCAATTCAGGCATGTTACTTTGCTATTTTATTTTTAATGTACTGGTAAGTTTTCCCTTAGCTTTATTAAAGTTGATAAAATTTCATTTCTCGATAGGTATATAGGCCAGTGGCATTCTTAGAGTTGTTATATAGGCCAGTGACATAGTTAGATCTTTTATATATATATCTCATTTGCTACTACCGCGACTGAATGCGACATACCCCCCTCCGTACTAATGCGTCCAAACGCGGCCGCCACGTGTGTGACTAACCTTGTCGTTTCTAGATTTTTTTTCGACATGCGTTCTGGGGTTTTATTTTACTGCAAAAACGGCTTTTAAAAAGTAGGAATATAGTCTAATTTCGTTTTTTTGCTATGCGCGTCAAAAAATCGGTATTTTTCACTTGCCTTTCGTCTTGTAAAACTTTTTTTATAGCCTTCGTCTTTCATTTTTTACTTTATTAATCGATAGCTCTATACATCCGAATATAACATTTAACAACAGTTCTGATAATAAGGATGCTGCAGATATAGACTTAGATAAATTTCCATTTCAACTCGATTTTTGGGATTTATTATACTTTATGGGACTTTGACGCTAGGCCTAGAGAAAATATTTAGGCAAATCATAGGGTCTCAACACTCAGCGAATAATTCTACCGATAATTCGGCATTTTTTATGTATAAAAGTATACATTTCCAGAAAGCTAAGATATTTATCTATTTTATGATGTAATTTTTATTCACTTTGGGGAATATTTAATTATTAAAAAAAAATATTTAAAAAAAATTTACTAAAATTAATACGGAGTTCCTTCCCTTTGGCTAGTACTTTCCCGGGTGTCTTTGGAAAGTAGGTTAGTAGCAAATGAGATATATATATATATATATATGTCAGAGGCTTTGCCAGAATTAGTATAAAGGCCAATGGCATTGTTGGTAAATAGGTCAATGGTATTGTTAGAGTTGATAAATAGGTCAATGCTATTGTTAGAGTTGATAAATAGGTCAATGCTATTGTTAGAGTTGCCTTTTATAGGCCAGCGGCATTCTAGAGAGGGCATATAGTACCCATCGCTTCTAATACATTTTCCACATTTACCAGATACCAGTAGTATAAAAATATTTATCACAGTTCATTTTCATGTTTGAGAACTGCTTTTGTCACATAATGTGAGCTCATGCTCAAGACCTTCAATGTTTAAAGTAATAATAAATTGGCTATTGATATTGCAACTAAAATATGCATTCGCTGATTAAAAATTTCTCATCCTTAACTCATCTAGAATAAGAAAGTTTAAAATATTTCATGGTTGTCGATTTGCTTTAATACCATTTCCATAAACTGTATTTATTTTTTTTATAGTAATATATTATATAATTTTAAAGTAACTTAATATTATTACTAAGAAAAGCTTTTATAAAAGATCAATTTATGAAAATAAAATTGCATTTTTTTTTTTGCTCAAGCCATTTTCAGTTTTGGCTGCTTCACAACCAATGTGTTAGTGTTGTTTCTTTTCATTTATTTTTTTCTCCAAATTTTGAACCAACCAACAAATGTTTTAATGTAGGCAGGTTTTTCTGCTATATAATTATTTGATGCTGGCATTAAAAAAAAATCATCCTCAATGTAACTATAGATATATTTTCTCTCCCATCTCTAAACACGATTACCAGTTATGTATTAAAAGGTAACTTCTCAATGTAATTGAAGCTACACTATTGACCAAGACAGAAAAAGGAATCAAATTTCCATTATTCCAACAGACATGCCCTTCTATTTCAATCATCTACTGGTATATTTTTCCAGCAGGTTGGCTTTCTCCATAACAATCAATATGTCACAGGGCCAGTCTATCAAGTGCACATGGACAGTAATATGTAGCTTGTTCAAATGTTTTATTAATCAGTTACCGTATTTATATTTGTACCAACAGAAATGACCAAGAATATTTTTTCAAGCACGTGTTACTGTAAGCATTTCTTGAAAAACTACAAAATATATAGCAATCAATGAATTTGAAATTTAAAAAACTGTTGAAACCCAGATGTTCCATGTTAGAAAAAAAAAAATCAATTACTAAATAAACTCATGCCATTTCATCATGTTGGTCATACTTGGAAAAGGATCTAAAAAACAATAACAAAATAACATATACGACTTTATATACGGTATGTTGCATTAAAAAAAATCTAAATAGTGTCAAGCATCTATTCATATTAAACTCGTTAAAATGTTTTTTGAAAATTAACTTTAGCTCGTTCGGAGATTTGGAGAACCGGGTACATAATGCTAGTCTTATATATTATACAGGGTTCATAGGCCTACTCTTTTTGGAAAATCACATTCAAGACATTTTCCAGACTTTAAAAAAATTATAGACTAACAACTACGTTGAAAATTAATTATAAATAATATAAATACAATTATTTATTTTTTTTGACAAAATAAAAGTTCATTATATACAGGCCTTTCTGCCAACTGGTACTAGAGCCTTGACGTGGCTTGGCAGCTTGTGTACCCTGACGACCCCCAGAGCTATACCAGCGGGAGTGTAAACTCCTGGCAGGTTCAACCAAGCTGGGAAGATCTGCGCGGGTAGGGGTCAGACAAAAGCTAGTGCCCTGGTCCTCCAGGTTGGGGGTTAAACATAAGGCTAGCAACCTTATTTTGTAAAAAAACGCAAATCGCTACAGAAACACCAAACAAAGAAAAAACTGAGGACTTTGACCTGGGAAGGAAAGAAACTTCTAGAAGTTTTATGACGTTTAGTGGTAAAAGCCGAAAGGAAGCAACGAAGCCGACTACCTTTCTTTTAACCAGGAATACTATTATTGGAACATGGAATGTCAGGACCATGTATGAAACTGGCAGAGCCCTGCAAGTAGCAGCTGAAATGAAAAGAAACAAAATTGAAATACTGGGCATTAGTGAAACAAGGTGGACCCAAGCAGGACAAACAAGGCTGTCGACGGGAGAGCTATTATTGTACTCTGGGCATGAAGAGAGTGAGGCCCCTCATACACAGGGAGTAGGACTTATGCTGTCTACCCAGGCACAAGGCACCTTGATTGGATGGGAGGCACATGGACCCAGGATGATTACCGCATCGTTCCGCACAAAGAAGAAGAGGATCGCTTTGAACGTGGTACAGTGCTACGGCCCCACAAATGATGGTAGCGAAGAGGATAAGGACCAGTTCTTTTATAGATTGCAAAAAGTCCTAGAGACCTTCCCACGCAAGGACATCACTATCCTCATGGGTGACGTCAATGCCAAGATTGGGACAGATAACACAGGATATGAGCACATCATGGGCACCCAGGCAGTGGGAGAAATGAACGAAAACGGGGAAAAATTTGCAGACTTTTGTGCCCTAAATAACATGGTGATAGGAGGCAGCATCTTTCCCCATAAGCGTATTCACAAGTGTACATGGGTATCGCCCGACAATCGCACAGAGAACCAGATAGATCACATCTGCATTAATAAACGATTCAGATGGTCCATGCAAGATGTCAGAGTAAAAAGGGGTGCAGATGCAGCATCAGATCACCATCTGCTGTTGACCAAACTGAAATTAAAGCTGAAGAGAAACCCTATACTGTACATGCCAAACAGAAGAGAAAAGTACAATGTCAACCTCCTAAAAGATCACATGTACAGAGAGAAGTTTAAGCTAACACTAAAAAATAGGTTTCAAGTGCTTCAAGAACTTCAGGAAGAAGAAGACAATGTACCCAACAGATGGCAAAAAATTAAAGAGTCATTCAGAACAACATGCCAAGAGGTAGTAGGGAAAACGAAACAGCAGCATAAAGAGTGGATAACAGCAGAAACTTTGGTCAAGATCCAAGATAGGAGGAAGAAAAAGGCAGCAGTAAGCAACAGCAAAACAAGGGCAACCAAAGCAAAGGCTCAAGAGGAGTATGCAGAGGCTCATAGAATAGTAAAGAGAAGCATAAAGAAAGATAGGAAGAATTATATAGACGGACTGGCGAAAGAAGCAGAACAAGCAGCGTACAGTGGAAACATGCGACAGCTGTATGATATTACCAAACGCCTTTCTGGCAAGTTCAACAAACCAGAAAGACCTGTCAAGGACGAACACGGGAAGGCCATCAATAGATTAGACCAACAAATGAATAGATGGGGTTAAGCATTTTGAACATCTTCTTAATAGGCCCAAACCCCTTACTGATACCCCTATCATTGTGCCAGCAAACGAGGATCTCCCGATTAATTGCGAAAAGCCGACCAGAAACGAGATTAGGAGAGCCATTGCTGGTATAAAAGATGGGAAAGCAGCTGGACCAGATGACATACCAGCAGAGGCCCTTAAAGCAGATGTGGATTTGTCAGTAGAGATGCTATACCCACTCTTTGAACGGATTTGGGAAGATGAAAACATACCAGCAGATTGGAAAGAAGGTTACCTGATCAAACTCCCTAAGAAAGGTGACCTCAGTAATTGCAACAACTACGGAGGCATCACACTTCTTTCAGTGCCGGGAAAGGTCTTTAACAGAGTCCTCCTTAATAGGATGAGAGACATTGTTGATCCCAAATTGAGAGACCAGCAGGCAGGCTTCCGGCAAAACAGATCCTGCACGGATCAGATTGCGACGCTTCGCATCATAGTCGAGCAGTCATTAGAGTGGAATTCCCCGCTGTATATACTTTTTATTGATTATGAAAAAGCCTTCGACAGCGTGGACAGAGAGACCCTTTGGAAGCTTCTACGACACTACGGCATCTTAAATAAGATTACCAACCTTATCAAGAATTCCTACAATGAGATGTCCTGCAGAGTCGTACATGGAGGACAGCTTACAGACTCTTTCCAAGTGCGAACCGGAGTTCGTCAAGGATGCCTGTTGTCGCCATTTCTCTTCCTCCTGGTCATAGACTGGATTATGAAAACATCCACTCGGGAGCGCAGAAACGGTATACAGTGGACCTTGTGGGACCAGCTCGAAGACTTGGACTTTGCAGATGACATTGCACTCGTCTCTCACAGTCAACAACAAATGCAAGAAAAAACCAACATGGTGGCAGCCACATCAGCACAGGTTGGACTGAACATCAACAAAGAAAAGAGCAAAACCTTGAAGATCAACCCCTCTTGTGCCGAATCAATCACACTGCATGGAATCCCACTCGAGGAGGTGCAGTCCTTTAACTACCTGGGGAGTATCATTGACCAGCAAGGAGGAACAGTTGCAGACGTCAAGGCAAGGATAGGCAAAGCAAGAGCCGCCTTCATCCAACTCAAGAATATATGGAACTCCAAAGAGCTGTCCCTAGATACAAAAATTAGACTGTTCAACTCTAATGTTAAGTCAGTCCTGTTGTATGGCGCGGAAACTTGGAGAATGACAAAAGCTACCACTGGCAAAGTCCAAACCTTCATCAACAGCTGCCTCAGAAGGATACTCCAGATCCGCTGGCCTGACACCATAAACAATACCGACCTCTGGCAAAGAACCTGCCAACGCCCTATAGAAGAGGATATCAGAAGAAGAAGATGGGGTTGGATAGGGCACACCCTGCGCAACCGCCAACCAACATCACCAGACAGGCACTCAAGTGGAACCCGCAAGGCAAGCGGAAAAGGGGCCGCCCAAGGAATACCTGGCGACGCGACCTTGAGGCAGACACAGAAAAGATGGGGTACAGCTGGACTCAATTGGAGAGAATGGCCCAGGACAGAGGACTCTGGAGATCTGTGGTTGGCGGCCCATACCCCAGCTGGGGTGACGGGCAATGATGATGATGATGATGATATACAGGCCTTTAAGTGTGTTTAGAAATTTTATAAATAAAAACAGAAAGTAAAAATAATACAGTAGAATAAAAGTTTTAAAAAAATGTGTTGTGGAAAATAAAAAGGGCATGGAATGGAAATATATAATGTCCTGTATTGAAGCATCTGTAATATATAGAGGGTTACATTAACCTGTATAGAGAAAAAACATTTATATGGGCCTACAAAGAAAAGTATAGCGAAAACATAAGGCTTATACAGATTAAAAAGTACAAAAAAAACTAAAACTAAAAAGTAAAATGAACATTTTGTTAAGTTAAAAATTCATTAGGACATAGGGGTTTATAGATAGTTTAATATAGGCCTAATCAAATTTTATTACTTTCCAATTCCAATAATCTTCTTTATAGAAGGAGCGTCTGTAATGTATAAGATTAGGATCATTAAGCTTACTAAAATTATGCTGCAAAAATAAAACCTAACAACAGTGAGGTAGCTAGGTATAAGGGAGGGGCAAATAGTGCACAGTGCCACAGTCACGGTGTTATTATTGGAAGGGGGGATGATAACTATCAACTCAGCGCCATTAAATCCAGAAAACTCAGATGGTATGGCATGTGGCAATAACCGAGGGCCTGTCGAAAACCATCCTGCAGGGCATAGTGCGGGGTGGAAGAAAGAGAGGCAGACAGAAGAGACGATGGGATGATGACATCAAGGAGTGGACCGGCTTGTCTCTTGCGGATTCCTAGAGGGCGGTGTAGGACCGAGACGAATGGCATAAAATCATCCAACTGTAAAAAAAATGGTGCCCCAACAACCCTCACTCGGGTTATGGGATAGGTATACGTGAAGGTGAAACTAAAAAAAAAAAAGTCATATTTGAAATGTAAAAGTCAGTTAGACCTAGATGTAAAAAAATATAATTTTTCAAAAAAAGTAATAGTGAAATATCCTTAGTTTTGAAAAGAAAAGTGTATATTGGAGGGGGGGGGGGGGGTCTGAACAAGGTTAGGTGGTCCTGTAATAATAATTATAATATATGTAGCTCAGTGAGTTTAAATTTAATTTTAGTGACTGCATTTTGTTTTCCCGATTTTTTAAAAGAGGCTTCCTAGAATATATTATTCGACGTGTTGTTCTATAAATAGATATTGACTTTCCGTTATTGAATTGCGTTACTACATGAAAGATCAGTCCAAGTATAATAAAATATTTGATGAATTGAATCAATTGATTAAGACTAAGACCAAAAGCGAGCAACAAATAAAATATGAAACTGTATAGGCCTAATGAAGCGAATCTTGATCATGGCCATTGCGACTATCTTAAATTTTTCGAAGGTAAATCTCAGTTAATCTGTGCCTTAATCCTTAATTAAGTTAATTATGATAATTCAGATAATACTAATGGTTAATGAGCAGAGTAACTTATCATTTATTATAGGCATACCATAGTAAAATTTGATTATCATTATGATTTGAATTTGGGTAAAAATATAATTTATTCGAATTAATCATTGCATAATGAATAAGAATATAGTATATACTGTATATAGTGTTCTCTTCTACAAGCATGTTAAATGTTATCTAAGGTAAACATTGAAATAATGAGTTTTTAAGTTCTTTTTGAAAGTAACAATAGAGCTTGTTCGCCTGAGTTGAATGGGAAGTAGATCCACACCTTTGGACCAGATATTGAGACGGCTCTAAGGCCAACGTTCATCGGAGAGAAACGGGGCACTTCCAGAAGCGAGGAAGCAGAACAAAGTGGTATTTGCAAGACATATTCTGTATGGAACCCATCGCCATCATTGTCAAGTGTTCCTGGATTTCTTAATTTTGTAAAACTCTCACAGTGTCTTACTGCAATCGAATTTTTTTGTTTCACAACCTTGGCATTTGGGAAATTGGGGGCGTGTGTTTAAACAAAGTTTATTTTCAGTGTAATTATATAATACTAATATCCATTAAATATTAAATAATTGAATACTGTAAAATGTTTCATGTATTATACTAGGCTGGAACTTGACAAGTAACTGATGCTATAGACTATAGACTATAGGCATAGGCCTACTATATGCAAAAATACACATGCATAATATATATACCGGTATATATATAAATAGTTTTATTCTATTCTATATTATATCTTTTAAACATGCAGCTATTTAAACATCTCGATCATTCAAAATCTTTGATTTAAAAAAATCAGGTCTAAACTAAATTATAAATTAGTTTTACGTAATTAAAAGGCTTAATTAAAATGCATATATTATATATATTAGACCTATATTATATGTTAAATAGCCACATCATCTCTGTGGACTGTGAAAAGAAAGTATTATGTTGGTAAATAAATGAGTTTAGGGATAGATTATAGTTTATATAAAATTTATTTTAACTATTTATTATTGATTTTTATTCTAACTAGAAGGTAAACTAGAGGCTGCAGCAACAGAGGACAGACTTGTTACAGTGATTTTACCTGATGGAAATCATGTCAACAATACTATAAATTTTTTGGAAACAGCAATGCAAGTAGGCTATTATATGTTTAATACTTTTGATATATTTCTTAATAACTTCTGTTAGAAAGTATAATATATATTCATATTTCAGCAGGCTTGAATCTGCTGTTTATTGTATTGATTACTAATCTTTTACTAGTCAGCTATTTTGTTATAACGTTTTATATTTTTTTACATTAGATTAAAGTACAACTATTGAGACAACCTCACATCAGTTTGAGTGAATACGAAGTAGTTCTTTGTAAAGAAAAATACCCACAAAAGAATATGGTGTTACAAGATGATGAAGAATTTTTAGATAATTTGTTTAACTTTGATTACATTGAAATAAGGTGAGATTTATGTTTTTACTATATGTATAATGGGAGTGCGGGTAATGTTTTGATATTGATAAAGTATAATGTAAATATGTATATGTTTAAAAAAAAGATTTTGATACGGTATATTGGTAAATGTCAATGATAAAGGGGTAGAGTGATGTATAATGCACTTTGTGATAACACCATTGATAACTCTAGCCCTGACAGATAAAAAAAATACTAAAAAAACAACTCATCTAATTAACGTTAAAGAATATCAAATTAAAGTCATGCACTAAAAGTTTATTTTCATTAAATAAGAAACTATATAGTAATAGAAAATCCTAGTTAAACTATTGGTAATTTCTTAAATAAAACCTCATTCCACCCACAAAATATGTATATATTTTTTATCCTTTATACAAAATTCATCATTTTCAACTGCAATCGTGAAATTACTTTATTTTAAAACAGTTTATTTTTAATCGACAGTATAATTTAACATTTATTTAGTTTAAAATGTTTCCAATCATTGAACTGGTTCTGTTTTTTTCTCTTTCTCTAAACAGGTCCCGCCAGCAACACAATGAAATAATCCAGGCTATGGAGTCATGTATCAATTGGAAAACTCCTCTCAACAGCTTTTAAATAAATGTTGAATAAGACATAATGGGTTAAACATTGTTTATTGTGATTTTGTAAATATTTCAAACAAGAGCTTACTGTAATAGATGTTCATTATAATTGTGGGCCTAATTTTTTTTGTCCCAACAGGTGTTTTTTTTTTACATTCTAATTGAATAATGTATGTCTTAAAACTTGGATGAAAACCTGCACTTGATAGGTTATATTTTTTTAATGAAAATTACCAGTAAAATATAATCTCTTTATTGAATCCTTTTTTAAAACAAAAAATTTTTAAATCATGTATTTCAACATTTTCATTATAATTATAATCCATAAGACTTAAAAATTAGTTAATTTGATATTTCTGGTTGGAAAAATTTTTCTTATACTTATAATGTTATAAATTCTAGTTAAAAGATAATATTTTAAAATATCTCACTATTTGGTTTTTCAATAATATTAGTACTTAAACTTGCATAGCTAAACTTACATATACAGTAATCTATTTTTAATTGCAGCACATTCTTTTGCATTTCTCTAACGCCCTCCAAGAAAAATATTATTAAATCAGATGTAGGGCCTATGTAAATCTATGCTTGCACTTTTATTTTTACTAGGTTTTAAAAATGTTTCTCTGACCTGTTCAAGCAATCCACTCCATTTAAAAACACTATTCGGAAAGTAAAAGAACTTGTATAAATTTGACTTTTCATAAGGCTGTTTTTTATTACTCCTATTTTATTAATATATTTTATTTTTTAGTATTTTTAAGCTAGGCATAGCCTACTATGTATTATTGTTACTTTGCTTTTGATTTTTAATTGTTCTCCTAATGTGTTTCTAAATTTTATTGGTTTTACATAAACATATTATGTAATTTAATTTAGTAGTTTTGAATATTTACTTGTAATAATCCTTATTAATATTAAGCTTTTAAATTTGTTCTTTTTCAGTAAATGTATTCTATAGCCTACAAGAGATAACAAGTCTAGTTTAGGTCTGAACTAAAATATATGTTAGCTTGATTTTTAGCTTCCTGTTACATATATAGGCTATATGTTGTTGTTTTTTTTTAAATATTATTTGTGATTTTATTTTCACAATACTTTAAGTGGAATTGTTGATGAACAGATGTATCTAACTATAAAATTACATTATTAAAGAACATAAGTTTTAAAAAGCCATTATATAGGAATAGAAAGAAAGTTTTCAACCAGCTATCTTATATACTATTTTAGCTGCCAATAAAGTACAAGATATAGCACGCTGTAACAGTCAATAATATGAGTCTTCTACAGTGCCTAGGATTGCAATGTGTGTATGTGGGGGAGGGGTGATAGTGCAAGGTTGGGGGCATAAAGCGGAAATTGGAGGTGAGGTGGCAAAAGCAGGCACATTCTGATTACAGAAATGCACCCTTTATCTAAACATTAATGATTGAAAGTTAAATTAGATGAATACCTAAGTAATTTTTTTGTTTAGTTTTGAAGTCACTATTATTTTATCAAGGCAAATGGTTAATTAATTACCCCTTATTGTTCTTGAGAATTACTGTAAGTTTAAAAATATGAGGCCTAAATAGCACTACACCCAGTAGTCTATAGGTCTAAAAGAAATTATAATATAAATGTTATACCCGGTAATTTAAATTTTAGGAATATATAAAAAGAATTCAAAGGTCTGTTAACTCCTTAGCCTACTATAGAGTTAGACCTATGTATAAAAATTGGCCTAGGTAATAACTTTCTTTATTAAACTTAAACTGTTATCATCTTTCTTAATTATAAAAATATTTCTCTGACGGCCTACTTTTTGCAGAAGATCCTCGTTAGCAAGCACAAAAGTATAAGACTGTTCACATGTGAGATTTTTCAAGTTGTACTTTGTAAAAATGATGCTCTTTACAGCAGTGCCGTTGCTAGGAATTTGGGGGCCCGGGGGGCTTTGGGGCCCCTGCACTTTGAAATTCGACATTATGACATAAGAAAAAAACAATTCTGACACTCATTTGGGGGCCCCCCTCAAGTAGGGGCCTGGGGGAGTTTTCAAATTTGGACCCCCCCTCCCCCTCCCCTAGCTACGCCACTGCTTTACATAGTTAACTGACAGTCTGTTTCTTTTGTCCATTGAGCGTTTATTAATGAGATAACACTCTTAAATTTCCACATTACATTTAAATTCTGTGTCCGGGATACAGAAAATAAGTTCACTAATTTTTAGTAACTCTGAAAAGCAAATTGCATATGAAAAGTGCAATAAGGATAAAAAAAACACCTTAGCCTACAAAAGCCGGACATTTTTAAGGGTTTTTAGCTTCGCCTGCCTGACGGAGGACACATGGCTTAAAAGGAGGACATGTCCTCTTTTTGCAAGACGTCTGGCAATCCTAGGCATAATGGAATATATTAAGTATTATTCTTTTACTAGCCAGTCTGCAGAGCAGTTTGCTTTCTTGCAGTCAATGTCAGTCACACTTGCATTGTTATTCTGGGTTTTCCTTTGTGGCTTTTTTTCAAACCCCGCAGTTCAAGAAAGTTTTCGGTTCTGCGCCCAGCACCTGTGAGTGGTACTCCGGGATCGGGCTGCACTTGGTCAGGGCTGAGTTGTGCTGGCCTATGGTCCTATCTCCGCCATCTACAGAGCTCTTCAAACGGTTATGACACTCAGTTGCGCCATTTAGTTTTTTTAGATTCTGGGAATAGGGCCTACTCTGTGGAATTGTCACATCCTGGATACAGGCCTCTTCACGACTTTACACCCACCCATCTCCATACTACCAACACCAGAGCCCCCAGCAGGAGTTGCGCAAAACCTCTATCAGGGTAGTGCAATCTGGATCTCTGTCGAACAGCACCACAAAGGGGGGTACCAGTTTTACATGCCCGGGTTATAAGCTTACTCAATGCACAACCCACTAAGCTCATTAGTCGCCTTTTACGACATGCCATTGGGACTTAGCAGTGGGGTTATTCTTTCATCGTGTCATTTCCACGACCCCGATACCCACACAGTATAAGTAAGGAGAAATGTGCATGCAGGGTGAGTATAGGCCGCAATGAGCTAAACATATACAGCTCAGCCATTTACCAGTAATGTAAATGTCTATTATTAGAAAATTATGACTGCAGCAGCATTATTTATTTAAATTCGAAATTCTTTTTTTTTTCACTTTAAAAAAAAATTATTAGAAAAAGTCAGACCATATTATCTATGCCAGGATGCCACTCGGGAAGAAATAGTAGGCTACTTATATGCATTTGTTCTCTCGTAAGGATAAGGAAAGTGTTTTTGTCTTTATGTTTATCTGAGCATTATTGCAATAGATTGTTATTGTGTTGTATGTCTAAGTTAGAGTTTAATGCCTTAGCCTAATAGCCTATTTGTATTATTACTACTTGCTGCAAATGACTCAATAAATGCCCTACAGAGGCAAGATCAAGTGAACATCTTTCGCCTATGTACAGAACACGTACATCTAAGCTCGCATCAAACTAAAAAAAGCGGCGGCATGCCCCCCTCTATGAACGCTAAAATGAAACAGTTGCCCATCGCCTTTTTTACTACAGGACATACGAAATGTCTACCTCATCAGAACACCAAATCTCTCATCTGTATTAACTGTATTCAAATTACGAACAGCAAAAAAAAAAAGTAGGCCTATGCAATTTTTTCATTTATTATTAGATCTACTCCTAAGTAGCATACTTAGCATTTTTAGTTTGGGTTAGGTCTTTACCATAAATGAAGTAGACATATTTTGTTATTGTGTCCTTTTTTTGGATAGGCCTACTCTCACTCTAAAACAGTTGGCACGTTTCTGGGTTAAAAAGACATCCCTACTCCAGTTAGATTCCCATTTTTGTAATTAATCTAGAGTTTCAGTTGGTAGCCTTGTACGCGCGTCCGCCATTAAGAAACGAAAACGAGGCATAGAGCCTATTCGGAAGAAAATGGCTGATATTGTTCTTATTGTAGCACCATGGTTCACTGTTGTGTACTTTTTTGTTGCAATAACCAAAAAACATTATCTAAATTTAAATCACACAACTGAAAGAAGACCTAGCTTCCATGTTTTTCCATTATCTCAACTAAGAAAAAGGGAATGGCTTATAAAAATTCAACGAGATGAAGGAACTGAATTTGAGTAGTCTAAGAGTTTAAAATTAAAACATATAAATGCTGATTAGGCCTATAACTTAAGGCCTATATTAATATTTGTAGTAAATTAAAGGCAGACAAATAATCCTAAACTTATTTTTATAATTTAATATTATTTATGTTAAAATCATATCTAATACATACGCATACATTGCAAATATATATATGCATCATTACATATAGCCTATATCTATGGTTATAGGCCTATATTACGCCATGTTATATTAAAATCATACATAGCAAATCAAATATATATAATATATGAATCTTTACATATATATATATATATAGTTATAGGCCTGCCTATATTATGCCATTCATATAGGCCTAATATTATTTATTATTCTATATTTCATATAAATACATACCCGGTACATTATACAAATATATATTATATGTAGGCCTATTATTATTATAGATTATAATATATAGTATAATATTATAGGACTAGCCGCTAGGTACTTTGATAAAAAATTCAAATTAGAGCTATGTTTAATAATTATATTCATTGTATAGAGATTTTTTACCAGCTTTCCAATGATACTAAGTTTGTGAAGATATCTTTACTAGAACAAAAGTTATGAATAAAAACAAGGTCTTATATAACCATTGTAATTAATTTTTAAAATTGTGACCGAAAATGACCAAAATTCTCACTATAATGCTCATAACTTTAAAAATGGTAAAGATAATTTGATGAAATTTTCAGAGTTTACATATAATTCATTCTGCTTAAAGAATATAATGTTTATTATGATTTATTAAATGAATTTTTTTTTTAAATATTAGTAAAGCAGCAGTGGTCACACAAAAATGATAAACGACTAGTGTCGAGACAGATCAAAAACATTTTATTTTGATTTCTAAAGCATTTAACTGTTTCAAAACATTTGCGCATAAATTTTAAAATATTGAATACTAAATTACTATCAATATAAATATTTCAGAGTTAAAGTGACATGAAAAAATTTAATTTATATAAAAAATTAGCTATAAATATTAATAAAATGAGAAAGTATTAAACTCAATTATTTGCATAGCTTACTACACTCATTGAACTATATATTCACCAAATGAATACATTATAAACAAGGTAATATTAATTCATTTTAAACAAAAATTCTTGTTTATTTATATTGTGAGGAACTTTAACTATTTAGTCATTCAGATAACCACGTCTCTGAAAATGAAAAAGATAAAAAAAATTGTGAAAATGTAACGAAGTTAAAGTAATTTTATTAAGAAATCTGAAAAGGATAAAATTCTGACAAACAATGTAAGTGTAAGTATTTAACAAATTCAAATAGATCTTCTGTCAAACAGGATGCAGAGCTGTTAAATCTCTTGCTGTGCAATCCTGATTTTAGAATGTCTCCCACAGGTGCCGAGATAACAATTGAAAACTCTTGAACAGCATCGTTTGAACACATGTCACAGGAGACACTCAGAGAAAAAATTATAGTAATAAGATGCAATGTTTTTATACTTTATATAATACAACACTAGCACTAACAAACATTTCATCAAATGGAGTGATGGTCCCATCCGCTCATGCTATGTCTTGTTCCAGGCAAACTTGAAATTCCTCTTCATGTAACCAGCTGTTGGTGACAAATATATTGACTTGTATTTTATTAAGTGATATTATTTGTATTTTAAAATAAACAACTTACTATTCCAGGTGCTTTTACTGTGTACTTGCTTGTTTTATTGAATAATGTCAACCAAGGCCATGACAGTGTCTTTTAATTCTTTCCAAACAGACGCTGTCGATAAATCATATATTTATAGATAAAAAATTTATAAGATTTATATACTGTTTGTATTAAGTAATAGTATTGCATAATAAGTAAACAACATACTAACCCAAGTGCTTCACAGTTGCCGCCCTTGCTTTATTGAAGAATGTCATCCGAGGCCCTGTCATCTCAGAATTCTTTCCAGACGCTGTCGATTAATAATATTTTTATTTATAAATATACCGTAATTAACAAGATTTATATACTGTTTTATATTTCTAAATGTATTTTATTAAGTGATAGTATTGCATAATAAGTAAACAACTTACCAACCCAGGTGCTTCACAGTTGCCGTCCTTGTTTTATTGAAGAATGTCGTCCGAGGCCCTGTCATCTTTGAATTCTATCCAAACAGACGCTGTCGATTAATCATATTTTTACTATTAAAAATAATTTACAATTTGTATATACTTTTTGTATTTAGACATGTTTTCCATGAGAACTAATAAATATATAGGCCTACACATGTATAGCCTACAAATAAAAGCAAAACCCACCTTATTGTTTTCATATTCCTCGGCTGGACCATTCTAGTATTGGACATTGGAGTAACATTAGCCATTTTCATTTAGAATTTAGATCTAGATATTAGCTGAAAATTTAAATTTATTTTGGTTGAAGCTGATATCATTACATTAAATTAAAGATTTTTGTAATTGTGGGTGTGTCTTTGGGATTAGGCTTAGTTTAGTAGTAAATAAACCTATTTCTAAAAAAAAAATACTTTCAGGTAGGCCTAGTCTTAAATCTACACAGGCATTTCCCACAGCCCACATTGATCGCAAACATAGGATAGGTCAAAACAGTCATAATATATATATATATATATATAAGTCATAGGCCATACATGGCGTCGTAGGCCCTAGATGTAGACAATTAGAGCCTACTTTAATTTTTAAAAATAGCTACATTTATTAATTTGCAGTTCTATGCAAATTAATAAGCTTGTTTATAAGTATAAATAAATAAAATTAATCATAAACTTGAAACAGATGTAAGATGGGTTAGTTAGGGGCTTTGGTTAAGTTTAAAGTAAGCGTGTAGGCTACTTACCTTCAACATCGAAAATAAAAGTCTTCCACGTGAAATTTATATGCTCTGCTGTCAGTATCTTTGGCTATAAGCTTGGCCAAAAAGTTATTTATGATATTGCCTGAAATTTTTGGTAGATTTTCAAGGCGTTTATGCCACAGGCATGCTGTCAAATTCGATAAAACGTCTACATTCGCCATTTGCAAAAAGATAAAATAGGCCCTAAGCCTCGTTTTGAAAAAAATCGAGAACAAGGCTACATTTATTGATTAAAGGGAATTAAGTGGATAAAAAAGTAAAATGTCACCCGAAGGCGAAAGTCTGGTCACCGGAAATAAAAACAACGTTTTGCGTTTGAGTTATACCGGTAGCAAAAATCGCCCCTCTCTCTCTTCTATAATTATATTATCTCTTATAATTTATGCAGACTTTCAGAGACTCTTCCAGACAATAATGTTAGAAGGAATTAATTTTTGAACTCCATAATATAGTTCGTCGAAACTTTTGTTTAGTCAAAAAAGGAACATTTACAAATGTAATAAAATAAGAATATAAAACTAAAATGTTATCTCACATTAGTTAGACTTATTAACGTGTAGGGCCTATTTAGTATATTATTCTAGAATATGCACCATCTGTATGGGTACAATAAGTAAATGTATAGCGCCCCAGGGCAAAAGTTTTAGCGACGCCACCTTGACCTTGCATACTGTAACTGAGTGTAACTGTTTTGGTGTTTTGTTTAGTGCTAAACTATATTTAGGAATTTAGTTTTTTTTTTGTCTTATAAGTTTACAGACGTTCCTTCTAGATAGAAGATTATTACGTCCACTAGGCCCAATAGTCCTTCAGGGCGACAGGGATCCGTCGGTGGCAGGGCTAGAACCCGCGACCTGTCAGTTGGTTTTTGGTTGAAAGTCCGGTGAACTAACCGCAGGACCAGCCGGCTTCCTAGAAGTATCGCCCGCCCCCCTCCCCCATTCCTATGTGCGGCCACTGGGTACAAGTACAATCAACCAAAGAAAACATTTAAAAATAAGAACAAATTGACATAAGAGCCGGAATAGGCGGCCCTAAGCTTATTCATATATTTTTTTTATTTTAGGAAGTCCGGGGTTTTTCTGAACGTAAGCAGGGAATTTGGGGAAATTCCGTTGCTGTCGTTATTCTTGGTCTGGGCTAGAGATGGGCAAAACCGTTCACCATGCTGATCGCCGCTCAATTGAGCGCTCACTAAAAAGATACGGATCCGTTGAACGGTTCCACGGATCACTTAGTAACTTACCCTCCCCCCCCCCCCGCCTCCCTCCATAATTTTATATGTTGGATGTCAAGGGGAGAGAAAAACAACTTGGATCCCTTGTTGAAACGCCGTTTTTTTTGTTACTTAAAACATTAAAAAATATAAATAAGAAATAATTGTTCTCAATTGTCTAGTTGTAGGCTACTAAACTAATTATAATTAAACTTTTGTTTTTAAGCTATAATTCCTTTTTTTTCACCTAATAATCTACTAATAAGTAAAATTAAAAGGGTAAATGTAAAATACTGTAATCATATTGACTAATTATAATGCAAAAATGGTATCATCAACATTATTTACAATTGACAGCAATTGTACGATCACTCGCATTCGAAACCAGCATATCGAAATGCAGAACGGGAACCGATCAGTACAGACCCATTCAGTACTGAGCGGGCCTGAGCCGATCAGTACTGAGCGGGTCTGAGCTGATCAGTACTGAGCGGGTCTGAGCCGATCAGTACTGAGCGGGTCTGAGCCGATCAGTACTGAGCGGGTCTGAGCCGATCAATACTGAGCGGGTCTGATCCAATCAGTACAGACCCATATCAGTACTGAGCGGGTCTGAGCCGATCAGTAATGAGCGGGTCTGAGCCGATCAGTACTGAGCGGGTCTGAGCCGATCAGTACTGAGCGGGTCTGAGCCGATCATTACTGAGCGGGTCTGATCCAACCAGTACAGACCCATATCAGTACTGAGCGGGTCTGATCCGATCAGTACTGAGCGGGTCTGAATCGGTCTGATCCGGGTCAGATCCGGATTCTAAGTGAACTATGGAAACCAACACATCGAAATGCAGAACGGGAACGGATCAGTACTGATCCGGGTCTTTTGACAGTGATCGGCTTTCGGATCCGTTCCTTTAAAAGACCCGGATCAGTTGATCAGTTCTTTAGTGAGCGACCCATCTCTAGTCTGGGCAGTCCCGTACAGTACAGCTCAACACTTGAATCTTGAATTCACGAACACTAAAATAAATTATTGCTTACTATTCTATCCAAGTATCGACTTATCTGTCAAACAATTTAAAAGGTAATATTCGTTTAGTTTTTTAGACTACTTACATTTTAAACTAAGTTATTATCTTAAAATTTTAATACGTATTTAATATGTTACTATTGAAATTGTTAGGCCAGGCGGCTGCCTACAGACCTAGTAATAAGTAGTAACCTAGTAGTATAGCGGCCCTATAGCCTACTTATAATATGTTGTTTTTTTTCGTGCGCATCCAATAACGCTGTCTTAATAATGACTTCTACTTCTACGCCTGCCTTTAATGTTTCACTGTAGGCCTATAGGCTACAACTTTCGATTTTTAATTTACATTTTTCATTGAGAAAATCAAAGCGATTAAATAAAACGGAAGTGTGGGCTACAATGCAAAAGGATATCGGGAATTCCGAAAGAAGTAATTTCAGTGATTTAAAGTGATTATAAAGCTCATCAAATACTGTAGCAGAAATAAAAGCTGTCCATCCTATAGTCTTACTCTAATCCGTGGTTTGAGTCTATTATTATTATTATTATTATAGTCTTACATTTTGATTAGCCGTTTAGTTTTTCAAACGATGTCCAGTTATTGTTTTCCTGATTTGTTCTAGATTTAGATGACACTCGGGAAAAAAGATGAATAACTACTAGAACTTGCAGCACTTGCATGTATTAATTCTTCCATGTCCATGAGCATTTTGCCAGTTGTAGTAAGTAGCCAGTTGGCCTACCTAGTATTTATGATCTTATCTTATTTTAGAAACTGGTCCAAAATGAAGCTGGTTGTAATACAAAAGACCAGGAACTAAAGTGATCTATGACACTGGGCATTGACAGACTATGTCGACTATGAATAATAAATATTATTATTGACTCTGCAAGTAACACAATTGAGAAATTTTGTGGATGTGTGAACTTTATCTTGTATCTAATTGTGGCCTAGACTAGACCTAATTAAAAAAATAAATAAACAAAAATGTAGAATGTAGGCCTTTACATACACATTTTAGACTTTAGACTAATTAAATATTGTTGTGTTGACTTCTCGTATAGGGCCTAGTTGGCACATGATATGTAAGAACTTGAATTATGAATAATATGGTCATGGTTGACTTTTAATTGTAATGAACTAAATTTAAATTAATTAAATGTGCTTTAAATAATTAAGCAATTAAGCCTACAAATAGGTTAATAGGCCTACGTATAGGCCCTATTATTGATGAAGTCTAAGGCTAAAAGTTTTGGTGTAGCTGCCTATATTATTATATATATTACTTATTTTTTAGTTAGGCTACTGCATTTGACTTGGGGAAAGTTTTGCTTTTTTAGAGTAGTAATGGTAATGGTAATTTATATAGCGCTTCTATCCATGCTATTTTAGCATGCTCAGTGTGCTCTAGAAGACTATTAATCTGTGAGAGGTTTCACTGCTGCCGGTTAAGCGCATGTGATAACAACTCAATATTAACGTCATCTAGTCCCAAAACTCCTGTAGGGCGACAGGGATCTGCCGGTGGCGGGGCTCGAACCCGCGACGTGTCAAGTGGGTTTTTTGGTTGACAGTCTGGTGAGCTAACCGCTAGGCCAGCCGGCTTCACAGGTACCCATCAGAGTAGGGCCTAATTATAATAGGCTACTCTCAATAATGAAAACATAGTATAGTCTCAATAGTTGCGATAAGCTAGGCCTATATAAAAATATTTGATGTATAAATTAAGGCATAACTTTCTTCTTTGTTTTCAGTTTAAGAATAATAATTAAAAAAATAAAATAAATGGGCCTCAGTAACTCAAAGACAGTGAAGGAAACTGAAAGTAGGTCTACCCAACCAATTGATATAAGGCCAGGTAAAAATACAGTAACATAATAATTGCTATACTATATATTAAGTCACTTAATTAGTATAAAAAATTATTGGCATTCTAAAATTTTTAAATATCACTGAGTTTAATTAGTTTTTTAATCATGCTAAAAAAGCTGCTGTTAAAATATTTATCTATATACATTATACTGAAAACTGACAGTTGATGTTAATTAATATAAGTTTTATTTTCAAATAGCCAAATATTTAACAAAAATGCTGATAATATGATGTTGTGTAGGCTACATAATACATGGACATTTGCATTACCATATGAATGTTGGATTGATAATAAAAAATATAATATATAATAAGCTCCTAATGACATTTAAGGATTTACTAAAAGCCTGTTAGTTTCTTAGGTAAACACCTCGGACAAGATTGTGTATTGCTTGGCAACTGTTTTACAGTGCCTTTTTAAACTTGTATCTATAGCACTTTAGTCAAAGTTGGACCCAGAATATCTAAGTGTGAGTAAGTCATTGGTAAACCACCCAAAGATCTAATACATATGGCCCACATATAGTGTTACTGAGATTAAGTTTCTCAAAGTTTTGAAGAGGTAGGCAGGAAGGACACAATGGTTCATCCTCATGCTGACTGCTGCAAACATGGTCCAACAGGCTACTATTAACCTGTTCCAGAAAGGTTAATTTCCTTTGATTGCTTAAGAATATGCTGGCAAAAAATGCTGGTATATGAGGCCATGGGCAGGCACTACACATTTCCATGTATAAAAGATTTTGTTGTATGCTCTTGCTACTCTCTAAATACATGTTCTAAATGACTAAATAGAACCTAGGAGACTCACTTTACATATAGTAATTAAAGTACCCTTCGGACCAAGTTGATCATAAAGCCGGTGAAACAGCGTTCGCCAGTTTCTGTGGCCATGGCATACGAGGGGATGTGTGGCCAGCACAATGCCCAGCCGCCTTTACTTTACCTTAACTAATGTCAGGTACCCATCAGAGCTGGGTAGACTCAGGGAACCCTCCAGTCCCGGGAACAAATCCTAGCCTTAACCAGGATTCGAACCCAGACCCTTCAGATCGACAGTCAAATGTGCTTCCGCTCGGCCAGCGTGCCCCATACTTTACATATAGATCTACTATTTATTAAGGAATGTCTAAAGCTCCTTATGATCACATTGACATACACATTGATCAAAATTATAATATCTGCCAAAATATTATGCTAGAGCATAGAGCACTCAAGTATTACAGGCCTACCTGTGGGGCCTACCTGTGGGGCCTATATTATATATAAATAAGGTTTTAACGTATACCTATGTGATTAAGAATCTTAATACAAAGTTATAATATGAATAACAGAAATATATGTAATAAATCTATCTTTCATTTAGAGGCCCATCCTGAAAAGGGCAAGGAATGTACTGTGACTCTCCCTAATGGCAGGGATGAGCTATTTCGAGTTTATTCTGCGCAAACTGCTGGTGAAGTATGTGGAAATTTTTATTCTTTTTGTTGTTTTTTTTAAATCCAATTCTCATTTCTTGTTTAAATTATAGACATATTGTCTCGACTTGATTGTAAAGAGTTCAAGCATTTAGTATTTCACATTAAAGAAAACATTTAGTATAGTATAGGAAGGGCATTTGTCAGATGTGATTGTTGTGGCTGTTTCAATTAGAGATTATTTAGGATACACCCTGCCAGCAGTTGCATATTTAGGCATGTTCCATTAGAACAGGGCCCCCCACACTTCCTATAAAGAATTTTTTTTGCGACTTCCCCATTCTTTGTTGAAAATGTAAAATTAAATTTATTCCCCTACAATTTTGAGCGCTCCAGTCCAACCAAGCTAAGTGCAACATTTAATTTATTTATGATTTCACAGAATGTAACATGAATTAAGGGCATTTTTCTGAGGTATGTGGAAGGCTGGGGCAAGGCCACGAGGGGCCCCCACATAAATTTGGGAATAGGGCCCCACAATCCTAAATACAGGCCCTGCTTGCCAGCTCTCTCCCCTCTCTCTCTCACTATCTACCTTCCTCTCTCTGTAAATGTGTAATGTGGTAAAAGCCTCAACATTATTTTCCTTTGATGCTCAACCAAGGAATTGTATAAATTCCAAAACTTTGAAAGGCAGTATGTTGTAAAAGTTAAACAAATTGTTATGAGCATTGATTAACCTCAACTGCAATGAGCAAGTTAGCGCTCTGTTGTGGTACATTCCAGGGTTTGTAAAATTTTGGAAAGCATAAGGTTTCAGGTTTCAATAACTTTTAGAAAAGAATTTCAGAGTTCACTGATTTGTGAATGGCACCCCTGCACTAGGGGCAATGAGAAAATTCATTTGATTTGGAAAAGTTGTTGAAAGTGTGGAAAAAACTGAGCAAGGTTTGGGATATTTTGTGAATTTCACTCAAATAGACAAAAAAAAAGGAAAAATTCTTGAAATATTTTTTTTAAAGTGCATTACCATTTTAGTTAGTTTGAGAAGTCATTAAGAAAACTCACATCTTGTTGTTTTCTTTAATATGTACTTAAAAACAACCTCAAAATGTTTTTTTTCTTAACAGAAAACATTAAGAAATATCACACATGCAGATAAAAATTGTTTGGCGAATTTTGTGAAAAGTTTGTGAATTTTAACATGTATGTAGAGTAAGAACTATGTTAACAAACACCTACTAATTTTTTTATATTTGGATTACCTATAAAACCCGCCCTTACCAGAAACTGGATACTTTACCTTTATTATGCACACGTTACAACAGCCGTTATAAATTTATTTATTTTTTGTGATTTTTTGCAAAGTTCAGGAAAAGTTTGTGAATTTTAAAATGATTTTAGAGTAGAACCCTGAATGAAAAGGTTAGCTTAGTAGGGGTCTTAACTTGAAATACAATGAAGTTACAACCATATTTATCTTAGCTATAAGACATGCGGTAGTAGTTCATATTATGATTTGAATTCCTCACAGTATGTCCTATTTAACATAACATAGGCCACTAAAAGCACACAATCATCTGGCTCAACTTAAGAATATGAAGAGAATTGCCTCCTTTAGAAAATGCCTTGGCTAGTTCAAAATATAATCTAGCTAATCTTGCTTTTTAAAAGATAATATATACTTGGAAAAAAACATCACATAATAGCTAAATTCTAATAATAGCTAAATTCTAATAATAGCTAAATTCTAAAAATAGCTAAATTCCCTTTTCTTCCATTTCTATATCTTTTAGTTCAAACTAGAATGTATGAAAAATCAAGACGCTCGTCCTGAAACCATTGAAGTTGTTCTTATTGGCCATAACCTTGAAGAAATGGTGCTAAGCGACAATGAAGATTTGAAAGAGAAGCTAAAAAATTCACATCGCATCTTGCTTAGGCCAAAAGGGTAGGTAAAAAAAAAAGGATATTTTTTTTAAAGTGAAGTTTTCGTAGCTAATCAAATGAAAGTTCAACAAACTGACCAAAAGCTATAAGATAACTATTTATTTGTGGTTTCTAAATTGACAAGTCTTAACGATTATGCATGCATAAAAGGTCAAAGAAAAAACATTTCCTTTCCCATTTGAACATTTATTTTTAAAAAATGGCTGTGTGTTGCGTTACTGATTGTAGCCTACCATAGATATATATGGTTGTACAAAAAGATGTAGGAGATTTAATTTTATTTCCAAAAGATGTTGCCAAAAGAAAACGATGGATTGTGAATGTCAGATTTGAAGAATCACCTATTTAAAATACCAAACTAATTGCTTGATGCAAAAGAATTTTCCTTTTTTTAAAATAAATATATGCATTGTGTTTTTTTTAATAACCAAGGGCGCAACTCTTGACCAGTGATATTTACGTTAACGAGAATAAGAATAAGAACGAAAATTATATGAAATTTGTTAACGATAACGAAAATAAGAACAAAAATTATTTTGAGAACGGTAATAGAATAGAAATAAAAATTAATTTTCATGAATAGAATAGTAATAATAACGAAAATTATTATTGAACGATTATCGCGTGGAATATGTTCCGCCATTTGCGCCATTTCTGTCAAAATCCGTATTTTGTATTGTAGTAAAGGGCTAAAGCATCGCATTTCTTCATGATCGCCGGTTTATTTTTTCGATTAATATTTGTGATTTATTTTGGACGAGTAAAGTTTTTTTCTGAGGACAATGAGTTCATTATCAAGGATATTAGCTGGACGAAAGAAAGAGAGTCTGGTGTGGGATTACTTTACATATATGGAACAGGAAGGGAAAGCGAAATGTAAAGTTGTTATTGTAAAGACTAATAGCAAGTGTGGTGCTTTGTTGGCGGGTAAAAACACTACAAATATGCTGTCGCATCTCCGCAGATTACATAAGTAGGAGTATAAGCAGTATGTTAAAGCAACCGAGGCAAGATCATTAAAGACAAAACCAAAGAAAACGATGGTCTGCAAAAATGCGACTCAGACATTGGCTGATTACGTTCAACGTAAAATCGTATCCTGGTCAACAGAGTCGCAGGAGTATCAACAGCGTTTGTCCAGTGTGATGGACATGTTGATAGACACCTGCTATCCGGTCACAGTGGTTGACAAGCCGTCATTCAGACACATGATTAAAACATTTGATCCAAAGTTCCTTCTTCCTGGTTAGTTTTTTAAGTGTTAAGTACTTAGCTTGTTGAAAATGCCACAACGTCATCACCAAGTTAGGACACTGTACAATGTCAGTTGAATCGGTATATAACAGACACTACAGACAGGAATACTTGTACAACGACAACGGATTCTCTGGTATTCTGGCACAACAGAAAAGCAACTTACAGCAAACTGTCAAAAATCGCTGAGGATTTGTTAACGGCACCTGCTTTGCAGGCATACGTAGAATGAATCTTTTCTCTGTGTGGAATGTTAACCACCGGGAGGCGAAATAGAATGCAAAAATCCCTTGAAATGAGGGTCTTTTTGAAATTAAACAAGAACATTGCTCAACTGTGATAAGCTTGTTCTTATTTTATCACTGATAACTCAAAACTCAAACTGTTGGAACATTGTGTCTGATGAACAGCTGACTCATTTTTAATTTCTTATGTAGATAATGTAGATTTTAAAAATGTAGAACTTGATAGTTGATACTGGATAGCAGCAGCTATCTATAAGATAGCTATAAAGTGTTTTATTGAAATAAAGTTGTTATGAATATTCAAATTCGTGAAGTTTGACTGTTCGACCCTCGATTATGAAAATAACCATTGAAAATATTTGAGAACTTGAATAAGAATAAGAATTGAAATTATTTCAGAACTTGAATAAGAATAAGAATTGAAATTATTTCAGAACTTGAATAAGAATAAGAATAGAAATTAATTACAGCGAATAGAAATAAATAAAAAATATATAAAAATAAGAATTGAAATTTCATTTTGAACTGAAATATCACTTCTCTTGACTAATTTATTTTATAAACAAAGCTAAATTTAACCTAACTCGACTAACACTTTAAGTATTGATTATCGTCTACTCACTTTTGATGTTAAAAAACGGATTCCTCATAACTAACCTTGTATCCTTTGTATATTTCTAAAAGACTAGAACTGGCAGTCGAGGTTGAAATCAATTGTCAAACACCAGGAAAAGCATGCTTTTTTGTTTACTAATTTAAAAATAGAACCGGATGTTCGCGATCTCTTCCATTTGAAAAGGTCACGCCTCATTAAGACTTGTCAATACTTATGTGAATCTTTCATGTTTTTTTTAATAAGTGTGAAAATGTACAAAAAGGGAAAGAACTGCCCCAAAAAATTGTTGATCTTGGAAAATATTTAAACATCTCAGTTAATTTCTTTTGAAGTTGTAATCATGATTGCTTTATCACCCCTTATCTGAAGTAATTACTAACTAAGGAAGCCCAAGTAAAGTATATTATATTACATACATTGTTTATATAAGGGGCTAGTGAAAAAGAGTTCACATTTTGACACAAGTCGATTGTATGTCCTGGCACATACATACCTCCATGTACCCACTGTAACTGACATTTGCGGACTCGGATGGGGTTTCATCAGCCTTCTCCAGACTCACACCCTCCCTAAATGACATTAGAAGGGTCTCATCGACTGGATGGACAAACAATATGTTCGGCACAATGCCAGTATTTTTTCATTCCTTTAACTGCTTAAAATTATGTATTGTAAATAATATTTTCAGACAAAATAGACTGTAGTTTTTTTTTTAGAGTTAAAGAACTTATGGTCAATATTCAAAGAAAAAATCAACGACCTGTGGGTCATTTTGGCAACTCAACACTGAGATGAGTTTTAAATATCTTCTAAAGCTGGCTTGTTACACGCCATGATAATGATTTTAAGAAGAATTATGTTATTGTGCCATCAGTTGAATCTTTAATAGTTATAGACCTATTGATTTCCAAAATGACCAATAACTTTTCCTATGAACCGGACAATTGACATATTGAAGTCAGTTTGGAACCAGAGACCTTCGGAATGGCAATCTAAACACCCTGACACTAGATAACTGGGCGCCTGGGTCTCCACTGCAACCCTATTTAATTCATTTTGTAAATAATATTACGTGACACAATTCCTTCGAACAGAAACCAACAGTCATTTCGTTCTCGTAATTACTGTCCGTGTATTCAACACCACTGACCATCCACGAAGTAAGTAATGGGCTTACCTAATCAGCTATGAGATGTTGTTTCAGCAAACACTAGTGGTCATCCAACACTTTCATGTCCGCCGAGTTATAATGTATTTATTTATACCTGATCAAGTCAGTTCATTATATTGTCCATTATATTTATTTTAGATGACATACTAATCTGTGTTAAGAAGGTATTTCTTGTATTTTGACTCCGAGCCCCTCTTAATAAAAATGAATTTCAGCTCAATTGTGCTGTTGTTTCAATATTCAAATATATAATTATTAACAGTTCCTCTTATGACAGAATTAGTAAGTAGTTGATGTTTATCTCATGAACTTAGTATGAGTTGAATTACTGTTGTTGTTGTTATTATGGTTGTTATAGTCTAGAGTATGCCCAAGGTTGTATATCCTCTTGAAAACTGTTATGCAACAATAGTGTATAAGTGTAATTCATCTTGTTTCATGGTAAATATATTTATATCAGCTCAAGTTGGTTGTATATTTTACTTGTCTTGTATATAATAGGATTACTATCATTAATTATAGTTCTTAAGACTACACATGTAAAATAGTCCACAAGGAAAATAATTGAAATAAGATTTCAGTTGTAAATACTTTAAAACTTTAATACTGAAAGTACTGAATTGTTCTTCAATTCCTGATATTCACATATTTGTACAATAGGCTACAGTTCCATAATTGGTATAAAACAAGAGTATGGCTTAGATCCATTTAACATGCATTTCAATATGTTTATGTATGGAATCCTTGTCCAAATAATAAATTGAAATATTTAAGAAAACCCATCTCAAACCTGATCATTAGAATTTATATTATTAGGTTGAGGTAGTTGAGCAAACAAGGCAAGTTCAGAGCACATGCACGAAGTGACTTATTAACAGACAGCGACATACGCCTAACTGTATTGGAAAAGGCAATAGGCCAAAAAGGGTCGATTGAACGCGGTTTCTGCTTTTTATAGTCTAACAGTTTGGGCGTATCGTAATTGTTTTAAGCATATATTTGTAAATTACTTAATGTAAATGACGTTGTATCGTTCTTATCGATTATTAACGAGACTTTTCAAATCCGAATAAAAATGCTTCTAGAAGATTCTTAAAATAGCGTTCTTCTGGTGTTGATATTTATTAACTTTTATTCTCTCCACGTTAGATTCGCGATTCGCAATTATTAATGCTAGAATTTAATAAAGGTAATTATTATGAATCTCCGTTTCATAACAATAATTTTTCTTGTCACTTTTTTTATATTTTAAGGGCTACATCTGACTATAAGGATCTACGGGATGCAGTTCATGTAAGACAGAATCCTCAGAACTAATGGATATGACATGAAATACTAAGCCTTTTCTTCTTCTGTTGAAAACTTGTATAGATGCATAAATTCATTATCCTTTTAATTTTAAAAACTTCTAACTTCAACGATTTTCACAAAGAAGGTAGAGACAAACAAACAAATTGTTATATATTGATTGGAAACAGTATATAATTTCAACAACAACAAAAAAAAGATCATTGCTGTTATAAAAACAACATTAGAGTTTTCTTTCTTTATAAAACAATGTAAATATTGTTATTTCATTATTCATTTCAACAATTGAAGAAAAATAATTAACTTATATTACATAACTCTTTTGCCCACTCAGGAGGAAAGAAAATTTGCATGAATTTGATTATGAATTTGTCCTTGCATATCATATATGGAATATGAAACATGTCATTTTCTCTGTCTGATTATTTCCTTAAATTATAGTGTTGTATTTCTAAGCTTGAGACTATATAGGTTTATGTACTATTATATTAGTAGGCCTACATTGATTTTTAATCTGTTTTCCTGAATTGTTTCTAAAAGTAATGCTTTAACTCATATATTATAGGGCCTACTAGTTTATTGCGACTCTTGACTTGAATGAAACTTTATCTGTTCTATAGTTTCCAATAGATGACTGTACATACTAGTATATTTTTTAATAATGTTAATGTTATTTTCTTTTTCTTTTATGAAGAAATTTTTTTAATGAAACTTATGTCTAATTTGATTGAATAATTAATACATTGATAATGAAAGTTTAATAATTTCTCATTTATTATAAACCATTATATTTGAATTTTTAGTTTTAGATAAAATTTAGTTTATTTCAGTGACATATTTTTTTTATAATGCATCTAGAACAGTGCCAGACAAAATGAAGGAGAATGAAAACTTGTTTTAGATTCTATTAATTCATTTTGGTTTGAATATATTTAATGTCTATATCAATATGTATAATTTTGTTGAATTATTTTTTGTATATAGGTCTACACATGTATGAAACTTTAAGATTTAATAGATATAAGGTCACAAGTTATTATTTTAGTATGACATAACTCCCCTAAAAACTCTTTAAACTCTGAACTATGAATCAGTTTGGTCTGCCAGTTACTTACTTACTTTCCAAACCAAATTGCAATGCATCTTTTAACAATGAGCAGAGTTTTTGCTGAGTTATATCATATACACAAAATGCACAGCCAACTGAGAAAATCCATAAGTACACTTGTTCAACTAATTACACAAAAGGAAATTGCCATCAATTGTTCACAGTATATGTATAAATGTCTATATATAAACGAAATTTGGCAAATTATAATAAATGTTGATTGTCATAGGTGTTACATGCATGAAATACAAAGATTTCCACAAATAGAGATCATTTACTAAAACCTGCAAAACTTACAGCAAACCATAAACTTTTTCACAGTACCTACTGGTAAAGAAATTATTATAAAATTTGTTTGGCATTCTCTAATCCCCATGCAAGAAAAAACTTATAAATATTTACCTTCTTTCCCAAGTATTATTTGGATATGGAAATGGGTTACCTGAGCTAGCTAGGAAAAAACAAGAACTTTATCAATTATTCCCATTTAAAACTCCTACCGGTATAATGCTACATTTAACTTTAAGTGTAAACATATATGGTCAGGTGTCATACTTCTGCAGCTTTTAAGTTTAGATCACCATTTTGTTGGCTATACGAGTCATTAATTGAATGTTACAGCATAATGTTTTCATTTTACTATTATAACTTTTATTGAATTTGTGCTAATTGTTTTACAAAGAATAATATTACATTGAATTTGTACCATCTAACTTCCCACTATATGGTGAACTGGAGCAACTCACAACCACTGCGAACAACATCACAAGTAATAAGTATTGGACTTGATATCTAAATCCTCCAACATGCACTTGATAATGAAGATAGAGGAGTAACATCTAAGAATTTTGATCTTAAAGAACTGCAGGGCTTTTAATTGCTCAGTATTAAATTGTTGATTTGTATTTTATTGTTTTTATTACTTTAGATGTGATACTTTGTTGCCTTTTTTAATATGGTGGTGAAAACATTTGTAAATTTTTTTTATCATTTAAACTAATTTGGGCCTATGGTTCTATGATATAATTCTTAATGAATTTATCACTTTTGTTTTCCTTGTATAAAACATAATTTCAGTTGTTTTTTTTTTAAGTTTTTGGGCTTTGAAAAATTTACTTATGAAGATTTAAAAAATGCAAATCTTTGTAAGAAAATAGACTTTTTTAAAAAGACATGAGTTAAAAATTCAAATAAATCTATAAATAAATAAAAGTCCATATTTTTAATTTATAACAGCAAGACTGTCTTTGTACGAGTTTGTTCTAAGTGGGTATTCAGTGATTTTTTTTGTAAAAAAAATAGGTGCCCGTACTCAGTGATGGATTGCCTAACTTTTAAATTTTTTATTGCGCGCAATTTTAAAATAATTCAATTTTAACAAATTAATAATATAATAAATTAATAATAAACGTTAAAATACAAGAAAAGTAAAAAAAATTGTCCTCACATTGAAAAAGGTGCCGGTACGCATTAAAATTTGCTCATTTACTTTCAGCTTTTGGTTCAAATTACACCTGTGAACAGATCTAATCGCACATCAAAGCTGTTTTAAGCATACAAAGAGGTCACCTACACTTGACTAATCATTAATTGATACAGACTAATTACATTTAAACGAGTTTTTATACTCATCTTCTTTAATTAAACATAAATAAAATTAATTCTAAAACAAATTTATTTGTATAATTAATTTAGAAATATAAGAGACTTATTTAATAGCAATATATTAAGTAATTTCTGTAATTATTAATGTTTAAAATATAAACTCCTTAAATTGACAAACAATTAAAACAGTTAATGTTTATTTACAGCTTTTTATTTAAAATTTTATAAACATTCTAATATCTAAATCTTGTTATGAATACCAGAACGTTAAATGTATATAAAGAAATAATAATAATCAGTAATATTTGTTACATTACAAAACAAAACTTTTTCGGCATCACTATTGAATCAAATGTGGTAACATTTTTTTTTTAATTAAAGGGAGATAATTAGACCGTTTTATTTGAGCTAATATTTCGAATGTCTTTTTCTTTATAAGAAAATTAATGGCTTAAAATTTATAACGTTGAAATGATAAAATTGTAAATAGAATTTGAAAATTATTTAAATATTATAGGACTAGAGAATTTATATTATATGTATATTTTTAAGCACTACAATAACTACCCAGATTTTATGATTACTTTGTATCTATACCTACAAACGATAGTTCTTTTGAGGCTTGGAAAATAGTAAGAAAATCACGGTAAAAGTGATACCAGAAAATCAATAACATTAGCAGATGTTAGGGCGACAGTGATAGGTCAGCAGGGTTCACAGTTGACAGTCCAGTGATCCAACCACAGGACCAGCCGGCTGCTCACCAGAAGCTTATTTGCCAATTACTGACCCCTACCTCGTCTCTGCCTTCCACATACCTCAGAAGAAAAGTGACGTTAATTCATGTTACATTGTGTAAAATCATAAATAAATTGTATGTCTCGCTTAGCTTGGTTGGTCTGGAGTGCTTAAAATTGTAGGGGAATAATTGCATTTTATTTGAAATTTTCAACGAAAGAATGGGGATGTCACTAAAAAAAATTATTTTTGGGATGTGTGGGGGCCCCCTTTGTGTGAGGCCCCTGTTCCAGTGGAACATGCCCAAATACGCCACTGAAGATACCGATAAAATGCCGTCAAGATAACGTGTTTTACAAAAACCGGAGTTTATGTATTGACAGTTTTTAGTAAACTTTTTACCAGTTTTTACATGCGTGTTGATATACGTAATTTTGAAATCCTTAATACATGTATGTGTGGAATACATGCAACAGGGTCACTAGCTTATATAACAATGTGAATAGCAAGATTACAAGGCAGCGGCGTAATATTTTATCTTTAAAGAAAAAAAAAATTCGGACACTCCTTTGAGGGCCCCCCTCAAGTTGGGGCCCGGGGGGACTTTCAAATTTGGACCCCCCTCCCCCACCCTAGCTACGCCACTGCCATGCTCTAGTGTTTCTAGGTTTAGTGGTTTAACTATCGGTTACGTGTACGTTACTCTTGTCAGTTATGAATAATCACTGGTAATGAACCTTGCAGCTCTTTTCTGGCAATTTACTAAATTTAGCTATTTGTTAAATAAAAAGACGCCTATTTTTAACCCGATATATATTCCTATATTCTATAGGCTATATAATAAGGTTATACAATTTTTATTTTAAATTACTTTCCTAAATGTCCTCAGTAAAAATAAGAATTTTTAAATACAATTGTTATGTGTAGCTTATATAGGCCTGTTTTATTTCCCCCCCCCCCCCGGTGTTACTGCATTGTTCTTAATATTATTCTTATTATTATATTATTTCAGAGGCGTGTAATATTGACTATTGAACAACAGTAAACATGAATATTTGAGTACACGTAGGTTTCTTAAGATGATAAGTTTATTACATATAATACATCAATGGACCGTCAATGGACGCAGCACATGGTTCACAAATACTACTTGCATATAAATCGTCAATTGTATCATAACATCTTCATAACATCATTCTTCATTTATAGTCATATACTTATATCTTGAGCACTTTATCTAGCTCCTTATATGATTCTTTATTTATTTAAACACTATTCAAAGTCTACAAGACTTAGACTTGAATCAATTTAAGTATGACACAACTAGTTCAACAGAACTTATATAAAACTGAACCTTCTACCTCAAGAATCCAACATGTAGGGCCTACTGATTATTCACACTATCATTCTCTCCCTTGTCAATTCTTGACCACTCACTCAAATCATGCTTTTCTTACATTCTTCTTTTGCACACTTCACTACTGTTTATATTTATTTAGAGAAAAACTTCACTCACTGATTCAACCATTCAAATCATGTTGCAGTGAATAAACTGTACTGCAACACCCGGCCATCGCCGGGGAATTTAGATTGTGTATATTATTATATAGTACCAGGTGACCGATCATTCGATCGGTAATAAAGAGCAGGGGCTTGTACCATAACATAATGTGTATGTAAAACAACAGTGCATACATTTTTAAAATACGTCTTTACCAGACCTATAAATTGTATTTGTCTTTTTCTTTTTTCTACTATGAATAACATGGGCTTTAAATTCTAACAGTCGAAGCAGATTTTTATTTGTGCAGTCTAATATCTAGATTTTGCCCAATAACAACCCCCCCCCCAAAAAAAAATACCCAAAAAAAAACCCAGCTTAATCTCATTTTAACCCCCCCCCCCCCAAAAAAAAAAAACATGTAGGCTAGAGTTGTCAGTTTTAAATCCAACAGAAATATATGTCAGTTATGTAATAATGTTATGTATTTTAAAAAACTGAAAATAAAAAGTTTAAATTTAAAATATCGTGAATTACGTTACAATTTTTAGTTCTTCTACCCCTTCCCCTATTGGTGTACGCTCTTTTGAACCTGTGGCGCCTTCACTGTGAAACGGCTTACCTGAGACACTGAAAAACTCTTGTGTCAAAAAAGGCATTCAAGAAGAATTTGAAGACTTTCCTTTTCAACTAAGTTGATAAAGTACACATCCATCAGCAAAAAACTTGTTTAAAACTATTTTAAAATGTTATTGTCGTTTCGTGCCTCCATCGGCCGAAACTTTAGAGTGTTATTGTCGTTTCGTTTTTGTGAGCGCGCTGAGCATGCTTTTATTAGCATGGAGTGAGGCGCTATATAAATGACCAATTAATTAATTAATTAATTAACTTTAACAACTGTCAAACTTTCCTATAAAATTATGTCAATTTTTTTAACTCCCTCCCTCAACCCATTCAAGCTAACAATGAGTTACGGCCGGCAAACATGTTTGATATGAATTAAAAAGGTCTACGAATAAATGTAAATCGGGTAAAAAAAATAGGCATAGTCTAACATGAGAATCGAACCCGGGTCGCCCGCACAGCAGTCCTCTACGTTAACAACTTAGCTAGAGAAGGCACATGTCAGATGTGAAAAGCTATTAGTCAGTATATAGGACTAGGTCACTAGGCCTAAATAAGTCAGTGACACAAACTCACAAATTGACCAATGGGGATCCGTGGGGACACAAACACGATCTTTTTATATATATAGATTTTCAATGTTTTCAATGTATTATTCCAAACATTGTTTGACAAAAAAGTAAAAAAATATAGTTTGGTGTTAACATTATCTAATATCCTCCATTTGTGTTACTATTTAAAATAAACTATCGCGGCAAAATATAATATTGATTAATATAAACATTTTCTTTTTTTTTTTTAATTTTGAGCATTAAACTTAAATACTAAATAATTAACGGTAAAATTAGGTTATTCATTGAAAAGACTGCAAATGAAAAGATTATAATATATATAGGCTACGTTAGATGATGTGTTTAATTCCTCCCCCCCCCTCCCCCCGCCCCTCAATAAAACTAACAGTATATTACACTTCTGACTATTGTTATAAGGAAAATACGAATATACTGAATACATCTTTTCTCGTTTACCAGATTTCGAATTGACAATGTTAACATATTCTAATATATCTTACTTGGGTAGGCCTATATAGGGCCTAAGCAAATCATAGATATATTTAATAAAACATTCGTAAACATATGTCTTGTATAAAAAAAAGTGGTTCCTATTATTATTTTCGACGTGTTTTTTTTTTTCTAAAATAATGTTTAATAAACAAAATTTACAAATAGGCATATAGTTTGGAGAAATCTCATCTAATTCTGTTATTATTTAAACGGCAAAACTATTATCTCACTAGTAATTAATACGTAAATATTTTATTTTTTATTTTATTTTTAATTTAATCTAAAATATATTGAGGACGTTTTAATCTAAATAAGCCTCAAGGGCCGCATACTATTATTTGTCAGCCCGCGAGTCAACCACTGGCTGTAGTTTGCACACCCTGCATTACATAAATTATTACACTTGGTCTTGCTTTAAATTATATCTATCATCGGTGCGCAAAACAGCCAGCATAAACAAGAAATTAAACTTCTTGTTAATGTTGAACGGGTATTTCCGCAACGTCATAATTGCGACGCAACAAAACACCACTGTTGAAAGCCGCACCACACGTGGGTCGATCAATGGCATGTTTTCACGGCTAAAATCAATTATCTACGATAAATCTAAAGGTGATGCAACCCCACGGAATGGTACTGAAGTCGCCAAAATAGGATATTTAGTTTTAGGTATTGAATTAAAGCTAATTCATTTATCTACATGCTGGTGAAAAAAGCTTTAAAATCCATTATTTGGTTCAAAAGTTATTCAAAATTACATAAGCAAAAGTAAGGGAAGTCCTTTTGGAGAAAAATGAAAAAGAAAACGGTACCAATTTTTTAAAATTTAGCATTGCAACATATAATTAACTATTTCCAGGACATACATATATTGACCAATCGTCTTGAGATTTAACAAACATAATGATAATGAAATAAAACACATTTCAAGCTGTTAAAGTTTTAAATGTTTTAAGTAATATTTATTATATTTTTTAACAATTTAAAGTTAAGTTGCATAAAAACACATTTTTTTGTAATTTGTAAAAATCATTTTAGCTTGAAAATTTCACAGCTATAAGTTAAGGCATTCAACATTACAAATCAATAATAATCTAAAAAACGACCTAGGACCCTTTTCTTCGCATTTTTTGAATTTATTGAAAAATTAGTTTTACCGACTTCCGTACCGTTTCGTGGGGCTAATAAAGGGTATTTTTGTCTAACGTTCATTTTCGATTTTTATTTGTGGGGCCGAAAAGCTGTAGATTTTTTTTTAGGTGAAACAAGTCGTGCATTAAAACATGAAGATAATCGTTAGAGCGCTTTTGAAGAAAATTTCCACATATACACATATATATATATAAATATAATATATATACATACAATTTTAACTCGTATTATAGTATAGGAATATATAGGCTATGATCTAGGTCTATCGACTGCTGACCGTCAAGCTTTGTCTCTTATTTTTATAATTTATATAGACCAGTGAGGGGGAAAACATTCCTGATAAATATAGATAAATTGCGGGAAATTTCCGTTTTAGTTTCTAAAAAAATTAGTCGCAGTAAATATAAACTTAAGGCTCTAAGTCTCGAGTCAAAAAAACAAAATTGTTGTTGGATATATAATGAAACATATGCGGTAATTTGATAATGGGCAACTGGCTAAATAAACCAGGAGATCATGTTCGAACTGGCAAAGAAGAGAATGGTAAGACTTGGACGTCCTAGGGACCTAGTGACTCCTAGACAGTCTTCATTAGTCGTCATGACTCATTAGACACGAAATTATGGAATTATAATTAAGGCAATTTATTAAGTCAAATAATCAAATAAGGCTAAACACAATGACTCAATGAGTATGACTATGATATGAATATGATGGTAGCCTACTATATGGTTTTAAATATAAATAGCTAGCCCTACCAAATTACTATTACGAAATTAGCCAATTTGAAAATTGTTATTAAGTTTTTTATAAACACAATCAAATGATAGATTAATATTATAGAATAGATATATATTGGTTGATATATTTGGTTGTTATTATCTAATCCTTTAGACAAGTCGTCTATTAAGCCTATTAATTGAGTCTCACATGATCTATTTTTCCTTAAGCCATGTTGGTGTGGGCACAGTGCATTAAGTTTGTCTAGATGATTTACTATAGGCCTACTACTATATATTATATGTTCAAGTATTTTACATGTTATGCTTGTTAGGGAAACAGGTCTGTAATTTCCGGGGTCAGATTTATCTCCTTTTTTGAAAAGGGGGTTACATTAGCTAATTTCCAATCTTCAGGCACTTTGCCCTGGTTTAGAGAGGCCTGAAAAAGTATTTTAAAGATTGGAGATATTGGAAGTGTCTATTTGTACACCCATGTACGGATAGCTATTTGTACACGGCATGCGCACTGATAATTAAATTCGACTGCCCATTTCTTTTGCGCATTTAAAAAATATTTAAACATCTTAAATATATAGACTGCTGTTTTTAACTAAGTATTCCTGGCCTAGTGGTTAGAACGGTGAGCTGTTATATGAGGCAAGAGGTTCTACCCAGCCGTCAGCCACTGTCAGTTTTTTTTTTTTAAATTCAATTTTTAGTATATCCAGTTGAACGTGAATGTTTTTGTTTTTTTTAATTTACTCTTTTCTAATATTGTTAGTCCTGGTTAAACTTGTAGTTTTGTTAAGTTAATTTCTTTGGCTTGTCTGTATGTATCATAATGTAATCCTATCCTTATAGTTATAGGCCTACTTATAGATACCTTTGTTTATAAATGATAATATATATAAGCCTATGTATATATATTATATATATAGGCTATATAAAGGCCTATATAAACCGGTACAGGTAGGCTATATATATGATTGCTTGATGTTCTGTTTCCAAGACTGAATAAAGTGCTGTGAAGAGATTTTACTGGTTTTGTTGTATGTATGTTATTGTCTTGGGTGGAGTATTGAGCAATATTATTAAGTCCTTATTAGCCTACTATTCTATTTGTGTGTATAGTTGGAATTTGGAATTCTTATCCTATAACCAAGGCAACTGGTAATTAAATCTTGACTTTTTTTGGTTTAGTAGGCTAGGCTGTAGAACAAACACTAAAAAAAAAAATATTTTTTTTTTGACATAAAAGACCCGTCTGAATTATTTATAAATATAATGATAAACTATTATTTAAAAAAAACAACAGTAAAAGTAATTTGCTAATTATAAAAAAAAAACAATCGCGTTCAACTGGATAGGCTATACTATAATTGAATTTTAAAAAATTAACTATTATAACTACGACTGACAGCGGGGTAGAACCTGTCCCCTCTTTATACAACACACAGCAAATAGAAATTCAGCGCTGGTTTTGAGGCAGAGTCAATTATAATCATCACTGCGCATGTCGTGTACGGATAGACCAGTAGTCTATTCGTACACCGAGTGTACGAATAGTCACAGCCATATATAATATAGATAGTCTAAGATAGCATATAGGCTAGTAGGTTACTTCAATCCATAAGAGTAAATTTCTGTAAATTAAAAAACATTAAGTTACTGCAAATATTAAAATTGGTTCTCTCCCAATTAATTCTCCCTATAACTATAATTAAATGGCTATAAAAATACTAATTTGAACTTTTATTTAATTTAAACAATAAGAATATTATATGAGATATGGCATCATCTAGACCTAGTTTTATAAGGAAGGCCAATATAGTGAGTAGTGAGCTAACAGCAAGGTGGGCTGTATAATAGTGGCTCTGGACTAAAGAAAATGATCAATAAAGAGTTTTTTTAATTCATGTTTCAGAGGCACACAACTCAAGGTCAAGATGCATCAATACACACTTTAATGATGAAGTAAAGCCCAGAAACATATTTGAACATGAAACTGCTCGTGAAGTAAGTAGATTAATAAACATGCAATTTGGCAATCATGTGAATAAATTTGCTTAAAAAGGTTATTTTTTAAAAAAGTGTGCACATTTAACAAAAACATGTTTTAATTTGACTTAAAAGAAATAAATGTAATTAAGTTGTGCAATATGCTTTATATGTTTTTAAGGTGTTCTGCCAATAAAAAAATACATAAAAACTGTATTGAGGCAAAGGGCCCTGGATACCGGTATAATTATTTCTTGTAAAAATCTTTTGGTTACAAATAAAAGTTCTTTGTAGCTTCTTCTTTGTAGTCAAAAAGTATGATTTGGATGATTCAGACAACAAGTCAAATAGTTGTAATAACTGTGATTTGACTGTCAGTTGCATATACAGTTTGTCATTGAGTGTAGTTTCCTGGGGCCATTTGGCTGACCATGTAGAGTGGTACAGGGGGGGGGCAGGTCTAAAGTAAATGTTCTGCATTTTCGGGAGCTGTTCCAGATGGGCAAATTTTGCTTGCTCTGATGCATAGGTTGTGGAACATATGTTGCTTCAGCCTGTTGTGTTCAGTCCTTAGTCTGAAGATGATGTGTTTGAAATTGTTCTTTGTACCAATTTATACTTACGGTATTTAAAAATATAAAAAGAAAAAAAAATATTTTATTACAAAGATCGAAAAAAAAATTCTTCTAGGTAATGTAAAGCATTGTTTACCACATCGGAGAACTTTGTAAATATCAATATCTCCTGCATGATTATACACATCAACAATGGCTGCTGGATCATGAATCATGATAATGATTCAAGATGATGATATACATCAACAAAAATATCCACAGCCAAACACAGATTTGATTTTAACAAATATTTAAAGTTTGTGTAAAAATAATCACTTAAATAGAATAAAGGCCCTTTTTTCAAATAAATTTGAAATGGCCATTTTATTTCATCTTCTTCACCAGTTTTTGGAAAGCTGTTGTGGTGACCAACACATGTATCTTGAGGTTGTGCTGCATTGTCACTTGAACAAGCAAATAGTTCTTGAAAGTCAGGATGAGATCAGTGACCACTGGGATGATGTTGAATTCATAAATATTGTTCCAGCTGGGTAACATGATATTCTTCTTACTTCATTGATATACAGTATACCCTCACCTATTCGCGGCCCCGCATATTAGCGGGTTCTGTTCTTAACCCTAACGCATCGCATGCCTGGTATACTGGGTTAGCGTCATAACGTCTTAAAAACGAATGCCCCTTAAACCAGGTTATTGTAGGTCATAGAGACTAAATGCGCTTTTCGATAACTGTATTAACGAGTAAGAGTGTGTTTAGAAAGTGTTTGGGAAGCATTTAGTACTGTATACAATCTCATACCATACATAGGCGTTTTAAAACTGCATCCAATATGTGAGTTTTTTTCGCCATTTGCAGGGAGGTAAAGAACGTAACCCCCATGAATAGCGGGGGTATACTGTATTCACATATGTTTCTGTTAAAAAAAATTGTTTATGAACAGTTTATGGCATTTAAAAATAAGTCTTGTACCGTTAAATAATTTATTTACTAACTAAAACCAAGATGAGTTCCTTTTTTATATATAATACAAGCTAAATTGCCCGGCGTTGCCCATGGAAATTAAGTACATAGGTCTATAACTACAGATAAAAATTGTATAAAGTACAACGAACAGAAATATATATTAATTTTTAAAAATGTAGTTATTACTTATTTACTGAAAACTTTTAGGAAAGTAATTTAAAATAAATATTGTACTAGAGTTAAAAAATGCATGTGTTTTTATTTAACAAAAAGTTTGGACTATCCCTGGCTGCGAGAATCAAAACACCTGTCTCCTGCATGTCTAAAATATAATATTATTAGATTTTTCTTATTGGTACTAAAAACCTTTTTTAAAAGCTTTAGGTCCTGCAATTCTTTTTAAAAAAAAGTAATATTAATGTAAACTTTTGGGGAATGAAACCCAGGTCACCCACATAACATGCAGATATGCTAGAAACTCAGTTAGAGAGGACACAAGCAGGAAGCGAGATTGCAAAAGTAAAATGTGAGACAATAAGGTCACACATCTTTAAATTAACTAATGGTGATCAGAATCCACATACACATTATAGGTTATATATATAAATGTTATTCAGTAAGAGTCTCGGGAAAAAAAAAATGGGTACTCATTTCACAAAGTCTCAGGTTGAAATATTTACACCTGGTTATAAACCAGTATCTCCACCTAGCTGACAGATAATTTGACATGAACAGAGTTCCATTGTATTCTTGGGACCCAAAAATTAGTTACCTATACACAATATTTTAGCTTGACCAAAAAGAAAAAGCCATATTTGTGTTTTATCTGCATTAACCCTTCCCGTACCGACCTACTTCTATCTATGCTGCCTTCAGTTCCGCTATATACGCGCCCGGGACTGTAAGGGTTAACATATTTTTTTACAAAAATATACATTTTTGATGAAGTGTAATTTATAAATGTTTAATAAACTGTATTAATTTATCAGTAATCATGAAATTGTTACAATTTTATTATATTTTTTAACAGAACTGGAGAAAACAAGGACATTGATAAGACTCTACTTGATCCTGCCATTAAACTTAATACAAAATAGTTGTTTAGATATGTCATTCTTTTTATTGATTGTTTTTCCTTTTTAAAAATGTAAATGTTGATCAATTATTATTTTATCAATCCATGCAAATTAGGGGGTTTTACAATTACTTAATAATTTCTTTCTATATTTAAAAGAACTAGATTTATTCACATTTTGGTTTCAAATAAAGTTTAATTATTTTAACGGGGTCTCCACATTAATATATGAAGAAGAAGAAGAACACATTTATTAAGAATATTTTATTAACAGTTCTGAGCAGATAGAAAGAAATGTAATTTTGTTTTAAAACAATTTATAATTATTGGTATTTTTTTTTTTTTACATTAACAAAATGTAGACCTACTGAACCTACTGGTAGATATTTTGTGAACTTTGCTATTCTTTTGATTGGAGAAAAAGATCTAGTCAAGAAATCTGAAACCTTTTTACTGAGGCTTATACATTCTTTTTTGTTGTAATAAAAAATAAATATTTTTTTTACTAATTTCTTTTGGTGATAAATTTACTTGTTTAGAACTTTAGTTGTCATCATTGTTTTCAAAATGCACACAAAATCTACTTCTGATTGGATAAAAACATATTTCCTTATACAATCTATTTTAATGTATGTGGCTATCATTGCTACTTTAATTTGATTTGTTTAGTACCTTTGGGAGACTTTCATTCAATTTTCCTTGGGCTTTCCTACCAGTCTTATCCCTCGCGTACCGGTAGCCTACTCCTTTTTTTCTTGCAAATGCCACGACTGCTCCTATTACTTTGTTTTTTAACTTATGATGACAGATTCATTTCATAAAAACTTAAGCTATCTTTTTTTTGTTTTTCTTATAGTTTGAAGAATTCTATAAGTTTCATCAAATCCTAAATTCTGTAGGCCTATTGCATTTTTTTTTAGAACAGCTTGAATTATTACAAATTGATATGTGCTATAATTATAATATTATGAACATAAGAGGGGGATGGGGAGGGGGGTGCATATATGTCCCTGTGTGCCAAGATAAGTGGGCACCAAAATGAGGCTTACAACATTAGGCCCCTATATTTAATTTTTAATTTTAAAGTATGGTAACTATAGTTTGTCCCTGGGGTCAAAATATCCCAACTAGGTTTGTGATTTTCATGTAACATTTTATTTTATGTTTTGTAGCAATGGTATGTGCATTTTTTTAACATTATAATTGTATGCCCTTCTAAACTTGGAAATATATTTTATTGCTATTAAAATAATCTTATTATTCATTATTGTTGCTTGTTTTTGTTATATTCTATGCTATGCTGTTGAAATAAAATAATATTTGTATGTACAAAATCACATAATATTAGGCAACCTGCCAACTGTCCCTTTAATGTGGGTTATCCTACTTGTCCTATTTTTATATGTGACTCAGAATAAACACTTTAGATATACGCAGCATAATTATAGGCATCATGACAAAGATATTTGAGTGTTATGGTCTAATTCGATCATGCTGAAGTTTTATTATATTAATCCCCATGTTTTTTTTGTGTGAATTTCTTTTAATGGTTTTGTTTTGAAATCTTGAATTTATATATATAATTATATATAAGCCTATATATATATATACGTAGCCTATATATTTAGGCCCCTATAATATGACATGGGGGAAGGGTAAAAAATATTGATGTCAACAATATTATACCTTTTATAATAAATTTAGCAAATAATAATACAAATTTAATACAAAATTCTATTGGCCCTATTGTCATTTTCATTTTCAAATTAAACATGTAAAAACATGGTTTTATGTTAATACAAATTTATATATTAAATTATAAAAAACTACATATATATAGACACATCCGTTAAATTTGTGTTCATTTTGTTAGTTTGTAGATCTATGTCTATATAATGTATGGGTGGAAAATTATACAATTGTTAGCAAAGTGACCGCAACCGATTATAAAAAACCTATAGCTTTCGCCATTCAGTGAGACATCATGGTGAGTGAATTCACAGAGACATACACACCAACACACTGTTTTCCCAGAACGTTCAGCCAGCGTAGGGATGTTAATTTTGTTTTTGTCAAAACTGATTTTCAGTTTTACCCCCTCCCCCCATGTCCTTTTAATGTTTCTTTTCAAACTTTCGTTATTAGTAATATTAGGCTTATGTATTGTATGTATAGGTGGAAAATAAAGCAATTATTATTCTATAATGAAGTGAGACCGGCTAGCTGGTCCTGTGGTTATAGGCCTATATATAGTCGTGGGTTCTGTCCCTGCTCCTCGGGATGAAATCTTGAACAAACAATCGTTGATTTTCACTGTCAGGACCCCAAAACTGAGACATATATATATATATATCTAATTAATGTTTGCAAGGCATTTAGTGAAGTGTATATTATAATAATGTGGGAATTCAACGTTGTTATTTTCAATATTTCCTCCTATTGGTCCATGATGGCTGATGGGGCAACTATTTACGTTATTCTAAACCATTATATAAGTAACTACACACACACACAAGGCCTATGACCTATGATCTAGTCCTAAATGTTGCGACCAAACAGTAGGCCAAACTGGTCATCAAACACCAGAAGGATGAAAACTATTATTGACAAATAAGCCTATAATTTTCCCTTTTAATTTCGCTCCTCACAAAATATTTAAAAATGGACACATATTTTTAATCATTTTTCTCTGCCCTTATCCTTATATTTTGTTTATTGCGCGTAATTAGGGCCGTATTTAGGATTGTGGGTGCCCTGTTCCCAAATTTATGTGGGGGCCCCTCGTGGCCTCGCCTTGCCTTCCCCATAGGCATAATAGCCTACCCCAGAAAAGTGCCGTTAATTCATGTTACATTCTGTAAAATCATAAATTGTATGTTGCGCTTAGCTTGGTTGGACTGGAGCGCTTAAAATTGTTGCGGAATAAATGAATTTTATTTTACATTTTCAACGAAAGAATGGGGATGTCACTAAAAATGTCTTTTTGATATGTGTGGGGTTCCTTTTCTGTGGAAACCCCTGTTCCAATGGAGCATGTGGAACATGTCTATTAAGACGCAACTACGCGTAACCCCCTACTGAAGGTCTAAAAAGCGAATACGGTGAAATACAGGCAGGTAGGCTATAGGCCTACCCAGGAAGGCCCTATGCATTCCAATCTTTATTATGTGCATAATGTGGTCAATCAATGTCAATACTAGAATGAGCGCGACAGTCCCTGGTAATATTTATAAGCACTGGTACTCAGTGGACTGGTAGGCTACGTGCCGACCTATGGTTATAAGTTTATAAGTTATAACTATAGTAGGCCTACTATAGCCTATAGTCTGAAATTAGTGCTACCCACAGAATATGTAGCCTAGCCTATAGTCTGTGGTGCTACCGGGCGACAGTGCAGGTATACGAGCGAGCGACCACGTTAATCATCCTAGGGGAATTCCGAAAGTGGGGACTGAAGTGTAGTGCATGTACTGCGGAGATAGTAGGCTACGTCCGCGGGGTGGCTGACGCTATGCCAAGGATCTATACTCTATACCCAACACAACAGCTGTTACTTTGTACAATGTTATTATATGTGGCAGTGCGGTGGGGGGAACAAATTCCCGAATGCGCCGAATAAGCTAAATGGAATTTCCGTTTTCGTAATTTATTTCGGCACACAAGTAGGTTTTAACAACTTCAAGAAATTACAACAAACATTTTTGTTAGATTTATAATGATATATACATAAGAAAATGGGCAACTTTCTAAATAAACAAGGAGATCATGATCGAAACGGCAAAACTGCTAAAGTCACCCAAGAAGAGCACGGTAATAAAGTTAATAAAGGTCTAAATTGACTCCAGTCTAATTCTAAGTCTAAAGTCTAAACTCTAAGTCACTAGTCTAGAGTCTAGGCTATAGTATATATAGAGTATAGATACTTATAAATGTTAGGCCTACCTATAAATAAGCTAAAACTATATTATAGGCCTATGGCTGGTATCTTATCTTATACATTACAGATGCTCCTTCTATAAAGAAGATTATTGCGTCCTACGGCTACGCTCATCCATGGTCTGAGTCTAGTCTTGCATTTTATTAATGTTTTAAATGATATTAAGTTACTGGTTTGTTTAGGCAACCCATTCAATGCCCGAATGCCACTGGGGAAGAGTACTTATATGCATTTGTTCTTGCATAAGGAAAGTGTTTTTGTCTATAGTTTTGACAACAAGTAGTATAAAGTATATAGTCGTATGCCGTATGAGTATGAGCCTACCATAATATATCATTAGGGTTTCTGGACACCTAGGCCTATATATTCAGAAAGTAGGCCTACTTGACATCTTACATCTTTCCATAACCTTCATCCCCTACCGGTTATACGTCCCATAGGAAAATTGCATAAACTTTTATACATGACCAGTATTTCTTTTTTTACATATAAAGCGAAAAGTACAATATAATAAGAATAATAAGAACAATAAGAATATTGAAAAGAATGTTCTCCTGTTGATTGATACTGCTTTAAAGCTCATTCATACCCCATCTTTTTTAAAACTTAAATACTAAGTTATGGCATTCGAAATCAGTATCATATATGAAATGAGATCAATTTTTCCAGGCATATTATACTCTCAGATACAGAATACAATATCAAATATGATTTTTTACTCCTGTTTCAGAAGCAAACAGTACAGGGTCAAAAAACATCAGGACCTATTTAGGTAGCCGAGAAAGTTTTAAAAACGTCTTTGAACATGAAACTGCCCATGAAGTAAGTAAAGGACTGATGTTCAAATGTTTAATTTTTTGAATGTAAATATACTGTGACACATTTAATAAAAAGTTCCTCTCAATATAACTATTAAGTTATATAAATTTAAGTTGAGCACATGATAACAATAAAACATTCAGCCTATTTAAAATTAGGTCTGTATATAAAATACAAATGTATTGTCACAAATTGATTAAGTGTTAGGCCAAATTTGTGACTTCTAAACAATTTCCTTGTAGAATAAAAAAATGAATACCAAAAGAAAATAAAGATAATTTTAGAACAGAAAAAAAGATTTAGTAATCTTCTCTGACTACCTATCAGTACTACAAGCAGCAGAGTGCCAAGACCTCAAAATAAGGCCAATCAAATCCCTACTTTGGAACATAAACTCTTTCCTCGATATCTCTACTGTCAAGCTCATATTACAGTGGATCCCAAGTCACAACAAAATAGAAGGTAATATAAGAGCAGACACTCTAGCGAAGCAAGGTTCAACCAACTTTCAACCTGACACATCAGCATCATTTGACACAGCCAGATCATTAAAACAAGCATTAAAAAAAGAATGGTTGGGCACTGGGCACAACCAGAAGATGTATCTTCCACATATGCCCAAATCAGATGATAATAACCCAATAAATGCCCTACAGAGACAAGATCAAGTGACCATCTTTTGTCTGCGCATAGGACACATACATCTAAACTGCATCAAACCAGAAAAAGCAGCGGCATGCCCCTCTGTAAACACCAAAATGAAACAGTTACCCATCACCTTTTTGACTGTCCGGCACTGCAGGACATATGAAATGTCCACCTCCCCTAAACACCAAATCTCTCTAACACTCTATATTCAAACTACGAACAGCTACAAAAAGTCTGCAATTTCTTCACCATAGCCTCAGGCCGAAGAGCAAGTGCCCAAATGGCTGCTTGATCAGGATGATGATGAAAACATATAATTTTTCTTCACGAAAATGAATGTAATAAAAAAAAAAGCTTTGTTTAAATACAATTACATTGATGAGCTCTGTAACTATCAAAGCCTCCTGATTTATTTTATACTTATCTCCAGACATAGGTTTAGCCTTGCACATACTATCTTATCTTATACATTACAGACACTCCTTCTATAAAGAAGATGATTGCGTCCTACGCTCATCCGTGGTCCGAGTCTAGTCTTGCATTTTTATTAATGTTTTAAATGATGTTAAGTTACTGGTTTTCCTGGTTTGTTCAGGCAACCCATTCCATGCCCGAATGCCACTCGGGAAGAAAGAGTACTTATATGCATTTGTTCTCGCATAAGGGACAAGGAAAGTGTTTTTGTCTTTATGTTTATCTGAGCTTTGCAACAGGTTGTTATTGTGTTGTATTTCTAAATTAGAGTTTAATGCCTTATGTATTATTACTACTTTACTCTTTGCCCTTCTGTCTTCTAGTGTTTCTAGGTTTAATGATTTGACTAATGGTGTTACTCTTGTTAATTGGGAATATTCGCTAGTTATGAACCTTGCAGCTCTTTTTTGAATTTGTTCTAATTTTTTAATGTTTTCTATAGTTGATGGGTCCCATACAGATGCTGCATATTCTAGTATAGGCCTAACTAATGTGAGATAGCATTTTAGTTTTATGTTCTTATTACATTTGTAAAAGTTCCTTTTTTATGAATCCTAAAGTTTTGTTTATTTTTTTTATTACTTCATCAATATGAGGGTTCCAAGATAACTTATCATTTATTATTACTCCTAGATACTTAGCATTGTTAGTTTGAGTTAGTTCTTTACCATGAATGAAGTAGTTTGCTATTATTTGTTTCTTTTTCTTGGATACCCTTATTAGTTGGCATTTTTCTGGGTGAAAAGACATACTCCAGTTTGATTCCCATTTTTGTAGTTCATCTAGGTCTTTTTGTAGGAGTTCACTATCTTTTCCTGTCTTTATTATTCTATAAATTATGCAATCATAGGCAAATAATCTTACTTTTGTTCCTGTGTTGATGCAATTTGGCAGATCATTAATATAAATTAGAAATAGTAGGGGTCCTAGAACAGTTCCTTGTGGAATTCCTGAGTTTACAGTTATTGGTGATGACTTAGAGCCATTTATTATCACTGTTTGTTCTCTGCCTATAAGAAAGTCCTGAATCCACTGATGTAGCCTAAGGGACCAGAGATGCCAAAATATTTAAGTTTTTTTAGTAGACTAGAATGATGAACTTTTTCAAATGCTTTTGAAAAATCTAGTAATATAGCATCAATTTGGTTTTTATTATCTAATCCCTTTGACAAGTCATCTATTAGGCCTATTAATTGAGTCTCACATGATCTATTTTTCCTAAAGCCATGTTGGTGTGGGCACAGTGCATTAAGTTTGTTTGGATGATTTACTATACTACTATATATAATATGTTCAAGTAATTTACATGTTATGCTGGTTAGAGAAACAGGTCTATAATTAACGGGGTCAGATTTATCTCCTTTTTTGAAAAGGGGGTTACATTAGCTAATTTCCAATCTCTGGGCACTTTGCCCTGGTTTAGAGAGGCCTGAAAAAGTATTTTAAAGATTGGAGATATTTCATTGGTTAGTTCTTTAAGCAGTCTTGCTGGTATTTCATCTGGACCAGAAGCTTTGTTTGCTTTTAAGTTGGTTAGGAGTTGTTTAATGCCTTTTTCATCTACATTTATATGTCCTATCTCTTCTAGTTTGTTTAAATTTATGAAGATTTCTTTGTCACCTGCATTTGAAAAAGATGATGCAAAGTGTGTGTTAAGGATATTAGCTTTGGTTTCATTATCATTATAAGTTTCATTGTTTTGGCCATCACTATGTGATGATGTGAATAGATCAGTGTGTGAAATAATTTTAATTTTTTATTAAGTTTTATAAAAATACATTTCTTAAATAGATTTGAGATGATAAATTGTATTTCTTCACCACCAGTTCTTGGAAAGCCATGTTAAAAATAACCAACACATGAACTATGAGGTTGAACTGCATTGTTACTTAAACAAGCAAATAGTTCTTCAAAGTAGCGATGAGATCAGCCAATACTGGGATGAAGTTGAAAGTATTCACATTGTTCCTGCAGGGTAATATTATGATATTGTCACTTTGTTGAAATCTTTCCATATGCTATTGTAAAGAAAATAATTCAATAAATAGTAGGCCTATAGATCTATGGCATTTTGTCACTGCCACTATTATTTTGACATCATTGGTGACATATTCCTTTATAATTGGTTGAACGTGCCGACTTCCTTTCTCTCTCTCGCACAAATAATGATTTATAGAAAGCAATTTATTATGTACTTACTATACAAATAGTAGACATATTCAAGAATATACATTAAAATCACTTCACGTTCTCTATATTACTATATACACTAAACTGAGACCAACATCTGTTTCTATCTCTCCAACTAACACTGTCTAACACCATCTAATGAACACCAACCCTGACATGACCTTGTACCAACTCTGTCTCTTACACACTGAGCAGCTCCCTGTGCTGACCTATTGACCCGCTGACCCATTCCTATCGTCTTGTGTACTCGACCAGACGGACAGTGTCTCAGTGTTAGTGATATTTAAAAACAAGCCCTTCACTAACCTTTCTTTTAACAAATTTATTATAATAATTAGCATCAAGATGAACTTCTGTTTTAATATAGTTTATAGTTTTTTGTACTTGTTATTATGCCTGTTAAAAGGTAAAGTGACAGAGAATGAATGATAATTTTTTAAAATAAATTATTTGGTTTGAATTTTGTTATTGTATGATTATACCTTTCCTTAATAGTAATAGGCTACTAGTCTATATTATTATGCTGTTTGTAAAAGTATAATTACTGGCAAATTTAGTTTGATTGGATTTATGGCGATCATCAAATTGTGTTCTGAAAACATTGGTGGGTAACTTTGATCTGGTCACTCTACCACTAGGGGCAAAGCCAGGATTTTTGCGAAGTGAGGGCTACAATTTCATGTGACAAACATTTACTATATATTTTGCATTTATGAAAGTTCTCCTTAAAGATTTGTGCAAAAATATCCACATCTTTTCTTAATATATTTGTTTTCACAAATACATTAATGGATAAAGGGTGATTTTTAAACTGTTTAATTTCTTTTTTTTTTTATGATTATAGCAAGTAATTTTTATTAGGTCCAAATCAACATTTCTTTTATTACTTTTTTGCCAACAGAACTGGAGTAAACAGGGATGCTGACACAAGTGAACTTAACGAAGCCATTACACTTAAGCCTAATTAATTGTTTTAAATTAGTATTTCACTTTCTTATTGGCTTTCTCTTTCTATTGAACTTATTTCTTGTGAATAATTATTAATTTTACTAAATGTGTATTTTTATATTTTGTTTAGGAAAAGAGAATAGATGCCTACTTATATGAAAGTCTGTCATCAGTTTATAACTCTTGCTTGTATGTTATAAAATATTATGAATAGCCTAGTAATGCACACTATTGATCCCAGAGCATTCACAATCAAATTACCCTTAAATTGTGAACTTTCCTTGGGTCTGACAGGGTCTCCAAAGTTCAATGAAGAAAAAGATGAAGAAGATTATATAAAGCTAAGAAATATTTAATAATTAATATAATTTTAAAATATCAAAGTTTCAACTATTTTTAAGATACAGGTTTATAAAATATTCAATTTTACAAATGGGTAATTTAAAATAGAAGCATGCATGAGCTTATAATTTACCTCCCCCCCCCCCCCCCTTACATTACAATCCTGGCTATTCAATGGCAATGAGAAATACTGGAAATTGCTGGTACTCTTGTTGGTTTATCAACGTATTGAGATGTATTTTAAGTGTACTACATTTCTTTTTGTAACAAATTTACTTGTTTAGAACTTTAATTTTTCTTAATACTAACACAACCTTTATCTTCTGATTTGATAAAACTATCATAAAACCATATTCAATATTTAATCTTTTTTTTAAACATCTTTTTTTTCATTTATTTTGGTCTTAAACCACATTTGGGACATTTGCATACATACCTTACCTTGGACTTCCTCGCCATAAGCTTAATTTGTCTCAAGTGTATCCCCTTTTTTTCCATAGGCCTAGACCATTTTAGGCCTACTACTTTGTACTTTATGAAAAATTGATATGAAGATCTATTTAATGTTTATCTATCTGTATATATTTTTATTATTTTGATTCATGCCATATTTTGTATTACATCATGTACTGGTTATTGAAAACATCTTAAATTATTACAAATTGACCTAAGATTTGTGCTACAATATAATAAACATTTCAGTATATATACTGATTGTAGCTTTTGATTTTGTGAATTTTTAACAATGTGATGTGTCTTAAATTATCAGGGTTGCATTGACACAAATACAAGGAATATTTTACATAATCATGTGCCTTAATAATTTCTACCAACTGGTCCTGCAGTTAATACACCGGTGCGGTTAGTAGCCTACGCCAGACTGTCAACAAAAACGGCCCAGGTTCTAGTCCTACTGCTGACCTATCCATGCACCCCTCCCCCGGCAGGAGCTTTGAGCTTAGGATGTATAACTTTTTATCTAGAAGGAATGCCTGTAAACATATAAATATAATTCAATTGGAAATATATTTTAGTTGTTATTTAAAAAAAATCTTTTCGTGTTTACTTTTTGAATTTTTTTTCTTCTTATTCATATGGAATAAAAATGTGATAGACTCTGTGCACCTGCAAACTATCTCCATAAAAACAGGTTGTCCTATTGTCCAATTTTTTTTTAATTTGAAAGTTTTGAGTATATTACTGTGTCAAATAATCATAAATTTAAATGTATTGAATGGAACAAAAAAGATTAAGGTATTTTTCTATAACTGCACTGTTTTTATGGTTATCTGCAGATTTTAATAATTATAAATGACATAATAACAATGACATTTTTAATTTTTCTGTTTACCATTAGGAGTCCTTTTTTTAGAACACTTGAAATGTGCCTGACTAAAACAATGTCATGGATGAAACAGCTTTAGATCTATATATTGACATTTGATTATCAATATTTTGTTTAATACATAGAATAGACTTACACCATTGCATCAACACAGGAACAAAAGTAAGATTATTTGCAGATGGTTGTATAATTTATAGAACAATAAAGACTGAAAAAAAACTCCTACAAAAAGACCTATAGATGAATTACAAAAATGGGAATATAACTGGAGTATGTCTTTTGAGCCAGACAAATGCCAACTGGTAGAAGAATCCAAGAAAAAGAAACATAATTAGAAACTTCCTCATTCATGGTAAAGAACTAACTCAAACTAAAAATGCCAAGTAGGCCTACTTAGAAGTAATAATAAATGATAAACTTTCTTGGAATCCAAATATCGATGAAGTACCTTAATTAAACAATCTAAATAAACATCAGACTTCATATAAAGAAACTTTTACAAATGTAATAAGAATATCATTTATATAAAACTAAAATGCTATCTCACATTAGTTAGACCTATACAAGAAAATGCATCTTATGTATGGGACCCATCAGCCAAAGAATAAATAACATAAACAAATTAGAACAAATTCAGAAAGAGCTGCAAGGTTCATTACTAGTGAATATTCAAAATTGACAAGAGTAATAGCAATAGTTAAATTGCTAAACCTAGAAACACTAGAGGACAGAATGGCACAGAGTAAAGTAGTAATAATATAAAGGGCGTTAAACTCTAATTAAGAAAAAAAGCACAATAACTACCTTATCTTATATATTACAGACGCTTCTTCTATAAAGAACATTATTACGTCCTGCGCTCATCCGAGTCTAGTCTTGCATTTTTATTAGTATTTTCAATGGTGCTAATTAAGTTACTGGTTTTCCTTGTTTGCTGCAACCCTTTACATGTCTGAATGCTACTTGGGAAGAAATAGTACTTATACTTATATGCATTTGTTCTCGCATAGGGGATAACCAAAGTCGTTTTTGTCCTTATGTTTATCTGAGCATTGCAACAGGCTGTTTTTGAGTTGTAATTCTAAATTAGAGTTTAATGCTTTATATATAAATGGAACTAATGACAAACTTGAGAGACTGGAGAGGTACTTCTGGACCCAGCTAATATGCTTTATTGGTACGGTACAATACCTATTGACTTTTGACTGGTAGTGGCATTAAACTGGCTAACAATTGGGACAAAATTGGGCTTGTTACATGGTGAAATATTGTTTAGGAATCGGTACAATATATTGGCTAAAAATAGTAACAATATTAAGACAATGTTAGACCTTTTTTAGGACAAACATTGGGGAAATATTGGCACAATATTGGAACAACATTGGTAAAACCTAAATCCAATATTGTGCTAATCTCAATCCATTGTATTATTTGTATTGCCAATAATTACCCAATGTTGTCCCAATCGTATTCACAATATTTTTTCAATGTTGTATCAATAGATAACCAATGTTGTATCCATATTTACACAATTTATAGCCACTATATATGTACCCAATATTTTAGTAATATTACTATCCAGGCTGTAGGCTTATGTATTTAATTAATTATATGATCAACAGACATACAGTTATAAGCACAAAAATACAAGTATTATCTTTCCACCTTTGAGCCAGTATGTTCATGTAGCCTATGCTTATTTTTTATGTGATACTTATTGACTTATCATTATTGCTTATATGTGACAACTATATATTATGTCATGTGTCTAAACTAGAATCAGATGCATCGAAATTTGACTAAATATCATCTAATAGCCCACTAGGCTATATACTACACATCTAATTCTGTCAAATCTTGATTTAAAGAGTCCAACATTTCTTGAAACAAACTGGGCTCGAATGGGGGAGGTTGTGAATTTCATAATAATTTGTGCGTAGACGCCATAGACCTACCCTATTTATTTCGGACTCGGGTAGGGTGGCCAGATACATGCATCAGATTACATGGGCATCAAAAAGGAGGACATAGACAAAAAGGAGGACAAATTAACAAAGAAGGACATAGGATGACATATACTATATGATATAGTAGGCTATTGTTTCATTAAAATGTTGTTGTTTTTTCAATTAAATTTGGATTTCACCAGCCACCAGTAGGCCTACAATTTTACTACAATTAATATAGTTCCCAATAATTATCTAGACTATCTTCAAAGATCAGTGCTGCAAACTGACAAAGTAAAAGTCTTGTAAAAAAAATAAAAATATATAGTCTAGGCCTACTAACTATATATTATATAGGCCCAAATCCTTAATTCAATTAACAATGAAACAATAGCATATTTGTTGAAAATTAAATAGTGAATTCTACAATTATTATCTTTATTAATTAGCCTATACAACATATTCTCTGACAGGCCAACTTTTTGCAGAAGATCCTCGCAAACGCAAAGATAAACAATCACAAATCATGACAAATGCATAAAAATGCAACGACTATGGCGAGTTAGGCGAGTTGAACATGCTACGTGCCACTGATCTATAAAAAGACTAGATCAGTGTTGGAAAACCCAAACGCAACTCTTCAGCTCTAAAAATAGAGCAAGCAGCCCATCTTTCGTCTCTCTTTAAAGTCTATAGGTCAGTGCACACATACCAAATGTCACTTTAGCTACTAGATTTATAATGATTTTATATAGCTCAGTGCTAAAACGTAGCGGATTTTTCGTTTGTATTTCCCTTGCGGAAATTTCCTTTCGTGACAAAATTCACAGATAATATATTAATGTTTAATGGTCTAAGGCCTACGAGAACTCTACAAACTTTGACAAAGTGGTGTAAACGTTTATTAGATTTAAAAGATAATGAATAGATTAGCTCAGACTGATCTTATTACATGATAATATAATAATGTTGAAATAAATTGTGCAATATAAAGGCAACAAAACTAATAGTAATAGGTCTAAAGTCTAGAGTAATAATATAAAGGGCGTTAAACTTTAATTTAGAAATAAAACACAATAACAACCTAATCAGTAGGCCTAGGCCCTATTCAATTTGAGTAAGTTTTCGTTATTCTCATTAGAGTGTCTTTGTCCTAGTCACTAATCATATAGTGATTATCATTAATGACATTGATTGGCTATTAGTATTAGTTTTACTTAGGCTGTAAGTGTAAGCCTTAGGACATTAGCCATTTCATTAAGTCTCTTTGGCTAATACATCTGACACTGCAATTCACACCAAGGTGCAAGAGCTAATTATAATTGCATGGATAGAAGCGCTATAACTGCAATAACTATGCCATGCCCATTCTTATCTTAAATCACTGTAAATACATATTTTATAAAAATGGCATGTTTCTATAAAAAAATATAGCCCAAGTTTTGACTAGAATGAGTTTAATTAGAACAACTAAAGGCCTACTATTATTATACCATTATACCCATTATATATGCCATATATATAGCCTAATATAGGCTTGCATGCCTTTTGGAAGAAAGAGCAATTATATTTTAAATTTTTATATGTATTTATTATCCTTATTATTGGCATTATTGGCGTTACTCTTGTCAGTTGTAATATTCTCTTATAGAAGGAGCGTCTGTAATACACAAGATAAAATATTCTCTACTAGATCTTTTCTGGATTTCTTGTAGTTTAAACAAATGTTTTCTTCAATTGATGAGTATATTATCATACAGGCCCTAGATCTAACTAATGTAAGGTAGCAATTTAGTTTTATGTTGTTTATTTAATTTTTTTCAAAAAGTACTTTTTATATGAAGTATAAGGTTTTATTTGATTTTTTACTGCAATAACATGGATTCCATGATAATTTATCATACATTTTGCCTCCTAATTTAATTACTTCGCATTTTTAGTTTAAGTTAAAAGTTTTCCATGGATGAAATATTTTTTTTCTTCTTGTTCTTAAAATATTCTCAATAGTGGGCACTTCTTTTGGGTGGGAAGACACGTTCTTATATCACTATTAAAGAACATATAGAACGCATGCCTACTTAGTTAGGTGTTCTGGTGGACGCTAGCCTGATCGACTACTTAGGATACATACTTCATCAAATTGTTCCATTTAGATAGACGATGGTCAAAACTGTGGACTCTTAATTTCTTACATCGCTACATATAAACAGACCAATCTGAGCCCTAGATTATAAAATACTAAGTAGGCCCTGTAGGCTTTTAATTTAACACTGATACTGATATAAGATTTATCTTATCTTATACATTACAGACGCTCCTTCTATAAAGAAGACTATTGCGTCCTACGCTCATCTTTTGAGCTTTGACCTTAAGTTCGAGTTCAGCAACATCCCCATCCAATGATATTATTTGCCTTGGCTTTTGAATCTTCATTAAGGCAACCAGTAAACTATCGCAATTAGATCTTTTAATAAGTTATATATTAACTATTTTTTTATATCATTAATTAGAACAAATTAAAAAAAAGAGTGTCAGGTTCATAACTTATAGTGCATATTCCCAACTAACAAGAGTAACACCATTAGTCAAATCACTAAACCTAGAAACACTAGAGGACAGAAGGGAAAAGAGTAAAGTAGTAATAATACATAAGGCATTAAACTATAATTTAGAATACAATCCAATAACAACCTTTTGCAAAGCTCAGATAAACATAAAGACAAAAAAACTTTCCTTATCCCTTATGCGAGAACAAATGCATATAAGTACTCTTTCTTCCCGAGTGGCATTCGGGCATGGAATGGGTTGCCTGAACAAATCAGGAACACTAGTAACTTAACATCATTTAAAACATTAATAAAAATGCAAGTCTAGACTTGGACCACAGTCATGAGCGCAGGACGCAATAATCTTCTTTATAGAAGGAGCGTTTGTAACGTATAAGATAAGATTACAATTAATTGAACAAAAATACTTCAATGTTTTTGTTTAAAAATTTTTTTTTTACATTTGTTTGTATAAAGCTATAGGTCTACTGGCAATAGCTACTAGATTTAAAACTCAAAGGTAATATTGTATGGTATGATTATTCTTCTGTTTTTCAGAAGTATGGAGAAGTCAGAGAAAAGAAGAATGGACGATAGAAGTTTTGATGTTGAAAGAAATGATGATACAGAACCAAGCTATGATGAGAACAGTGACAGCTCTAGTTGTGAAATCTTCAACCTTGAAGGTAGAATTCTAAATGTATAGCCTAAACTATAAATTTAAACATAATTATAATTTTATCCATTTGATCTCTTCACTACAAGTAGAAAAGAACACAGAGATACTTTTTTTTTGTCAAACCATTGTCTATTCCAGCAGGATAGCCACCAGGAAATATTACATTTATTATTAGAACTCATTACAGTAACCTTTATAACTATAAGTTCAACCAAATTCATACAAACTGAAAAAGAAAATAATCTATTCCAAATTTATATTCAGCAAATAGAATTTTGTTTTCAAATATTGTCAAATCTTTCAAATATTAGTAGGAAAAATAAATATTTTGAAAAAAAATTGTTAAAGGTTATTTTTTGTGAATGGCTATTAATTAGCCAATTAATTCTTACATTACAAGGCCTGTAAGGTGTCTTAAATGGTGTCATTTTTAGTTTAAAGTTTAAGTTTATCAAACTAGTGTGACACCAGTGAAAAAAGCATTGCGTTTAAAAACATTCCAGCAAAAAAGATAACAAAGGAAAGCAGAGCTGCCAAAAAAAATATTTTTTTTACTTAAAACTCAACACACAAATCTTTTATGTGATGCATTTAAAGATAAAATGCAAGCCAGACAAATTAGTTTTTCAAGTGTGGGCCTACATGTTAATATATACTATTTACATTTAGATACTACTTGCGAAGCTGAACATGAGGAAGGGTTAACCATGAGAGTTATTTTACCAGACGGAACAGATGTATACAAACGAGTTTATCCTTCGGAATCTGCTTTTGAGGTAAAGAGTTTTTTTTATGTTAATTAGTGGCCCGATCAGAATACATATGTGATTACCTGCCACAAACTGTTGCTGAAGTTGGCAAAGCTGATTTCTTGCAAAGAAGTAGAAACAAAATAATGTATTAAGGGATCTTTTAATCTAAAATAATACAGTTTTAAATCTCAAATATCATAACTATCAAATTTAGAAACGTTGTTTTCTGGAAATCACTAAGGAAAACATTTTGCTTAAGATCTATAGGCTATATTTCAAACTTGAAAAAGTAAAATAAATTACCAGTCAGAGCAATTTGGTCCATAGGGCAGATGAAGCAGCGTTCACCAGTTTCCGTGTCTATCATGGCGTATTGCGGGATTGTGTGGCTAGCCTAATGCCCAGCCCCGCCTTACTTTGCCCTTACTAATGTGAGGTACCCATGAGAGATGGGTAGACTCAAGGACACCCTCCAGTCTCTGGAACAAATCCTAACCTTTATCAGATTTCGAAATGCAGAACATTCGGTAGACCAGCTCTCACTTAACTACTATATCCCAATTTATAAACTTGTGTACTGACATATTGTCAAAGTCTTCAGTGCAATTGGTGAATTTTTACTTATTTGTTGGTAAGCGTTTCAAAAACAATTATCACTATCTTACCTAATTATTCAATTTTAGATTTTTGTAATAAGTTTAAAAAAAAAGGTGATCTAAATTAATTTCAGAAAAAAGCTAAATATGGTATCTTATTCTGCCTACTTCAGTACCATTATGTGGGGTCACTTCACCTATATTTCAACAAATAATAAATATAATAAATTATAATTTTATGGCTTTAGTTTTAGATTTAACAAAAAAAATTCCTAGAAAATTCACACTAAAAATTTCTGTGAATTTTCTATTTTGTAAAGTGCCTGAAAACATTGATTTTAATTTCAGTTCAAGGAGAAATGCCTTGGGACGAATTACCCACAGTTACAAAATTTTACTGTAGTCCTGTGTAATGATGATTATGAAAAAAATACAGAGAAAACATTAGCGGATGAAGCTACGTTTACAGATTTACTTGACGAATATGAATTCATACGTATTCGGTATGTTTTTTCATTTGACTATTGTTTTGATAGTTTGTTTATAGTCAGTTAATATTTCTTTTTTATAAAAATCTTTACATTATCTACTTACTATTTGAAATTTCAATGTTATCATTTATTTTACTAACTTTTGAGTATGTGACATAGATCTACACTGTTTTTTTTTTTACCTAATAAATATATGGTACATTAATTATTTTTTTAAAATCGTAATTTATAAAATCTATTAATTTTGTTGTTTAGAACTAAATTAATTTTTTTTTGTAACGAGATTTTTTATTGGTATTTTATTTTTACTACAATACTATCCGGTACAATAAAGGCTAGATTAAACTAAACCCTAAAGAGTTCAATGTTACAATGCTACAATGTCTGAAGTTATACACTAAAAATAGTAGTAAAGTTTTGTTGTCTTAAAAGTAATAAGCTGTATCAAAAAAGTGCTTAGAATTAAAAGTTATAGTTTTTCATGAATTTTTTAAGTGAATCGCAAGAATTACTTTGTTATATTAATATTTTCTTCATGATTCTAATTCTTCTTAATGACTTCAATTGGGATTTCTTTATATATTTTTATACTGCTTCTATAAATGCCTGCTTAAGTTCTCCGGATAAGAAATAGAATGCATATACTTTGCGATAAATTCTACAATGTCCTAGGTTTATAAAGGTTTAAAGTATTTATTAGCATTACCCGGTATATCTTTTTTAGTCTAGAGAATTGTATGAGTGTTCTTGCTTGTTTGTTGCTAAATGTTAAATCCGCTCTGAGGTCACATTATGCTTATTGGTGACTCTATACAAATATAATTATTATTAAATTTTACTAGTTTTTTTGTTTACTATAGATATAATGAGAGTGAAGATTCTACAAACAAGGCCTTGAATCCAGTAGTAAAAATGAAACCTCAGGATGGAGCTTCACCTTGCCTTAATTAAGTAGACTTGTACATATTTATTGTCAAATTTACTTTGTGACAAAAACATAGAATGTTAAAAACTACCTTTTTTATATATATGAAATACTTACTTTTATGACTACTCTTTCAAGCTGTATACTATAGCTGCTTTAGTTGATTATTCACTTTCAATGTGTAAGAATTTTAGAAACCACCAAGAATTATATTAACATTACATGTATTTCTTGTTTTTCTTTCATTTTATTGTTGAACTTGATATCAAAAGTTATTTCTCTTCAACTCATATGAATTCATTTTGTACCTTTGTTTCATCAATACATGTTTGTGCATTGTAAAAATTTTTAAAAATGTTAGTCTATGTGACAATGTGAGGCCGGCTGGTCCTGTGGTTAGTTCACTGGACTGTCAACCAATACGTCACATGTTCTATCCCTGCCGCCCTGCAGGAGTTTTGGGCCTAGAGGACGTAATAATCTTCTATCTAGAAGGAATGTCTGTAAACTTATAAGATATAATATATATTACAATAAATGTACACATAATTTATGAGAAGAACTCACTATTACTATCATACATTATTAAAAGTGTTTTAGAACAGAATAGTACCAAATGGGTTATATCCAAATAACTCTGTAAACTTGACTATTCAGCTATGTTTTAAATATTTTATATATATTTTGTACTTTTGTATACATTATCATTATTAAAAGCAGTTACAATTTTAAGTGAGCTCACTATAAATCTTTTAATGAATGATTGAAAAAAACAGCTGCTTTTTTCTGTGCCCTTAAAATGTATTTCTGCTTTGAGGCTATTGTTTAAAATAGAAAGAAACATTAAGTTTGGCTTAGTTAGTCCAAGTATTTGGCTTAACCCGTTATTTACTTGTGCATTAAAAGTTCTAGTTCTGATACATACGGTATATTATAGTGTCAGGATATGAATGCAAAGAATTAATGGCAACGTCTAATCTAAAAACTGTATTTTGTTTTTTATCCTCTTGCTAAAAATTGCAAAACAGGATTTTAAATTTATTAGCTTGACAACATTTTGAAACATAAGTAAAGTTTCCTTCAGACCAAACTGATCATAGGGCTGGTTTACCAGCGTTCAGCAGTTTCTGCGGCCACTGCATACTAGAGGATGTGTGGCCAACACAATGCCCAGCCACCTTTACTTTTCCCCAACTGATGTCGGGTACCCATCAGAGCTGGGTTGACTCAGGGACACCCTCAAGTCCTGGGAAAAAATCCTAGCCTCCACCAAGATTCGATTGGATCATCAATCGAACTCGCTGCCGCACGGCTACCATGCCCCATAGGCGGAAACATTTCCTAATGCTATGTCAACCCTAACTGATTTTTTCTTTAAATGCAGACTGAGCCAGCACTCCGTAGAATAGATATAACATTTTGATAGCTTACCACCAGTTAGAAACTGGAGTTCTTTACTTTTAAAAACAATAACTTTTTTATTAAAAAGTAAATTATCACGTCTGATCAAATGAATTGATAGGGTCGGTGAAGTATTGTTCACCAGTTTCTGTGGCCACGGCATACTAGGGGATGTATGGCCAGCACAATGCCCAGCAGCCTTTACTTTACCCAAAATAATGTCGAGTACCCATCAGAGCTGGGTAGACTCAGGGACACCCTCTAGACATGGGAACAAATCCTAGCCTGCGCCAGGATTTAAACCCAGGACCTTCAATACGCAAGCCAAATGTGCTGCCACTCAATCACAGTGCCCCATTACCATTATTCAAGATCTAAGATTATAAATTTGAACTTACTATTTACAGAGTTTGATTATTCAAACTTCATTCTTAAAAACTTCAAAATGAACTGCTGATGTAATGAAACATGAAGGTGTGGTGGCACTTTCAAAGAATTTAAAAAAAAGAAAAAGAAAACAGCCAAAAGTTTATTTCAGTATTTTTTAGATGTACAGTTTGTGTACATGACTGTAAAAAATGATTTAAACAAGTATAGAAAATGTCTGATGTACGGTACACATTTTGTAATCATACAATAGTATAGAAATCATGGATGTCTCTGTTCTCTTTTTTTTGCTTTCTGGATGATTCAAAGTAAGATTAAAACTTTACAATACGGTAGTATTTCCTAGGGATGTATTAATCTTTACAATAGTATTTCCTAGGGATGTATTAAACTGTACAATAGTATTTCCTAGGGATGTTAACTTGATTATACAATGCTGGATGCCACAATTGAATGACATTCGTTATACAACATTGATTCGCAGTCAACACTAGCGATTCAAATGATTTAAAATGACTATCATTAAACAGGAGCCAGATCACAGTGTGTAGTCTTTAAAAACACTAGATGGACACTTGTTTTAGGCTATGCAGCATTGGACTAGTGTTTTATCATAGAAACCTAATTAGGAAACTTCTATATTTAACATGCTAATTACATTTTAATCTACTATACAAGGTTGTTTGACAATGGGTGAATAATAAGTCAGGTTGTGACCCCCTTCCCCCACCCTCCCAAACCATGGCCTTTTGCATATCAGAAAACCCCATTAAACATGGCCCCACTGCCACTTAAAACATAAATAAAAAACTTAAACTTTTTTTCTTTAATGAAGAGAAATGTCCTAAAATTACTTTATTATTTAGGAGACAAAGCAAAACCATTTAATGATAGAAAATATAATTAGTTTTAATTATACAAACGACAAAATTGGTTACATTTTTCATGTAAAAACTACAATACTACAATACAAATAAAATGAACAAACAGACATTTTCATGTCATCTGAAATAAACATTGTGAAACTCTGCTCAAAACTGATTAATGGGTTTTTAGAATTTCTTGCTGAAAATTGAAAAAAATCATTTGACAAAATAAAACTGAAGATGGCATTTATTAAAGCGCCCTAGAATATTGACAAAATGTGAAGAAAAGAACAAATTCATCCGAGCAGATTTGGTTTGAAAGAAAAACAAAACAAAAAGAAGTGTAGTGTCAGTTTTTACAGAGAAACTGATGGTCTTCATGAAACCAGACTAAAGACTAAAGGAGTGTAGTGTCTGTTTATACAGAGAAACTGATGGTCTTCATGAAACCAGACTAAAAGAAGTGTAGTGTCTGTTTATACAGAGAAACTGATGGTCTTCATGAAACCAGACTAAAAGAAGTGTAGTGTCTGTTTATACAGAGAAACTGATGGTCTTCATGAAACCAGACTAAAAGAAGTGTAGTGTCTGTTTATACAGAGAAACTGATGGTCTTCATGAAACCAGACTAAAATCTACACAAAGAAACTCATACACAAACTGAATAGTACAGAAAAAAGTCTGCACAAATCACACAGTGAATGGAAAAAACTAAACACAAAGTTGACATAAGAGATGGGGGGAGGGGGGCACAAAGAAAAACTGTGCTCTATCAGTTCAGTAAGTTGAGAAAAATAAAATTAATTACAGTGACAAATTGTTCTAGTAATATACACAAGTCCATTTTTACTGATGTAACAGAGATGCCAGGAAGCTGGTCTAGAAAAAGACTATTTTAATTTGGGTCTAATGCTTAACACATGAATAATTACTAAGTTTACATTACGATTATGGAGCACATCAAGTGAAATATTTGAACAGATTACAACTCGGTTTTATCCCAAACACACAAAAAAAAATACTTGAATAACTTAAGGGAGAAATCTTCCTAAAGATGTTATCATGAGCGTGTGGTAGGGGCCATTTTCAGAATCCTTTCTCCATTACTTCAGTAAAATTGTAAACCTTGATCCTGAAAACAAAAAAAAGACAACAAAACGGTTACAGTAACTTGTCAAAATAAGCTTGTCAAAATAATCAAACTACAGCTACATGTTCACAGCACAGCACAATGTTACTTAAAAACAGACAATACATCTTTTTAGCAAAAGCGTCCTACATTTTGAGCATGCTAAAATGTTATATAGAGTAAACAAGCAACGGATGAGCGGAGGACGCAATAATCTTCTTTATAGAAGGTGCGTCTGTAATATATAACGGTTTTAAAATGAAATGTAAAAAAAAACAAAAGTTATATTTCCACAAGGCCTTCATAGTTATGCAACAGGATCGTGTGGCAAGAGCTGAAGTAAGTTATTAATTTTTCTTTAATCCACCTTCATTTGCTATTATTATAAAAATGCAAACCACTGAAACGATGAAGCCCTAAAAGATCAACATGTTTAATCTTCATGGGCCTAAATGGGAAGTTGTTCTGGAACAAGCTCACTCTGACAGTTTTTCTCTCAAGTTTAGGTACTTAACAGACCAGAGAGCAGTGACAGTTGACCTACTGACCCAGGAGACAATTTGGTGAAATCCAGGTTTTGAGCCTGGGACCATCAGAATAGCACACTAATTATTTCCTTTGTTAAAAAAAAAAACAGTACAATTTTAACAGCTTGGTCACTAAAAGGGGAGCAACACATTTTAAACCAGACAAATAGTAGTCCCAACTATGAAAATGTATTTTATATAAATAAAAGGACAGTTTCTACTTACTTTATTAAAGATGAAATAGTCTAATGTTGTTACTTGAGCCCTGCATTTGAACAAATGAAAATAAAGACATTTCAATCACTGCCAGTAATACAATAACCTTACAACAGCAGAACCAAACAAATACAATCTACAATAAGGTTAGAAAGTGACGAGGAGCAAACACTCAAGACACACTTTCTAGGATTGAATCTTGATAGAAAGTTTTTTTTTCAGTACACACGTCTAGCTTTGTATTTACGTAGCCCCCTCCCCCTCTCCCCTGAGGTTCAAATGTCCATTTCTCATCTAAACTTGGCTATTCAAAAGAAAAAAATCATTCAACGAGTAAAGATTTACAAATGGCCACAGGTCACACGTTATGAAAAATATCTTCCATTAAGTTATACCAGGAGCTGTAGACAATCAATTTAATATCAGTAGCCTACAACTCATAAGAAGCAAATGCTTGTAGAAGTTCGTATCTCAATGATTACATTAACACTTTGCTATTCAAACAGCCATTTTTTTAATAACAGAAACTCAACAAGAACTAAAAGAACAAAGAGTAAAAAAAAAGTCTAAACTGGAAAAGGAACTTGAAAAAGTAACTGACATAATCAAAGACACTACATCTTTAAGCAGTTTTTACTTTAATTTGTTTATTCTCTCCTTTTATGGAAAATTTAAAGCACACATTTTTTTAATTTTTTTTTTATTTAAACAACTTTATCACATTATGAACAGATAAAGAAAATCATAGTTAATAAACAAAATGCAATCCTTTCTATTAAAAAGGGGAACTTTTTTGTTTACTGTCATTTCTCAACAAAACAAAAGTATTTAAACTTATAAAAAAAATTAACTTGATAGATTAATTCAAGGATCTAAACTAAAGGGCCTTTATTCAGTGGTGCAAAGGCAATGAATTCAACTTGCTTACACAGGATTAATGAACTTAAAATACTTGTTTTACTTGTTTATTGTTTTATGAAAAAAATGTCAAACTTGAAAATTGTGGTCATAGTAAGGACTTAACCCATAAGGCTCAACAATTGATTTCAATCAATACTAGTACATATAAAAGAATATAAACTTTTGTCTTCAAAGCGTCACTTTTAAATTTTAATGTCCCTAGTACGTCTTAGCTCACTAAGTTAAAATGTCACACGTTCTTTCTGATTCTAATGGTAGTGAGTCTTTAAAATTTGAAGGCCACATTCACAGAGGACATCCCAGAAGTTCCAGAGAGAAAGGCGGCAAAGATTTTAAACAGCAGCTCCTTGGAAATAGAAATAGACAGGTGTTAAAAGGGGAGACAAAAGTATATTCTACTAGCCTAGCTGTCAGAAGTCCAATCAAACTAGCTAGTACAAACTATCTAAATGACAAACTATCTAAATGTTTTCAAATCAACTATACTTTAATTTAACCTATACACATAAAATAACTTTATCATATCAACGTTTTGTGTCTGATTTACTTGAAGTTTATTAATTATTTTTTTTAAAACCGGTAGTGTTGTGAATCATAGGGGCACAAATACGACTAGGCCTATACAAATCCAAATGTACAGAATGTATCAATATTGAATGAACAAGGTAAAAGAAAAAGTAGAAACCATTATTGATTCAAGACTTTTCAAAATTCTTAAGTTCTAAACACCCACACAATAACTTTTGAAGCTAGACATGTTCTCACACTCACGTCATATTACTCTGAAACAAAATGATTAATGGGGGACCACATAATGGGTAGACCCACCATCCCATTTAATTAATAGGTTTGTCAATTCTTTCCGCCCATACAAAAAAACAACAGCCTGAAAAGTGTAGCGAATTAAAAAAAAAGACAACAAAAATTGTTTCCTCATAACAAAGATTGGTTCGATTATACTATTATTAGATCTCTAGAAGTATTAAATGCATTCACCCAAACTTAAAAACAGATCCCCAATGTTTAAAGCTGTAATAGTTCTAAGCTAATACTAACTGTTATTTTTATGTGTAAACAAGTTTTCAAAGCTTTTCACCAAAACTAGAGAAGTGTCAAGATATTTGGACAGAGATTGATGTGTCAGGACAGTGACACGGAAATGGATGTTTCAAGTAACACAGAACTGAAGGTTTCATAATAGCTTGACAGAGACAGTGAGACGGAAATGGATGTTTCAAGCAACACAGAACTGAAGGTTTCATAATAGCTTGACAGAGACAGTGAGACGGAAATGGATGTTTCAAGTAACACAGAACTGAAGGTTTCATAATAGCTTGACAGAGACCGGGTGTCACAACTGTAAAACCAAAACAAAAGTGTAATAAACAACTATATATATATACTGACCCTCCAATGCCTCTAAGGCATAGTACTGGACATCCATGTCGCCATCTGCCTTCAATTTTTCTAGTAAAGGTTTCACTTGAGTCTGGATGGAGCTGAAAATAAAAACCCAATGAATGAAACTTTATTAACAAAGACGTTATAGAAATGAATACTTTAAAAACATTTTGCTGTTAAAAACTTGTGTTCAACTTTCTCTGAATAAATTTAAAAAATAAATATTTTAACTATTTGAAAATATTAGAACTTAATTATTCATTTAACTCTAATTTAGAAATACAACCCAATAACAACCCATTGCAATGCTCAGATAAACGTAAGGACAAAAACACTTTCCTTATCCCTCATGCAAGAACAAATGATCTCTTTCTTCCCCAGTGGCATTCGGGCATGGAATGGGTTGACAGAACAAACCAGGAAAACCAGTAACTTATCATTTAAAACATTAATAAAAAATGCAAGACTAGACTCGGACCACGGATGAGCGTAGGACGCAATAATCTTCTTTATAGAAGGAGCGTCTGTAATATAGAAGATAAAATAATTGTAAGGAAGTCATTTGCAGGACAAGGTAATTTTTCAGCTCATAGTTTACATTTTCTTCTGGAGTCTCAAATCTTTTAATCCTAAAAGAAACTGGACTTGACTATTCAATCATACACACAAAACACTTTAACACTTACCCCTGGTCTAAGTGTGGAGCTAATTTTTGTAATGTTTTAGCTACGTTAAATCGGACGTTGGCGACGGGATCCGATCCCATGGTGATGATTGTGGGTAACATCAGCCTGGTGGTCAGATCCTGTCCTAAGGGCTCAGCAAGCAACTGGACAAAAAAACACAATAGGAAATGTAAACATTTCTTTTTTCTCAAATGGTATCCCAGTGGACAAGATTGAGTTTTATCAACAACAAGCCGTTATGTGCCCGGTCCTCCGAACCGGCTAAAAGTTATGTTTACATACACTCTAACTACTCAGGCAGTTATAATGAGATTGCCCGCATGACCTACGACACGAATTTAAACGTGAGGTAATTTTTTATTTGCCCGCTACAACATGAATTACCCGTTAAAATCATTACTCATCACCCATTATAACAATTACAAAATTGCCCGCTATAAATTACGACGCAAATTAAAACATGAATATATTTTGTTCTATTCATTGATTAAGAACATTCGACAGTACTTTTTTTTTTTTTTAATGATTGTTTGATATATTTTTTTTACGACAAACATTAAGTCGCAGACCTATGTTGTGTTGTTTTTGTTTATTTGCTATTTATTTATTTATTGTTGCTTTGGAAGCAAACTTAGAATTAAATTTTCTATTCAACATGTAAAACAATAACAAATGAAACCCTTATGAAATAATGTTTATAAAACGTATACGACACGAATTAAAACTTTAAAAATTTAGTTCCGGCAATTTGAAAATTGCCCGGCAAATTAAACATTGCCCGGTAATTTAAACATTGCCCGGTAATTTAAACATTGCCCGGTATTATAAACATTGCCCGGTATTATAAACATTGCCCGGTAATTTAAACATTGCCCGGTAATTTTAACATTGCCCGGTAATTTAAACATTGCCCGGTATTATAAACATTGCCCGGTATTATAAACATTGCCCGGTAATTTAAACATTGCCCGGTAATTTAAACATTGCCCGGTATTATAAACATTGCCCGGTAATTTAAACATTGCCCGGTAATTTAAACATTGCCCGGTATTATAAACATTGCCCGGTATTATAAACATTGCCCGGTAATTTAAACATTGCCCGGTAATTTAAACATTGCCCGGTATTATAAACATTGCCCGGTATTATAAACATTGCCCGGTAATTTAAACATTGCCCGGTAATTTAAACAATGGCCGTTACCTAGGCGATAAGCCTAAAGGTGCCCAGTTCTCGGAACTGGATAAAATAACCCATGGAGTTATAAACAATAGTCTTAAGCGGGGATAAAGTATTTTCCGGTAACTTATACCATTTAAATATTGCATTCCACAAATAACGACGCAAATTAAAACAAAATTTTGTTCCCTTCTTAAACGCATAAATACGCAAAATTTGATGACGCCATATAATTATAAGCTTAAATATAGAGTGTAACCAGGACCACTGCGTTTAAATAAGCTTAGTAAGGCGTCGGTATTACTTCCCGAAACAGAAAAAAAAATGCTAAATCTATTTGCTTTGTCCTATGTTTGTAAAGTTTTAAATTATTAATTAGCTTTAAGTCATGTATTCACAGTGTAAAGAATTAAAGTAGTGATAGATTAAGAAAATCAACTACAGTATTGGTAGTGTAAAGAATTTATGTTGTTTACGGCACGTAGACAATTTAAACATGAAGAAAATTTGTTCCCGTCATTGAGTTGAGATAATAAAATCCATGCACATAGTTTGATGACGTCAATTTAAACATGAATGAAAAATGTCCCTTCATTGCTATAAAATCCATGCGCAAAGATTGATGACGTCATAAAAATAATCTCAGCGCATCCTTTTTTTTCTAACTTTGTGACGAAAAACTATAAAAAGTTGTACTGGCAAAGACAATGTGAATCAAAAGTTGTGTTTTTTTCACGTTTTTTGACCAAACTGACCACTGCGGTCATTTTAATTTTTTTAAAACATTGACAGTGTTCACCGCCGTAACGCAAAGAATATTTGTAGCAAATTTCACGTTTTTATGTCCAGTATTTAAAAAGATTATGCGGTATGTACATAGCCAGCCACATACATACATACATACATATTCCTTTTGAGATTTATATATATATATGATAAAAAAAAAAGGAAAAGTTAACCCTTATTGTACCGACCTACTTATACTTATTTGCAATGTATACCTTCAGTCCCAGCCATTATTTTACTAATTATTCCTTTAATCCCAGACATTATTTCAGAATGGCTGAGACATCGATAGGGTTCCAAAATTATTTTTTTACTTTTTTGTTGGTAAAAATTGATGATAACACGAAGAGAGTAAATGGCTAGAAACATAATAACTTACCTTATTAGAATAATCTAATTCATAAAGTAATTGTATTCATTCGTAATAATAATCCATAAGAAAAAGTTACATAAACATGTACCGCCATAACAACGGAAGGTAATCCGATAGCGTCCATTAGGACCGCACTTTCATTTTTAAAAAAAAACACGAAATAATTGGTCAATTTTCATAATTTAAAAAGCAAAATAAAATTCAACTATTCAGCTATCGAATAAATATTCTGCCCGAGACTATGGTAAAAGGTCAAATCCTTTATTTTGTTCTTTAAATAGACACCTTTCCTTGAGGCAAATATACACGGCCGGGTTCCAGGAGATTTCGTATTCGGAGGGAAATATAAGTGTCTGGGACTTTCAAAAAGAAATAGTTGGAGGAAATAATACGCGACCGGGACTGTAAGGGTTAAATAGGATATAGTAAAACTAAATGATTATTTGAGTGGCTACATAACTAGTGTCTCAAACGTACGTTTATACAGAAGAGGCATGTCATGCGATGAAGATAGTTTTGATCCCTTGACATCTGTAGCACCTTTGGTATAACTGTCTGCTGTGCCCAATCTTTGCCAAACTTTTCCACAAGTTTCTTTAAGTTGAGAGTGGCGGCTTCACGGATCGCATAAACTGGTAAAATAGATTTCAAAAAAGATATAGGTAAATTCAACGTTAAAGTAGACAATATTTTAAAATAATTGGCGCTTTATTACATTATTTTTTACATAAATTTTAATATGGAGTTATTTTTAGCATCTTTGTTGTGTTAGGGATTATAATCGCATTTCTTAACAGCTTTTTTGTATTAAAAATAATGTCATTTTAATGGAAATTTGGTTAAATTTTACTTTTAAAAAAAACACGGTAGGTAGAAAAATAATATTTAACTTATGCAAATTACTTTACATTACTAATTTATACAGTAATTTAAAATTCTGTAAAAGAATTGCTTTTTTTCTTCTCTGAATTTGTTGCATCCAGACATGTGTTGCGAAAGTCTGTTATGTCAGTACATTATTTGGGAATGAAGGGGGGGGGGGGGGCAAAAGGGCGGGGTATTCTCAGGACTATGTGACCGTTAACCGTTAAATGCACTCTGGACTGGTAGTTAAAATTCGTACGCCATTCACCCGTTGGAGATATCTTAACAGGTACCGGTACAATGAAAATGAGACTGCCTCGACTCCACTGTGGAAGAGGTGTCACTTTTTTTGGGGGGGGGGGGGGGGGGGGGGGGGGCACGGTATTTTATTCCTTGGCCGAGAAGCGATTCTCGCCAGCTGCGCCTAGACCCAAAATTGTCCGCTACAAACAACACAATAACATACATAGGCCACACTTGTTTTTCAGCCACATTTTTTTATTTCAATTGTAATATTCTGCTCATTGTCAACCATATTTTTTTAATTTAAGTTGTACGAAAACAATATAGTCTAATAGTTGATAAAAACACATAGCCTAGACCTACTGGAATTTTTTTTTTTACTATATCATATAAAATAGCGTCTTAAATGTTTACGTTTTCTTGTAAGCTAATAGAAAAAGTAACATTACTGTGCATGTTCATCCAAATGTATTCAAATTAAATGAAATTGGTAAAATGTGTCGGTTTGCAGACTCCAAGTAGCAGAATTAAAAATGTATAGTCTATAGCCTAAGCTTGTTAACTTGTAGCAATTTAAGACTTGCTTTTTTTTTTTTTAATTTAGGCCTAACGGACGAATGCAGATCTAAGCTTTCTACTAGTACTAGGCGGAGTGTTTAGCGTTTCGATAAAACCGCGTCTATTACTATTACAAAACTCTACATTGTTTTTCCACATCTGATCGGTCGATTACCAAATTTCAGGACATAACAGGAGAAATATTTGAATTTCAGAAGAATTTAATAACTTTTTATTTTAGGAGACTTAGCCTTACAGGACCACAACGGGATGCATTTAATGCATTTCATACTAAACCCAACGCGACAGCTCGCAAAACGAAGAGAGCGAAGGGTGGGGTCTGCTATCGAATGGTAGTTGACACACACAAAAACGTCATAGTGCTGCTTACTTTTTTAACTAAGCCGAGACCACTGACCGAGACTGGGAGGGAGGGGGAATGTTGGATACAAAAAGACAAAAGAATCTGGGAGTGAAAACCAACAGCCAACAGGAAATGATTCATTTTTAAACATAGTATAACGGTAACATACTGTCTAAATAGCGACAAACATTGCGTATCTGCGCAGGCCACTTTTTCTAGCAGACACCAAACTGGGGCAGGGAGCGAAAGAGGAGAAGACAATGCTCGGTACCGTCTTCACGTCTCACAAAGCGATAGGCTTGGTGTAGTTTAACACACGAGAGGTGGGGCTACAACAAAAACAGCGGAATTCGCTTCCAAGTAGAGTGTAGTAGTGACACGTGTTGGAGAAGAAAAAAAAATCGGGATCAAGGTCATTTTTTGCACTACAAAATTTCTAAATTCAACAATTCCAAAACTTTTCTATAGGCCTAATCTAGTTATTAAAATGCATTTTTCCCAAACTTTTTTTTAAAAAAGCTCAACAATCAAAATTTCAGGAGATTCCAGGAGAAATACTAAAATTTAAGGACTTTTTCAGGAGATTCTTAATCCCAGGAGGATTCCAGGACCTCCTGGAATTCCAGGAGGCCGCGGGAACCCTGATTTAAACTAGATACAGATCAAAATCATTTTGGCTAAAAGTTATGCATCTAGATTTTTCTGTCCTTTTTTGATTCTTGTGTGTTCAAGCTATTTTGTTGAAGATAAAAAAAAATGGAGAAAAGCTTTTAATTACATACCGTGCAGAGTTTTACAAGTCAATTACAAGTACAACGTAGTACCTGAATTGTAATTATACTAGTGATTTAATGTAACAATTTTAAATACAGACTTTCAACCAGTACAAAGGAGTTTAATGATTTAACATTTATTATTACAACAAGTGTCCTAGTGCAATGAATATATTTCTCTCTTCAACTATACAAGTCTCAACCCTATAAAATCTATGCAATAAATGCCGAAACACAACTTAAACTTTGTGCAGTGAATGCAACTTACCGTGATCCACTAGCCATGTCATACACAAGGAGTTCAGTTTCTCATCAAAGAACTCTACTCCCTGGTGAAAAGAAAAACAGAACATTGTGATACTGTACATGTAAGGCCCAACATTGGCAGTGTTCAACAGTTTGTGTGGCAACATTATAGAAGAGGACTCAATGGCCTGCACAATGTCCAGCAAATGTTTATTCCACACCCCCCCCCCCCCCCCAAACTAAAATAAGCTACCCATCAGAGTTGGAAAGACACACTGCAGACCAGGCTTTTGATAATAGTGTGCCTAAGCAGGATTTCTAATTCAAGTGCTAACAGCATAAAAGTCATCTTTTTTTTTCCATATAGAAAGAGCTCGAATTGCCTTTTTTTTTTTTTTGTGAGGACTTAACGCTTGCCAAGTGTGGCACGCATACCATAGGTTGCCCATAGTTGTAGTTTAACCTGGATCTAAACTCAAGACCTCTAGAAGGGCAATTCAGTCTCGCTAACCCTAGACCAGCGTCCCATACATATAGCATGATGGTAATAAGAAAAAATGCAAACTATAACAATACGCAAGTTAGTAAATGTCAAACAAGAACAACAATATTTATCAATTCGGCTTTACTCTATACTTACTAACTGGCCAGCCAGAAGAGGCATGTATTCTATGATGGCAAGACGAACTCTCCATTTTGTGTCTTCGGCCAACTCCACAATAGCAGGTAGCAGGGACTGTGATAATTGTTTAATGCCAATCACTTCATTCACGCAGTCTAAATTGGAGATAATATTCAAACGAACTTCTGGACATTCATCTGTTAGAATAGAAAGGCCCGAAAATGGTTGAGGTAATAATTTCAAGGAGGACAAAACTTATGCAAAGCCATAACAATTTGTTCACATTATCATGAAAAGAAAACTAAAACGAATTAGCACTGAAAGTAAATATCTTGCTCATAAAAGGAGCACATGTACTTCACAAGATAAATAAACAAAAATAATACAATTATCAAAGACAAAGTTTGAAAAGTCAAATACCAGCTAACAATAAACTTATTTTTTCCCCAGTTTCCCCAATGCAAGGTCCCAACAAGATACGGTACGAAGAATGTTGATTAGTTGAAAAATCTAGGCCAGATTATCCTGATGCACAAGCAATGTATGAGTATCTTTCACCCCAAGTGTATATTGTGAGATAGTTATACCAGATTCTGGCTACAACCATCAAGTATAGATGTCATTTACTTAACATAGATGAACATTGTGTGGAAATTGACATATATTACATTTCAGTCATAACATGTATTTGCATATACACAAATAAAAAAAACTCATTGTAGGACGCACAAAAATGTTTGTTGTTTGATAAAGTAACAAAACATCAAATGTGTGAGCTAAAACCTTTCTAAACCTTAAAATTGCAATGTAAAGCTCCAAGCGCTATCAATACAACCTTTAATTGGCGGTAGTAACTATGTGCAGCACCACCAGTTTAAAAAAAAATTATACGTTAAAAAAGGGCAACATAACTCCACAGATCTGCGAGTCAACTAAAACACATCTATAGAATAACACTATAACAGTGCAACCTATCCACTGTGCGGCTTATACGCAAGTGTATACAACACTCACACACACAAATTTGCTATTGACAGTAAATCAGTTTCCCTTTACATTGGGTAAAAAACTCCACAAAAGCCCACAATGTGCTAAGCTCCTCTCACCTTTCAGCTGTGTCAGAAACAGGGGTAGAAGATGTTCTATTGTGTTCTCCTTGCCCAGTATGGGAGACAGACCCATGATGACAGAGGCCAGTGCCGACTTGACATGCTGATTGGCATCCGCCACCAGATCCTTCACGCACGGCAGGATGTTGTTCATGATGATCTGTTCACGCACGTCAGGTGACAGGGCTTGACAAAAATCTAAAACATGGACATAAGAATTATAAAAACATCATCAATGACCAAATGAAAACCAAAAATAAAAGATATAAAAGTTAATGATATATGTATAACGTTGATGTACATGAAAAGAAGTAATTTTGTGTAGTATGATAAAATATTCAGTAGACTAACAGGCCTTAAACAATTCTACATTTAAACAAGATTTCTTACAACAGAATTCATTGTTTTTTTTCCAAAATCAAATATCTCCATTTCTATTTATCTTAATTTATTTAAAGACAGAAACATATCAAACATAGTTGCCATATTGTACATTTAAAAAGTTAGGGTGAATCATTTTTCCCATTCAACTTGGGAACCTTTTTTTCAAACAAAATTGTAAAGAGGATAAAAGATGAGAATATGTGTTATGATTCTTTAAGTAAAGCTATCAGAATGATCTGTTTGACAAATTAAAAAAAAGAAGAAAACACATCAACATGCCTTTCACTTTATGTGCTGATGCGGCTCTCACTTCAGCCTCACAATCCTTCAACAGACTTTGGAAAGCTGGTACCAGATCATTTTTGGTGATTTCTGGACCTACTGCAGCTTGGAGCTAGATACACACACAAAATAACAAACAAACAAAAAATAACTATGACTGGAAGCCAATCAAGGAAATCTTGGATAATTGAGCTAAGAATTATACAGATTCATAAAACTAATATGAGCAACTTGATAAACAAACTTGAAAAAAAAGGGTAGCATAAAGCCTCAATGAATGCAAAAATGTTTAATATTTATTCACAATTTTTTTACAAATTACAAGTATACAGATGATAAGTAAATACTTTTAATTGTCCAAATACAATATTATAAAAAGAACATTCATTAAATATAAAAAAAAAAAACACAACAACTAAACTAACATACTTAGAAAAGGTTATATAGAAAAGATAGCCAAGAATAAGTTACCTCAGTAAATTTATCAGCCACCATGTACCGAACTCTCCAAGATTTGTCTTCTGCTGCCTGGCGAAGTGTAGGCATCACCAACTGCTCCGTGTCCTCCGACGGGAGCAATGAAGCAATGCTAACACTTGCCTCGACTGCTAAAAGTCTGACAGAATCCTGCGTAGATTGATAGAGACAGTGAACACATGTTGAACAATTGGAAATTGTACACAACTAACATAGCATTAAAATATTATTTCACAATATGAAAGGAATCTATGGTACAGCATTATGCATTCTAAGTAAGCAAAGCTTATAAGACAAATCAGCAAGTTACTTGTTCATCTTGAGCAAGCATGTTGAAAAGCTGGATAAGGTCAGACTTGAGATACTCAGATTCAACCACTTTAGCAAACTCTCCGAGTTTACCGGCTGCCGCACGGCGCACCATCGGTGTATCATCAGCACACAAGCTGCGGAAGTTCCTGCCAACATCATGAGAAAAAAGACTCTTTAATTCATCGCCCAGTTAACAAAACAGACATTTTATTTGACATCTAAAGCAGAACAATTGAAATATTTGTTACACGGTAAACATATGTGGGGGGTTGCAAGCTTGATGTTTTAACAAAAGACTATAAAGAACAGTGGTAGGCAGGCAAGCATGATGTGGCCTCATGGTTTATACAATTTAAGAATGTTTTACATTTTATTGCCTGAACTGGTGGTCAAATTATTAAATTTACAATGTCACAGTCATTTTGTATGCTGCTAGTTATCAATTTCTTGCAGTAAAACTAAAAATGGCATACGAAAAAACGCCACACAAAATTAGGTCGTTTTACTACCCGAAATATTTAAAAAAATCTAACCCTTAGTAAATTAAATTCCAAACTTTCTGATACTAAAGTGAAAAATTAAGACTTTTCACACCTGGAATATTTACTTAATTCTCCATACTTACAGACTTCTAACAAACAATATTCTAAACTTAAGAGCTACAAATATTTTAAGTTTCAGAAAGTTGTTCAATTCTTTCATGTCTATATTTTTTTTTTAATACTTGAGTGTATATTAATAATTTGAGTAATCAATTAAAAAAATTACCACTGTTACCAAATATTTAGATCTAACATCTTTAACATAATTAAATTTTTATTAAAAACAAAAAAGGTAGTTTTATCCTGTTTGCAATTATTTTGGACTTGCCATTCATGAATGCAATTTTTTTTTTTATAAGTGGGCATCCTGCATTAAGCAGGACAACTGGAAGGCATACAAACTTTTTACACAGTTTATCATATACCAACAAATCCACTTACTGTCGCAGCTCTGCTTTTACATTTGTAGAAACACGCTTGTAACAAACAGAAAATAGTCCACATGCAGAAGTTCGGGATGTAAACCAATCGCCTGAATAGAAATGACAAATTGCTTTATTATGTTAATATATTACCAGATGGCTTTGAAACAGGTTATTTAGACTTGACTAGAGTGTTCTGAGGTTACTGATACAAGTTTTCTCGTTTGGTATAAAACACATTTTCTATTTTTACCAAAAAAAAACACCTGGATTCCTTCAAATATTTGAATTTTTTTTAGAAGCACAAAAACACATTATTGGCTGAGCCCTAATTGTCATTTTAAAGACAAATTAGGATTTTATTTAAACATTGTGGGGGATAAGGAGCATAGTGGCAGCACCATTGAGGTTTGAATCCTGGTGAAAGCTAAGATTTGTTCCCAGGACTGGATGGTGTCCCTGGGTCTAACCAGCTGGGTACCTGAAATAGGTTGGGGCAAAATAAAGGTGGCTGGGCATTGTGCTGTCTACACAGTTCCCTAGTATGCAGTGGCCACAGAAACTGGCAAACGCTGCTCCACTGGCCCCTATGGATCAATTTGGTTAAAGGTTACTTTACGTGTGGTGTCTTTAAAACTTGCAGAAGACAAGCTTTGACTTTATTTCAAAAAAATAGTATCTGCGTCATTATGTAATAAAAAATCTTACCGCCAGCAAGTCGTTTGACCAAGGGCACAAAGTAGTTCTCTAGATCACCCTGACTGTGCTGATCAGCAATAATTCTCAAGGATTCAACAGCCTTATCTCTCACCACAGTTTCTTCCACTGTTGCTAGACTTTCTAATGGGGGCTAGTGGAAAGAACATTAAGCCATCAGTCATTTCTGCGTAGACATATCAACTATTCATACATTGCTAGCACTTGTTGTAGCTAACAACCAGCAGCAAACCCGTACAGTACAGGGAAATCTTGAACTTCCTACAACATAGTGTTCACTGAAACATCCTAGCTCAGCTATAGATTGTATATATGCATGCTGGTGAATCAAATTTTGCTTCTGCACAAACTTTAGCTGTTCATTGAGGTTGAGTATACACTATTTTTAAGTTAACATCTACACTAACAGAATAACCTAAACTGTCAAACAAAGCGACCATGAAGATTATCCAGCTAAACTCGTCCCATTGAAATAAAGTATGAACTTAAAAAATTTTGACAACTATCTTGGTATATAAGTAGAACCAAAGCATACATTGAAAACTAATGCAATCTTTATCAAAAGTCTGTATAATAATGAAACTAATAAAACTTCTTTCTGCTGTTCCTAGCCGCGCCCATCACAATGTTTCCAAATGAAACAAAAATCTGCCTTAGAAGGCCGTAGATAAGCCTGGGAACAACAGTGAAACCAATAAACACACAGTTCCAATCCACGAGCCCCAAGTTGCCATCGACCTCATCATTTTCACTATCATCATCTTCAACCTTCCTATATTTAGGACTCATTTGTCTCAATGATAAGAAATTTAGAAATACAAGTGTGGTTTATGGTCTAGCATGGACAAGACCTGCATCCAAGTCTTAAAGTATATGCCCGACGAATGTCCCCCCTGTTGTATAGTACGTGTCAAGCTAGGCCCATAAGAGGATTTCTTCACTGTGGATGGAAACTGATTATTGATTTTCTAAGTAATATTGATTTACACAGCCAGGTTAATACAAATATGCATGCAATATTCTAAACATAGAGAAAAATCCTCCAATGACCTATTTCTACACCAAAATAAAAGGTTAAAATAGCTCTTTAGCACAAAACTTCAACCACAAAAAAAGTGGGTTTCCAATAATTGCACATAGTACACGCACATTAAAAAACAACAGTTATTACTTTGCAATATTTATATTTGAGCAAAATGTTAGTATTTTTCTTATAAAGTTTTAAAGTAATTATTCCAATTTAATGAAATAGGCAATGAAACAATGTTATGTTTAAACAACTTTAAATATAGTACAAAACTGAAGTATAAAAAAAAACGGACTAAAATTTTAATTAAACAAAGCCCAACTTTTTTAAAGAATTTGTAACAGAACATTTTTCTATGACTATTTGATACCACAATATGCTTCATAAGAGTTAAATGCCTCTTATGCAATTGATGGTTTTTCAATGATAACACAATTACTACTTACCAGTAAACAATGAACATGCTCTGGACCACCTACAAGAGTTGTAAAGCTCCCAAGCTGTTCTGCAAGGGCCAACAACACCTCGTCTTCATCGTAAATAGTATCTAAGAAATCAAAGTGTAGTTTGTACATAGTTACATGTTTTATTTAAGTATTCAAATGTAACATTTAGATTTTTTAAAATCCCCAATGACAACCCAGCAGTTATACTTTATGCAAATACAGAAAACCAGTTTCATTATTTCTTTAATTTAACTAACATGCACCTCAAATTTATTTTTACATGCAAATTTCCAAAGAAACTTGACAAATGCAGTCTAGTTTAAAGCCTGTTACAGACATGCCTACCTCCACAAATCAAAATGAGGAACACCCAAGATAAAAATGAGGAACACCCAAGATAAAAATGAGGAACATGGGACCAAAATGAGGAACATAAGCACGGAGGAAGCATTTTCGAGCCAATATATATGCGAAATAATTTTGTTAAAATACATACGAAAAATAGTCTCGTTTACAGTGTAAACACTGAATATTAAATATATATAAGATCTAGAAAACAATCTAAGTCAATAAAGAGTTTATGAAAAGAAAATTATTGTGGAGGGGGAGGGATTACATTTATCTATGTTTAAGTAGTTTAACTAAGGTTATAAACCTATTAAATAATTAAAAGGAAAAACAGTGGCTTTTTATGTAGCTATATGATTTAAAGCTATTACTCAATAAAAACAATGTTATGTTGTTTTTTTTTTAAAATAAACCTTTCAATCTACTAAGTCTAAGGCCTAGGACAAAAAACTCAGAAAGTGGTTAAATTTAAATTAATCAGTAGGTCTACCTAGCTAGGGCCTATCTATATTCTTAACTAATGACTAAACTAAGGTCAATACTAATTGAGTATCAACTTAAATGCTTGATATTGGTAAAACTAACTAAATAAAGTAAATTCATAAGCCTAGGCCTAGGACTAAGGGTCTATGCCACTTTACGCCTAAGCAAATTTATTACAACAGGCTTGAATAGGCCTAGCTAAATGTACTAGGCACTTACACTAGTACCGGTATCACTGACTATGTCTGTTAGGCACTTACACTAGTACCAGTATCACTGACTATGTCTGTTCTAATTTTATTACACCAACATCAGTTTTAGAATTTAGCCTACTAGCCGACCGATTTAAAGCAGTAGGGAAAATATACTTTACTTTATTTTGAATTTTAATTTAGCAACTACTTTTATTAAGTTACTAGAAGGTAACATTTTGTTTTGGCTAGCAATGATTAGTTTAGTTTTAGTGTCCCTAAAATTATTCGACAAGTAGTCGGCAGTGCCGCGAAGCCCTAGCGCTTATGCACTCTTGACCAAAAATAAATAGGAAATACATTTTAAACGGAAGTGACATGAAGAAAACAAAAGTTGGCAAACGCCTTTTGTTTATTTCGCGTTATTACTTTCCTAATTAAAATGTCGGCATTTTCGGAGACGCCGTTTTTGCGGAACAAACTGGTCTAATGCGGAATTGCGGAACGGGGGGAATTTTCGGCCATTTTACGGAACTGTTCCGGAAAATCCGGAACGGTAGGCATGTCTGCTGTTATTTAAAGAAGAATAACTCTTGGTGATTAGATGACTGGTCTTAAAGAAAAAAATTTTCTTCATCACTCAGCTATGCAATTTAAATATATTGAATATAAATTGAAGCTTATAGAAACATAGAAAAAAAACAAAGTTGCAAAGAAGTGTTAACACTAATAATATCATCATGACTAAATTTTGTTAAAATGTATTTCAAATATGAAAATCTTGAGACTTCTTTCTAATAAAAAACAACAACAAAATAGCAAAGGCTTTCAATCTTGATCGTATATAGAGAGCAAACATGACAAAAAACAACCTACCAGTTAAAAATGGTATTAGTTCTGTTCTAGTTCTCTCAACTCCCAAAGCCAAGGCAATGGTTCCAAGCTTCTTGATGCTGTTCAGCCGCAACTATGGAAAAAAAAAAGTTCATGCACCGTTTAATTCTCAAGTAAAGAAAAGTGACTTTTTTTCAGAGCATTTTTTAGTGTAATGGTCTAGTTCACGGAGTTTCTTTTATCTCACTGCATAAAGTGAAGGCTAACACAATGCCTAGTCACCTTTACTTTCTCATTGCCCACAGATAAAATTCTCTGGATAATGACTATAATATAAGTTCTTTATCTAAAAAAACAACAGCTCCTACTTTTTTTTATTATACCTAATTTGCCTATAAATAATATTTACCATCACTTTTTAGGCATATATATGGGATAAAAAAAATTCCAGACTATAAAAATTAGATTCCTAGTTTTCTATAGTCCTTTTGGGAAGAGAAAGCAATTAAGGATTTCTTTTATGACATTAAAAATACTATTATTCAGTGTTGAAAAATCTTCAACACATAATTTTTAAATGTCAAGTCAACAATTACATTTTCTTTTTGAGATATTTAAAACCACTACAGTTGATACCCCAATGATCCCTTCCATGCCTGAGTAATACACTATAATTTATAGATCGGGAATTTGCAATGGGAATGTTACCACCACTACAACAGCAACATGTCGTTAAAAAAATGCAATTAATGTAGTTGAACGTTTTATGCCGTTAAAATATTATCATTGGTGTTGTGTTAATACTTTTTAACAAAAATGAATGTTTCTAAGAAATCCAGACTGTAAATTTATTCATGGAGCTATTGACGTCTTGTGCCGAACTAAAAGCAGTAGGCCTAAATACTTTTCATTAAAAATATAACAATTTTTAATAGAAAAATAAAAATGTATTTTCCCTATATAAAGTCAATAAAAAAAAAACACCATTTTCTTAAAGGCCTAAAGCCAGTCATGACAAGGCTAACTCCTTAACTCAATAAATCTGAATTTCAGCTCCATACAATAAAAATTTCAGTCAAAATTTCTTGGCACCGATAAAAAAAAAGGGAAAAGAAAATGCAATGTTGCCTATTTTTTAAAATGCATTTGTAATATATAATTTCACCGTATTACCGTATATACTCACGTATAAGTCGCACCCCTAGTTGAAGATTATTTTTATTAAATGTTGTCATTGACCCGCGTATAAGTCGCACCCTGACTTTCAGGGGTTACACTGCCTTTTAACTTCTCCAAAATGCATACCTTTTAAACACAAAAGTTAAGCCTACTAAATATTCGCTTGATTTATTTTAAACAACCGATCAATACAGCCATTAGTCATATGAGAAAGTAAGGTAGCCTATATCTGTTTCTTCATACAAGTCCCTGTCCTTATTCAAGTTTCTATCCCTTTAATCATACTTTAAAAGGGACGGATTTCTAGACAAAGTCTAGACTGAATGCGCCGGTATCGATGAGCGCTATAGCCTACAATTACCCTAATTACCATTAACATTTTTTGTAATGATTTCAAATGTGACTGTGTGACCGACAATAAGCTGTGTTGTTTTTTTTCAACTCTCACATGCAACTAATGAAAAATGAAACACACTATTGTCATTTTACGCATTATTTCTATATAGATTTAAAAAAAAATAATTCCTGTGTTGGTCGGCCGACGATCGTTGTTTTGGAAACATTGCTAAGACATGCCGCGGTTTTCTTGGAATGTTGCCTTACTAGTGGGCTATATAGCCTATAGGCCTAGGCCATAGGTCCTAAATAAAACGCATATTAAGCTACTAGTTTACAAGCTTATACCTATATTATAGGCCTAGATGGGTTTTCACACATCTACGATTCTTTCCATACTGTAAGTGCAGCCTTAATCTTACGCTACGTTTCGGCAATATAAAAGTTCAAAAGAAACGGGAGCGGGGGGGGGGGGGGGGGGGGGAGCCTGGAAAGCCTAAAATATTTGTCAATTTCAGTTATATAAAGATAGTATATTTACACCTACGAAAGTTTTCTTAATGTAAAATGTAGGCCTACGCATATCCTAGTAATTCTACATCACTACAATCAACTATATGGGTTATGTAGGAAACTGTATGACAGAGTAGTGATGTTTTTCTAACTTTTCAAAATCAGTGTTGGGTGTATAAGTCCCACCCCTACTTTTTGTCAAAATTTACGGTAAAACAAGTGCGACTTATATGCGAGTATACTCAGTATATACGGTAAATTAGAAATAGCACAAAACCTCTGCTGCTTTGGAGAGCAGGTTTCAACATGTGAAACGGGGTCTATTTCTTTTTTAATTGAAAAGTGTCTGCTCTGGTTCCTAAAACACTATATTACTAATCAATCAATAGCTCCATGTGAAAAATTGTGAGTTGGAGATTTTCAGAACCAAACTTTTTTGTGGGCTATTGGCCATTGGCATTTATACCCCAAAAATTATATTATCATACTTGATACTTGATAGTAAAACTACAAATAACCGCCCATAAACTATTTGTAATTAACTACCAATAGCCACCTAGAAGTAGAAAAGCGATGTCAATACTATTTGAAGTATTTGCCTAGAAGCAAACCCCAAAAAAGGTTTAAAATAAACAATCTCTAAGAAAGCTACCCCTTTACTTTGGCCTTCACTCTTTTTGATTTTGATATTACTATTACAATATTTTGATAATTTGTAAGCTATTTGCTTGCATGGTTAAACAACATATAGTTATTATGAGTTGGTATGTTTCTTTGGGGTCATAAACAAAGCCCAGACCTATTATTGGTATGAGTGGTTCTCTCATACATTGCAGTTTTTAGGCTTTTTAGGTCGACGATAATATTAGATTTTCTCAGTCTCACTTCAAAAAGTAAATGATTGTGTAAGTTGACAAGACATAGTCTAGTACTAAACTCTTAAGATTAATTTCCACAAATTGAGTCATATAAGCACACTCGACTGTCATACTTTGCATTTAATTATGTTAACATGATATACCTGTACATCTTCATTTCTTAATTCATCGATTAAAACGGCAATAGGATAGAGAGAATCATCAGCATCGCTGGTAGCCATGTTGAATTTATAAGTCATGTGACGTCATAACGATTATTCTTATTTTGATATTGAATCTAAAAATAAATAAGTAAAATTAAAACATCATCCATCATTTTGTTAAATGTAAAATTTAAAAATATAAATTTATTAATACATTAAGCTTTTGATTTTTACAAAAATATTTCTAATATTTTCAAACGAGATTAGAAGCTCTGTCTATTCTCATGTACAGGAAATAATTCGGTTTGTTTTACTATCGTTTACTATAGATACGTTGTAAATTCCATATAACAGCTGGTAAATCTAGACTAGTAACTTTCTTTGATATTAAAATAGAAGTTTAAATGAGAAACTCGTCGTTACACAATGATTTAACTGCGTTAAATATTTCAATTTTGAACAAATATTCCACATGCTCGTTAGTTATTTTAAAAGATAGTTGCCTTTAAATTCAATAAACAATGATTGATAGATCTAAGTCTAAGATAGGCCTAACACAAAAAGGACATTCCATCGAAGTTAATCATCGAACATATTAAATGGTCGCTTATACCTGCATGATTTTATATCTTAAGACCTACCGGTAAACAGATTTATCGACTGGCGGTCAGACCTATGTTAGGCTACATCCCTAACTGCAGCACTAACACCACACTATAGGCCTAGACCCTAATAGCCAAATATTGGTCCGATATTCAGCCAATATTCAAATCTTAGCCTGACGTTGGACCAATATTGGGCAAACATAGTCTGCTTTTTTTTTATAGCTGCCCATTTTGTCAATCTGCCCGTCGGCCTATATTATGTTTAAAGCCTGCTCATATTTAATTTCTAGGCTTTTTCCAACCTTACTTACTTACGCCTACTACCCCTCTCGGGACATAGGCCACCAACAAGGGCTCTCCAGCCAACCCGGCCCTGAGCGAGTCATACCAACTGTCCCCAAGAATGACCTGATCTCTTGACGTCGGCATCCTGGTCACGGCGTCAGCTGTTTCGGGGTCGGCCCCTCTTCCTCTTTCCTTGGGGGTTCCACGTTAGGGACTGTCTGGTGATGATGTTGGAAACTGGTCTTCGAAGTGTGTTCCCCAACCATCTCCATCTGTTTTGCATGATCTCCAGATCGGCTGCCTGTTGACCTGTGCTAATCTAAGCTACTAGAAATAAGCTCAGTTAGATTGGTCCAATACCACTATAACATTTATCTACATTTGTATAATACCTATGATATGGCCTTCCATCCATGCGTGACTATATATAGTCATGCTTTGTCCGTTATATGCCGAGATATTTAAATCTTCTTCCTTCTTAATTATAGGCTTATAACGGACATTTGAGTTTGTGTGTGTGCGAGTTCGGTAGACCTGCTACCTAGCTACTATCTCCTTATAGTTTCAGTCTTAAAGATGTAAGCTTAAATGCAATATGTGTCCCGTGGACCACAATATGTCTACAATCCGCCAATAAGAACCACAATACGTTCTGTGTATGCTCTGAGATATTATCCTCCAGTCACGGGAACAAATCTAAGATTCGAATCCAGATTTCGAACCTTCGGAACGCCAGTCGAACGCGCTACCGCTCCGGCCACAGCGCCTCTCATTCATCTGTATTATTAGTAAATAAATGGTCAGACTGTGTGACCTCATATCAAATTCTGTATAGTTTGCCATATTACCACTCTGCATCCCACGCCCACCCCAATATCAAGCAACGCTGGCTGAAATTGACTGTCAACTCTTCATAATTTTGCCCGCTTTGTAATATGAATTGATTGATAGGTGCCAGAAATGTAAACACAGCCTACGTTCTTAGATTCTAGATCTTTTCTAACACCAAAATGAGGGTTTAAAACTATCTAAAAGTTTTTAAAATGCTGTAATTTTTTAAATTTCATACGGCTTAGAATCAAAAAGTCTTACGTATGTCGAGCTTCTTGTAGCGCAACTCTTACTCTTACTGTGGTTACAATAGCACTATGAATTAGTAATTTATTATTAGACCTATGATAAAAATAAATAATAACAATAAATATTGACCTAGCTCTGTAACGCCGTGTTTTAAATGTCCAAATTACACAAATCAAACTGCTGACTGAAGTTTTTAAAGAGAGCCAGCGAGGTTGCTACTATTTTAAAGGCAGCTCGGATATAAAGAGATAACCAGAGTAAAACAAACTGTTCTCGCTTGAATTAAATGTTGATATCTGGGCATGATTGTGTCTACTTGGTAGTTGGTAGTGCCAGTGTTGTTGTGTCCAGTGCCGGCTCAAGGTACCGGCAACAAGGGAATTAGCCGTCAAGGCACCACATGAGAAAGAGAGAGAGAGAGAGTACATGACGTTTTGGCGCCGCCGTTTTGGTGGGGCCGTTTTGACTACCCATTGGAGTCTCTAAATCTAGTTTTTAGACAGACAACACAATCAACTGTTACCAGTAATCAAGCCTTGACTGAATGTGAGATAGGTGGCAACGGCATATTAGAGTTCATTTTTGGTAAAGTCGAGGGCGTAGCTGACCCAGTGCACGTACCTGTAGAACACGTAGATCAAGCTCTAACGACAGAGCTTGACCATAGGAACCATTGTGAGCCTACTGTCATTGAAAAGCCAATGTCCCTTAACGTGTTGAACAAGAGGATCTCAGAAACAACAACTTTGATTGATTTCCCAAAGGAACCATCCACAGACTGACACAAGAACCCACACAGAATCGCATCTGTCTTGTCAACATTCAGTTTAAAATTTTAATAGTAGAATACTTGTGACCTAATTGGAAAATTGTAGGCAAATTCATTTTTCATAATAAAATAGCCTATTGCGAAATGAAACTGGCTCATTCTTTCTGAAAAATCATGTAAAGTGTGGTAGGCCTACCTTTAGAAAGCGAATTTTTTTAATTAAATAGCTCCTCATCCTGATTTTCATTGCCCCCTCCATTCCCCATGTTTTCCATGCTATTTCGTTTCAAACAAGAGGGGCTTTTGTTGCCTAAACGCAACGTGCCTTACACCTGACCATGGTGGTCGAGCTGGCGGCGCGTTCGGCTGGCGTACCGAAGTTTCTGGGTTCAAATCCTGGTGAAGGTTAGGATTTGTTCCCAGAACTGGAGGGTGTACCCGAGCCTACCCAGCTCTGATGAGTGCCTGAGGTTAGTTGGGGTAAAGTAAAGGTGGCTGGGCATTGTGCTGGTCACAGAAACTGGGCGAACGCTGCTTCACCTCCCTTATGACCACGTTGGTCCGACGGTTACATTACTTACTTATATTTAGTTTTCACAACTGAGCACCACAATGGAGCGGTCCATAATGTTACGTACGTTCGGTTGATGTCTCCAGCTTGGGATACTCGGTACGATCATTCACTAGCAGAGCCGCGACGTGCTATAAGACAGATGGGAGGTCACATCAGGCGGCCACTACAAGGGATGCAGCATAAGCAGCGAAATCTAAATATAATTTAAAGTAATAAAGGGGCGGTATATCGAATACTTGCATCAGAATGAGAAAATCTACCACACGGCACTGTTTACCAAACGATAAGAAAAAGGCAAAAATATCGTTTTCTGTCATGCTGGAATAGAGGGAAACGAAACAGCTAATGTAGTAGCAAAAGACGCCATTTCAATGACAGAAAGTATGACTCCAATTCCCTATCGAGACATACACAAGAAAACATAGGACAAACTCCTTAGAAACCAAATGCAATAAACTACAATACTTGGAAATCTAAAAAACCTGGCATGATACAGGTCAACTAATTCGAAAGGACGAAGTTATTACCTGCAGACTACCTACAGGCTACAGGACATACAAAACTAACATATGCACCATGTCTTTCTCTTGAAAAAAGAAACGGTCCCAAAGTGTGTTTTCTGCAATCTCACCTTAACAGTTTCACACATTTTGTTTGAATGCAGTAGGCCTACATTTTGTGAAATTCGACATAAATAGGCCTACTATTTGGTCTACTGTAGAACCCTTCATGAACTTTTTAGTAAAATTAAACCAAAATATTTAATAAGCTATATCAAAGACATTAAACTGTAATACAGAATTTAACAAAATATAAGAACAATAAAATAGATAGAAGAAAAACTCGACAACGACGTTAACCACACGGTGACCACACGGCCTTACATAACCTTCGCTGTTGATGGACCGGAAATGCAACGATTCAATTCAAATCTACTCAGCCACTGATTTCGAACTTTTACAATAATTAAAAAGTCATAATTTACAGGGTTTGATTATTTTAACGTTTGTATAGAAAACAAACTTGTCAACATATGTAGATTTATTAGATGATTTCTTTTTTTTTTATGTACGTAGCTTATCTTATTATTGAGTTAATTTTCTTTCCATGATTTAAACCTCCAGACTCTTCTAGCTTGACTACATATATCAACATACACAATCACACATTAAACTCTATACATAATTCAACATACACAATCACACATTAAACTCTATACATAATTCAACATACACAATCACACATTAAACACTATACATAATTCAACATACACAATCACACATTAAAATCTATTATGTGTTTTGATAATTTGATATTTTTTTAGAATAATAGGCCTACGCAGTTCAATGGTTTGTGTCCATTATACATAGAGTTTCTTCTGATACCAGAGCCGGTCCAGAGCCTACTTCTGACAGGGTGCCATAGATTCTTATGTTTATAGATGTAAGGGGGGGAATTAACTGAGTTAATAAGTAAAAGAGTGTGTGTGTTATTGAATTATATAACACACACAATTAAATTAATATACATCTATTTACATTTATATACAAGGGGAGGGGACGGGTATATCTGTGCATACCTATATTGTGGTAGGCAGGTAGGATTAGCTACCTGGATGAACCAATAGTAAAAACTACAATTACTAGCTAACTATACTAAATACTAGACTATACTAAACTACTAAAACTACACTAAGCTAAACACAGAACAGCAAACCACAAATAAACAAACATAAACCAAGCACACTACAACAATGTATCTATCTATCAAGGGAACAAATAAATTTTTCATAATACACAAGTTTATTCAAATATAAGCCCTAACCATCAATATCAACAACAACTAAATAAATCCATCGTCTACCAACGCCCTTTCTAACTAAATAAATCACAATCTCTACCAACTCTTAATTCACATACTACAAAATCATAATTCAAATCTTCTCATCATTTAACACACTATCTAATATCTAACTAAGAAAATATATACAAGAGACCTAGCAATTTCTAACATCTAACTTAAAAATAATATATAACCAGAGAATAAATATATACAAGAGACCTAGCAATTTCTAACATCTAACTTAAACCAACATATAACAAGAGACTAATTTAAAACCAACATATAACACGAGACCAACAAGGTAGGTTTTATCCGACCTAAGGTATATAAATATAAGAATAAAAAATAGAAAAACATTAAGTAAAAAATAATAATCTTTACATAAATTCAATGCGATAAACACGTTGGGCTGACCGATATCATTCAACATGTGCCGCTCTGGTTTAATTCAGTGATCGTAAATCATACTAAAATCTATATGCTATCTAAACAATCGGACATAATATTAACTCATCTTAATCCATCACCAATGTTAAGATATTAATCTACAGTTTAGAATACTTATTTTACATCAAAAAAGCAATAGAAAAATGTTATAATTAAACTTACGAGACTAGTATGCCACTTTCACGACCACCACCACTAGAAGGCCAACAACTAACCGGAAAAGAGATTAAATAGGGCGACCCAAACACTATCACTGACCAATAAAATTTATTGACCCGCAGCCAATCGGATTCAAACAACCTGAAAAAGCGCTCCAGTATAATTAGTTAAAAACTTAACTGTGCTTTGTTATGAAATTAAAAGAAAATATAATGAGAACTGAGAACAGTACAAAAACACCTTGTAGACCACCTGTCTACATACACGCCGCCCACATTTTTTATCGTCCTCGATAAAACACATACCCCATACAAAGATGTTAAGTATTCCACAATGCTACAAGACCAATTAACAAAAGACTCCTGATTACCCATCCCTAAGCCAGACATTCCTAGAATATCCAAAAAAAAATCCACGTCAGTAAATAAGCAGACGCCACTGAAGGCACTGTTCTGCAATTTATGAACAAAAAACATAGGGTGGCAACCACAATGCCCAAAGTGAGCCTTGACGACTTCACAATGACATACAAAAAGTCTCGGTGAAAAGAAATGCATCATTAAAAACACATACGCTCACTCATGTTATCTCACAACCTGGCCGCCAATTTATATACCATAAAAAAACGGAAATCAAACAACATAAGAAATCCTGGCATAATAATACATAAAAACAGTAAATTATAACAATTTGCTTCCTCAGTCCGCCACTGGTGTGGACAAGAAAAAAATATCTTATTTTGACAAGAACGAACAGCATCCGTTCCCCAAGAACAATACTGCCAGTTCACAAAGAACGTTAAAACATACATCAGAAATCATGCTATAAAAAAACATAAAAATTATTACATTTTGTTTCCTCATTCCGCATCTGGTGCGGACAAGAAAAAAAATTATTTTGACCAGAACCAACGATGTTAGTCCCACATGAACTACACCGCCAGTTCACGAAGAACCATGGTATCAAGAAAACATGCCTCCCACAAAAGAGAAAAAAAAAATTATTTACCTACGTAAACAGTTCATAAAAATACTGCATGGAAAAAAATATTTAAATTTTCAGTTACGAAAAAAAATATGTCAACACAATAACAAGGGTGTGTCGACAACAACGGTTGCATTATTTACATATTAACATAGGAAAAAAAAGAAGAGGTTCACAAAAAAAAAAAAGCAGTAAATATATTTACAGGTGGTGACAAAAAAATGTATGACGAAACAAAACACAACATGGCAAAATTTCTCTGGTAGGCCCAGGTCAGAACGTCTGAAAGCATCCAATTCCTGGCGTCTGAATGAAAAACACTTCTTTGGTCCATCTGTCCACTCTTGGACACAACACTAGCCCCTCCAGGGCAATACACTAGCCCATCCAGGGCACTACACTAGCCCATCCAGGGCACTACACTGGCCACTCCAGGGCACTACACTGGCCACTCCAGGGCACTACACTGGCCTCTCCAGGGCGCATCCAGACAATCCATGGCTCCCCCTTGGCCGAGGGAAACCAGGCAGGTGGCCCTGGTCGGCACACCTCTCGTGGTGGTGGTGGGGCAAGAAGGTGGTACTTGCCCCAGTTGCATCTCTCCGGCAGCAGCCATCGTCACTGTCGCCCGAGCCCAGGACCCTGGTGACCCATATGGAGGTCCCAAAGCCAAGGCCTGGCCCAAGCATACACCGCCAGCTTCCAGGCTCCAACAGCTACAGGATGCCGGACCCTGGTGACCAAAGTGTAGGTCCCAATGCCAGGGTCTGGCCCAACACACAGCTAGCTGCACAGCCCCAATGGTCACAGGACGTCCACTGCTGCCGTCGTCTCCGTCGGCCCTACCTATGTTGGTCTCTCTCCTACCTAACGCTAACTGCCAAAACAACAACTAAGCCTAACACACTAATACCAAAAATCAACAACCAACCTAGGTCTAACAACTATCCTGCATTACTCACACAGCCTAATCCACAGAGAACTACTACTCAAACCAAGATCCAACTCCTATATACCAAACAACTATACCATAAAATACCACTCCTGGTCAAACAAAAATAAACCATCAAAACTATCCTAACCGAGACCCTAATCTACACAACTGAGGCCTAACCAAAAAGAAACTAACTATATTGGTCCATCCAAGCACAGATCCCCACTTCATGACACCATTTGTAAGGGGGGGGAATTAACTGAGTTAATAAGTAAAAGAGTGTGTGTGTTATTGAATTATATAACACACACAATTAAATTAATATACATCTATTTACATTTATATACAAGGGGAGGGGACGGGTATATCTGTGCATACCTATATTGTGGTAGGCAGGTAGGATTAGCTACCTGGATGAACCAATAGTAAAAACTACAATTACTAGCTAACTATACTAAATACTAGACTATACTAAACTACTAAAACTACACTAAGCTAAACACAGAACAGCAAACCACAAATAAACAAACATAAACCAAGCACACTACAACAATGTATCTATCTATCAAGGGAACAAATAAATTTTTCATAATACACAAGTTTATTCAAATATAAGCCCTAACCATCAATATCAACAACAACTAAATAAATCCATCGTCTACCAACGCCCTTTCTAACTAAATAAATCACAATCTCTACCAACTCTTAATTCACATACTACAAAATCATAATTCAAATCTTCTCATCATTTAACACACTATCTAATATCTAACTAAGAAAATATATACAAGAGACCTAGCAATTTCTAACATCTAACTTAAAAATAATATATAACCAGAGAATAAATATATACAAGAGACCTAGCAATTTCTAACATCTAACTTAAACCAACATATAACAAGAGACTAATTTAAAACCAACATATAACACGAGACCAACAAGGTAGGTTTTATCCGACCTAAGGTATATAAATATAAGAATAAAAAATAGAAAAACATTAAGTAAAAAATAATAATCTTTACATAAATTTAATGCGATAAACACGTTGGGCTGACCGATATCATTCAACATGTGCCGCTCTGGTTTAATTCAGTGATCGTAAATCATACTAAAATCTATATGCTATCTAAACAATCGGACATAATATTAACTCATCTTAATCCATCACCAATGTTAAGATATTAATCTACAGTTTAGAATACTTATTTTACATCAAAAAAGCAATAGAAAAATGTTATAATTAAACTTACGAGACTAGTATGCCACTTTCACGACCACCACCACTAGAAGGCCAACAACTAACCGGAAAAGAGATTAAATAGGGTGACCCAAACACTATCACTGACCAATAAAATTTATTGACCCGCAGCCAATCGGATTCAAACAACCTGAAAAAGCGCTCCAGTATAATTAGTTAAAAACTTAACTGTGCTTTGTTATGAAATTAAAAGAAAATATAATGAGAACAGCACAAAAACACCTTGTAGACCACCTGTCTACAGAGAAATATCCCGAGATAAGAGTCTGCATTTCAAAGGGTTTCACCAAGACCAAAGTATTTACGATGGTCTTGGTTTCACGCAATTGGGCTCAATAGAAAGATCCCGAGTTTAAGGTCCACTTCTAAAAGGATTTCCTAGTCTTACATCGATTTAAAGATCACGATTTTAGAGTCTACTCTAAACGGACTTCGTAGTCTTTCGATATAAGAACATAACATAATTTGAAACAATATGCAAAATGCAAGGCTAGACTCAGACCACGGATGAGCGCAAGACTTTAATAATCTTATGTAAGCGTCTGTAATAGGCCCATATAAGATACGATAAGGATCACTATTTTATTGTCTACTTCCAAAAGGGTTTTCTAGATTCTTGTGTCAACAGAAGTTTCCTGAGATAAGATTCTATGTTTAGTCCTCTGGTATCCTAAATTGTCCAATTACGTAGATGTTAACAAATAAATGTACATTTTGAAGCAACATAATATCTTCCTATCCTTGTAGCTTATAGTAATAACTCATTCTAATGTACGCCATTAGGGAGTAATTACACCACAAAAGGATACAATCTTAAATCTTTTGATAGCCTCATCCCCACAAAAAACAAACAAACAACAAGTAGCTGATTTTTCACACCAAGCTTACATAACATTTTAAATCGCTACTTAGCCTGACGTTGGACCAATATTGGGCAAACATAGTCTGCTTTTTTTTTATAGCTGCCCATTTTGTCAATCTGCCCGTCGGCCTATATTATGTTTAAAGCCTGCTCATATTTAATTTCTAGGCTTTTTCCAACCTTACTTACTTACGCCTACTACCCCTCTCGGGACATAGGCCACCAACAAGGGCTCTCCAGCCAACCCGGCCCTGAGCGAGTCATACCAACTGTCCCCAAGAATGACCTGATCTCTTGACGTCGGCATCCTGGTCACGGCGTCAGCTGTTTCGGGGTCGGCCCCTCTTCCTCTTTCCTTGGGGGTTCCACGTTAGGGACTGTCTGGTGATGATGTTGGAAACTGGTCTTCGAAGTGTGTTCCCCAACCATCTCCATCTGTTTTGCATGATCTCCAGATCGGCTGCCTGTTGACCTGTGCTAATCTAAGCTACTAGAAATAAGCTCAGTTAGATTGGTCCAATACCACTATAACATTTATCTACATTTGTATAATACCTATGATATGGCCTTCCATCCATGCGTGACTATATATAGTCATGCTTTGTCCGTTATATGCCGAGATATTTAAATCTTCTTCCTTCTTAATTATAGGCTTATAACGGACATTTGAGTTTGTGTGTGTGCGAGTTCGGTAGACCTGCTACCTAGCTACTATCTCCTTATAGTTTCAGTCTTAAAGATGTAAGCTTAAATGCAATATGTGTCCCGTGGACCACAATATGTCTACAATCCGCCAATAAGAACCACAATACGTTCTGTGTATGCTCTGAGATATTATCCTCCAGTCACGGGAACAAATCTAAGATTCGAATCCAGATTTCGAACCTTCGGAACGCCAGTCGAACGCGCTACCGCTCCGGCCACAGCGCCTCTCATTCATCTGTATTATTAGTAAATAAATGGTCAGACTGTGTGACCTCATATCAAATTCTGTATAGTTTGCCATATTACCACTCTGCATCCCACGCCCACCCCAATATCAAGCAACGCTGGCTGAAATTGACTGTCAACTCTTCATAATTTTGCCCGCTTTGTAATATGAATTGATTGATAGGTGCCAGAAATGTAAACACAGCCTACGTTCTTAGATTCTAGATCTTTTCTAACACCAAAATGAGGGTTTAAAACTATCTAAAAGTTTTTAAAATGCTGTAATTTTTTAAATTTCATACGGCTTAGAATCAAAAAGTCTTACGTATGTCGAGCTTCTTGTAGCGCAACTCTTACTCTTACTGTGGTTACAATAGCACTATGAATTAGTAATTTATTATTAGACCTATGATAAAAATAAATAATAACAATAAATATTGACCTAGCTCTGTAACGCCGTGTTTTAAATGTCCAAATTACACAAATCAAACTGCTGACTGAAGTTTTTAAAGAGAGCCAGCGAGGTTGCTACTATTTTAAAGGCAGCTCGGATATAAAGAGATAACCAGAGTAAAACAAACTGTTCTCGCTTGAATTAAATGTTGATATCTGGGCATGATTGTGTCTACTTGGTAGTTGGTAGTGCCAGTGTTGTTGTGTCCAGTGCCGGCTCAAGGTACCGGCAACAAGGGAATTAGCCGTCAAGGCACCACATGAGAAAGAGAGAGAGAGAGAGTACATGACGTTTTGGCGCCGCCGTTTTGGTGGGGCCGTTTTGACTACCCATTGGAGTCTCTAAATCTAGTTTTTAGACAGACAACACAATCAACTGTTACCAGTAATCAAGCCTTGACTGAATGTGAGATAGGTGGCAACGGCATATTAGAGTTCATTTTTGGTAAAGTCGAGGGCGTAGCTGACCCAGTGCACGTACCTGTAGAACACGTAGATCAAGCTCTAACGACAGAGCTTGACCATAGGAACCATTGTGAGCCTACTGTCATTGAAAAGCCAATGTCCCTTAACGTGTTGAACAAGAGGATCTCAGAAACAACAACTTTGATTGATTTCCCAAAGGAACCATCCACAGACTGACACAAGAACCCACACAGAATCGCATCTGTCTTGTCAACATTCAGTTTAAAATTTTAATAGTAGAATACTTGTGACCTAATTGGAAAATTGTAGGCAAATTCATTTTTCATAATAAAATAGCCTATTGCGAAATGAAACTGGCTCATTCTTTCTGAAAAATCATGTAAAGTGTGGTAGGCCTACCTTTAGAAAGCGAATTTTTTTAATTAAATAGCTCCTCATCCTGATTTTCATTGCCCCCTCCATTCCCCATGTTTTCCATGCTATTTCGTTTCAAACAAGAGGGGCTTTTGTTGCCTAAACGCAACGTGCCTTACACCTGACCATGGTGGTCGAGCTGGCGGCGCGTTCGGCTGGCGTACCGAAGTTTCTGGGTTCAAATCCTGGTGAAGGTTAGGATTTGTTCCCAGAACTGGAGGGTGTACCCGAGCCTACCCAGCTCTGATGAGTGCCTGAGGTTAGTTGGGGTAAAGTAAAGGTGGCTGGGCATTGTGCTGGTCACAGAAACTGGGCGAACGCTGCTTCACCTCCCTTATGACCACGTTGGTCCGACGGTTACATTACTTACTTATATTTAGTTTTCACAACTGAGCACCACAATGGAGCGGTCCATAATGTTACGTACGTTCGGTTGATGTCTCCAGCTTGGGATACTCGGTACGATCATTCACTAGCAGAGCCGCGACGTGCTATAAGACAGATGGGAGGTCACATCAGGCGGCCACTACAAGGGATGCAGCATAAGCAGCGAAATCTAAATATAATTTAAAGTAATAAAGGGGCGGTATATCGAATACTTGCATCAGAATGAGAAAATCTACCACACGGCACTGTTTACCAAACGATAAGAAAAAGGCAAAAATATCGTTTTCTGTCATGCTGGAATAGAGGGAAACGAAACAGCTAATGTAGTAGCAAAAGACGCCATTTCAATGACAGAAAGTATGACTCCAATTCCCTATCGAGACATACACAAGAAAACATAGGACAAACTCCTTAGAAACCAAATGCAATAAACTACAATACTTGGAAATCTAAAAAACCTGGCATGATACAGGTCAACTAATTCGAAAGGACGAAGTTATTACCTGCAGACTACCTACAGGCTACAGGACATACAAAACTAACATATGCACCATGTCTTTCTCTTGAAAAAAGAAACGGTCCCAAAGTGTGTTTTCTGCAATCTCACCTTAACAGTTTCACACATTTTGTTTGAATGCAGTAGGCCTACATTTTGTGAAATTCGACATAAATAGGCCTACTATTTGGTCTACTGTAGAACCCTTCATGAACTTTTTAGTAAAATTAAACCAAAATATTTAATAAGCTATATCAAAGACATTAAACTGTAATACAGAATTTAACAAAATATAAGAACAATAAAATAGATAGAAGAAAAACTCGACAACGACGTTAACCACACGGTGACCACACGGCCTTACATAACCTTCGCTGTTGATGGACCGGAAATGCAACGATTCAATTCAAATCTACTCAGCCACTGATTTCGAACTTTTACAATAATTAAAAAGTCATAATTTACAGGGTTTGATTATTTTAACGTTTGTATAGAAAACAAACTTGTCAACATATGTAGATTTATTAGATGATTTCTTTTTTTTTATGTACGTAGCTTATCTTATTATTGAGTTAATTTTCTTTCCATGATTTAAACCTCCAGACTCTTCTAGCTTGACTACATATATCAACATACACAATCACACATTAAACTCTATACATAATTCAACATACACAATCACACATTAAACTCTATACATAATTCAACATACACAATCACACATTAAACACTATACATAATTCAACATACACAATCACACATTAAAATCTATTATGTGTTTTGATAATTTGATATTTTTTTAGAATAATAGGCCTACGCAGTTCAATGGTTTGTGTCCATTATACATAGAGTTTCTTCTGATACCAGAGCCGGTCCAGAGCCTACTTCTGACAGGGTGCCATAGATTCTTATGTTTATAGATGTAAGGGGGGGAATTAACTGAGTTAATAAGTAAAAGAGTGTGTGTGTTATTGAATTATATAACACACACAATTAAATTAATATACATCTATTTACATTTATATACAAGGGGAGGGGACGGGTATATCTGTGCATACCTATATTGTGGTAGGCAGGTAGGATTAGCTACCTGGATGAACCAATAGTAAAAACTACAATTACTAGCTAACTATACTAAATACTAGACTATACTAAACTACTAAAACTACACTAAGCTAAACACAGAACAGCAAACCACAAATAAACAAACATAAACCAAGCACACTACAACAATGTATCTATCTATCAAGGGAACAAATAAATTTTTCATAATACACAAGTTTATTCAAATATAAGCCCTAACCATCAATATCAACAACAACTAAATAAATCCATCGTCTACCAACGCCCTTTCTAACTAAATAAATCACAATCTCTACCAACTCTTAATTCACATACTACAAAATCATAATTCAAATCTTCTCATCATTTAACACACTATCTAATATCTAACTAAGAAAATATATACAAGAGACCTAGCAATTTCTAACATCTAACTTAAAAATAATATATAACCAGAGAATAAATATATACAAGAGACCTAGCAATTTCTAACATCTAACTTAAACCAACATATAACAAGAGACTAATTTAAAACCAACATATAACACGAGACCAACAAGGTAGGTTTTATCCGACCTAAGGTATATAAATATAAGAATAAAAAATAGAAAAACATTAAGTAAAAAATAATAATCTTTACATAAATTCAATGCGATAAACACGTTGGGCTGACCGATATCATTCAACATGTGCCGCTCTGGTTTAATTCAGTGATCGTAAATCATACTAAAATCTATATGCTATCTAAACAATCGGACATAATATTAACTCATCTTAATCCATCACCAATGTTAAGATATTAATCTACAGTTTAGAATACTTATTTTACATCAAAAAAGCAATAGAAAAATGTTATAATTAAACTTACGAGACTAGTATGCCACTTTCACGACCACCACCACTAGAAGGCCAACAACTAACCGGAAAAGAGATTAAATAGGGCGACCCAAACACTATCACTGACCAATAAAATTTATTGACCCGCAGCCAATCGGATTCAAACAACCTGAAAAAGCGCTCCAGTATAATTAGTTAAAAACTTAACTGTGCTTTGTTATGAAATTAAAAGAAAATATAATGAGAACTGAGAACAGTACAAAAACACCTTGTAGACCACCTGTCTACATACACGCCGCCCACATTTTTTATCGTCCTCGATAAAACACATACCCCATACAAAGATGTTAAGTATTCCACAATGCTACAAGACCAATTAACAAAAGACTCCTGATTACCCATCCCTAAGCCAGACATTCCGCGAATATCCAAAAAAAAATCCACGTCAGTAAATAAGCAGACGCCACTGAAGGCACTGTTCTGCAATTTATGAACAAAAAACATAGGGTGGCAACCACAATGCCCAAAGTGAGCCTTGACGACTTCACAATGACATACAAAAAGTCTCGGTGAAAAGAAATGCATCATTAAAAACACATACGCTCACTCATGTTATCTCACAACCTGGCCGCCAATTTATATACCATAAAAAAACGGAAATCAAACAACATAAGAAATCCTGGCATAATAATACATAAAAACAGTAAATTATAACAATTTGCTTCCTCAGTCCGCCACTGGTGTGGACAAGAAAAAAATATCTTATTTTGACAAGAACGAACAGCATCCGTTCCCCAAGAACAATACTGCCAGTTCACAAAGAACGTTAAAACATACATCAGAAATCATGCTATAAAAAAACATAAAAATTATTACATTTTGTTTCCTCATTCCGCATCTGGTGCGGACAAGAAAAAAAATTATTTTGACCAGAACCAACGATGTTAGTCCCACATGAACTACACCGCCAGTTCACGAAGAACCATGGTATCAAGAAAACATGCCTCCCACAAAAGAGAAAAAAAAAATTATTTACCTACGTAAACAGTTCATAAAAATACTGCATGGAAAAAAATATTTAAATTTTCAGTTACGAAAAAAAATATGTCAACACAATAACAAGGGTGTGTCGACAACAACGGTTGCATTATTTACATATTAACATAGGAAAAAAAAGAAGAGGTTCACAAAAAAAAAAAAGCAGTAAATATATTTACAGGTGGTGACAAAAAAATGTATGACGAAACAAAACACAACATGGCAAAATTTCTCTGGTAGGCCCAGGTCAGAACGTCTGAAAGCATCCAATTCCTGGCGTCTGAATGAAAAACACTTCTTTGGTCCATCTGTCCACTCTTGGACACAACACTAGCCCCTCCAGGGCAATACACTAGCCCATCCAGGGCACTACACTAGCCCATCCAGGGCACTACACTGGCCACTCCAGGGCACTACACTGGCCACTCCAGGGCACTACACTGGCCTCTCCAGGGCGCATCCAGACAATCCATGGCTCCCCCTTGGCCGAGGGAAACCAGGCAGGTGGCCCTGGTCGGCACACCTCTCGTGGTGGTGGTGGGGCAAGAAGGTGGTACTTGCCCCAGTTGCATCTCTCCGGCAGCAGCCATCGTCACTGTCGCCCGAGCCCAGGACCCTGGTGACCCATATGGAGGTCCCAAAGCCAAGGCCTGGCCCAAGCATACACCGCCAGCTTCCAGGCTCCAACAGCTACAGGATGCCGGACCCTGGTGACCAAAGTGTAGGTCCCAATGCCAGGGTCTGGCCCAACACACAGCTAGCTGCACAGCCCCAATGGTCACAGGACGTCCACTGCTGCCGTCGTCTCCGTCGGCCCTACCTATGTTGGTCTCTCTCCTACCTAACGCTAACTGCCAAAACAACAACTAAGCCTAACACACTAATACCAAAAATCAACAACCAACCTAGGTCTAACAACTATCCTGCATTACTCACACAGCCTAATCCACAGAGAACTACTACTCAAACCAAGATCCAACTCCTATATACCAAACAACTATACCATAAAATACCACTCCTGGTCAAACAAAAATAAACCATCAAAACTATCCTAACCGAGACCCTAATCTACACAACTGAGGCCTAACCAAAAAGAAACTAACTATATTGGTCCATCCAAGCACAGATCCCCACTTCATGACACCATTTGTAAGGGGGGGGGGAATTAACTGAGTTAATAAGTAAAAGAGTGTGTGTGTTATTGAATTATATAACACACACAATTAAATTAATATACATCTATTTACATTTATATACAAGGGGAGGGGACGGGTATATCTGTGCATACCTATATTGTGGTAGGCAGGTAGGATTAGCTACCTGGATGAACCAATAGTAAAAACTACAATTACTAGCTAACTATACTAAATACTAGACTATACTAAACTACTAAAACTACACTAAGCTAAACACAGAACAGCAAACCACAAATAAACAAACATAAACCAAGCACACTACAACAATGTATCTATCTATCAAGGGAACAAATAAATTTTTCATAATACACAAGTTTATTCAAATATAAGCCCTAACCATCAATATCAACAACAACTAAATAAATCCATCGTCTACCAACGCCCTTTCTAACTAAATAAATCACAATCTCTACCAACTCTTAATTCACATACTACAAAATCATAATTCAAATCTTCTCATCATTTAACACACTATCTAATATCTAACTAAGAAAATATATACAAGAGACCTAGCAATTTCTAACATCTAACTTAAAAATAATATATAACCAGAGAATAAATATATACAAGAGACCTAGCAATTTCTAACATCTAACTTAAACCAACATATAACAAGAGACTAATTTAAAACCAACATATAACACGAGACCAACAAGGTAGGTTTTATCCGACCTAAGGTATATAAATATAAGAATAAAAAATAGAAAAACATTAAGTAAAAAATAATAATCTTTACATAAATTTAATGCGATAAACACGTTGGGCTGACCGATATCATTCAACATGTGCCGCTCTGGTTTAATTCAGTGATCGTAAATCATACTAAAATCTATATGCTATCTAAACAATCGGACATAATATTAACTCATCTTAATCCATCACCAATGTTAAGATATTAATCTACAGTTTAGAATACTTATTTTACATCAAAAAAGCAATAGAAAAATGTTATAATTAAACTTACGAGACTAGTATGCCACTTTCACGACCACCACCACTAGAAGGCCAACAACTAACCGGAAAAGAGATTAAATAGGGTGACCCAAACACTATCACTGACCAATAAAATTTATTGACCCGCAGCCAATCGGATTCAAACAACCTGAAAAAGCGCTCCAGTATAATTAGTTAAAAACTTAACTGTGCTTTGTTATGAAATTAAAAGAAAATATAATGAGAACAGCACAAAAACACCTTGTAGACCACCTGTCTACAGAGAAATATCCCGAGATAAGAGTCTGCATTTCAAAGGGTTTCACCAAGACCAAAGTATTTACGATGGTCTTGGTTTCACGCAATTGGGCTCAATAGAAAGATCCCGAGTTTAAGGTCCACTTCTAAAAGGATTTCCTAGTCTTACATCGATTTAAAGATCACGATTTTAGAGTCTACTCTAAACGGACTTCGTAGTCTTTCGATATAAGAACATAACATAATTTGAAACAATATGCAAAATGCAAGGCTAGACTCAGACCACGGATGAGCGCAAGACTTTAATAATCTTATGTAAGCGTCTGTAATAGGCCCATATAAGATACGATAAGGATCACTATTTTATTGTCTACTTCCAAAAGGGTTTTCTAGATTCTTGTGTCAACAGAAGTTTCCTGAGATAAGATTCTATGTTTAGTCCTCTGGTATCCTAAATTGTCCAATTACGTAGATGTTAACAAATAAATGTACATTTTGAAGCAACATAATATCTTCCTATCCTTGTAGCTTATAGTAATAACTCATTCTAATGTACGCCATTAGGGAGTAATTACACCACAAAAGGATACAATCTTAAATCTTTTGATAGCCTCATCCCCACAAAAAACAAACAAACAACAAGTAGCTGATTTTTCACACCAAGCTTACATAACATTTTAAATCGCTACTTTAAACATGACAATAGTCTATTCAATAGAATGCGGTCTATTTTTACGCAATACACGAGTCTTACCTACACTTTGTAAAGAAAATCACCGATCCGTGGTTCGAAATGGCTATCATTGTTAAATTTGTCGCTTATTTCTTTGAAATTAAAATGTGGTCTTAGGGGACTTCCCGAAAAGAGCTGACTGTCATGGGTCAGGATTGATCTCAATAAATGATCGAAAAGTACATTGAAAATGTTCCAGACAGGAATTTGAACAGATAATGTAGTTACTTCTTGTCTTCCGTTACTACATATTATTGTGCACAGCTCCTTATTCGTTTTTAGAACATAACAGAAGTTGTATTTTTCCTTTTTCTACGATGAATATTGCCAAGAAGTTCAAGAAGCTACTGATTTCGAAAAGACATTCACTTCAATGTCTCATGGGTAAGTTGTAAGAATACTAACCACCGAAACCAAACCGACACAATCAGATATCTAGTTCAAGACAAATTAATATACACCTGTATCAGAACGTTGATATAATTAAAATAATATATAATAATATGAATGTTTAAACAAATATGAAATAATAATAGGCTATATATGGCCTATTCATTATTATGTTATAAGGGTGGCGAACTAGGCCCTTTACGACTGCAGGGCCATGACGAAGCACCACCACAGAGTAGGCTATTACCAACAGTATCGGATTAGAAAATGCAGACACTTATAATAACTTATATATTATAGATAAGTGAACCATGGTAAGATTGCCGATTTGACCCGGAAATAAAATGTAAACTTTTCTAAAATGCATCAAAGAAATTTGATGAAAATGAACTCTTTTACACTGAACATATATTTTATGAATTGACTCTCGTTTATGAGACTCTTTAACAAAGGCCCTATATTATACTTAAAAATAATATTTTCACTATTACGATATTTATTACAATTTAAAGTATTCAAAACAAGATCATAAATTAGCCTACATATGTCTATTTGACGTATATATTTCCGGGTCAAATCGACCATCTTACCACGGTTCACTTATCTATATATAAAAGTCTGCATTTTCTTCGACAATTTAAGCGCTCCATGTAGGTCTATATATAGTTCAGTAGGAAAAGCCATAATTATCTCTCACAAAACTGCCTTGTTCTACTTTCAGCTTCTGCCAGCAAGCCTACGCAAACAGCTGTTGTGGTCACCGGCTTTTCTGGACAAGTGATTGTCCTAAAGGATAACAACTTGCAACAACATCGACAAAGACGACAACAAGCTAATTAGTCTTATTAGAATTTGAAACTGTTTCTGTTGATATTTTTTTTTGTACAGTAATAAAAACTAACATATAGTCTACCTCAAGAAATAAAAACCAATTTTCCACATGTAAATGTAGGTCGGTGACTTAAATTAATAGTGCGTATCAATTGCTTTGTGCTGTACGAGTGGTCTGTTTCGAATGTGTTTCTGTGCTCTGAGCGTGTTATGATTTGTGAGAATGTAAGTAATTAACTTTTAATGTAAATATATTTTATTATTTGTAATATAGATATAGACTTGGGGGACTGTTCGGTATAAAAATGATGTATGTAAATATTGTTTTGTATTTTGTGAAAGCCCTGAAACGAGGTTAAGCGGCTAGGCCTTGCGTCATTTTTCAGAGTTCTTTTTCTGATTATTTTAAATTGGGTTTTCGTTAGTGTAGTTTAATTAAAGTAATAGGTAGAATTTTTATTTTAGTTTAATTTAATATAGGGTTGTACATAAGGTAGATTTGTAGATATTTAGCAATTAGAGATTTAGAATAAGGATTAGCACTTCAGTCGACAGGAAATAGTCATTTTTGAAATTAGTTAGAGCGAGGGTTAAAGTTGTCATCAGTTACGTTCGGTCAGCGTCTATAAATAGAACAATTAATCAATCACTTCCGTCTGAAATGGCCCATTTTGTGGAAGACCAGTGGTCAGTATATGGCGTAGTTGTGTGTGGCTTGTTCGGATATGACGTGAGTTGAGATTTAATTACTTTTTAGAATTTGTATGTTATTTTATGCTATGTTTTATTTGGTTATTTTATGCATATTGTCCACTTGTCTATGACAAGTGCATTGATGGGAATGGATTAAGTTGGAGGTTTGGGAAGGAACATTAGCCGCCATGTTGGCTTCTTCTTTTTAAATGTATATTTCTTTTTAGTTATGTATATTATTATTTTAATGTAATGTTGCCTTTAATGGCCGGCATGGGAATAAGTTATGGTAGATGTTTTTATTTCATGCTTGATTTTAACTGGTATGTATTCACCAGTGAGTGGCCTAACTCTGTGGTACAGAGTATAGAGCGGTGTTGTCTTGTTCTAGTCTTCATTGACTAGAGCTGGGTTGATTCTTATGTCATAATTCATATTATGTTATAAGATGTATAAGGAGTATAGGTTCATGTTTGAACTGGTTATAGTTGGGACTATGCTATGTAGTTTTTATTTACTGTATATAGTATATATATATTATGCTTATGTATATAGATGACCATGTTCTAATGTTTATTTTTATTTCTCTATTTCTATTCTATTATATTGTAGGTCGTAATGTCGGCCTATGTTGGTTTTTAGTGGGGAGTTGAAGTTAGTTTTTTAGTGGGGAGTTTAAGTTGGTTATTTTGTTTGGGTTCACAGTATGTTTAGAGTTTAGATAGTATAGGTTTATTGTTGGGGTTCAATTTGTTTTTAATGATTTTTTATTTTCCCTTAAATGGGATGAGTATTTTCCATGAATAAACAGTAATTTGTAATTTATATATGATTTTAGTGTTTTATGTTTAGTGTTCAGTGTTGTTGGTCTGTTTAGATTGTAATAATCCTTCTGTTCCAACGGAAGTGTCACGGAAGCCCAAAGTCCCCTCGTGCCCTAGTTTAGATGTATTTAGTAGATGATTGCTGTCCTTTACCCACAACCCTCTTTAATAAGTAGTAACCATGAATAATCCAAAATGTAACCGCCCTCCCCTCGCCCCACCCTGTTACATATATTTAGTAACTTTTCGCTGAATGGCCTAACCGTATATTTTCATTATGAGCCTTTACAGAATGAGCGTCTGTAATATAATAACAGACAAGTAGGGTACGTGTTGCCCTATATTCTACTGTTTACCATTGTAAAAACATTTGTTTTCTTTATTTAGACGAAAAGAGCCTGTAAGAAAGCATATACATTAGTCTGGCAATATGTATGACATTTCTTGAAAACAATTTAATTTTTATTATTGTTTTGTTTTAGAAGACCGATACAAATGATTGAAACACCGTTTTATAAATTATGACAAATAAACAAGTTAAAACCTTAATATGTGATTTTAAAAGTAATACAAGTTAATATTTTTTCTTATCACAGTTACATAATGCATATATCTGTGTGATATATTAGACAGACTGTAACACAAACTAACAAAAAACACACACATATGCCCATATACACAAACATAAATACATATTATATTTTCAATTTGATTTTATTTGTATATTTGTCTCTACATTTTATATAACAAACACCGTCCAGATTGCTCAATATATTTTTTATTTAAAACACATGTACATTATGTTTGTTGAGAGTGCTATTCAAATATTATTATTAAAAAAAAAGTATTTCCACGTAGTAGGTAAAGACTTTAAAATGAATTGCCTTTTATTTATTCTTACATATCCTCGTTCTCTACTTTAGATGTAACAATAGTCACTGACCTATACCTAGTCTCTAGATCTATCAATGTACGTTGGATTACGAATTTCACGTCCTTTATTTATCTGGCCATTTATGTATTATATTTATATCTTTATATTTGACTTAATTTATAATAATATTGTTGATGTTTATGTTATATCTTGAAAATGGAGGGTCGTCCGAAAAGATATTAATCTAAATTTAGATCTAGGTTTCTTATTAAAAAATGTTTAAAAAAAACCATAAATAAAACTAGTAGTTTTTAAGCTTGACATTGATGGTGTAGATATTATTTTATTTTGTCTTTCTGTCACAATAAATAAGAATTTCAATGTTACAATGTTGTGAAGCCAGCTGGCCTAGCGGTTAGCTCACCAGACTGTCAACCAAAAAAACACTTGACACGTCGCGGGTTCGAGCCCCGCCACCGGCAGATCCCTGTCGCCCAACAGGAGTTTTGGGACTAGATGACGTTAATATTGAGTTGTTATCACATGCTTAACCGGCAGCAGTGAAACCTCTCACAGATTAATAGTCTTCTAGTGCGCACTGAGCAAGCGAAAATAGCATGGATAGAAGCGCTATATAAATTACCATTACCAATTACCAAATGTTACATTGAAGTAGTGATTGCCGAAGGCCCCCATGTTCGAATCCTGGTGACGGAAATGATTTTTTCCCAGGGTCTGTAGTGTCTCACCCAGATCTGATGTGTACTAACGTTAGTTGTGGTAAAGCATAGGAGACTGTGCATTGTGCTGGCCATAGAGTCCTTTTGTAAGCAAATGCAAACAATGGTAACATATACATTTTCCAAAGATATTTTGAGATCTATGGCATTTGATAGAAGTTTGAACAAAAGAACATTTGTATGGACTACATAAAATAATTAAATATGCGATATATTCTTTGTACACCTTGCAAACGCTGCTCATCATCAGATGTTTAACTGGTACTAACCTCATAGCGGTGACCTTGTGTAACGGAGCACAGATCCGAAAAGTTCCACCCAGGAACGTCGTGTAGCTGGACTGGTGAGGCCCGCATGCGGGATTCCCGGGTGAAAAGGCAATGCACGATATGACTCTGTTCCGGCTAATAACGTAGGACCCCGGCCCTTCATGGCTGGGGAGTGTCTCCTAGCCTCCGCAGTAGAAGGTTATAGTCCAGCGCGATGGAGCTAGTTTCCAATACTGCAGCATTGCAGCCAGCTGTCCTCTGATGGCTAGCTCAGACTTTAGGAGAAAGTCGTGCTAAACGTACCTCAGCGACATTGAGGACAAACACCAGCAAACGGTTGACTTGACCCTTTACCTTGCAGGTAGTGCGGCAGAGGCATTGCCGATCGTTTGTTTTGCTACGTCACTTTAGCCCCACTGGGCGATCGCTCCCCCTGGAGCACACAAAAAACATGGCTTGTCAAACTGAAACGAATATTCCGAGTCTGGGTATTACTCATTTGAGCTGCCCCGGTCACTTGCCAACTCGCGTTGGGGCATTGACCGAAAAATCCACGTCCAACGTGAACTGCCAGTTTCCAGTCTCCATCTCGGATGGAGGAGAACCACACGGTTCTGAAGTCTCAGGAAATGGGACCGCTCACATGAGGGTAGAGGTATTGGCTTGTGACCCTTCTAGGGCAGGACTGCCATTGCAGGGGCCCAAGGTGCACACTATCTCTGACCGTACGGGAAAAGCAAAGCCTGGGAATGGTGGAAACCCGGGCGCTGTTGTTGCCAAGCAGCAGTCGAAAGTCACCCTCTGCCAAGTGGAGCACAGATCCGACAAGCCCCACCTAGGAGCTTCGTGTAGCCGGACTGGATAGGCCCGTTCGCGGGATTCCCGGGTGAAAAGGCAAGACACGATAGGACTCTGTTCCCAGGATAAGCAGAAAAGCAGCTGTCAGTTGCCAGCCAGGAAATGTAGCCGCTCTAGACGGGAGCATTCCTGGAAGACTGGAGGCCAAAGCGGCCTACGAACTGGCAGTAAAACCAGGGCTGGTGGTACCCTGTGTCCCGGTGTACATGACATACATCCGGGGAATCCCACCTTGGGTGGTCAGGTCAGTCACAATAAGACCGCGTTCTGCCAATCCCCGACGGTGACTCCTGCGACTAGTGATACGGCGCACAGATCCAATAAGCCCTTAGGGGTTTCGTGTTCCCGGTTTAGGGGTGCTCGTGCGCGGGTATCCCGAGCTGAGAGGCGTAACACGATAGGACTCTGCTCCCAGCGAAAGCGGAGGAAGCCCGACGGTAGACGTGACCTAGGCAAAGGTTCGCACCAAAAGAGCGCCCAGCTCCGGGTGATGCACCTGAACGTGTTTGGGCCTGATCCCCAAGTCTCTAGAGATCCTAAAACTCTTGCATGAGTATGATATTGACGTGGCAATGTTCCAGGAGTGCAAAATTGGTAAGAAGAGGGTGGCATCCTTTTCGGGATATACGATCTTCCGATGCACCTGCTGCTTGGGAGGCAGTGGAGGGTTGGCAACCCTTGTCCGAAGTTCACTACAAGCTCGAGTGGTGAACCGCAGAACGGGCAGTTGCAAGACCGATATCCTAACCCTGGAGGTGTTGAAGAATGGAAAGGCTTACACCCTGACCAACGTCTACAACCCTCCGAAGAAGGATTTGGACCTCACCGTGGAGGCACATCTTTCTCGCACTTGTATTGGCGGTGATTTCAATGCGGCATCACCGGCCTGGGGCTATGCTGTCGCCAACAACTCAGGACGACTGGTGGAGGAGCTATGCAACAGCACGACGCTGATCCGATTACAGGGTACCGATACCCCAGCTACCTTTTTCCACACGGGAAATGGCAGTGAATCGAGGCCGGATCTCACGCTCGTGAGTGCTGATCTGGCTGCTAGCACCTCTATGGAAGTCTTGGGTGATGTTGGGAGTGATCATTTGCCCGTGTTGGTCACTATCAGTATAGGAAAAGCAAGCAGCGAACCTTCCGGGCCCAGGAAGTGGATCTACTCGAAGGCACGATGGGACGAGTACAGAGTGCGCACCGATCGCGCTCTTGAAGAAGTGCTTATCGAGACTGGGCCTATCGACTCAGTGTATGGTACGATGGTTAAAGCCATACTAAGGGTTGCCAGAAAGACGATACCAAGGTCACATGAGAAGCGCAAGTTCAGACCGTTTTGGACAAAAGCCCTAGGAGAGTTGGTCCGCAAAAGGAGGGCTGCTCGCAAGCTCGCGAGCAGGCGGAAGACGGCCGAGAGCCGTCGAGAGTACAACCGTTTAACGGCGGAAGTGAAAGGGGCTATCGCGGAGGCAAAGTTGTCGAAATGGACTGATACATGTGCTGGATTGGACCTTGCGGATAGCCGGCAGGCATGGAACCTAATCAACCACCTTGAGCGAGCTGAGGTAGCTAGTAGAGCACCAGCTTCGTTGGCAAGAGCAGGGGCAGGCCCCATAGTATCGGATACCAAGCGGGCTGAGATGCTCAACCGTCACTTCGTAAGTGTCGGAAAACTGGGTGGAAGAACGAGTGTGTCTGCTGGGCTTGATAAAGTCCGGAAGGCAAACGAACGCCACATGACGGGAGAGGGTGAGGCTAGCACATTCACGGTGCCCTTTACTCGGCAGGAACTGGAGTATGTTTTGAGACGGTGCAAAGCGAAGAAGGCCCCAGGGCTGGATGGGATTAGCAACGAGCTGATCACTCACCTTGGGGCTGTTGGCAAGGGCAAACTCTTGGAGCTCGTAAACCGAACATGGTCTGAAGGTGTCCTACCGAAACAGTGGAGAGAGGCCTTGGTGGTACCCATCTTGAAGAGGAGTAAAGACCCGGGTCAGGCCGAAAGCTACCGACCGATTTCCCTAACATCGTGTGTAGGGAAGGCAGCTGAGAGATTAATCAATAGGAGGCTTGTGAGGTTCCTAGAGGATAATGGACTGGTTACCCACACTCAAGCAGGCTTCCGTAGTGGAAGAAGCTCGATGGACCAGGTGACGCTCTTGGTCCAGAAAATGGCTGACGGGTTTCAGCGGAAAGAGTCTACACTAGCAGTGTTCCTGGATTTTAAACAGGCCTATGACAAGGTCTGGCGGCCGGGGTTGTTGTTGAAGCTACAGAGGCTAGGAATAGCCTCTAACATGTACAATTGGATCAAAGGGTTCTTATCCCGAAGAACAGTTGCAACTCGTTACGGGAAAGCGGTTTCTCGGAAGCGCGTCCTGGAGCAAGGATTGCCCCAGGGCTCAGCACTGTCCTGTACATTGTTCCTGGCTTTTATCAATGACCTGCCGAACTATCTGGGAAGCTCGTCACTGCTTTTCGCAGACGATCTTGTGGTCTGGTCGACCGGGAGGGAAGCGCGTGCTCTCGAGCGGGCCCTCCAGCAGGATTTGAACGCAGTAGCCTGTTACGCCAAGCTTTGGGGTATGGAAGTAAACTGCCTAAAAACAGTTTACTCGCTCTTTACCCTCGGAATCGATATCCTCAAAGAGCCGATCGAGCTGAACATTGACGGCCGCGCCCTGGCATGCGACCAGAAGCCGGTCTATCTCGGAGTGACACTGGACCGAAAGCTAACGATGTATGACCATGTGAGGTTAGTCCAAGAGAAAGCTTCTTCTAAGCTGAACATTGTCAAGAGACTGGCCAGTACTGGCTGGGGTGCGAAGGCGAGTGTGTTGAGGAATCTTTACCTAGGAGCGGTAAGATTCAGATCGATTACAGCCTCCCGGTGCAAATCTATGCGTCTGATACTGCTTTGAAGACGTTGGACTCTGTACAAAATCAAGCCCTCGGACTAATATGTGGAACGTTCCGAACCGCCCCGACATCGGCTGTTGAAATCATGGCAAACGTGCCGCCTCTGAATGGGAGAAGGAAAAGGGCCGTTATTACTGCTTACGAGCGGTATAAGCGGTTGGAGGAAAGTTCCCCCCTCAGGATGCTCGTGGATTCCTGGGTGGGAAGAGGCCGGATCTCAATGCAGTCCTTCATGCACCACGCATTGAAGCTCAGCGCAGAGATTGGACTCCCGGTCGACCGCATGCCCATGCGGACGGGAGTGGAACCTCCTCCTCACCTATCCTTCAACCTACCAGAGATACGGGCGAACCTGATGGATGCAGTCGGACCCAGCGCTTGCCTGACTGAGAGGCGCGCAGCTGCTCTAAGGACGGTACGGGCATACTCGGGATTCGTTGAGGCATACACTGATGGGAGCGCGATCAGTGGGACCGAAGCGCGTTCTGGGTATGGTGCTCTTGTGTCGTACCCGAAGGCAGAAGAAAAACGGGCTGAGCTAAGTGGGCCGTGTGGAGCAATCTGCATCTTTGATGCGGAGATGGAAGCCATCAGAATTGCCGTTGAGGCAATTGGGAAAACGTTCGAAGAAACACCATCTGCTCGTGATGATGTGGTTATCTTCACTGATGCACTTTCAGTTCTCCAAGCCATCGACGGCTTGGGGAGTTGGCCCGAACTGCTTGTCCGACTATTAGCTGCTATTTCCGATCTGATCCTCAGGTACGAGGTGAAGGTCATATTGCAGCGGATTCCAGGTCATGCAGGAGTCCCTGGCAATGAGATAGTGGATGCCTTGGCCAAGAAGGGATCCCTGACACCCACTCCGGAGGGTCCGTCCACCTTCGCGAGTGCCCGCAGATCAATACGTGAGTGGGAGACAAGACAATGGAATAAGAGTTGGGACGAGTCTGACAAGGGTCGAGGTGTGTGGCAGCAACTAAAACGGCCAAATCGAGCTGATCCGTGGTGGAAGCTCCGCAGGAGAGAACAGGCTACGATAGCCCAGTTCCGTACAGGGCACTGCCCTATTGGTGCCTATTTCGGACGATTTAGGCCCAATTTCGATTCGCGGTGCCGACACTGCTTTGAAGCAGAAGAGACGGTCGAGCATTTGCTTTTAGACTGCCCTGCCTTGCAGGAGGAAAGAGTAGATGGGAATGGTCAACAGTTTGCACCATCCCTTTGTGGGAACCTGGCTGTGCTACGTAGTACAAGTGTGTTTGTCCTCCGAATCCTAAGAGATTAGTCTCGATTCGATCACTCCGGTGAGTGAGGTTTAAAGTCTGGTATCAATTGACCAGCTATCACCGGATTAAAATAACTAAACCTAGAGCATAAACTTATTAAGATTTATTCTTAAGACAATTATACTTCGATTCTTAGTAGGCCTACTTATTATTATGGACTACCATTTATATTAATCCCAAACCAAAAATTAATTATAGATTTTTATTTTTAAACCCCTAGGGTCCTCCGTCAGGTTTAGTTAGTTCTTTTTATCAAAGATCGGTAAATTAGAATGTTTCAATAACATACAATATGACGACAATGAACCATGAAAAAATAACAAAAGAAATGTAACAATAAATTTAAATATAATAACCACTTACTTCAACGTCTCTTCTCCCAAAATAAAATGGAATAAATGCTCGCTTCTAAAATATATAGATATATCAAAGTTAATACAAATTAGATGTGAAGTGTGCCATTGTTTACTTCAATGATCTCCCTAAGCGACAACGCCACCAAATCAATGTTTTACTTATGTTACCTCCTATATCCATTATTACAAGGCAATTTATTCACCATAATAAATCATGGGTGAGACCTTCTATTTATCACACAAGTATAATTATAATTTATAATGTTATGAATCCCCCATTCACTTTATGAAAATGATAGTTATAGTATTGTTATTGTTAGTGTGAGTATCCTTGTATTAGTGAAGATCTTATTATATCATTCTGAAGTTTATTTGTAGTTGTCTAGAGTATTCCTGGTTCTTATAATCCCCTGGCAATTCACATAACGTAGCTTTAGAGTTTTCAGTTGATTTTACTTCATGTATAATTATTTGTGTGGCTCATATTATACAGCAAGAACCTCGATGTCGAGTGGTAGTGTAGATTATTAATATAGTTGAATAAATATTACACATACACACATGTAGATAACTTTGAAATATTGACGTTAACCAAGTTGTGTAGAAAGCAACGATAAATTTGGTTTAATTTACAAAATCAATCCAGTAGGAATCCAAATAATATTATATACACAATCAAGAAATACACATATTCCAATTAGTAATGAATATCCTCAATGAACATATAGCATTGTAGTTAATAGTAGAATAATAAATTTTCCATAATACAACTCAAATAGAAACGATTCTCAGAGACTTAATATTAGATGTTATCCGAACGGCTGTACGCCAAGAACTAAACTAAAAGTGTCGAATCGCGTAGAAATATGTTATGGGTCAATCGTTGGAAAATCCCGCCAGCCTAGTGACACGAGAATTTTAATCAAGCCTGCGTGCTGACTGCGTGATCAGAATGTCTTTTATTAAGAACAAGCAATAATGCTCTAACAAAATAAGGAGAGACCGGACGGCCTTGACACGATTTAGGTGCAAGCGAAGGTTCATGTTTTTATCGAGGTTAATAAAAACAATAATGCTCAAATTAGGTTAGGAAAAACCCGGGGGAAACTTTGAGCTGAGAAATATTTATATCGTTTAAACGCAATTCGCTTAAATGATTTAGTTGGTTTATTAACATTACAATGTAGGGAATTTACGTTTCGTAACAGTCGCCCATACCAAAAGGAAAAGAACAATGCATACTAAACAATAGAAGTGTGCAATTTCTTTTAGAACCGCCTGCACTTAACTTAAGTTCTAAACAATATACAAAAAAAACTGACTCCACCTGGGTAGTCCGTTAAATAAGACAAGTAAGGGAAATAATTTATTCTATTAAACCCTCATCATATAGGATCTCAAGTTATCCTTAGACCATAACACATGTTCGCGTTATTAAAAAAATTATACTCTCTGAGATATCATTCCTTATAAACATCATCATCTTATTTATAAGGTAAAAATCAACATAACTAATGTTATCATATTAAACAATTTAATCATTAATTAATTCAACTTAAATGAAATTAATATTTAAATAAACTTAAGAGTAAGAATTTAATCTTAAGTGTGTAAGCATGTGAAGTGTATGCACATTACTCTATTTTGGTTTTTACATAATCACAACTATAGTTTGATTGTTTCAAAATAAGGATGTACATTTCTGTTCATTCATTATCTTACTAATAAAGAAAATTACGTTCATAAATCCATAATATTTATAAGTAACTTGTTAGGTTCTTTCTTTTTTCCTACAACAATAATAATATTTGTTTTAGCAAATGGAAATATTCATGGCATAAAATAAGGCATAAGATATTGCATAAAATAATCACAACATATTCATATATTCATGCATTTATATTTTAAATGATCCAATTCTCTTAGTTAGGATTATCAGAATATATACATGTAGTTATCCCCTTATACATTTGTTACATACGCGATAGGGTGTCCGCGACGATGTTATCTTTTCCAGATAAGTGAGTTATTTTTAAGTTGTAAGCTTGAATAAACAAACTCCATCTTAGGATGCGCTGATTTTGTTTGATGCGGGAAAGAAATACTAGTGGATTGTGATCAGTGAATATCTCGATTGGGAACTGAGAACCATTTACATAGTAATTGAAATGTTTCAATGCTTGGATAAGTCCTAGTAATTCCTGCTCTATTGTGCTATAATTTACCTCATGTGGGTTAAATTTTTTTGAACAAAAGCTAATGGGATGTTCAAGTGAATCATCTCCTATTTGTGAGATTACCGCGCCCATTCCTGTATTACACGAGTCTACCGTTATTCTGAAAGGTTTAGTATAATCAGGTGAGACTAATACTGGTGCCTTGGTCAGTATGTCTTTTATATCATTAAAGGCTTGGTCACATTCCTGAGTCCACTTAAATTGATTTTTTTCTTTCTCAAGAGATTTGTCAAAGGGCAAGTGATAATAGAAAAGTTTTTACAAAACTTCCTGTAGTACCCGGCCATACCCAGAAATCCTCGAAGTTGTTTCTGCGTTTTAGGGACAGGGAATTCCTGTATAGCTTTGACTTTGGCAGTCACTGGTTTTACTTTGCCATTACCCACTACATGACCTAAGTATTCAATTTCTGCATGGCAAAATTGACTTTTAACTAGGTTTATAGTAAGATTAGCCTGTTTTAGTTTTAGGAATAACAGTTTTAACTGATGTAGATGATCATTAAAGTTATTACTGAACACTACGATATCGTCCAGATATGCATGGCATTGTGGGATATCACGGATAATAGTGTTTATTAGTCTTTGAAAACTAGCTGGAGCATTGACCATTCCGAATGGCATTACTTTAAACTTATATAATCCATCAGGAGTAACAAAAGTTGATACCTCCTGAGCCCTATCTGTTAATGGGATTTGGAAATAAGCTGTTAGTAAGTCAATCTTAGTCACATAGTTTGCAGTGCTTACTCTATCGATTAAATCATCTATCCGTGGTATGGGATACGAATCTGTTTTTGTCACTTGGTTTAATTTCCTATAGTCTACACAAAAGCGTAGTGAACCATCAGATTTGGGAACCAACACACATGGGGATGACCAATCACTGTTACTGTGAGTAATTATATCATTGCTCAGCATATAATCAATTTCTTTACGGATGTGTTCAAGTTGTATGGGATTAACCCTATACGGGTGTTGTTTGACAGGTTTAACATTATCATCTTTTAAAACTACATCATGGGTAACCAAAGTTGTTTTGTTAGGAACATCACTAAATAAATTTACATGATCATAGATTAAACCCTTGATAGAAGTCTGTTCGACTGAGTCTAGATGTGCCAGTTTATCATTGAGGTTTTTAAGTGCTTCAGTGTTTTGAAGTTTACTTTCTATGATTGTCTTTTTAAATTTAGGCGGGGGTGTTTCAACAGTTTTAATAGCACTCACTGGCCTAATGTCAGTTTGTTCTTCCCTAACAACATAAGGTTTTAGCATGTTTATATGGCACAGTCTCTGTGTTTTCCTTCTATCAGGGGTTTTTACAAGGTATGTTACATCACTGATTTTATCTAAAACCTGATATGGTCCTGTATATTTTGCACTCAGGGGTTGTCCAGACAATTGGGTCAACATGAGGACTTTATCACCAGGATGGAAACATCGGGATCTGGCCTTGACATCATAGTACCCTTTCATTCTTTTCTGAGCCTGCAAAAGATTATCTTTAACATGATTAAAAGCATGATAGATTCTATTGCTAAATTGTTCCACATAAGCTACGAGTCCAGTCTCTTCATCAGAATTTAACAAGGTTTCCTGCAACAGTTTTAGAGGTCCTCGAACTGAATGTCCAAACACTAACTCGAACGGACTGAATCCAAGAGATTCCTGCACAGTTTCTCTAGTCGCGAAAAGAGCGAATGGAATACCGCGATCCCAGTCTTCAGTGTTCTCAAAACAGTATGTGCGGAGCATGGTTTTCAGAGTCTGATGATATCTTTCTAGGGCACCTTGGCTTTGCGGATGGTACGCAGTTGAAGTTGCATGTTGGATGCCTAGTTTCTTTAAGACCTGGTTAAACAGCTTTGATGTAAAGTTAGATACTTGGTCTGACTGTATAGTCTTTGGAAGACCGTATCTTGAACAAAATGCAATCAGTGCGTCAGATATCTTATCTGCGTTAATGGTGCGTAGCGGAATAGCTTCAGGATATCTCGTGGCAGTGCACATTATAGTGAATAAGTACTGGTGTCCTGTCTTTGTTTTAGGCAAAGGACCTACACAGTCTATTAGCAAGTGGCTAAATGGTTCTGCAAAGGCAGGTATTGGCTTTAGAGGTGCTACCGGTATAGTCTGGTTAGGTTTACCAACTATCTGGCATGTATTACATGACTTGCAGTATTTTGTCACGTCACGATGTAGTCCAGGCCAATAGAAGTACGGAAGAATTCGACGGTAAGTCTTGTTTACTCCTAGATGACCAGCATATGGTGTGTCATGAGCCATGTGTAAGATGTCATTGCGATATATGGCTGGTACCACAATCTGACTTCCTTCTCTGCAATTGTCATTATCACATTTCACATCTCTCCATTTTTGCATTAATATTCCCTCCTTCAGAAAAAATCCATTTCCTTTAATTTCTGCCTCCTGTTCAGTTATCACCTTTTTCTTCAGGTGTTTAATTCCTGAATCTCTATTCTGTTCTAATAGGAGTAATTGTCGAGGTGACAAATTACTTTCAGTAGTCTTGACTGAGGGACCACTCAAAATGTCAGCCAGGAAAGTTGCCTGTAGGTCAATTTCTGGTTCTATTTTTGACTTTGACATGGTTTCGACAGACTTTTGTTGTTGGGCCATACCTCTCGTGACGATGCATATAGGTTTGATAAAGCTCTCACTTTTATTGAGGTATTGTTTTTTCTTGGATATGGAATGCACCACATCTCCAGCAATATCATTTCCCAGTATTAAAGAAACACCTTTAAACGGAAGTGATTTGTATACACCCACAACTACATTTCCAGTGAAGTACGCACTCTTCAGCTGTATTTGATGCAAAGGAACTTGTACATTTTTCCTTGATACACCTTGAATAGTAAGATCCTGTCCTGTATATGTCGATTGTGACGTAGGAACAGTATTCTCTAAAAGTAGTGAAACCTCAGCCCCTGTATCACGGAGTATTCTGATGTTCTTTTCACTAGTGACACCATTTATTATGGATGACACGGTACCTTCTTCAATGAATGGTAAACAATTGCTTGGTATCTCAGTATCGATGAGATCTGTATCCAAGTTATTTTTGTAAGAGGTATGTTTAGTACTCATGGTGGTTCTATCTGATATAGACTCCTTGGAACTCAGATTAGAATTAGAATTATTGAAAACCATTGTCTCTATTTCAGGAACTATTTCTGGTTTCAAGTTTCCAAGATACGTGTGTTTTGTCAGGTTATCTGCATTAGCACTAGGTATCTCTGTTTGAGTTCTAACATCCTTCTTTACAATTACATGAGTTCTTTGCTTTGGCATTGCTACATACGATAAGACAACATTCTTTTTATTCGGGTTCCCATTCAATATCCAGCACTTTTCCTTAGTATGTCCAATTCGTTTACAATGGCTACAGGTTGGCTTGGAATTTGTTGGACCTTCATTGCTCTGCTGATGTCTCTTTGATTGATAGGATTCATTTGGATTTATGGTTTTCTTTTCTACCTTCATATCTCGATTCTGGAATTTTGATTTATCAACTGTTGTAAATTTATTGCTGGAATGGATAATAACATATTCGTCTGCCATTACTGCTGCTGTTTCTACTTGTTCTACACCTTTGTCTGCTAAATGTATTCTTACATCACCTCTGATGTTATTGTTAAAGTCTTCCATTAGCATAAGATTAGCTAATTTATCAAAGTCTTTGTTTACACCTTTGGATCGAATCCATCTTTCAAAATATTTCTTTTTCTGTCTTAGAAAATCAACATGGGATTGTTCCTGTTCTTTCTTAGACTCACGAAACACTTTTCTATATTTTTCAGGTGTTAATGCATAACTTAGCAGTACTCTATTCTTGATCAGTTCATAATCATACAATTCCTCTTCAGTAAGACTTAATACAACATCAAGTGCCTTTCCTTTGTTCAGAGCTGAGCGTAGGAGTATAGCTTTCTTGCCCTCGGGAAATTGATAGTCTTTAGCGTTTCTCTCGAAAATCATGAAGAACTCTTCCACCGAATTATCTTCAAGAACTGGAATATGTTTCTTAAACTTATACAGTTCTGCATCTGCTTCAGAGCTTGCATTCGAATGATTTGACGTACGAGACCTTGCTATCTCAATTCTTTCTTGGCTTGCTATTTTCTCTCTTGCTATTTCTCTTTCCATCTCTAATTCCATCTTTCTTAACTCAAGTTTAAATTTCCATTCTTCACTTTAGTCACCAGTTGTATGCTTTACTCTTTGTGTTATAGGAAAAGGTAATTCATCATCTGATTCATCATTAATGTTATAATTAGCAGTAGTTTCTTCAATAATTAGTGTACCTTGTTTTCTTAAACACTCAGTTACCTCTTGAAGTAATTTAGTTTTTGATGGCCTAGTTTCTGTGATAGAAATGCCCAATGATTTAGCCAATTCTTTTAATTGTATCATTGACATTTTATTAAGCTGTTCTGAGGTTAGATCGAATATCTCTGGATCCAATGTAAGATTATTTGTGGCCTCCATTTTATATTATTAAAAGTTACCGTAAATCTTGTTAATAATACAATAAAAGTGTCCAACTTACTTTCTGTCCTTTGAATAATTCACTACACCACACAGTTCAGATTTGTCACAACAAGGTCATAAAAGTAATACTTTCTTAGAGTTACTTTGTTTGATAAGGTAATACACAAGATAATTTTCCAGGCTGAATAGTTAAGTTTTCCGATTCTCAATAGCAATGTTCAATTCAATCACAATCTTCAGTATATTGTATATTGTTCATATTTTCCAACACAATCCATCCAAGTTACGAGTATGTATTACGGCAGTTGTAAATAGTCTGTGTAAATAGTATAACGATTCTTGAAGTTGAAGTAAATCCTCTAAACGTTCGTTAGTAAATCACTGACGAGCAAAACCCATTTTATTACAAGGCAATTTATTCACCATAATAAATCATGGGTGAGACCTTCTATTTATCACACAAGTATAATTATAATTTATAATGTTATTACGGCTAGAGCCCCCATTCACTTTATGAAAATGATAGTTATAGTATTGTTATTGTTAGTGTGAGTATCCTTGTATTAGTGAAGATCTTATTATATCATTCTGAAGTTTATTTGTAGTTGTCTAGAGTATTCCTGGTTCTTATAATCCCCTGGCAATTCACATAACGTAGCTTTAGAGTTTTCAGTTGATTTTACTTCATGTATAATTATTTGTGTGGCTCATATTATACAGCAAGAACCTCGATGTCGAGTGGTAGTGTAGATTATTAATATAGTTGAATAAATATTACACATACACACATGTAGATAACTTTGAAATATTGACGTTAACCAAGTTGTGTAGAAAGCAACGATAAATTTGGTTTAATTTACAAAATCAATCCAGTAGGAATCCAAATAATATTATATACACAATCAAGAAATACACATATTCCAATTAGTAATGAATATCCTCAATGAACATATAGCATTGTAGTTAATAGTAGAATAATAAATTTTCCATAATACAACTCAAATAGAAACGATTCTCAGAGACTTAATATTAGATGTTATCCGAACGGCTGTACGCCAAGAACTAAACTAAAAGTGTCGAATCGCGTAGAAATATGTTATGGGTCAATCGTTGGAAAATCCCGCCAGCCTAGTGACACGAGAATTTTAATCAAGCCTGCGTGCTGACTGCGTGATCAGAATGTCTTTTATTAAGAACAAGCAATAATGCTCTAACAAAATAAGGAGAGACCGGACGGCCTTGACACGATTTAGGTGCAAGCGAAGGTTCATGTTTTTATCGAGGTTAATAAAAACAATAATGCTCAAATTAGGTTAGGAAAAACCCGGGGGAAACTTTGAGCTGAGAAATATTTATATCGTTTAAACGCAATTCGCTTAAATGATTTAGTTGGTTTATTAACATTACAATGTAGGGAATTTACGTTTCGTAACAGTCGCCCATACCAAAAGGAAAAGAACAATGCATACTAAACAATAGAAGTGTGCAATTTCTTTTAAAACCGCCTGCACTTAACTTAAGTTCTAAACAATATACAAAAAAAAACTGACTCCACCTGGGTAGTCCGTTAAATAAGACAAGTAAGGGAAATAATTTATTCTATTAAACCCTCATCATATAGGATCTCAAGTTATCCTTAGACCATAACACATGTTCGCGTTATTAAAAAAATTATACTCTCTGAGATATCATTCCTTATAAACATCATCATCTTATTTATAAGGTAAAAATCAACATAACTAATGTTATCATATTAAACAATTTAATCATTAATTAATTCAACTTAAATGAAATTAATATTTAAATAAACTTAAGAGTAAGAATTTAATCTTAAGTGTGTAAGCATGTGAAGTGTATGCACATTACTCTATTTTGGTTTTTACATAATCACAACTATAGTTTGATTGTTTCAAAATAAGGATGTACATTTCTGTTCATTCATTATCTTACTAATAAAGAAAATTACGTTCATAAATCCATAATATTTATAAGTAACTTATTAGGTTCTTTCTTTTTTCCTACAACAATAATAATATTTGTTTTAGCAAATGGAAATATTCATGGCATAAAATAAGGCATAAGATATTGCATAAAATAATCACAACATATTCATATATTCATGCATTTATATTTTAAATGATCCAATTCTCTTAGTTAGGATTATCAGAATATATACATGTAGTTATCCCCTTATACATTTGTTACATACGCGATAGGGTGTCCGCGACGATGTTATCTTTTCCAGATAAGTGAGTTATTTTTAAGTTGTAAGCTTGAATAAACAAACTCCATCTTAGGATGCGCTGATTTTGTTTGATGCGGGAAAGAAATACTAGTGGATTGTGATCAGTGAATATCTCGATTGGGAACTGAGAACCATTTACATAGTAATTGAAATGTTTCAATGCTTGGATAAGTCCTAGTAATTCCTGCTCTATTGTGCTATAATTTACCTCATGTGGGTTAAATTTTTTTGAACAAAAGCTAATGGGATGTTCAAGTGAATCATCTCCTATTTGTGAGATTACCGCGCCCATTCCTGTATTACACGAGTCTACCGTTATTCTGAAAGGTTTAGTATAATCAGGTGAGACTAATACTGGTGCCTTGGTCAGTATGTCTTTTATATCATTAAAGGCTTGGTCACATTCCTGAGTCCACTTAAATTGATTTTTCTTTCTCAAGAGATTTGTCAAAGGGCAAGTGATAATAGAAAAGTTTTTACAAAACTTCCTGTAGTACCCGGCCATACCCAGAAATCCTCGAAGTTGTTTCTGCGTTTTAGGGACAGGGAATTCCTGTATAGCTTTGACTTTGGCAGTCACTGGTTTTACTTTGCCATTACCCACTACATGACCTAAGTATTCAATTTCTGCATGGCAAAATTGACTTTTAACTAGGTTTATAGTAAGATTAGCCTGTTTTAGTTTTAGGAATAACAGTTTTAACTGATGTAGATGATCATTAAAGTTATTACTGAACACTACGATATCGTCCAGATATGCATGGCATTGTGGGATATCACGGATAATAGTGTTTATTAGTCTTTGAAAACTAGCTGGAGCATTGACCATTCCGAATGGCATTACTTTAAACTTATATAATCCATCAGGAGTAACAAAAGTTGATACCTCCTGAGCCCTATCTGTTAATGGGATTTGGAAATAAGCTGTTAGTAAGTCAATCTTAGTCACATAGTTTGCAGTGCTTACTCTATCGATTAAATCATCTATCCGTGGTATGGGATACGAATCTGTTTTTGTCACTTGGTTTAATTTCCTATAGTCTACACAAAAGCGTAGTGAACCATCAGATTTGGGAACCAACACACATGGGGATGACCAATCACTGTTACTGTGAGTAATTATATCATTGCTCAGCATATAATCAATTTCTTTACGGATGTGTTCAAGTTGTATGGGATTAACCCTATACGGGTGTTGTTTGACAGGTTTAACATTATCATCTTTTAAAACTACATCATGGGTAACCAAAGTTGTTTTGTTAGGAACATCACTAAACAAATTTACATGATCATAGATTAAACCCTTGATAGAAGTCTGTTCGACTGAGTCTAGATGTGCCAGTTTATCATTGAGGTTTTTAAGTGCTTCAGTGTTTTGAAGTTTACTTTCTATGATTGTCTTTTTAAATTTAGGCGGGGGTGTTTCAACAGTTTTAATAGCACTCACTGGCCTAATGTCAGTTTGTTCTTCCCTAACAACATAAGGTTTTAGCATGTTTATATGGCACAGTCTCTGTGTTTTCCTTCTATCAGGGGTTTTTACAAGGTATGTTACATCACTGATTTTATCTAAAACCTGATATGGTCCTGTATATTTTGCACTCAGGGGTTGTCCAGACAATTGGGTCAACATGAGGACTTTATCACCAGGATGGAAACATCGGGATCTGGCCTTGACATCATAGTACCCTTTCATTCTTTTCTGAGCCTGCAAAAGATTATCTTTAACATGATTAAAAGCATGATAGATTCTATTGCTAAATTGTTCCACATAAGCTACGAGTCCAGTCTCTTCATCAGAATTTAACAAGGTTTCCTGCAACAGTTTTAGAGGTCCTCGAACTGAATGTCCAAACACTAACTCGAACGGACTGAATCCAAGAGATTCCTGCACAGTTTCTCTAGTCGCGAAAAGAGCGAATGGAATACCGCGATCCCAGTCTTCAGTGTTCTCAAAACAGTATGTGCGGAGCATGGTTTTCAGAGTCTGATGATATCTTTCTAGGGCACCTTGGCTTTGCGGATGGTACGCAGTTGAAGTTGCATGTTGGATGCCTAGTTTCTTTAAGACCTGGTTAAACAGCTTTGATGTAAAGTTAGATACTTGGTCTGACTGTATAGTCTTTGGAAGACCGTATCTTGAACAAAATGCAATCAGTGCGTCAGATATCTTATCTGCGTTAATGGTGCGTAGCGGAATAGCTTCAGGATATCTCGTGGCAGTGCACATTATAGTGAATAAGTACTGGTGTCCTGTCTTTGTTTTAGGCAAAGGACCTACACAGTCTATTAGCAAGTGGCTAAATGGTTCTGCAAAGGCAGGTATTGGCTTTAGAGGTGCTACCGGTATAGTCTGGTTAGGTTTACCAACTATCTGGCATGTATTACATGACTTGCAGTATTTTGTCACGTCACGATGTAGTCCAGGCCAATAGAAGTACGGAAGAATTCGACGGTAAGTCTTGTTTACTCCTAGATGACCAGCATATGGTGTGTCATGAGCCATGTGTAAGATGTCATTGCGATATATGGCTGGTACCACAATCTGACTTCCTTCTCTGCAATTGTCATTATCACATTTCACATCTCTCCATTTTTGCATTAATATTCCCTCCTTCAGAAAAAATCCATTTCCTTTAATTTCTGCCTCCTGTTCAGTTATCACCTTTTTCTTCAGGTGTTTAATTCCTGAATCTCTATTCTGTTCTAATAGGAGTAATTGTCGAGGTGACAAATTACTTTCAGTAGTCTTGACTGAGGGACCACTCAAAATGTCAGCCAGGAAAGTTGCCTGTAGGTCAATTTCTGGTTCTATTTTTGACTTTGACATGGTTTCGACAGACTTTTGTTGTTGGGCCATACCTCTCGTGACGATGCATATAGGTTTGATAAAGCTCTCACTTTTATTGAGGTATTGTTTTTTCTTGGATATGGAATGCACCACATCTCCAGCAATATCATTTCCCAGTATTAAAGAAACACCTTTAAACGGAAGTGATTTGTATACACCCACAACTACATTTCCAGTGAAGTACGCACTCTTCAGCTGTATTTGATGCAAAGGAACTTGTACATTTTTCCTTGATACACCTTGAATAGTAAGATCCTGTCCTGTATATGTCGATTGTGACGTAGGAACAGTATTCTCTAAAAGTAGTGAAACCTCAGCCCCTGTATCACGGAGTATTCTGATGTTCTTTTCACTAGTGACACCATTTATTATGGATGACACGGTACCTTCTTCAATGAATGGTAAACAATTGCTTGGTATCTCAGTATCGATGAGATCTGTATCCAAGTTATTTTTGTAAGAGGTATGTTTAGTACTCATGGTGGTTCTATCTGATATAGACTCCTTGGAACTCAGATTAGAATTAGAATTATTGAAAACCATTGTCTCTATTTCAGGAACTATTTCTGGTTTCAAGTTTCCAAGATACGTGTGTTTTGTCAGGTTATCTGCATTAGCACTAGGTATCTCTGTTTGAGTTCTAACATCCTTCTTTACAATTACATGAGTTCTTTGCTTTGGCATTGCTACATACGATAAGACAACATTCTTTTTATTCGGGTTCCCATTCAATATCCAGCACTTTTCCTTAGTATGTCCAATTCGTTTACAATGGCTACAGGTTGGCTTGGAATTTGTTGGACCTTCATTGCTCTGCTGATGTCTCTTTGATTGATAGGATTCATTTGGATTTATGGTTTTCTTTTCTACCTTCATATCTCGATTCTGGAATTTTGATTTATCAACTGTTGTAAATTTATTGCTGGAATGGATAATAACATATTCGTCTGCCATTACTGCTGCTGTTTCTACTTGTTCTACACCTTTGTCTGCTAAATGTATTCTTACATCACCTCTGATGTTATTGTTAAAGTCTTCCATTAGCATAAGATTAGCTAATTTATCAAAGTCTTTGTTTACACCTTTGGATCGAATCCATCTTTCAAAATATTTCTTTTTCTGTCTTAGAAAATCAACATGGGATTGTTCCTGTTCTTTCTTAGACTCACGAAACACTTTTCTATATTTTTCAGGTGTTAATGCATAACTTAGCAGTACTCTATTCTTGATCAGTTCATAATCATACAATTCCTCTTCAGTAAGACTTAATACAACATCAAGTGCCTTTCCTTTGTTCAGAGCTGAGCGTAGGAGTATAGCTTTCTTGCCCTCGGGAAATTGATAGTCTTTAGCGTTTCTCTCGAAAATCATGAAGAACTCTTCCACCGAATTATCTTCAAGAACTGGAATATGTTTCTTAAACTTATACAGTTCTGCATCTGCTTCAGAGCTTGCATTCGAATGATTTGACGTACGAGACCTTGCTATCTCAATTCTTTCTTGGCTTGCTATTTTCTCTCTTGCTATTTCTCTTTCCATCTCTAATTCCATCTTTCTTAACTCAAGTTTAAATTTCCATTCTTCACTTTAGTCACCAGTTGTATGCTTTACTCTTTGTGTTATAGGAAAAGGTAATTCATCATCTGATTCATCATTAATGTTATAATTAGCAGTAGTTTCTTCAATAATTAGTGTACCTTGTTTTCTTAAACACTCAGTTACCTCTTGAAGTAATTTAGTTTTTGATGGCCTAGTTTCTGTGATAGAAATGCCCAATGATTTAGCCAATTCTTTTAATTGTATCATTGACATTTTATTAAGCTGTTCTGAGGTTAGATCGAATATCTCTGGATCCAATGTAAGATTATTTGTGGCCTCCATTTTATATTATTAAAAGTTACCGTAAATCTTGTTAATAATACAATAAAAGTGTCCAACTTACTTTCTGTCCTTTGAATAATTCACTACACCACACAGTTCAGATTTGTCACAACAAGGTCATAAAAGTAATACTTTCTTAGAGTTACTTTGTTTGATAAGGTAATACACAAGATAATTTTCCAGGCTGAATAGTTAAGTTTTCCGATTCTCAATAGCAATGTTCAATTCAATCACAATCTTCAGTATATTGTATATTGTTCATATTTTCCAACACAATCCATCCAAGTTACGAGTATGTATTACGGCAGTTGTAAATAGTCTGTGTAAATAGTATAACGATTCTTGAAGTTGAAGTAAATCCTCTAAACGTTCGTTAGTAAATCACTGACGAGCAAAACCCATTTTATTACAAGGCAATTTATTCACCATAATAAATCATGGGTGAGACCTTCTATTTATCACACAAGTATAATTATAATTTATAATGTTATTACGGCTAGAGCCCCCATTCACTTTATGAAAATGATAGTTATAGTATTGTTATTGTTAGTGTGAGTATCCTTGTATTAGTGAAGATCTTATTATATCATTCTGAAGTTTATTTGTAGTTGTCTAGAGTATTCCTGGTTCTTATAATCCCCTGGCAATTCACATAACGTAGCTTTAGAGTTTTCAGTTGATTTTACTTCATGTATAATTATTTGTGTGGCTCATATTATACAGCAAGAACCTCGATGTCGAGTGGTAGTGTAGATTATTAATATAGTTGAATAAATATTACACATACACACATGTAGATAACTTTGAAATATTGACGTTAACCAAGTTGTGTAGAAAGCAACGATAAATTTGGTTTAATTTACAAAATCAATCCAGTAGGAATCCAAATAATATTATATACACAATCAAGAAATACACATATTCCAATTAGTAATGAATATCCTCAATGAACATATAGCATTGTAGTTAATAGTAGAATAATAAATTTTCCATAATACAACTCAAATAGAAACGATTCTCAGAGACTTAATATTAGATGTTATCCGAACGGCTGTACGCCAAGAACTAAACTAAAAGTGTCGAATCGCGTAGAAATATGTTATGGGTCAATCGTTGGAAAATCCCGCCAGCCTAGTGACACGAGAATTTTAATCAAGCCTGCGTGCTGACTGCGTGATCAGAGTGTCTTTTATTAAGAACAAGCAATAATGCTCTAACAAAATAAGGAGAGACCGGACGGCCTTGACACGCTGTAGGTGCATGCACAGTTCATGTTTTTATCGAGGTTAATAAAAACAATAATGCTCAAATTAGGTTAGGAAAAACCCGGGGGAAACTTTGAGCTGAGAAATATTTATATCGTTTAAACGCAATTCGCTTAAATGATTTAGTTGGTTTATTAACATTACAATGTAGGGAATTTACGTTTCGTAACAGTCGCCCATACCAAAAGGAAAAGAACATTGCATACTAAACAATAGAAGTGTGCAATTTCTTTTAGAACCGCCTGCACTTAACTTAAGTTCTAAACAATATACAAAAAAAAACTGACTCCACCTGGGTAGTCCGTTAAATAAGACAAGTAAGGGAAATAATTTATTCTATTAAACCCTCATCATATAGGATCTCAAGTTATCCTTAGACCATAACACATGTTCGCGTTATTAAAAAAATTATACTCTCTGAGATATCATTCCTTATAAACATCATCATCTTATTTATAAGGTAAAAATCAACATAACTAATGTTATCATATTAAACAATTTAATCATTAATTAATTCAACTTAAATGAAATTAATATTTAAATAAACTTAAGAGTAAGAATTTAATCTTAAGTGTGTAAGCATGTGAAGTGTATGCACATTACTCTATTTTGGTTTTTACATAATCACAACTATAGTTTGATTGTTTCAAAATAAGGATGTACATTTCTGTTCATTCATTATCTTACTAATAAAGAAAATTACGTTCATAAATCCATAATATTTATAAGTAACTTATTAGGTTCTTTCTTTTTTCCTACAACAATAATAATATTTGTTTTAGCAAATGGAAATATTCATGGCATAAAATAAGGCATAAGATATTGCATAAAATAATCACAACATATTCATATATTCATGCATTTATATTTTAAATGATCCAATTCTCTTAGTTAGGATTATCAGAATATATACATGTAGTTATCCCCTTATACATTTGTTACATACGCGATAGGGTGTCCGCGACGATGTTATCTTTTCCAGATAAGTGAGTTATTTTTAAGTTGTAAGCTTGAATAAACAAACTCCATCTTAGGATGCGCTGATTTTGTTTGATGCGGGAAAGAAATACTAGTGGATTGTGATCAGTGAATATCTCGATTGGGAACTGAGAACCATTTACATAGTAATTGAAATGTTTCAATGCTTGGATAAGTCCTAGTAATTCCTGCTCTATTGTGCTATAATTTACCTCATGTGGGTTAAATTTTTTTGAACAAAAGCTAATGGGATGTTCAAGTGAATCATCTCCTATTTGTGAGATTACCGCGCCCATTCCTGTATTACACGAGTCTACCGTTATTCTGAAAGGTTTAGTATAATCAGGTGAGACTAATACTGGTGCCTTGGTCAGTATGTCTTTTATATCATTAAAGGCTTGGTCACATTCCTGAGTCCACTTAAATTGATTTTTCTTTCTCAAGAGATTTGTCAAAGGGCAAGTGATAATAGAAAAGTTTTTACAAAACTTCCTGTAGTACCCGGCCATACCCAGAAATCCTCGAAGTTGTTTCTGCGTTTTAGGGACAGGGAATTCCTGTATAGCTTTGACTTTGGCAGTCACTGGTTTTACTTTGCCATTACCCACTACATGACCTAAGTATTCAATTTCTGCATGGCAAAATTGACTTTTAACTAGGTTTATAGTAAGATTAGCCTGTTTTAGTTTTAGGAATAACAGTTTTAACTGATGTAGATGATCATTAAAGTTATTACTGAACACTACGATATCGTCCAGATATGCATGGCATTGTGGGATATCACGGATAATAGTTTTTATTAGTCTTTGAAAACTAGCTGGAGCATTGACCATTCCGAATGGCATTACTTTAAACTTATATAATCCATCAGGAGTAACAAAAGTTGATACCTCCTGAGCCCTATCTGTTAATGGGATTTGGAAATAAGCTGTTAGTAAGTCAATCTTAGTCACATAGTTTGCAGTGCTTACTCTATCGATTAAATCATCTATCCGTGGTATGGGATACGAATCTGTTTTTGTCACTTGGTTTAATTTCCTATAGTCTACACAAAAGCGTAGTGAACATTAACATTACAATGTAGGGAATTTACGTTTCGTAACACCATCCACACAACGGCCTATGGATGGGAAAGCAAGTATAGTTAGCTCTCTATTTACTCCCTTTATTTTAAGTTGCAATGTCTGCAATCGTGGTTCAAAAATTGGCTTCGATTTTTCGACCACTTCCCGTGGTCCGATCGAGCTGAAATTTGGACAGCAGACTTGCCCCGACTAACAATACATCCTATCACATTTTCAGTTCAAACAACTTAATAATACTACACTTATGACAATATTCATTTCTTAAAAGGAAAGTATAAGAGATATGCCAGTGCAACTTTTTATAGTTTTTCGGCGCAAAGGTAGAAAAAAAAATATGCTTCACACATTTAAAAAAAATGCGCAATCGTTATAATTAGATGTGTATTTGCCGACATTACCGATTCGAAATTTAAGTTTTGTAGTGAGCCAATAATATCCAATAGGCCCTACCTAAGAAGACTAAACAAAAATATTTCTTCTAAATTATTTCATTACCTGATGGTAAACTTAGTTTGCAAATAAAGGGAGTATAATAAAAACTTCGCTTTTACGGTTTTCTTGTTTAAGTTTCTTTTTCTAAAACAAGTTTTTAAAACTTTTTTTTTTCGATTTACAACTGATTAAGATATAAATACAGAGACCTGCTTGACGTCCAAAACTGAGATATGCGGATGTCTGCAAAAGAGACATGAAACATCTCCATATTGACCCCAACAGTTGGGAGAACATGGCGCATGATAAGCCCACCTCGAGGGCATGGATCAAAGAAGGTTCCCGGCTTGCAGGAGAGGATCGCGCAAGGCACAAGAAGATTGAGGAAAATGTGAGCCCCTCAGCTGTTTTGTACCTGCACCAAATGTGACAGTGCCTGTTTTTCCAGGATTAGTCTCTTGAGGGCCGGGAAAAAAAAAATCGCTTATCAGTTCGTTTTTCATGTTTTACCGTTAGACTCGTTAAACGGAAATGCATCCACCAATCATTTAAGTTCTATCAATCAATCAACTGACACTACTGACACTTGTATAGTACTAGCACAGGCCGGAAATTTGAAACAACAACTGTATTTTATATTTTATAGATTTCTATGAGGAAAAATATTAGGTACGCCCCTTACCATCTCACCCACCATCCAGCAAATAATAAGCCTGCTCATATATTTATTATATTTGTATAAAATGAAACATAATAGAGAACTTTAATGAGAAGTATATTATATGAACCATATTGTTCTTGGTTTACAATTGTGGAAAAAAAACAACTTTATGTATGAAAATTTTTTCATGCATTTTTAAAATAAGTTAAATGCACTAATAAATACTAATTGTATACAATAACTTAAGTTGTAACTTAAATAATTAAAGGTTAGGCTATGTTAAAAAGACTTTCTCATAGGACATAGGACATCACACTTTTGGCACATACTATTTTTTTAGCCACATTTATGGCACATTGTTTGATTATACCAGAAGTTTACATACCGGTAAAACGGGGTAAGTTTGTACCACTATTTTTATACTTAATAATATTTGTACACAGTCTTTAATTATTTTGATGATGTTAATAGCTCTAACTAGGGGGAACAACAACATAAAAAGGAATAAATAAGTAAAAGACAATTATTATGGAGATTTAAGTTTTATTTTAATATTTTGTAGGGTGGTCAAAGTTACCCCGTCATGAGGTTACTTTGGACCAAAAATATTAATTCAATAAAAAAATAATTTTTGATCAAAAATATTAAAAATTATATTACAAGCCATTCAATATTAAAAACCAAACTACAGGGCAATCTGAAAATGAAATATTACAATTTAAAATGAACATTCTTCTAAGTTATTTTTAGACTGTGTGCCTTTGTAGGTGGATTTGCGGTATCCATTTGTCAGCTGAACCGTAATTGACGATGTTTTCACCGGTCATGTTTTGAATGGTGTAAAATAAATTTGAGAAATAGTCACTAATAACTTGTCGAGATGCAGGAGCTTTTTTAAAAAGTGTTTTAAGTGTTCGGCAATATTCTCTTACTGATTTCGTTCTTGTAGCGATAAAGAAAGATGTCCAACCATCCATAACCAGGCCAGTTGTTTTTAAACATACCGATAGACCTCCTTTGTTTGTCAAAGTCTGTCTTGACCAATTTTATTATGTCTGAGTCATCATTAGTATGTCTTCGTAACAGGAGCCAAACTTTCTTGCCCCTGGTTTTGGTTTATAAGTGCGGGGCATTTTTATTCTGAAAAGATAGGGTAAAAATTAAAATTTACAGATAGCCTTTTGTTATTAAATGAATAAAATCTTATAGCATATTAATATATATTAAATAATTTATTTTTACTTATATTGACATTTAATAATGAAAATTAAAAAAATTTTAATTCACATTATCAGATGTCATATTTTCATTTTTTTTGGTTCAGACATAATGGCCCCTTATTTTCCTTCTTAGGTTAAATAAAATCTTTAAAACTTTACATAAAGTCTTAACCATTCCATTTCTTCATTTAAAAATGTAAATATTGATATACTTACTATATTGGATGAATGTGTAGACTCCTTATTTTGACGTATACAAATCTGACATGCAAATGGTGGTCATCTTGAAACGATTCGCATTTAGCAAATAATGGAGCAGTGTAGCAACAAATGATCATTTAATATTTCTTTTCTATTTAAGTTTCAAATTAGAAAGTTTGGTCTAGTTAAAAAAATAACAAATTATTTAAAAAATACAAAAAAAAACATTTTTTTTCCTGGTCCAAAGTTATCCCGATTGTCCAAAATTACCCCGATGGTCCAAAGTTACCCCGATGGTCCAAAGTTACCCCGATGGTCCAAAGTTACCCCGATGGTCCAAAGTTACCCCCGTGTTGGTAATGCATCTGCCCATCAAGACTATGTTTTCTCTGACCTGTTGCTGTTTCCTAATTAGATATTATAAATGCTTTAGGATCTATTTATCTGCAAGTGGCGAGTAATGACACAGCAGTCAACAATGGTCACAGCGACCAACCCACGGGTTAAGGGATGGGAAATGGGGAACTGACCATTGAATCAAGTGTTGCAAGCCATTGAATGGCTACATCAAATAGAACATTTTCTGAATATGCCTCATTTGGAAAGGCAAACTGATGCAAGTATCACATCTGGAAATGTATGCTGCAGGAACAACAAACGTACTGTTTAACGCAAACGTTACAACAGAGTTTTCTTTCTAAGATCAGACTTCGTTTAAAGTGTAAGACAATTCCATAGAAAAAACATCCACATGAAAATTAAAAAAAATAAATCTATAAAGCGAACATAATCCTTTGTAAACGCTCATTTTTATTCAAAATCTTAACAAAAAAATATGATTTAGTTCTTAAATTTTATCATAGCTTCAATATTTAACACTCTAAACATGAAAGTTAAAAAAATAATACATTTTATTAAAATAAAAACGACTTTATTTTAAATAGGTAACTAATCATGCTTCTAGCCCGTTTTACAAGGGGGCATTCGTGTATAGGCCCTACTGTCCCACTTTTGAGACGCTTGTTTGACAACTGATAAAACAAAGCTAATATAATTTTTTTTTCTTTTTTTTTTAATATACAAGATAACAATCTTATTGGTTCATAGTTAATTTGTACTTTCTTTATTAAAAGGAAACGCTAATGTTACCATTGCATGTGAAATCAGGCAGAGCCAAGTCCCAAAATGAACTTTTGTACCTATTTTTATTTACAAATGTTTCACCCTAGGTCAACTCGATTCGGCTGTTTTAGCTTTAGCCACACACATTTACAGCATTATCATAAACTCCCCAGCTTCTAGGCCACGTTGAATAAAATTGTACTAGCCTTTCAGTTTGACATCAACCCTTTGAGGCTAGAGACCGACCGAAACCAAATTTCGACACCGAAGCCGATAATTAAAATTTCACTACACATTAGGCCGAAACCGAAACCGTCACCGAAAAATAAGAAAATAGAAAATATGTCATAAAAAAGATTTAAACAGATTGCACATTTTTGTGTAACAGTAATATTATCTAGTTTATGGGGGCTCTATGTAAGTAAACCATAGAACCAGCAGGGATGTTAATATCGTTTTTATTAAAACCAATTTTCGGTTCTATAAATCCGATTTCAAACCGGGTTTTGGTTCCTCCTCAATACGAATTTGCGTACATTAGACTAAAAACATAATTTTTATACACCAAATTAATAGAAAGAACCATTGATGCTGTACTTAGAACCTGGTGATTTTGGATTGTGAGAAATCAAAAACTGTATTGTCATGAATTTTAAATTTAGACTTGTATAGATTCTTCTTTTAATATAGATAAATAAATCAAATAACAAGAAAACCGTAAAAACGAAGTTTTTATTACACTCCCTTTATTTGCTAACTAAGTTTACCATCATGTAATTAAATAATTGATTGACTACTGGAAATGAAACGTACAGAAAAATATCTCTGTCGCAAATCTCAAAAATATCTCCTTACTCAGTATGAATTGTTCTAAAAATAATCTTAGCGCATATTTTTTTTTCTAGCTTTGCGCCGAAAAAGTATAAAAAGTTGCACAGGCATTTTTAACGCGAAATCAAAATATTTCTTATACTTTCCTTTTACGAAATGAATATTGTCATAAGTGTAGTATTATTAAGTCGTTTTAACTGAAAATAATAGGATGTTTTGTTAGGCGCCCCAAATCTGCTGTCCAAATTTCAGCTCGATCGGACCACGGGAAGTGGTCGAAAAATCGAAGCAAAGTTTTGCTCCCACGACGCATGATTGCAGACAGACAGAAAGACAGACATACAGAAATTGCAACTTAAAATAAAGGGAGTCAAAAGGATGAATATTTGCGCTGCAAAGTTGTTGTTTACTTTTAATTTGCCCTATTGCAAGCTGCTTTTCAGTGTACATTAAATTAAAAGCCTGTTTAAGTTTGAAAAAAACTCTTTTTAGGTCAGTTTTACCATTAAACAAATATTGTCAGGTATTGTAATAAAACTGAACTGATTGAAGGCTTTAACGGGGAAAATTCAAATGAAACACTAAATATGACCTCCGTTTTGTCTCTCTATGTCTTCCTTTTAAAGTCCAAGCATCTAACAACCCTTCGGAAATCGGTCTATTTGTCTGTTAGGCGCGTTCAGCATCAGTGGGGGAAATTCCAGTTTTTTTTTTCTTTTCGAATACGTAAATCAAATAGCTGGGCCAACGACTAGCGTTAACATCTGCGTTTGCTGTTGTATCGCAGATTTGCAAGCAATATTTGTGAATTTGAAAAAGAACAAAAAACAATAGGCACATAAGTCGCCTCTGAAAAAAGAGTGTTTGCAAGGAATATAGTGTTAATAAATTGTTTTGTGCGAATCAAACAGGGTTTACAAATATTTGTTCGAGATAAAAAAGTAAAGAAATCGTGGGACACAGTTATGAATGATTTCCTCTCGATTTTCGGTTTTCTTTTAACATCCATACTTCACACATATTAATTCACAACAGCTTAACTAAATGAAAGTATCAATAAGAGTAATAGATGCAGCAATAGCGTAGAAGTCTGAATTTTGAAAGTTAAAATAGATATTCGGCTGACGATCGAAAGTCAATATCAGTTTCGGCCGAAACCGTTAGCGAACCGAAAACTAACATTTTGACTTCGGCCGAAACCGAAACTAAACAGAAAAAGGGCTTTTTGATTATTTTCGGTGCCGAAACCGAAGTTCGGTCGGTCTCTACTTGAGGCTTACCTTCCAACTCAGATGCACACGACTCTATAGAATTGGTTTAGCTTATTGTAAAAGCATGGTGCATAACTGATTGAGTTACGACACACCTTATAACTTCGGAGGTATACACCAGCTTGCTAAGAGGCGAAATTTCCTTAAGTGTCTATGTATGCCACTCGAATACATTAACAATATTCGTTCGTTTTCTGTATGTGAACAGTGAATCAGCATTAGCAAAAAAATTCCACATCAGCAGGTTTGGCTGCCAGCGCAATGTTGTCTATTCTATGTATAAAACTTTACCTGAAATGTGTTGCTACTTAATTAACTAGAATTCAGAGGTTCTAAAGTAATAATCTATAAACCCTACAGTGCCGGATTTCCGCCTAGGTCTAAAAGGCCCCAGCCTAGGGGCCAAGCCAGCCTAGGGGCCCGGTGGCGGAATATTTACAAAAGCTCAAAAGCCTGGCTTGCCTTATCAAAAAGCTTTATTGAAAATAATATTATAATACATTTTTTTTACTATGTCAAATGCCTAGGGACCCTGGGTCTCTAAGTCCGGGCCTGAATCCCTATGTTTCTTTAGTAAAAAAAAATATAGCTTTTTTTCAGTGCTTGCTTATTGTCTATATAAAAAGCATGTGCATGTTTTAATGATGTTTCCTATAAATGTACATACAGATATGGATACCAACAAATATGACATTGAGGCAATCAGGAAAATACTTCAAGATACATCGGAGTTTGTTGCCGATATAATAATAATAATAATAGTAATTTGTAGCCGATATAGCCTTTCTCAATGTTGCACTCAGTGCTCAAAGCCATCGATGGCCCGGGGACGTGGCCTAATCACTAGGCACAAAATAAATGTCACCCATCCAAGATGTCTCTAAAAACTAATTAGGGGACGTTTCAGTCAAGAGGTGCTCTCTGTCATCGCTTTCAACCAGCCGAGATGAGTTGTAGAGTGTCCGGCATACGATCCGTGAGTGGATGACTCAGGCAGATACACGAGCTGGGACAATGTGACAAGAGCTGAGGTAACAACTGATATGGCATAGTTAAGAGAGAGGGAGAGAGAGAGAGAAGGAGATGGAGAGGGAGGGAGAGAGAGGGAGAGAATGAGGGAGATGGAGAGAGAGGGAGATGGAGAGAGAGGGAGATGGAGAGAGAGGGAGAGAGAGAGGGAGAGAGAGAGGGAGAGAGAGAAAGGGAGAGAGAGAAAGGGAGAGAGAGGGAAAGGGAGAGAGTGGGAGAAAGGGAGAGGGAGATGGAGCGAGAGAAAGGGGAGAGAGAGTGAGGAAGAGATCGAGAGAGAAGGAGATGGAGAGAGAGAGGGAGATGGGGAGACGGTGGGAGAGAGAGAGGGATAGGGAGAGAGAGGGAGAGAGGGAGAGGGAGATGGAGCGAGAGAAAGGGGAGAGAGAGAGTGATGAAGAGATCGAGAGAAGGAGATGGAGAGAGAGGGAGATGGGGAGGGAGGGAGAGAGGGAGAGAATGAGGGAGAGAGAGAGGGAGAGAGAGAGGGAGAGAGAGAGAGAGAGGGAGAGAGAGGGAGATGGAGAGTGAGGGAGATGGAGAGGGAGGGAGAGAGAGGGAGAGAGGGAGGGAGAGGGAGGCAGAGGGAGGGAGAGAGAGAGGGAGAGAGAGAGGGAGAGAGAGAGGGAGAGAGAGAGGGAGAGAGAGAGGGAGAGAGAGAATGGGAGAAAGGGAGAGGGAGATGGAGCGAGAGAAAGGGGAGAGAGAGTGATGAAGAGATAGAGAGAGAAGGAGATGGAGAGAGAGGGAGATGGGGAGACGGTGAGAGAGAGAGAGGGATAGGGAGAGAGAGGGAGAGAGGGGGGAGAGAGAGTATTTTATAAAGTGCGTTCTATTAGATATATGTTTAATGAAGAATAAAATAAGTAATACTAAAGAAACGCCAAAACGTCCAGAACTAAAGTTAATATCAATGTTAATATCTATGGCTACATGTAATGCAGTAGCCTAGAGCAAGTATTAACATTAAGTTGGTGGCAGAAATAAACCATTAACAAAGAAAATTCAGGTTACCTACATAAACAGATACATTATGATAATATTGAAATGAAAATATAAACATTATGTAAATATAGTTTAATAGAATGTAATCAAGTATGAAGAACCATTAGTTAGACGCACTTGATATCATTAATATGACATTGTGCGTACTCCTTGTACACTTGATAAACCCAGCTCATAATTTTGTCTAACAGGTGTCTTTTGACCTGCAAGCACGTGATAATAAAATCCTAAACATATTAGAACGAAAAACTGGAGCCAGTTGAAAACAGACATGTCTCCCTACACCCAGAAGAAGTCAAAATAACTAATAGTTAAAGAAACTTAACCAAAAGATGGTCTGATCTGCATTAGTTTTTTTCCCTGCCTTCCGTTTCGTTCCCTTCAATTTTCATATGCCCAGGAATCCATTGGGGAATAAGTTATTTTACTATTTTTCTTATTCGTGTCCCAAAGCATCTTACAATATATAGCACACAAATACTGGATTTTATCCAGTTGTAATATTACAAACACATTTGTATGACAATGACAAATCTAAGCCAAATCCTGCTCAGCATACGCTTAAACAGCTGACAAAATCAACATCTTATTTGCATAAATTTGCATACAAACTCTTAAGAGCCCTTCGTCGTCGTCGGCATATTACGTCTCGGGACGATTCATTTCCCCTGTGGGCCCTCATGTGGCTAAAGAGGCCTATCCTGGACGTACAGGCACGGTCACATTGGCTGCAGATGAATGTAACCACATTTTTCTCCACTGTCTTGTTCCTGGCGCGCTCCTCTTAAGAGCCCTCAAAGACACAATATGGAATATATCCAGTAGCGTTGCCAGGGTAGGGGAGCAGGGGGGAGCAAGAGCTCCCCTTACGACCATTTTCGAAAAAAAAGGGCCTTTTCGGGAAAAAATTTTTATTTAATTAATAATTTTAACAATCCACGAAGCACAATTTATGCTGTTTCTAATTTTGTTCTTTAATCTGCATTTCAACAATTTAATTTATTACAATCATTTTGAATCATTCAGCGTGCCAACTGCGTGAAAGTCAAACTGATCAACTATTTTATTTTTATAAGACAATTTATTTAGTGCCGTAGCAAGACCAAGACCAAAAGAAAATGAGCGTAATAGAGAAAATCGTTAAAGCGTTTTATATTAAATAAAAAATGAACCTGTTTGTTATTATCAGCTTTTAAAAAAAAATCCGTACATAGCTAAAACACAATTTCATTACTCAACTTACACATTATCTAATAGTTATCAACATTTGAATTTAGTTAACAAGAAATTATTCTAGTAATAGATATAATGTCTTTAATTTTTGATCTCAGAATAACAGATTTACGCTAACATATTATTTTAACCCGAAGAGAACATTGTTCGTGTACATTGCAATTTAGAGGAAGAGATACACAATAGTTATAAAAACTGGGTATATATTTTAATGTTTAAAAATGTACATGTACAGTCTTTACTCATATAATATTTATATAATTTTCAATAATCTTGTGTAATTTGATCATTTTAGAAATATAATTTGTAAGCCATTAATTATATTTTTAAGAAAACAAAAAGAAACATATTAGAAATATTAATATAAAGAAAACGGGTTAATTATCTCTCTTCATTTAAATTCTCAAAATTTGGGGCTAGTGACAACAAAGGAGTAAATTGTTAAAATATAACTAATGTACTTCTGAAAATGCTCATCCATCTTAAATTGCCTTAAATTAGGGAAATAGTTAAATGTTTTGAAATTGATTTCACCGAAAGATATGCCCAGTTTCAATGCAAATCCATTCCAGTTGCCCAACACTTCATGTGCTTTTGTCTTGTAAATGGAAGTTTAACTCACTGAAACGTGTCGCCAAGTCATACAGAAACATTGGCTTCAACAGTCAGTTCTCCTCATTCAATAACGGAATTTTTTTTTTTCATTAAGATACATTTTAATTGCTTTCAGACAAGAAAATAATCTATCCAAGACTTTACCTATACTCGAGAGTATGAGTATGACTTTCTTCTAGAAGAGACTTGAGAAACTTTACAATTGACTATCTTAACAATAGAATCAATCACAGATTGCAAGACCAATGATGAAAGCTTTGCATACAAACATTCCTGAACTAAAAACAGTCGACGTCCAGTGTGATTCCCATGCAGTTCGCCATGCAGCACCCACTAATTATGCTGACATACGTTGTTTTCACTTGCATTAAACAATATTTCTTGGAGGTCTTTCGCGTGCCACTGAAAATCTTTCCTTAGGTTGCCGACCCCTGCTATAGAGCATTCGCGTTGATTCTATAAATATTTTTCGATACTATATGTTCATCCCGAAATTGAGCATTAGATTTTGCAGAAATTCCCATCACTATTAGCTGCTAAAAAAGGAATCGTGAATGGTTAAATAAAAACTGCCATATTATAAAGTGTGTGTATCCTGAGGCACAGGGTTTCTTGTAACACTTGATACGTACAAATTCTTTGTTATTCTATTAATCTGGAAAAATTGCTAAAAGTGGGTCCGTTTTCCTAAAATTTCGCTCCTCCTAGCGTCAAAACCTGGCTACGCCACTGATATTATTATCCTCTTTGTTAGTGTATATAAGATGACAATAAATACTATTATAGTTTATACAAAGTTCACAAGCACGAATCTCGGTATCCGAACTGTGACTGGTTAGTATTTTTTTATATTGTTCATTTATTTTTAGAAATATGTGGTTTTTGTTTTTAATTCCATCTAAATGATAGCATTCAAGTAAATAGCATATAATGATACAATAATGTGTACTCAATTTTAACTGTGGTACTTGATAAAGTATATAAGTAATAATTTTATCAAATTCACAAGAGAAGCACCGTTCACAACTGTGTGTTCTTACGGCATACTTGGCGATTGTGCTGCCAACGCGATGCCCATACGTCAAACATAGCTCCAAACTAATGACATATACTCATCAGATCTGGGTAGAGTCACACTAACCAGACCTGGGTAAATATCTTAGCCCTACCAGGATTCGAACCTGAAACATTCAATAAGGAGGCAATGCTTACAGTTGACCAATTCCCTATATCTTCCTTGTTCTTAAAATATATTATTGTATTCATAAACTCAAATTAATATGACATATAAATATATATAATACAATTAATTAACCCTTACAGTCCCGGGCGCGTATATAGCGGAACTGAAGGCAGCGTAGATAGAAGTAGGTCGGTATTGGAAGGGTTAATAGCTTTTTAATTTTTTTACATCAGAATTTCAACCATAAACCATGAAGACTTTAGTTCTACTGGTCATTGCTGCTGTACTGATCTTAAACATCGTTGCTAAGCCTCGTCCAGGAGAAAGATCACCAGTAGATGAAAGAGAATTAGCCGTATGTTCATATTTTTAAGTATAACTATTGTAGCCAGGTTCATAAAGCTGAAACATAACTTACATTGAAAATCTCACAATTTCATTGTCTTTGTTGTTGAAATTTGTTTGCTTTTAAACTATTTTTTTAATTTCAAGTATTTGTTCAAAGTTGGCAATACAGCTGTGACCTTTATATATGTTTAGCTATGTTTTAATATCTATATATATAGATGTAGATACATATATGTTGCATAAATAAATTTCGAAGTAATTTTGCAAATGAATAACTATTCATAATATGTTATATGATACAGTTGTTTCCAATAATGGTTAATATGAAGATTGTCCATGCCAATTGAAGGGCTTTTTATAAATATTGAAACAACATGTTAATATAGCCTAAACGTAAAATTATGTGGAAGTACTTTGCGTTGATCTGCTTATGGTTGAAATTTTTCATAGAAAAATAATAAGCATTATTGTTTCCTGAAATTTCATAACACCTTTTTATTTTGTTAAAACACTTAAAGCGGTAGCGCCTTTCTTGATAACTTGAATAACAAACTATGTATTATCCACAGTATCTTGCCAATAAAATAGCTATTTATATCTAAAACGGATGTAAATAAAAGGTTTTAAAAACGTGGTTTTGATAAATAAACAGACAAATTGAGAGCTACTTCTACTTGTTTTCCTATCCATTAGCCGCTGTGGGGATGGATATAGGAGTTAACAATAGTAAAGCATTTATTCGGTGGCGTTGTCGCTAAGGGACATCTTAGAAGTAAACAATGACACACTTCACATATAATTTGTATAAACTATTATATATTTATATATTTTAGAGACGATTTTTTCCATCTCATGCCTGGGGAAGAGACGTTGAAGTAAGTGGTTATTATATTTTATATCTATTTTGTTACATTTTATTTTTTTTATTTGTTCTTGGTTCATTGTCACCTTGTATGTTCTTGAAACATTTTAATTTACCGGATATTTGATACATAAAACTAACTAAACCTGACGGAGAACCCTTAAAGAAAAAAAATATTATTAATTCTATTGGTCCTGCCAAGTGTGTAGACATCCTTAAGGTGCATATTTCACAAGGAGTCATATAGTTAAACTTCAGTGTTTACATTGAGCAATAAACTGGATTTTCACGTGAATTGACGTCACAATTTAAATTAATGTAATATTTTGTGAGTCATTACTCTCATATACTCATTGGACTCTATCAGACATTGAGAGGTCATTGTTTAGTGCTCTTTCTGTTAAGAACTTTAGTTATAGATAGTATGTTTGTTGAATATCAGATATCCATATGCATGCTAAACCTAAGTACATAATCTAATAAAAACAATAATACCTAAACATAAAAAAATATATTAACAAATGGAAAAGTTACTAATAAGACTAAATATATACTTAGGCCTAACTACATACAGCTTTTATAGTCATCTAGCCATCAACTACGTTAGAAAAATCTTGACTAAGCAATTATTATAAGCTTGATGCTAGAGTTAGAAAACTCGTATATACAGTTGTTTCCAATACTAGTTTAATATGAAGATACATGTGCAAATAGAAGGCCATTTGATAAATGTTGAAATAAATATGTTAACTATGCATGCACAATTTTGTATATGTAATTTGAGTTTATTTGCTTATTGTTCATATGTTTTTGTTTTTGTCAAACCAATTTATGTGGTGGCTCTTTTTTTGATAAATTTACTTACAATAACAATACGTGTATTACATGAATCTAAGTAGCACACACTGGCATTTTACTTCTTGCAAAGCGATTCGTTTTTCTTCCCGGCCCTTGTGTGGCCCAAGAGACCAATTGTAGAAATGCAGGCACGGTCACATTTGATGCTGTTGAAAACTGCAGAGGTGACCACATTTTCCTCCTCAAACCTCTAGTCACCCTCTAGTGCCTTGCGCGATCTTCTCCTGCAAGCCGGGAACCTTTCTCGATCCCTGCCCTCCAGGTGGGCTTATCATTCGCTTTATCCTCCCAACTGTTGGGGTTCATATGGAGGTGTTTTATGGCTCTTTTGCAGACATCCACATATCTCAGTTTTGAACGTACAGCAGGTCTCTGTATTTATATTTGAAACAGATGTACATCGAAAAAAAAGCTTTAAAAACGTGTTTTAGAAAAAGTACATGAGAAATAGAGAGCTAAATATACTAAGTCTTGCTTTCCCATCCATAAGCCGTTGTGGGGATGGATAAAGTAGATAACATAAGTGTTACGTCTTGTCTTCTCTATTTAACTTGTGAACATCACATAGAGGTATTCTTCTATCCAACCACGGCTAGCTCTCTTACTCTCAGGGTGCGTAACAGTACATCAGATGATAACTCGCAATGTAGTAAACAACAACTGAAACTTTAATCACCAAATAATATACAAGGATGCGATGTATATAACAGTACTACTAACGGCCACACAATTAAACTCTTAAGACCGCTCTCTATCTAAACATAACCTGCCTCAACAAGCTACCAGCCTATTCTCTCTACCGTTGTTATCTCACATAACCAAAACATGTGTTCCCATAAAACAACTGACGTCATCATTATTGCGTTCACAATGTGCAGTCTCTTGCGCACCAATTACTATATCCAAATTTACGCTACAATAAGTAAAATATTTTTTCGGTGGCGTTGTCGCTTAGGGCATCTTAGAAGTAAACAATGACACACTTCACATCTAATTTGTATAAACTATGATACATTTGTATATTTTAGAAACGATTTTTTCCATCTCATGCCTGGGGAAGAGACGTTGAAGTAAGTGGTTATTATATTATATATATTATTACATTTGCTTTGTTGTTTTTTCTTGGTTCATTGTCACCTTGTTATTGAAACATTTCAATTTACCGGATATTTCATACATAAACTAACTAAACCTGACGGAGGACCATAAGAGATTAAAAAAAAACCAAATTTATAATTAATTCTATTGGTCCCGCCAAGTGTGTAGACATCCTAATTGTGCATATTTCACAATGGGTCAGAAAGTTAAACTTCAGTCTACATTGAGCCATAAACTCGACTGTCATTACTCTCATCTATTCATTGGATTCTATCGGACAGTGAGTGGTCAGTGTTTAGTGCTCTTTCTGTTTAGAACTTTAGTTATAGTAACTATGTTTGTTGAATATCAGATATCCATATGCATGCTTAACATATTTACTTAATCTTATGAAAACAATCATACATAAACATAAAAAATAAATTAACAAATGGAAAAATTACTAATCAGACTAAATATATATTTAACTACATACAGCTATTATAGTCATTATGCCATTAAATTCGTAAGAAAAATCTTGACTAAGCAATTATTATAAGCTTGATGCTAGAATTAGAAGACTCGTATGTAAAGTAGTTTCCAATACTAGTTTAATACAATAGTGCAAATAGATGGCCGTTTGATAAATATTGAAATAAATATGTTAACTATACATGTACAATTTTGTTTATGTAATCTGCGTTAAATTGCTTATGGTGCATATGTTAAATAAAAAAAATATTTTTGTTTTTGTCAAATAAATTTAGATAGTGGCTCTTTTTTTAATAAATTTACTTACAATAACAATACATGTATTATCCAAAGTAACATGACACTAAGTAGCACACTGGCATTTTACTTCTTGCATAGCAATTTTTTTAAAATCCCGGTCCTTGTCTGGCCCAGGAGACCAATTGTAGAAATACAGACAAGGTCACATTTGGTGCAGTTGAAAACTGCAGATGGAACCACATTTTCCTCAACCCTCTTGTGCCTTGCGCGATCCTCTCCTGCAAGCCAGAAACCTTTCTCGATCCCTGCTTATCAGGTGGACTATAGCCTCCCAACTGTTGGGGTCAATATGGAGGTGTTTATATGTCTCTTTTGCAGACATCCGCATATCTCAGTTTTGAACGTCCAGCAGGTTTCTGGTATTTATATCTGAAACTGATGCAAATCGAAAAAACGTTCTATTAGAAAAAGTAAAGGAGAAATAGAGAGTTAACTATACTTGTTTTTATCCATAGACCGTTGTGTTGATGGTTAAAGGAGCTAACTTTAGTAAAACATTTATTCGGTGAGGGTTGTCGATTAGGGGCATTTTAGAAGTAAACAATGACACACTTCACATCTAGTTTGTATAAACTATGATATATTTGTGTATTTTAGAGACGATTTTTTCCATCTCATGCCTGGGGAAGAGACGTTGAAGTAAGTGGTTATAATATTTATATATAAGCTTATATATTGTTACATTTTCTTTGGGTTTTTTTCTTGGTTCATCGACACCTTGTATGTTATCGAAACATTCTAATTTACCGGGTATTTGATAAATAGAACTAACAAAACCTGACGGAGGACCCTAAAAGATTAAAAAAAAATAATCTATAACTAATTTTGGTTTTGGGATGAATATAAATGGTAGTCAATGATAATGAGTACTACGAATTAAAGTATAATTGTCTTACGAATAAATGTGGGATTATTTTTGTAAAACAGAGGATCGGGGCTTGTATTCTTCTAAAATAATTGTTTATTACTTTTTAGCAAGGTTTTAATTATAAGTTGTTTTGCGAATATAAGTGTATAATTTTGAGCAACACAATCCCCGTTGTTTCTCATTGCCATGAAAAGGAATACTTACAAACTTTACTTACTTAGCTTCTCTTTTAAAGATTTTTTCTATGAAAATCTCATTTTATTTTATTCTTTTTTCTCTTTAAATTTACAGTAAGACTCAAGTTCTTCAGAAAGTCAATCCAATGAAAGTGACTAGTATTTTTGCTATGAAGCCATAAAATAATATATAGGTAGTAGCTATATTAATAATTAAAAAGTCGAAATAAAACCCATTTTTGGATATTAAGAAAACCTATATCGGAAGTGGATATAGTCAAGTGACTGTCCATGCGGTCGGCAGTCTTTTCTCATAACTCACAAGGAACGCAGGCATTATTTTAGACTCAGGAAAAATAAATAAAATTGTGTATTATGTTGATACTATAAAGCTATATTTGTTCATTGGATGTGAAGTGTCAACTGTTAATGAATTGTTATTAAATAATATGCTGCAATAAGTCGTTCATTTATTATTTACAAGTTTGGAATTTATATTGTGGTGATGTCGTCCATTTTGATGTTCAAATCAATCAAATAATTCAGCTACTGCAACTCAAATACTCTGAGAAGACTGGTGGTAATGTTTGATAGTCCAATAATAATAAAATGACATCAACAGGTTTGGTGGCAGCTAACGGAGAGAGAAGCTGAAGGATATAATATTATGTTCAAATTCGAAACTTTTTGAACTTTTTGAAGACGTACTACAAACCACATGGAAAATTATGTGAGTACCAGTTTTTGAACAAAACTGAAGCCTGAGTCAATTATTTCAAATACATATACTATTTATATGATTGAGCACTATAATAGCTCTAAGAAAATATAACATTTGTACACCGATGACAAATATTTCATCATTGGAGAATTCGATACAAAAAATCGAAAAAAAGTGACTATACGCAGATCATTATTTAATATTTGCAACCGGAAAAAGTTTCGTTCCCACATGTTATCAACAAGGAACCTAAACTATATACATATGTTCAAATCCGATGTGACACAACCATGTGTTGAATTTTATGTAGCCTATGTTCAAATCCGATGTGACACGACCAGGTGTTGAAATCTGATGTGTTGAAGTCCGATGTGCTTATCGGAAGATAAATAAATAACATTAAATAACTTTAAATATAATTAATATTTAATCTGTATACCAAAGACTTTGACATTAATTTTAAGTAATGGTATACATTTTTTTTCTTGTGTTCATTCTAAAATTGGATTATACCATACTGAAGTGGAAACTTGAAGCAACTCAACTTGATACAGTGTGAACATTCATTGGATTATTAAATAATTAATTAAGTTTCTTCTGGATTTCTACTCTGGATTTACATTGCAGTAATTTCATACAGTGAATGTGTTTTCATTTGGATTATTAAGTAATCTTTAATTTAATCATATTTTTTACATTCATTAGTATGAATTATATATATATATATGTATTATTTATGTATAAAGCGGGCTCTGGTTGGCGGGACTTTCTAAAATAAATCTCTGGTCTATTCTTATTCTGTCTATCATCTATTTCTATTTCTTAAAAGAGATTGATTAGAAATGATTCTTTGTTAGGGTTATTTCTGTTAGTTGTCTTGACTTTGTTTGTTATTGTTAAGAATTATTAAAGTAAAATTACTATAGTCTTGTCAATGTTATACATGTTGTGATTCTTTGTCAAAAATTCCTCTATCATTTGTGGTCCAAGCAGCATTAGTGTATTGTGATTGTGTTTTTTTTTCTATTGTTACTTGATATAATTTTTTTTTTGTTGTGTATTTTTTGAAGTATCATTAATATGCATTGGTTAGTTTTTGCTCTCTGAGTATAATGGTCTATGGTAAGAACATTAACAATAATAAGTTCACCTAGATAATAATAATATGAATATTCACATTCATAACTATATAATTTAAGTAGTGCCCAATTACATGTAACTACAATTAACAAAATAATAATTGATATCTAATACATGTAACTACAAATGTACAAAATATTCACAATATAACAGGTAAAATAACCTAAATAAAAATAATATTGTGCTTTGCAGTGCTACTGTAATAATATTATCTAGAATTTACATTGCTATTAATTATAGTAAAATTATTGTGTATTGGCATTAATGAAAATGTACTTCCAATACTGATAATAATTACATCCATTTCAATTGCTCATAAGAATAATATCATAGTGGCTTAAGATAACATTAATCAAATTCTTATATGCCATCCTCAATAATAATAATAATATTGTATATGTGCTACCATTGGTAATAATAAGATTGTACATTGCTTTGCGGAAAATAATTGTGCAACCTATATAGTAATAATAAGTCACAATAGTAAAAAGTGACTTGCACTTGCTTTAAACTCTACTATAAAATTGCTAATAATAATAAAATAAACAAGCCATAATAGAAAATGTGTCTTGGCTTAGCATACTTGTTGACATTCTAGCATTTTGCATTCTGAATTATAAACATTTTACTACAGCATAGGATTAAAAAAAAAAAAAAAAGTTGCTGTGATATTATATGACTGCTCATTCTGTATTTAATAAATATTGTCATTCAGTAATATAAAAATGCTCATTCAGTAATTAATAAATATTGCCATCCAGTATAGGAATAAAACATTGCTATACTATAAAATAGTGCATTATAATAATTGTACTGTACTATAATATAATAAATCTTGACATTCATAATAAATAATAATGGAGTCAAAGGTTCAATTACTCTATGATGAGGCTGAATTGTTGGCAAAAAAATATGGTATTACTGATAAGAAAGAATATCAGGAATTTGTTGAAAATAAAGTTAAACAATTGAAAAAAGAATTAGCAGATAAGGAAAGAGATGAGCGAGCAGAATTAAGGGCTCATGAAATAAAACAAAAAGAACTTGATAATGAAATAAAACAGAAAGAACTAGAAATGAATAAAGAAAAAGAATTGAAAGAACTAGAAATGAATAAAGAAAAAGAGTTAAGAGAAACTCAGTTGAAAGAAACACAACTAAAATTAGCTCATGAATTGGAGTTGGCTAAATTACAAAATACTAAAGTTGAGCAAACAAATAATGAAAAATCAAAACATAGTGTAAGATTTAAAATGCCTCCTTTTGATGGGAAAGAGAAAATTGTTGATTTTCTAAATTTATTTGAAGCAACATGTAAAGGATATGGGATTCCTATTTCAGAATATTACATTCACCTTATCCCACAATTGAAAGATAAGGGTAGGGAAGCACTATCACATATTGATAAAGAAATAACTGATTATGCCATTATCAAAGAACAGTTAATAAAATTCTTTATCCACTCTGAGGATTATTACAGACAAAAGTTCCATAACTTTATCTTAACAGACAAGATAGAACCGAGAGCTTTTGTGTCTGAAGTGAAAACATTTTTACTTACCTGGTTAGACTTAGTAAAAATAGATACCAAAAATCCTAATGAGATTATAGAAATCATGGTTGTTGATAAAGTATTAGAACAAGCTTCTAAACCATTGTTTACTCACATTATGGAAAGAAAAGTTAAGACAGTTGAGAGTTTGATAGATGCAATCTCAAATTTTAAGGATAGTCATCCTAATGTAGAACTGACTAAACAAAATCAAACAGTAAATACAATTCAACATAGAAGAAGGAGCTATTCACCTCCTAGGTCTAGACATAATCAATTTGGCAATAGAAAAAAATTTGGTAATCAACCAAAATCTAATAATTATAGATGTATTTTTTGCAATGGTACAAACCATTCATCAGAATATTGTTACAGAAATAACAATGCAAGAGGTAGAAATTTCAATCCAAACTTCAATAGATCAAATGTTGATCATAAAGGTTTTTCAAATCAAAATTTTTCTAATTTTGATGATAGAAACTTTCCAAATCAGAATTTTTCAAATTTTGGAAACAGAAATATGCCAAATCAGAATTTTTCCAATAACAATGTGCCAAATCAACATGTTGGAAGACAAGATTTTCCTAATACTCAAAACAGACCTCAATCAAATTTCCAAAATGGAAGAAATAGAGGAAAACTTAACAATTCCACATCTCAATCTAATAATGTCATATTTGAAAACAGGGGTCAGTTAATACTTTTTCCTGCTTATGTGGAAGGAAAGACCACTTACTGTCTAAGAGACACCGGAAGTAGTATAATATGTATAGATGAAAGTATCATTCCAAATCAGAAACCCACCAATATAATAAGAGTGGATACAATAAAACTTGCAAATGGTTCCACAATAAAATGTCCTATCACTATAATAGACATTGATTGTCCTTGGCTCACTGGAAAAGCAGAGGCAGCCATAATGAAAAACTGTGTTGCACCTTTAGTTATTGGTAATTCTTTCAATGTCAAACATGATAATAGTTTTGACATTTTTCAAAAATGGATGAATGAAAAATCCAATGACTTGAATTTGAAACCTGTTCTATTGCAAAATGAGAAGTTAGTAGATTTACCAGAACAAGAATTTTACCCTGCTCTACAAACTTTTAATTTCTTACAAACCATAGGAAAGTCAGAAAATAATATTCTCAATGAGACACCTAATATTGACTTATCCATAAATAATGAAAAGGATAATCCTATTCCCAAATGGAATGGAACAGAAAAACTAGAACAGTATGTAAGCAAATTTGAAAGTCAATGTGAAATAAACAATGTACCAAAAGAATTACATGCTATTTCATTATGTAGACATTTAGAAGGTCATAAACAAATATTCAACATTGCTAAAAATCAAATATCTGATTTTACTAAAATGAAGAGTGAGATATTATCATACATTGATAGTCCTCATAAAAAGGAAACCCAAATGAAAAAAACAGAAAATATCAGTTTAATAAACATGCCTTTTGATGAGCTAACTCTAAAATAAGAACAGAAAGAAGATCCATACATAATTAAAATGGTATCAGAAATTGAAAAAGGTCAGATTAAAAATAAAAACATTGAAATAATAAATGGAATTCTCTGTAGAAAGGACACTAAATTAGATGTAACTCAAATAGTTATACCTAAAACATTAACTGTCAAAGTAATGCAAATTTCGCACAACAATGCATTGTCAGGTCATTTGAGTAGCAAGAAAACAGTTTGTAATCTCAAAAAGAATTTCTGGTGGCCTAAAATGGAAAAAGATTTGAAAACATTTATTAAAAGCTGTGATACCTGTCTTAGACATAATAAAAAAGATTCTAAACATAAGGCTCCAATACAAATGACAGATACCATAAACAAACCTTTTTACAAGATAGCAGTTGATATCAAAGAAAATATTCATAAGAACATGAGAAAACTAGAAGTTGGTAATAAAGTACTTGTTTATTTGCCAATTGGCAGTGGCAATACTATGGAATGGAGAGGACCTTTTGAAATAATACTTAAGCTATCTGATGTATTTTACAAGGTTAACATTAATAACAAAGAAAAAATTGTTCATTTAAACAATTTGAGAACTTATGAAGAAAACAAAGTAATTGAAAATAAATCAGAAGATGATATGATAATTGAAAATAAACCAGACAATGATATAAGTAAATCTGAACATAGAAAAATAACATTGAATAAATGCTGTGAAATTCTAAGGAATTTTAGCAAAAAAACTCAGGTATAATCAATAAAATTATATATAGCAATAACTAAATTTATGAAAAAGATATGATATTTTCAGTAACAGATATAATGACATTATAACATTTTTTTTTCTTTTGTAAAGAACAAATATGTAAATATGGATACTGGTATAAAATAATCTAATTGATAAAAATAATAATTGTCAGTTGGAAATTTTTTTTATGTAGCCTCTGAACAGTTTGGTAAGACTGTTAAGCACATAAATTTTGTGGCCTCTGAACAGTGAAACTGTTATGCCATATGTTAACATTAAAATGCCTATGTAAGTCTTTAAAAAAGCATTAGAGGAATTGAAATAAGAATGATATAATAATGAAATGCCTATGTAAGACTCTTAAAGTCAGAGCATTAGATGATAATATTGTATTGTATTCATGTAAGACTAAAGATAGCATTGAAGCCAATAAATAAATGATACATATAAGACTCACAGGAATATGAGCAGTGTAATATAAATATATAATTGAAGAAAAGACTTGAATAATTTGTGTAATATTTTATTGTAAACTAAGATGGAAGATAATCATGTTACATTGTAAGTAATGCTATTGAGAATATCAATCTATAACAATCAATAATAATCAATAATAATCAAGAATATCAATTAAAAATAAATATTATGAAGATATATATTCATAATCACCATTATGAAAATGACAATTAAAAAAAAACCGACATTAGTATTATATTAATTTTGTTGTATAAAATAATAAATGTTGTATGAAAAAATTTTTCATGGAATCTATTTAGATTTTGTGAGATAAAGATAATAGATAATCTCGACAGCCTTGATGAGTATTTAGCATAATAATTATCGATACACATCACTGATATCCAATAGTTTATCTCAGTATTACTGAAATTGATTAGACAATACCGAAAGATAGTTGTCTATGACTAATTGTCATATAAACATTAGACATTATTCTTTGTGTCATATTTCTGCTTATAAATATGTTTTTTGATTGTTTGTACATATATTAAATGAATTTTTTTTTCTCTATGTATTATTAAATGAATGATTATATGCATTAATTAAGATTAAGATAATTTTTTTCATTATTGTAAACATTTTTCGTATCAAAAATAATAATAAATTATTATTTTTTCTCTGTGGTTGGGGGGTATGCTATGAAGCCATAAAATAATATATAGGTAGTAGCTATATTAATAATTAAAAAGTCGAAATAAAACCCATTTTTGGATATTAAGAAAACCTATATCGGAAGTGGATATAGTCAAGTGACTGTCCATGCGGTCGGCAGTCTTTTCTCATAACTCACAAGGAACGCAGGCATTATTTTAGACTCAGGAAAAATAAATAAAATTGTGTATTATGTTGATACTATAAAGCTATATTTGTTCATTGGATGTGAAGTGTCAACTGTTAATGAATTGTTATTAAATAATATGCTGCAATAAGTCGTTCATTTATTATTTACAAGTTTGGAATTTATATTGTGGTGATGTCGTCCATTTTGATGTTCAAATCAATCAAATAATTCAGCTACTGCAACTCAAATACTCTGAGAAGACTGGTGGTAATGTTTGATAGTCCAATAATAATAAAATGACATCAAGAAATCTTTTGGCTAACATTAGAGTAACATTCTACAGTAATTAAAATTATAACGCTCAAACATTTTTCGGCAATAAACTTTAATTAAACAAGAAAACCATAAAAACTAAGTTTTTATTATACTCCCTTTCTTTGCAAACTAAGTTTACCATTTCCACTTCACTACAAAACTAAAAAATTTCGAATCGGTACTGTCGGCAAATACATATCTAATTATAACGATTGCGCATTAAAAAAAAAAAAACTTGCTTTTCTTTCGGCTATATTGTGTCGTTTTCATTCGTATTTATTTCGTAAAAACTAACATATCCGAAAAGTTTATGTACTTCCGTCAAAGGCAGCCATGTTTTTTTCGTAAAATATATTCCTCGATTCGCAACTTGGTAGAAGGAATTCGTAACTATTTCAAATGCTGCGATGCTGAAAATTTGATAAAATGTATTGTTAGTCTGTGCATGTCTGCTGCCCAAATTTCAGCTCGATCGGACCACGGGAAGTGGTCGAAAAACCGATTCAAAGTTTTGCTGTCATCCAACCAACAAACCATCCATCCAAGTGAACAGACAGCAGAACTTAAAACAAAGGGAGTAAAATAGGGATTATTTTATGAAATTATTTGTTGTTTGAGCTGTCTTTGGTAGGTAATAAAGAAATATGCATACAACTTCATTCATAATATTTTGTTTTGACTATTTCATTTGATATGGCATCCCACATTTCAAAATCATATTTGTACTATTTACTTGTGTATTAAAAATAATTATTGAAACCTTGTTCCTGTCAGGTAAACGAATATGTTAATAAAGACAAAACATAAAGTTACAAATGTAAAATAAAAATCTAGAAAATATTAAGTCAAACCCCGGTTTTCGTCGTTAAACTGTCGAAAACCAGTCGGCTGCAAAAGAAATGCTGCTTTAGGGCGAACGAGCAGGAGAAAGTCGAGCTAGAGCTGCATAGTGTATAACCAGCTGACAGTTGAGCTCTGCTGAAAGCCAATCTAATGAGAGTGACAAATAGATTGGAAAAAATTGATACGTTACAAACTGAACAGACTAAGTAAATTACAATTGCAAATTACTAGCGAATATTCACAACTGACAAGAGTAACATCAATAATTAAATCACTAAACCTAGAAACAAGGACAGAAGAGCAAAGACTAAGGTAATAATAATACATAAAGCATTAAACTCTAATTTAGAAATACAAACAAATAACAGCCTATCGAAATGCTTAGTTAAACATAAGGACAAAAACACTTTCCTTATCCTTTATGCAAGAAAAAATGCATGTAAATACTCTTTCTTCCCGAGTGGCAATCGGGCATGGAATGGGTTGCCTGAACAAAATATTTTTCGCAGCTGGAGCTTCTGTTTTTTAAGTTCAAGCTTCTAGCCTTCAAGTAAATTCCACCAATCTTCTCCATGCTTCCTTTGGTCTGTCTTTTAGACCTTTTACTCTGGAGGGGGGTATATCCCAGGGCTGTCCTTGCTAGGAAGTCAGTTGATATTCAGCAGACGTGCCCGAACTATCTTCATCTTCTTGTTGAGATGCTCTCTGCTAGCGGGACTACTCCTGTTATCTCACGTCGGTCCTCATTTGATATGGTTATAGGCCAGAAGACCTTGACGATGCGTCGTAGACTTTGTGTCTAGAACACTCACATTTTTCTTTCAATAGAGTTTGTAGTTTTCTTAATTTGGTGTGGAGGCTGAGGCCTGATCTTCTCCATATGGGTCTGAGCAGAGGAAAAGCCTGTTTTGTCTTGCTGATACTGGCGCTGATTTCCAGGTCACCACTACCTAGGTAGGTAAATGCATTTAAAATCATCTATTTCTTTCTCGCCCATTGTGGCAGGGGTGTTAATGGTTTTAGTGTCTCATTATCTTTGCGTTCTGTGTTTACCATGAGCCCTATGGTGCTTGCTACCTCAATTAGACTGCTTGTCATTGTTTGAATATCTTGATGTCTGCTTGATAGAAGGGCTATGTCGTCGACATAGTCAATGTCTTCTAGTATCGAGGAAATGGTCCATTGAAAACCTTGTCGCTTGCCCTGTGTGGTCTATTGGAGGAACCAGTTTATTGCGAGGGAGAAGTGCGTCGGTGATAGGGAACATCCCTTTTTCAATCATGACGTCCTCACAGGTAAGGGGTCTGATAGTTGATTTTTGTGAATAACTCGACATTCGAAATTGTATGATTTTTAACATTTTTGTGAATAACTCGACATTCGAAATTGTATGATTTTTACCAATTTTTGTGAATAACTCGACATTCGAAAGTGTATGATTTTTACCCATTTTTGTGAATAACTCGACAATCGAAATTGTATGATTTTTACCCATTTTTGTGAATAACTCGACATTCGAAATTGTATGAATTTTACCCATTTTTGTGAATAACTGGACATGTATGATTTTTACCCATTTTTGTGGAATACCGAAGAGTTTGAGAATGTTTCATAGTCATACTATGTGGTATCTGTCAAACAATTTTTCAAATTAAAAAAAAAAAACTGCATATAGAGGGCTTTTCCATTTATGTGTCTGTTCAAGAATCTGTTGCAGGACAAATATGTCGTCGATGCATGATGTCCCTTTGCGAAAATCTGCTTGTTCTTGGCGAAGTATCTTGTCCACTGAGGTAATGATTCGTTGCAGGATGATGCGACAGTAGATTTAGCTAGTAAGGGATAGTAGAGTGATTTATCTCCAATTGTTGCCAATGTCGTATTTTTGGGGGGAGTCTTACAATTTTAGCTTTCTTCCAGCTTTCTGGCGCTATCGTTTCGTCTCAGATATCTTGAAGTATGGGTTGTAAGACATGTGGTGTTGCTTCTTCTTCTGTCTTTAGCATTCATGTCTGCACATGTGCCATCTGCACCTGGTGTCTTATTATTCTTTACGCTTTCGAATAGCATCTGTGATTTCCTATAGAATTAAGGATTCCATGTTTATATCTAGACCTTCTTCTGCTTGAGGGATGTTTGCATGCAATTATGGATCTGCTCTGTTCAAAATCTCTTTAAAATGTTCTCCCCACCTCCGAAGTTTGGCTTTCTCTTCTGTAATGGTACTGCCGTCTGCCGCTTTTCTTGGAATGTCCTGAATGTTCCCGTCGTCGCTGCAAGGTTTCCTAGTGATTTAGTAGACTGTTCTCATATCTTTCTTTTTTTCTACCTTTTCTGCTTTCTCGGCATTAACAAATGTCGATTTAATATTAAACTAAAGAAACTGTGTAAACAAAAAAAAAATAATTCAATTAGGCTACATAAAAATACCTAAGAATTAAACATTTTACTCAGAAACTAAGCAGACAGCTGCAGATAGAATATGTAAACAATGTAATTTATAAAGATGATAAAAAAAAACATATGGTCCTACATTAAATCAAGCGAAAAGGAAACTACAGGCATAGCTCGACTAAACGGCCAAAACAATTAAGCATAATAATATTATGACAATGAAACTAATGCTAACATTCTCAACAAACACTTTACATCCTCGTTTTCAAGGTGAAAAGAAATCGTTATACACTTAAACAAACAGGAAGGTATAGGAAATATAAATATAGAAAGAAAAGACATAAACCGAGTCCTAACTAACCGAAAAGTATACAAAGCTTCTGGTCCAGAAGAAATAACAGCAAGACTGCTTAATTAACTAAATAATGAGCTTACTGCTTAAAGATCTAAATAATGAACTATCTCCAATCTTTAAAATACTTTTTCCGGCCTCTCTAAACTAGGGCAAAATGCCCAAAGATTGGAAATGATCTTATAAATAATAGGCTTAATAGATGACTTGTCTAAGGGATTAGATAATAACAACCAAATTGATGCTATAATACTAGATTTTTCCAAAGCATTCGATAAAGTTCATTCTAATTTACTAAAATAAACTTAAATATTTTGGCATCCCTGGCCCAGTGGATTAAAGACTTTCTTATAGGCAGAGAACAAACAGTGATAATTAATGGCAATATATATTTTTATATATATAGAGAGAGAACTAACGAATCTCTGGAGAAAAGAATGAAGAGAAAAGACGTAATACCGCCAGATGTAGGCCTACAGACTGCTACTCAATACAGATGCCTCGATTGTTCCAGGGACTGCCACTCAAGACTGTTCAACCACCGCCGAATTTGCAAAAGTAGCCCTTGAAGTTGTAGAGGGGCGCATCCATTGTCTCTCGAGATAGAAGAAGTTATTATAATATACATCTATATATATAAAAAGACCGTGTTAAGCCCCCCGCGGATCCCCATTGGTCAATTTGAAATCACGTGATATCTCTGACCTATCTAGGCCTAGCCCTATATACCATCTAATAATTTTTCACATCGGACATGTGTCTTCGATAGCTCAGTGGTAAACGTAGTGGACTGCTATACGGGCGACCAGGGTTCGATTCTCCAGTTAGACTATAATTTTTTTTTCAACAATTAATTTTTCAAACTTTTTAAAACAAAAGACATTGTAAATCTACAGGCAATTTAGATTTTTTTAAAATAAAAATATTTGCTTTTTTTTTTACTCGATTACAATATTTATTTACTTTCCTAAAAGTATTCAGTAAAAAAATTCTAATTTAAATATAATATTTAGGCCTATAGCTTTCTTTTAAGTTTAGTTTATAAATTTGTTATCTGCACCTCAAACAGTCCTGTTTTTTTTTCACCCGGGCAACGCCGGGCAATGTAGCTTGTATTTATATATAAGCTTACTTTATACGTTTCGGTATTTATAACTTATTATCTAAATATTATACAGTAACAAGTAACAAATAAATTGTAGTATACAACAGTTAAGTAGATATACAAATATAGAAGATACTTATTTATCAAATCTCTCTGTTCAAATCTATTTTTGGTTTCTTACATACATTTTCAAAAATTACTGTTTAAAATTTTAAAAACGATGTAATAAAATATATATTTGGCAATGCAGGGCTTAAGCCTTTTTTTTTAGCGTATGACCACACGTATTACAAGAAATAGTAATGGAGCGGATAGCTACTTAACCAAGAACTCCAAGAACTACGCTTATTTTTAAGCACTTTTTTTTTTTAAATACTGACCTTTAGTGTGAGTGACAGCTTCATGAACATTTGCCATAGAGTTGACCTTGGCAAGGACAGCTTCAAAACCTGAGCAATATGTCTAGACAAATAAAGTAATCAAACAGTTTCTACCTGGAGATAGTACAAACAACTGTATCAGCTTCTAAAGTCTGAACATGTAAGATCTAAAAAAAGTTTCTTTATTTAATTTTTTTTTTAAACTTGATAAATGATATAAATGAGTAACACGGGGAAAGTCATTACAACTGTTTTAAATATAAAAAAAACTGTATATAAACGATTAAATTAGTCTTTATGTAATCTTCAGATGCGCAAACTGATTTATCATTTTAGGAAAAATAACTTATGTTTTGTTTTTTTGAAGATATTTCATGTTACTATTAGATTTATTTCAAATACCTGGTATTTTCTCAATTAATATCAGGAGGTGTTAAAATCAATATTTGAATACAATAAATAGTCATTGAAGAAACAACGGGGATTAAGAATTGTATACTTTAATATTTTTTTACCTATTATTCTTACTCTTATTCTTCTTATTATGTAAGCTTTCTTTAAATTTGGGCAAAGTTTCGTAGAATAAAGGATATAATAGTATTTTAGGATCACCTTCAATTCTTGGGATGCAAAGAAAATCACATCAATTGCACTCGAATACAATTTCTAATAAACTCACTTCCAATTGATTAAAAAACATGACGAGCCGACTCATTGTCATTTGCATCATATTCTACCATTTACCCTTAATCCTTTTATGCTAACTTCGCTTTTATTTGTGGCTAATTATTATAGTTATATTGTTTACTCTCAAGAATGTCAATCTTTACTTTAAGTGATTTTTTAAAATATAGATATTGTTATTATAATATGTCAAAGACACTTTTTCTACAGGCCTACATAACATTATGTGGCGTCCTTCGCATACCACAGGTTTGAGTCTTAAATTTTGATGTTTAATTAAATGTTGTCGATGTAATGATTTTCCCCGTTTCTTCAGTCAATTAAGTTTTACATGAACTAAGTTTAAAAAAAAAAAACATGATTATACCCAGAATCAGTTTCTGTAATAACAATTGGATAAATACAAAGGAAAACTCTACAAAACAAGATGGTTCTATTAGTTCTTCATTGATATAAAACGTTTAAATCTGGAAAAATTCCTTAAAAAAACCTTGCGCGTGAATTAGTGTTTAACCTGAAGTAGTTGTCCTAGTTACTGGTTTGGTTAAATGTACAAATTTAAATGCCTCTACATCTTAATCTTAACCAAGCAACATCAAGTTGTACGGCTGTCTTTAGATCAACTTCGTCATTATCAAATATCTGTCCCAGGGATTATTTAATATTTATTACTAATGCAGGAAAAATCTGGGAGTTGTCAACGTTGAGTAAAAAAACGTCTTTCTTTTATTTTTACTGAGATAATTTGTTTGAAAATATTTCCTTATATCTAACGTTGACTCGAAGATTTTAATTAATATTTTAATGGCCCCGAATAATATTCAAATATACAGCCAATTAAATAAATGTATGTACGTTTCGAATCATGTGAGTATAAGAATGACATCACTTAGCAACGCAAAACAAAGAAGATTTTTACTTCATCGTGCTCAGCGTATTCAGCGTGCCAAACTAGAACTTCTAACATATTCAGCGTGCCAAAGGTTCAAACGTGTGTCAAGTCTAGCAAGCGTTTCGTAGGTTGCCGACCCCTAAATTAGTGTACAAAAGGACGGCAACGATCTGAATAATTTGTGTAACGCTTTAGAAGGCATGAGACTCAATAATAACGGGACATAGACTTTCAAGCTAATATGACTCCTAATTATTTACTTCAGCGTGCTACAGGACATCTACATAACATAATTTCTCTTAACTTTGTGAACACTTTAAAAATAGAGCTAATTTTGAAAATAAAATATCAACTAGTGCAGGCGTCGGAAACCTTTTAACAATAGCGTGCCAAACTAGAACTTCTACCGTATTCAGCGTGCCAAACTAGAACTTCTAACGTATTCAGCGTGTCAAACTAGAACTTCTAACGTATTCAGCGTGCCAGACTAGAACTTCTAAAGTATTCAGCGTGCCAAACTAGAATTTCTAACGTATTCAGCGTGTCAAACTAGAACTTCTAACGTATTCAGTGTGCCAAACTAGAACTTCTAACGTATTCAGCGTGTCAAACTAGAACTTCTAACGTATTCAGCGTGCCAAACTAGAACTTCTAACGTATTCGGCTTGTCAAAGGTTCAAACGTCATCCTGCCCTTTTCTTGTGGAAGAGAAATGAATGGCGGCTTCTTGGAGGTCTTTCGCATGCCATTGACAATAGCTCTGCGTGTCAAGTTCGGCACGCGTGTCGTAGGTTGCCGACCTCTGAATTAGTGCACAAAATGGGGGCAATGATCTGAATAATTTGTGTAACGTTTTAGACGGCATGAGACTCAATTGTAACGGGACATAGACTTTCAAACTAATACGACTCCTTATGATTTATTTTAATGTAACTTATCTCTTTTTTTATCCGAAGAAGTTTTTTAAAAATGTAATAACTTGGTAAATTAACGCATTAGAACGTAGACGGTAGAGAGACACGCGAAGAATAACGCACAGGGCATAACTCAAAATATAGCGAAATGTGACTATGGACGTTCTTTTATTGTAGTTTTGTGTTGCCAGTGTTGTTGTCACAAATATAATATTGTTTGGACTGCTACGCTACATTGAGTTTGCGGACTTACACTACGGAACATGTTTCCGCAGACACTGAGAAATTACTCGAAGTCCTTGAAGAAATTGTTATAGATCTTTTCTTAACCAACGAATGTTCAAAATTAAAAGCTTGCTGGCACCATAATATATATAATAATAATATATAAGCACATTTTATGATAATAGCAAATAGACCATTTGCATATCGAGGTCTTGAAAATAGAACAGATATTCACTTGAGCTAATTGAAAAAGTAGATTTGCAAAAGGTGAATTGCGGATCACAAGACACAACCCATATAGCTTATAGCGGCTTTAAAAAAATATTTATTTATTGAAGGAATAAAGTATATTAATGTTCTTTCACGTGTTCCCTTGTCTATTCTAAAGACAACGTAATAATAGAAGTAATGAAGTAGAAATAAAAAAAAAAAAAACTGCCATTCAAATCACAACAGATTAACAACACTATTACACTGAATAGACTGTTTAAATCTAAGTTTAATTTGCTTGTCACATGAAAGCCGGGGAACAATTTCAAAGACCACCAACGGTGTGAAACGATATGCACCAGCTGTTGACTAGACAAGGAAGAACGCAAACGACGTTAAACTAGAATATAGATATGCAAAGACAAAAATATGTATAGGCATATACAGATAAGTTAAAAATAATATAAGTGTGCATAGTAAGAATTATCCTTCTGGTGCAAATGTCCTCAACCTTTTTTGGCTCACTACCCCCCCCCCCTTTCTACGTTCCTCTACCCCTTTTAGGAAATAAAAAAGTAACATTAAAAATAGTAACATTCCTTAAATTTCCAATGGCTAACATAGATAAGTGTGCATTATTTTATAGCTTAAAACGAGTTCATTAATAAACGTTTGTTTAATAGCTTTTAAATTTTAAATTACATAATTAATGAAACTAACAAATTACCTACACAAGAGGTGTTTAAAAAGTTAATATCAGTGCTAAACGTATTGTTAGTATTTTGTCTAAATTTTGTTACATTTTGGTTAGCAAATTCCTTAAATCTTCACAACCGTACTTAAAAACTTCTGCTGTTATAGTAACATAATCCATTTTCCCTCTAAATAGGATAAACGAAATGCAATAAAAACAAAATAATAACATCTTAACAATGTTGATACATTTTAGGTTTCAACGGCTATTCGTTGATATATATATATATATATATATATATATATATATATATATATATATATATATATATATATATTTAAAGTACATCTACATTTTGGTAATAGGAATAGCTACGATGTTGAAATTATTACTTTAAAAACGTTTGCACCGCCCACTTCGCCTTATTTTTGTAGTTATGATCTCTACGTTATTTGTTGTATCTCTCTACATTCAACGTTCTAAAACGTTAAGTTACCAAGTTATTATACATACAATGATGATATAGATAACTATTTAAATTAGAAGTAAATAAGTAGGAGTCGTATTAGTTTAAAAGTCTATATTCCGTTACTTGTAAGTCTCACCTCTTCCAAAGCGTCAGACAAATAATTCAACCTACTGCGATCATATTTATGCACTAGTGACTAGTCTATATTTTACTTTTAAAGCAATCTCTATTTTTAAAAGTTGTATCAAAGATAAGGGAATAGCCATTATGTACATGTCATGAACGTTGCGTAACAAACGGTCTTTGTTGTTCTGTCGTTAGGTGATGTCATTCTTAAAGTCACGTGTTTGAAAGCGTACATACTTTAAAAAATCGATACAAGTCATTTGCAAAAAAAAATAAAAAAATAATAATAATAAAGATCACATAACATGTGAGGCAGTTTTCAATGTCTTATTAGATATTTTTTTTTTTTTTTTTTTTGCAATTGACGTAAAAGTTACCATTTTTTTTACTAGATTTTCGAAGCGTCGTTAAAACATGTTTTTTTCTGGTTGCATTAATTGGCTTATTAATAAAGAATAAATAACGAAGCTTTTTTACTGACAGTATTTGATTCACATAATATAATTTACTTACAAAAAGGAAATCGACAACAAGCTACTGACAACAAGATACTGACAACAAGGTACTGACAACAAGGTACTGACAACAAGATACTGACAACAAGTTACTGACAAAACGGTGCTGACAACACGGGCACTGACAAAAAGGTACAGTTCATACTTTTCTATGGGATTTTATTCATTTAAGGGTTATACAAATATTATTTTAATGTGTGCAACTTCTGACATATCTATTTTATAATTAGAGTCTATATAAGTCTAAATTTTTAATTCAAGACAATACAGTTTCTCACAAAATACAAAATCACCAGGTTTTAAGAATGGTCCTGCCTATAAATCTGATTGATAAAATTTGTTTAGTATGACCTAAGCAAATTTGTCTTTTGCTACCTATAACTTATTTTGCCTGGGAGCGGGAGGGAAAAGGATGGGGAAGAAAACCGGTTTGAAATGGGATTTTTAGAAACGAAAAGTTTGAGAAAAAAAATATATTGACATCCCAAGTTCTACGGTTTACTTAAATAGAGTAATTAAAGTAATTAATATTACAAAAAAAAAAATGTTGAGTCTTTTTAAATCTATTGTATGGCATTTTATATTTATCTTCCGGTTTCGGTTTAGACCTAATGTGTATAAAAACTTTCAGTATCGGCTTCGGTTTCTTCCGAAAGTCAATTAATAGCTTTCGGCATAGTTTCGTTTTCGACCGAATCCAAAAATTTGGTAATAATATATATATTTAATGGTGTATTTGGACTGACTGCTTCACATCATCATTTTATAGGGTGATGGTGAAAAATATAAACAACACTATGTAACATTCCTGACAATATAGAACCTCTGGAAAAAACTTTTTTTGTTTTTAGATTTAGAATGAAATAAAATCATCTTATAGATGTGTTCCTTTATTATTGCATAATTCTCAAAACACAGAGGTAAAAGCACCGACTCCCCCTAAAATATAATTAATCCATAGGGCCGGTAAAGAACCGTTCACCAATTTCTGTGGCCATGGCATACTAGCGGATTGTGTTGCCAGCACATTCCTCTGCCGCCGTTACCTTTTCGCCCAATAAAGTCAGCTACCTATCAGAGCTGGGTAGACAACCAGGGACACACTCCAGACCAGGGAACAAATCCTAGCCTTGACCAGGATTCGAACTTAGGACCTTTAGTACGCCAGTCGAAATACTCGGCAACCGTGCCCCTAAAAATCGTAAGGAACCACATTTAATCTCTCCATAAGCCCTCCTGCTTTTCTATATAAAACAAATAACACCACCAAACCTTACTACGCCACTGGCAGGCAGCAGATCAATATGTTGTGACCATTGATTTGATACAATGTAGATCTATGTGCAGTTTATTTTGCTCTTAACAAAACACATTGTAGTCATTCGTTTCTCCGTCGTTTTGACGGGCATAACCACTAGTAATACCTAAAGCACTAACTCTAATTTAGAAATACAACACAATAACAACCTGTTGCAAGACTAGACCCGGACCACGGATGAACGTAAAACGCAATAATGTTCTTTATAAAAGGAGAGTCTGTAATATATGAGATAAGATAAGAAATATAGGCCTATTGCACAATTTATTGGAGGAAAAAAAAGTATTTTGTTTAAATAAAATTTCATGGATTTTATCATAGACTATAATATATAATATATAACAGTGTGGACTATTTTTTCTAATTATTGCAGAGTCTGTCGTGGCGGAAAAATCCAATTCTTGAGTAACAGTCTCTAAAAAATCCGTTGCACCTGTTTATGGACTTGAGTTTTTATCGTCATTTCTCTTCTTTTTTTCTCACCTGGGATGTTCAGTTATCCTGGCCTCGAAGGCATAGTTGGCCTATATTTATAATCAGGTTAATTTGTATAATCTTTATGAACCCGGACTAGGCCTCACTTCAAATCATATTAATCTCTAAAAGAACCCGATGTAAAAAGAAAGTAAAAGCCACTTGGCATTGTGTTGGCCACACTAACCCCTACTGTAAGAAACAGTTGAGACGAATACATTGTATACATATACACACTTCGAGAGAACAATCAGACTCGTATGCTATAAAGAATAATTGGCAATGACCAGCTCAAATGTTCGTCTTTCAAGAGAGATCTAATAAACTTTAAGATAATCCAGGTCTACCTAGCTCAATATATATAGTGCATAATACGTTGTTTAATAAGGTTTTTTAAAGTTACCTCTGAGTCAATTTACTGCTTCATGTTACACAAGAGCCTGATATAGTCTAAGCCGGAAAATAAAATATAGACTGGTTGGCGATAATGAATACAAATAAGTCGTAATATATACACAAATATACATAAGTGGGATATTTTACACGGGGGCGTTCGTTGCTACTGTCCCATTTGTGCTACGCTTGTTGGACACTTGATAAAACAAGGGCATCTTCATTTTTGATATGTTTTCTTTTGTTATTATTGAGAGATAAATGATGAAATTACAAATTGAATCATATTTCATAACTGTGCGTACTTGTATACATTTTATTTCATCAATTTTTACAAGTTCAAAGATCAAGGTCGTGTAAAGTGTAAATCTTGTTAAAAGTAACATTTTGTTCGCAAAGCAAAATTGTAGTCATAGTCTAACTATCGTACAACGCAAAAAAACTAAATTTTATTTTTATAATACATGCAAGCATTAAATAGGAATTTGTATACGAAGTGTGACACAAGTGGGACGCTAGCAGAATATGGGATAAGTTTTCTCACAATAAGCTTTATTAACTTTATTAAACAAACATATATTCAGCAGAGTTGTTCAAGTCTATAATTCCTATAAATAATTATTAAGCCACACAAACGATATAAAATTATATCATCCAACTGACTGGGTGTGTCTAACTCCTCGCCCAAGCGACAAGTCCTTCTTTTTTTTTTTTACATCTCCCTAGTAACCTTACGTCACAATCCCAATTCGTTCAATTGCTGTCTAATTATTAGCATTATTTTGCGAAACACTGTATTTATAGTTATATACATGCTACAGTATCGATTTTTAAGTCTTCCTATGTATGCATTGTTTTAAATGACGTCATTTCACCTAATTCTGGATTCTACTTCTTTAATTATAATTATTGCATAGGCCTATTATTTTAACAAGCCAAACAGAACTCATCTCAAATGCTTATTTACATTTATGTATAATTTCAGAATCATCTTTGACTTCAAACTCACATAAATTTGTAAGTAGCCTAAATTTAAAAAAAATAATTTTACATACGTTTTTTTAATTAATTTTGGTCAAAGTGGGAATGGTCAGAAGCGTATGAGGTCAGCACGGTGGAGCTGCCCAGTATGGGTCGGAGAAGTCAGCTTGAGTTAGGGTGATAGAGATGGACGTTCGTCTGAGAAATAAGCACACCTGTTGAAAAGATGTTAAGTTAGTGTATACCCTTGAATACGATTGTGAACATACCGTACATACGTAATAAATGGCTAGCTAAAACTGGTCTGGTATTAATTATTGAAAGTGAGAGAATAGAAGTCTAAGTCATAGTCAAATACTGAGACAAACAGACGTCTCCGAACATGCCATATTTAAACATCTAGAGACACTGTCAATAGTGTCAGTGACAGTAGAAATTACTGCTTTTTCGTGGTATCTAGATTTCAGGAAATGCACTATAGTAATCAAACATAACATTAGTTACTGCAATAAAATTTGGTTCAGGCAAAAAAATTGCAAAGAATTGAACATTCCCTAAGCTAAAGATTGCAGACTTAAATTGAACATTAAATTATACTAGAAGTGAAATCTTAAAAAAATTCTTTTCAGCGACTATGAATATCAATTTCTCATAACTCTATCATTGTTATAGTGAACTTCTTACAAAGTTAAAATAATTTATGAATAAATTCAACTCAAAGCCCAAACATATTGTGCATTACCTGCTTGTATAGAAATTCACCAATGCCCAATGCAAACTATATAGTACCAAACAAAATATAAAATTGCTTGTGAAAATATCCCGTACTTGTGAAATAAATTAACCCTTTATGACGCTACGTATATTTAAAGAAATAAGAAACAGCAATACGTGTTTCCTTGTTGAACTGGGTCGCCACACCCGACTAGGCATTGAATTAAGTTTATGCCTACTTTGTGTAAAAGATAAAAGGTAAGCTTACCAATATATACTTATTACATGTAAACATTGGTGCAGCCAACGGACAATGTATATAAAATATTATTATAACAAACCTAATGTAGAAATAATGTTGGAACTTACTAAACTCTAGATATTTACAATAACTTTTAAAAATAAGTAGATTCTATTAACGCAAAGATACTGCTGACTGCTTAAAAAAATATTATAAATATAGTTAAATAAATAATCTAGTTAGTTGATGCTATGAATGATGATCGGTTTCATGTATTTAGGTATAAGCTTTTTATAAATATTTCCTTTTGTTTCTCCGTTAATGTGATCTTGAAGTTGAAGTGATGTTACGTCAGGTTTTGATAAGAAAAGTTTAAGTTGGATCAAAAACAGTGTATTGTATATATTGTATTTATTTATTTATTTATTATACCATAAAATTGTTTTTTTTTATTGTACTTAAAATGAATTATCGCCCTTGCATTTATATCTTATGGTACCTAAAATTGAACTAATTATTATAACTTCTTTTTTTTTTTGGAAACATTCTGTAATATTTACTAATGTTATAATTATCTAGTTATGTCTTCGACCATTGTGTCACCCGGACATGTAATGGGTTGCCTGAACGAACCAGAAAACTAAAAAACGTATCATTTCATCAAACCCTAATTATATTGCAACGGAAAAGCGTACGGCGCAATAAGTTTTGTTAGTAAAGAATGTGCTTATATCATCTTATATATTACAGACGCTCCTTCTATAAAGAAGATCATGGCGTCCTACGCGTATCCGTGGTCCGAGTCTAGTCTTGCATTTACATTAGTATTTAAAAAAAATGTTAAGTTACTTGTTTTACTGTGTTCAGGAATCGCATTTCATGCCATGATGCCACTCTGGACGAAAGAGTATTTATTGGCATTTATTCTCGAATAATGCACAAAGAAAGTGTTTTTTGTCTTTATGTTTATCTGAGCATTGCCACGTGTTGTTATTGCATTGTATCTCTAAATTAGAGTAAAATGTCTCTGTAGTTTAAAAATAATAAGAAGATAGACACTAAATATAAAAAATAATACAATTGTTATATACAAAATTATTTTTTGTTGTTGTACATATTTAGATAGCGTTGTATGGATTGGCGCAAATGACATTGATGTAGAAGGGACTTTCATTTGGGACCACGACAAATCACTCGTGAACTCTTCGCTGACTGGACTGTGGGCTTTAAGAGTACCAAGCAGTTTTTCGGCTTCGTATGTTTGCGGCGAGATCAACAACATCATTTAATGTCTATGCCACAAGTTGCACCGATTTGTGCGGAACGCTATGCATGGAGATGCATAAGTATAGGCCTACTTATCAATCTGTTGATAATTTAAACTAACAAAACTGTATAAAACATTGTGAAATGATAACAATTGAGTTGCCTTTAGAGACTATATACTTTTGTATATACTTTTCATAAATACACTTTAAACATTTAATACTAGAAAAAAATAGATGTACGTAACAATAAATTATATATTTGAATAAAAGCTAAAGATCCCGGCGTTGCCAGGGGGTAAAATACAACCGGCCTGTATAAGCTAGCCTACAAATGAAAATTGTATTAACTAAAATGAACAGTAAGCTATAGATATAGTTATTGTGGCTGGTTGGGTTATAAGATCCAACCTGGACACATAATCACCATGTATACTTTATAAGTTGTTGATTCTATTTGCACGTGAGCCTCACGTGTATCGTGCCTTTCTATATGATTAAATATTATCTTAAATATTTGCCTGTTATTGTTATCATCGCTTGTAATTGTTAAGCGCATAGAACTGATTGCGGGATATGCGCTATATATATAAGCTTCATTTATTATTATTATTATTATTATTAATTAAATGACTGTATTATGTTACACTGTTTTGAAGGCAAGCTCGTGTGTATACTGTTTCCTTCTCATAAGAGTAGTCTATATAAGTAAATAAGAAATGAATTCTTCTATTTCTATTATTTGTTGGCTACGATGAGCCGGAGTACTGTGCTAGAAATTAACGTATTAACCCTTACAGTCCCGGGCTCGTATATAGCGGAACTGAAGGCAGCATAGATAGAAGTAGGACGGTACGGGAAGGATTAATGATCAAATTTATATTTAATGTGTATTGAATTCCATTGTATGTACGGTGTTATTTCTTTGTGTAGATGTTTTGAGTATACACGACACATATACTACACGACGACAATTAAACAAGTAACTAGAAAACACAAGCGAAAACGCTAGATTCTAAAGCTTATTAACCCTTACGTCCCGGGCGCGTATATAGCGGAACTGAAGGCAGCATAGATCGAAGTAGGTCGGTACGGGAAGGGTTAACATGAAGTCTGCATATACCGTTGCATAAAAATCATGCATATTTCTAGGTACATTGTCCAACGACATAAATAGCGAGCTTATGTAATAGAATTAGTGTTTCGGGCAACTAGTAGGGCCAGAATGGCCAGGAGTGCACACTCCTTTCCGTCCGACCATCTACTGTAGACTGCCGTAAAACTAAATTACGTTTTACAAAGACAACAATTAAGTTAGATTAAAACTATAAAAGGGGAGGGGGGGGGGGTAATAAGATTGCCACCAGGATTACGTGTGCGATTTTTAGACATGTCTGCTCACTTCATCGATTGATTGACATTTGGGGAGATGGTAAGTAGGTAGTGGGAAGAATGGGATTGAGTTGGCTAATGGACATCTAAAGCCATGCGTTTCTGTCCGGAGTTTGCTTTCTGCACGGCTCGCTTATTACGTTACAGAGCGAATTTGACCAGGGGATCAAACCTTTAGATGGATTTTTTTGTATGCATGTTATTTTTCGTTGGTAGAGGCAGTGAGGAGGGACAGGAATGGGTGTGTAGGTCAGCGGTGGTGGGCTCAAGCATGATTGAGTCACGCATGACCTTGGTGTGTTTCCCAACTGTTCGTGGGGGTAAAGCAATCACGCGCTACACGGTTCAGAACGGTATATAGACTATTAGAAATGTTAGCAATGACAATAGCAACAATATAGTTATAAGCAGTGCTTTTTTTGTGACGGTACTCACTGGTACGGCGTACCGGCACTCTTTTCAATGTGGGGAAAAAATTATTACTTTTCTTGTATATTAACTGTTTTTATTAATTTATTATATTATTAATTTGTTAAAATTGAATTTTTTTTTTTAAATTGCGCGCAATAAGTATTAAAATATAAAATGCGAAACTGCTTTAAGTTAGTCAATCCATCACTGAGTACCGGCACCTATTTTATTTACAAAAAAAGCACTTGTAATAAGCATGCTAATGAGATATGTATATTGTTACGAATGTCGGTAATAGATGAATGACTTACCAGAGCATTGACCTTTGTCTATAAGTGCGTATTAGATATTAAGAGAGGCCAAGGTTTGACCTCTATGCTCTGAGGGCAGTTTAAATAAAATAAAGTTGTTCAACCGCGTCATAATTGAAGGTTAGATTCTGGATCGCAGTATCCTATAGCGCAGTGGAATTGAAATGCGTATTAGGACCCTGTAGAATCTTCGATACTAGTTTTCTTTGTAAAGTCCCTACCTCCTTAGAGTTAGTTCAGTTTGAAAGTTTGTAGAGAGAAGTCGCTATATTGATACTTGTATATTTTATTAAATTTCATGAAACTCTTATATTCGCCATCTGTTTGATGCATTTACGTAAAGTTTATATTGAGTCTACAATTTAAATAAAATTGTTTATTCAACAACTTGAGTTGTTTGATATATATTTGTTGAAAGAAAGGTGTTGAAGATAATTATACCGAATATAACTACATTACTGCATAGACCTGTCAGTCAAGGAACCCCTAGCTTGGACTACAGATCAGCAGAATTAGAGATTTCTAATAAAAATACAACTAGTCTTTGAATCCGATTAAACGAGTCGTAACAATATATTCATTAAAATAATTAAAAATTAAGTAATAAATACATTTAAATGTGAAATATAGGAAAAAGGAAAAGAAAGACTCAAACCTATTCTAATCAGACATTCAAAGGTGGCATATAATGTCAGTGATTTGTAAGTACAGACAATTACGATTATATTATCTTAAAAGAGCAGATTATATTTGAAACTCCTCGATTTCGTGCGGTGTTAATCTTGTTAGAGACCCAGAAAACCGCAGATATTTTTTTTTTACTGAAGACATTTAGGAAAGTAATATTGTAATCGGGTTAAAAATAGGTAAGTCGTTTTCTTTAACAGAAAATACTAAATTGCATGCAATACTTTTAACTTGTACGAGCGGGGGAAGGGGGGGGGGGGCGAGAAGCACACACACATGTGTTATAGCATTTAGAATGGTATGCATAAAGTAGACTTAGTAACATTGACAATATACATGAATGGAAACTAATGTCAATAACTGTCATATAACAAAAAGAAATATACTTATGGGCATGCAGAACATATACATATATGTAAATAAAATTCAATGCAAGCTAAATACTTTAATAATTAAATATAGGAGATAGAAAGCAAAGACACATTCTTACTCCAGTCAGACATTTAATAGTGGTACATAGTGTCAGTGGTTTATACGTACAGATGATATGATTATAGTATCTTATAAGAGCGGATTACATCTAAAACCTTCGTTATTTGCGTGTGACATTAATCTTGTCCAATACGTCACAGTTGTTTTTAACATTTTTCTATGTAGTTTATACAGGCCATTTTTATTTTTCCCCGGGTAACGCCGGGAAATTTAGCTTGTAGCCTATTATTAAAGTCCTTAAACAATCGGAAACAGTCATTCCTTACTATGACTATCAGAAATGTATAATGAATAGTTTTGTTTTTAATAACTAGATCTAATACTTAGAAGACAAAATAAACTATATGCATCTTATATTGCATGACTTCTTAATCTCAAAATTGTACTTAAATTGCTTACCAAAAAATGTATCGGTACATTATAGTTGTTATTGGCTAGTTGATTTATTATAACGTAACATTTTTAGGAACTATTAAAAAAAACAAAGTCCATAGTGCTGCCCTACATGTTAGGAACAAAGTCTATAACCGCTTCGCATTCGTTTAACATAAACTAAATATTGAATACAAACTATCTAAAGCAAAGCACATTAGAAAGTAATGTATGTAAGTTATTGGTAAAAGTTTAGAACGTCATAAACTCCAATATCTGTTGGCTGTGATATTACCAGACTTTCTTTTATTTCTTTAAAAAATATATAACAATGTATGTATGTATACATTTATTAATTTGTAAACCAGAAATGTTTTTTAAATTAGACAAAACATAAATTAATAGACATTATAATTCATTATAGACTGCACATCAATAATCTGCGTCATAAATATTATGGATTATTTATTAAATATTTTCCATTGAAACGCTTGTAAAATTGTAAAATAAAAAGTTTTTTTTTTAAAGTTTATAAAACATACAAATGGACGTATTACAGTGTAAATGTATAAGTGATTGTTAACAGCTAGTGCAATAACAAATTATTTTAAGTGTGTTAAAAAGAAACTAAACAAAACCTTATTGCATTTTGAATACCTAAAAATGTTCATATAATATCAATACCAAAATAGTTAGATGTAATTTAAATAGATGTAAAAAAAAAAAATTATTAAAATAGAGTATAGGGTCTAGTCAAGAACATGTAGGCCTACTATGTTGTAGCTGGCATGACTTTGGGGTTGGTTCATGTTATCCTTTTTTTATCTTTTGCGGAAATAGGAACTTAGTCTAATTAACTGTAAGGTTTAAACTGTATTAGAGCCATCCTAGTTCTATTTAAAAGAGCAGATTAAGGACAATAATTGGTGTTCCGCTGTAAATGTACATATTTATAGTATAGAATGGTACATGCATTGTTTTATTTTTTAAAAAAAGGAAAGTGCTGTAAGAATGTTCTTCTTTGAATAGGAAGAAATATTTTGAGAAAAAAACTCCTAGAATTTAAATCACATACTTTTCATGTCACTAACTAAAGGAGTTTCAATATAGTCCTTTAAATACCAAAACATAGAGAAAAGGAAGAAGGTAGAGCTTTACATTGAACATAACCGTTTTAACACCAAAGCAACATGTGGTGTTCGGATCAGCAGCCGTTGTCGTGCGTTCATTCGTTGTCATGGCAACATCTCCTGATGTTGTCACTGCAGAGGTTGTAGATTTCGCTGTTGAAATGCTGGCGGTATTGGTCGATGTTAAACTCGTGGTAGCCGTAGTAGCTGTTGGTGTAGTTGTCTCGGTTGTTGGTGTAGTTGTCGCGGTTGTTGGTGGAGTTGTAATGGCTGTTTCTGTAGTCGTGGAAGTTGTTTCTGTAGTTGTATTTATAATAGTAGCTGAAGAACAAAATATGTATACATAATTTATTGCCTTTCTTAAAATAAAAGTTATTAAAAATAAATAAATAAGGGTAAACAAAAATATATATTCATAAAAACTCATCTCATCAAAAGTTTCAACATCTACATTTTTTTGTTGTTACATTTTGAATTTTCTTGTAGACTTCTTCAAAATATCTGTAGCATGAACTATTAAAACACCATAAATTTCACCGTATGACCCTAAGAGTTAGGCACATAAAATAAACATTTAAATAATGCGAATTCTATATTAACAATGAAACACAATAAGAATCGTCCACAAAGTTTAAATACATAAGATAGACATTTAACAAATGTACATTCTATAATAGCTACTTACGGGTATACATACAGAGGGATGAGCAAGTAGATACACAATCTTCCACGGATAGAGCTGTTTGGGTCAGATATTGTAAAATAATTACGCAGTCTCTATCTTGTACACGAGGTTCACCGCTATACCAGAGGGATGCCAGGTCAGACGAAGCAGAGGAATTGTCGTAATACCAAATATACTTCCCTTCCTCATCGATGTCATTAGCGCCAATCCATGTATCAGTTTCTGAAAATTGAAAAATATTTAATTAGCTAATTAATAAGATATAAGGCACTGTAGCCGAGCGGCAGCGCGTTCGACTGGCGAGCCGAAGGTCCCGGCTAGAATCCTGGTGCAGGCTAGGATTTTTTCCCGGGTCCTTTGGAAGGTGTCCCTGAGTCTACCCAGCTCTGATGGGTACCTGACCTTAGTTGGGGTAAAGTAAAGGCGGCTATGCATAGTGCTGGCCACACAATCACCTAGTATGCCGTGGCCATAGAACCTGGTGAACGCTGCTTCATCGGACCTATGGATCAATTCGGTCCGACGGGAACTTTACTTTTTAATTAATAAGGTATTTAAACAGTCAACATATAATCACGCTAAGATATAAATGGACATTTAATCACACGACGCTTAAAACACGTTTGTTTGTGTAAAACAAACAGATCCCTTTTATGTACAGACGGGAGTGAAACAGTGATGCGCCCTATCACCCACCCTTTTTGCTCTTGCAAAATACTGGATACTTCAGCAGACAACACATGGCAAGCGTCAAGGCATCCAATGGTCTCTCTCCTCAATACTAGTAGACATTGACTACGCAGACGACATAGCACTCCTATCCAGCAGACATCAAGATATTCAAACAAAGACAAGCAGTCTGAATGAGATAGCAAGCACCATAGGACTCAGGTTAAACAGACAGAAAACAAAGATAATGAGAAACAATAAGACTATCAACACCCCTGTCACAATAGACGAGGAAGAAATAGAGGATGTTAAGGAATTTACCTACATAGGCAGTAAAATGACAACAAATGGCGACTGCGAGCTGGAAATCAATAGCAGAATCAGTAGGACAAAACAGGCCTTTGCTCTGCTTAGACCCATATGGAGGACGTCGAGCCTTGGCCTCCAAACAAAAATAAGGATATTTAAGAGCAATGTCCACAGCGTCCTGCTGTATGGGTCGGAGTGCTGGAAAACCAAAAATACTATAGAAAGGGAACTAGAGGTGTTCCAGACACAAAGCCTTCGGCGCATCCTCAAGATCGTCTAGCCAAACACGATATCAAATGAGGATCTACGTGAGAAAACAGGAGAAATCCCTTTAGCAGAGAGCATCTCAGCAAGGAGAGGGAGATGGATAAGACATGTCTGCAGAATGTCAGCCGGCTCCCTCCCCAGGACAGGCCTGAGATGGACCCCCCAGGGAAAAAGGTCGAAAGGCAGACCAAAAGGAAACTTGGAGAAGGACGGCGGAAAGAGACTTAAAGGCTTCAGGCCTGAACTTGGAAACAGCACCTCGAGTTGCAGCAGATCGAGACAAATGGAGATCCCTGGCTTCCGCCTCAAGCGCCAGTCGGCACTGAGAGGACAGAGAGAAAACACATTATAACTGCTATACTGGTCACAATGATAAGGGCAAAGAATGGGTAGATGTGGGGCAGAGAACGAGAGAAGTTTTTTCTCTATGTATATTTGAGATATAATGTTCACAAATATTGACAGAGTAAAACAAATGTATATAAATGAAGAAATATAGATGAGAAGAAGATGTAACAAAAGAAGAAGAAGTAAAGAGGAACAGTTATAGTCTAGTGTCAATTAAAATGACAAAAATGAGATAGATGGAGCATGAGACCAACAATAGCTTTTGTCTGTATGCATGTACTATAAGTATAGTGTTTACATGTACTATAAGTATAGTGTATGCATGTACTATAAGTATAGTGTTTACAGCCACTTAAATGGCAAAGAAAGGGAAACAATAGACAAAGTTATAAATACTGGTTCGTACGACATATAAAAGAATGGGTGCAAGGATGAGAGTATGTTCACGTTTGTTATCAATATTTACACAACAAAGTGAGAGAGAAAAATATCAGAGAGAAAGAGAAAGAGAGAGTAATGAATATCTTTTTTTCATATGTTATTAACATAGAATTATGTCCGTTAAAATGTTGGAGAAAACAATTATGAAAAAGGTGAGAGTCATACATATAAAATGGAGAATAAAAGTATGAAAACAGAGGTGTTCCCATAGGCCTGTTGATGCCATGTAGGGCACAGGTGTTCTATTAGGTTTATTTACGCCATGTGGTTACTTAATCGCCTTCTTCTTTAAAAAAACAAGTTATGTAGATTTCTTTTTTCCGATAATAATTATAATGTCAAAGATTAAATTGAAACTTTTCTATATAATCTAATTTCACCTTTTGGAACATAACTTTGATTATCCCTATCAAAACTATATATTAACCCTACCTGTACCGACCTACTTCTATCTATGCCTTCAGTTCCGCTATATACGCGCCCGGGACTGTAAGGGTTAATAATATATGAGTGTAATACTCTCACCCTTCTACCCTTTCTACCCAGACTTTTTACGTGTATGGCAATTTGCATAAAATGGTACAAAAACAAATGTGTCAATAATTAAAAGTATGTCCGGGTATTCAAATGTAGTGTGGTTCCGTCACTGTGTTTAAGTGTCGTGTGGTTCAGTGACTGTGTTTAAGTGTCGTGTGGTTCAGTGACTGTGTTTAAGTGTCGTGTGGTTCAGTGACTGTGTTTTAGTGTCTTGTGGTTCAGTCACTGTGTTTAAGTGACGTGTGGTTCAGTCACTGTGTTTAAGTGTCTTGTGGTTCAGTCGCTGTGTTTAAGTGTCGTGTGGTTCAGTGACTGTGTTTTAGTTTCGTGTTTTTTCAGTGGTTGTGTTTCAGTGTCGCATGATTTTGTTGGCGTGTTTAATAATAATAATAATAATAACGGTGCTTATATAGCGCATATCCCGTTGGTGGCAGTTCTATGCGCAGACGACAGTTACAGAATACAAACAGACAACGAAATATGTATTAATACGCTAATTCTGCTGGCGAAATAGGTGAGTCTTCAGCCGGCTCCTGAAGGTGTCATAGCTAGGGATCTGGCGTAGCTGTAGTGGGAGCCTAGGAAAATGAACGTTCGCCAGCGGACACTAGCCTCACACGAGGGATCCGCAGAGTAAGCGCGTCAGAAGCCGAACGAAGTGGGCGGGACTGGGTGTAGAGTTCCATACAAGAGCGAAGATAATCTGGGGCGCAGTTATTCAGGCACCTATAACAGAGAGAAGCCAGCTTATATGAGATCCGGTTGTTGATGGGTAGCCAGTTTAAGTGTTGGCACAGCAAAATGTGGCATTTTAAGGGTTAAGGGCTGTGGTCGTTTATTTTGTTATAGTGTATATGAATAAAATAGTACACGTTTCAAATATCAATTCATTGTGTAGGTGGCTATAAGCACTTTTGTACTCACCAACAGGAATATTCTTTGTAGCTTCATTCATCTGAGCCTGAGAGTTGAACTTGGCCAGGAAAGCGTCCAAACTTGAGCAATAAGTCTTGACAAACAGAAATAAATAGTTTGTACTTAAAAATAGTGCAAACCTTAGCAACTTCTAAAGTCTTAGCAAGAAGGATCAAACATGATAGTCTTTATTTTTATATTTTAACTTTTAACAAAGAAAACTTGATAAATGGTGTAAATGCAAAGACTACTGATAGTCAGTATAGTGGCCATAAATCTAATTTTTTTAATAATTTGAAATGTAATAAACTTGGTTTGAAAAAATGGTAGATCTATATTGAGTTACGATTTAGCATTTATACAATCTTCGTATGTGCAAACTCAATTATTAATTTAGTGACAAAAGACTATGTTTCAGAATATTAAAAATGACGTGGCAGTTTTTTTAACGCAAATTTTAATAGTAATATTTTTATTTCTTATCTTATCTTATACATTACATAAGCTCCTTCAATAAAAAAGGTTATTGCAAATATATACGATCTAGCGTAGTAAATTTATATGTTGTAATGTATTCGACAAACAGGACCTTTTTGAAAAAAAAAAATAATAATTAAATATATAGCCTAAGCTTTAATCAATTCTCAAAATGTGTTCAAGAATAAAATAGCATGTGATAAATATAAAATAATAATAAAACTAATTTAAAATATATACATATAAATATAAAAAAGTATATGTTGATGAAACCACAGAAATAGAAAAAGGGGTTTAATATGTTTATGTAGATTTATACTAACTAAAAACATTTTGTTGAAAGACATTTTACTGTTGCCTCCTGTCATGTTCGCTTAGTTGCATCATATTTAAAACATATTCCTTTACAGGAACCCAATCAGCTGACCGGCAAGTTACTGGAAAATTAGATTGCAACAATTGCAAATATATATATAAATGTTGTATTGATTGAAATAATTCAATAAGTTAACAAAGTTATATACATTATATACATACAGACATGCAGACAGACATACATACAGACATACAAACATACAGACATGCAGACATACAGACATACAAACATACAGACACAGAGGGATAAAAAACTCAAACTAATGACAAATAGTCTTACAATCATCTCCATGAGTAAAGAGAACGAGGCAAGCCAACACTGTTTCTACGGCGACAAGAAATATACTTGGTGTCATCTATAGAATTGATTGAGAACACCTGACCCAATGAAATTATAAATCAATTTTTTTCAAATAAATTACAACCACGGTATATTTTATAATTTGAAATAATATATTATCTTTCTCTGTTTAAACGTGTTCTATAAATATTTTTTTTCAATTTGCTAATTTGAACGTTTGTTTTAGAAAACGAAAATTGTAAAAATGTTTGTCAGTTAAAATTAAAAATTAAAAGTTAAAATTATCATCGCATTTACGTATGAAGTCTATGATTAAAATGTTAAATACAATGAAGTTAACAGTGACAGTGGTATCCTTAAGTTTCATTTATAGTGCAGAGTTTTGTGGAATTTTTAAAGCCAACAGTGCACATTGCTATTTTTAGAAGGGAGTTAAATCAATCTTGTTTGCCTTAAGTATTGGCGTTTGTATTTGTCCCCCTAGGCGAAATTTAAAAACAAAGCTGAAGAAACAGTTCCTTATAAACAATCTTTCTTGTTATAAATTAGTATTCCTGTTCCGACAAGACACATTGATAGATTTCATTGGACTTTTATTATATAGATAAATTAAAAATGTGTTTGAAAATATTTATCATAGACCAATATCTTAAATTAAGTCAAGGCGCGATTCTGTGACAGTTCTCCTGCGTCGGCTCTATTGGCTCCCTGTGAGAGCTAGAATATAATACACCAGCGCAATCATAACAAAGAGATGCCGTCCTATCTCAGGGAACCAATTAAAACATAATATGTTCCGCAAAGAACACTTTGTTCTGCCGACTCCTCGATTCTGGAGGTGCCCCGTTTCTATCTGACGATCGTTGGCCTGAGAGAATTATCAATAACTGGCCCAAAAGTATGGAATCTACTTCCCAGCCAACTCTGGCGAACAAGTTCTATCGTCACTTTTAAATAGAACTTGAAAACACATTATATTAATATTTACCTTCGTTAAACATTTGTTACACCCATACTGATTTAATTGTATATTAGGTCGGTTAATGCTACATTAATTTGCTTTGTCCAATGTTTGTAATGTTTTAATTAATTAATTAATTATTAGATTTCTATCCTTTTCCAGCAAAAAGAATTATATCGATGTTCTTGGATGTGTGTTGCTCAATGTTAAATGCTCTCTGAGTTAACATAATGTTTGTTGGCAGCGCTATACAAATATAATTATTATTATTACACTAATAAATGTATTAAAAAATCAAACAAAAGTTGTCGAAAAATAATACTTACAATCAATAATAAGCGATAGTCAATGTGAAATCAAATGCTAAAAAAAAATTCTACAATCTTAATGAAGCTTTGAAAACTGCCTCACATGTTATACGCTCTACGTTTGTTTGCAAATAAAAAACTTATAAAGATATTTCTCTATGTACGTTTTTAATCACGTGACTATAAGAATGACATCACTTAGCGACAAAAAAAAACAAACAAAGACCGCTTTTAATTGAACGTGAACGACGTGTACATAACGATGTTTCTATTAACGTTTGCTAACAATCTTAAAACTAGACATTGCTTGACAAATATCACGGCTATAACTGGAATCATTTAATCTGGTGCTGTTAAAGACGATCTCAAAAGTAACGGAACATTACCTTTTAAAAAAAATACGACTCCTAATAAATTGTTTTTTTTTTCAATGAAGTCAAATTCAAAGCCGTGCATAAAAAGATTAATACAGGGCTGCCTTTCCACAACAATTTTTCTCAGTAACAATAACCTTAATTGTCAGTAACATGACCCTCTTGTGATAACACTTTAATAAAACACTGAAAAATAATTTTCTAACAATATATAATCAGACCCTCGCAAACACACACATATATGTGTGTGTGTGTGTGTACTATATACAGCAAAGCGAGTGTCATTTTTAAAAGGACAGCATGTGGTCAGCGAGTGGCATTCGGGCAGAGAATGGGTCAGATGAACAATACAAAAAACGTCTGTGACTTTTAGGAAAACATAAAAACGTAGACAGATACCAATTATTATTATAGTTTGAATATTTTTTTCAACACCCGCGCTAGCCAATTCACAGCAGTGCTCTTGTTGTCAGTACATTGTTGTCAGTACCTTGTTGTCAGTACATTGTTGTCAGTACCTTGTTGTCAGTTCATTGTTGTCAGTACATTGTTGTCAGTACTGTGTCGCCAGTATCTTTTTGTCAGTACCGTGCTGTCACTACCGTGTTGTCAATATATTGTCGTGTTGACAGTACCTTGTTGTCATTATCTTTTTGTCAGTACCTAGTTGTCAGTATCCTGTTGTCAGTACCTAGTTGTCAGTATCCTGTTGTCAGTACCTTGTTGTCATTACTATCATCTAGCACTGGCAATTTTCGGAGCGAATATTTAATATTTCTTTTTATTTTGGGAGTTCGTTTTTTTAAGTTGATTAACTCGTGCCTCATTTAACTGTCAAATTTGACCTACCAGGCCGTTGCTAAGTTGAATGTAAGACGTAAGCTTAAAAAATACATTTAAACATGTTTGTTTTCATTATAATCCAAGATACGTCAATATCCAGACATGGGGTTTGGCAGATCGATCACTGTGTACTTTAGCGTTCAAATTTGTTTTGATTTTTTGTTTAGGCGTCAACTGTTGCAACCTTGAATATAATTGCTTATCAGACCGAGGCGAAAACGCCTTTTAGATTCGATTGATATTTATTGTATTAATCTAACACATAATGACACCAAGTCCCTTACAAATCGAAAAACAAAAATCGCCTTCGTGTAAGTTGACTGGAACAGTTCCAAGAGGCCATGGTGCCTTAAGTTAGTCAACAGCTGTGCCGACACGATACGCTCCAGGACCTTTGATAGGAACGGCAGGTTGGAAACTGGCCGGTTAGAAATGTACTTTGGGGAAAAGTGGGGCAGGTTTGAATGGCATGTTCTGCATTTCTTTTTTGGAAGGGAGCCGTTTGGCAGGGGCACTTTTCAAGGTAATTAATTTCCACCATAAGGAAACTAATAAATTAAGCCTTTAAAATCAATAAATCAACAAATCGAACGAACACTAGTTACTTATGTTTTATTTTTACACGTCGTACTTTGCAAAATATGTGTTTCTATTTTATATTTTCATTTAACATTTACAATTACAATTATGGTGTAAAGAGTTAAGTAGTAGTGTTGGGTAAGATTTAGGTATCATTTCTTCAGCCCCACCTAGAGGATTAATCACTCTTCCTCCGAGGATTAATCATCATAATCCTCTCGATAGATGTTCAACCTTCCCGACATTCATCCTCACACTGTGGCATGACCTCCGAACAATTGACATTTCATGACCTCCTCCTCCACCCCCTTTCTATAAATGTTTATTGTTATCCGTTCCCCCCTACCCCTGTGTATTAAGATGACTTACGTTAGCTATAGGTCTTACCTCCCTCCGACCCCCTCTGGTGGTCATTTATTCAGGACATTTTTAAATAATGTTTTTTTTTTCTCTCGATCCATGAAGTATATTTATAAAGCGTTTCTTTTTAGTTTATTAGTTCACTTTATACGTATGATATAAAAACAAATCGATAAAAGTGCTGTCAGCGGTTCTGAAAATGTTATTATATTTCTATAAGGGTGTTTAATGATATAATTTTTTTAAAATTATATATTTCAATGCGTCCTTATCTTTGAACTGTCTTATTAGACGCAGTTTTAATGACTTAAGTTCCGTTTTTTTTTATTAGACATTTTTTTAATTTTTGAATACACAAAGACCTTGATGTTCAAAATGTATTTTCTATTATCATAAAATGTGTATAATATATGTTTATACGTTAGTTATTTATTTTTTGTGTTGTTGTTATTAGCATCGGTTGTAACTTTGGCTACTCTATATTTAATGCGATTCCTACAATGGTTTAAAAATTATTAATTATTATAATTAAATTATATATTATAAATATATATATATATATATATATAGATAATTATAAATTATAGCAAACAAATATGTCGACGTCATACAGTACTTACCAACAACAACGACAACAACAGATCTAACATTTATTAAGAGAAACAAACATATTTTTCTTCCCAAAGTGTATTTACATATCGCCAATACATAACTAAACTTGTAGCATAATCTCATTTAATGTTTTACACGAAGAGTCGGCAACCTTTTGATAATAGTGTGCCGAAGAGGGATTTCAAATTCATTCAGCGTGCCAGGAGGCTAACATGTATCCTACTCTAGCACTCAATTTCTTTTTTTTCCGCCTTCCATTGAAACTTGCTTAGCGTGCCAAGTTTGACACGCATACCGTAGGTTGCCGACCCCTTTATCTTTACATTATTTTTTACTATTTGCCCCGATAGCCTCAGTTTTTGACTGATTCGGGTCTTTCTAAAGTAAAACACCACTTGTTTGTTTGTTTGATACCGATTTGTAATTATAAAATCTAGACATTTGAAAAATAATTGTAAAAATTGACAAAACAAAATTGTTACTCAGTGTTCTGAGTCTAGTTTTGCGTGTATATTCTCTTCTTACATGACCCAAGGAATGTTCAAAAGATTATGTTTCCGTTTCGTGGCACCAACTTTTTAGGACTAACATCAAAGTGGACTTCCATATCCAGTGCATTTCTCGTTTCGCACATAGGCCTATTAGTAACGGTACCGCTGCGACCGGTTTCTTACTCGGCCAGTGCCATGTATCAAGATAAGATTACGTCATTATTGATTTGGTCCTTGCAAAGCCCCAAATTGAATATATGGTGTAAAATAAGCAGTGGCCTCACATTGGGGAGGCCAGAGGGGTCTTATGCACGGGGGCGACACTTCAGGAAGGGTGGGGGGCGGCAAATATAGCTAAGTTCATACCACAAATTTTAGATTACAATAATTTAATTATAATAATTAATAATTTTTGAACCATTATAGGAATCGCATTGAATATAGTGTAGCCAAAGTTACAACCGTTGCTAATAACAACAACAAAAAATAAAGAATTAACGTATAAACATAATATATATATATATATTTTATGATAATAGAAAATTATAAGTTGAACATCAAGGTCTTTGTGTATTTCAAAATGTAAATATATCTAAAAAAAACAACGGAATTTTAGTAATGAAAAATGCGCCTAATAAGACAGTTCAAAGGTAAGGAGCCATTGAAATATATATTTAAAAAAAAATATCATTAAACACCCTTATAGAAATATAATAACATTTTCAGAACCGCTGACAACACTTTTATCGAATTGTTTTCATATACATACGTATAAAGTGAACTAATAAACTAAAAAGAAACGCTTTACAAATATACTTCGTGGATCGAGAGAAAAAAAACAACATTATTTAAAAATGTCCTGAATAAATGACCACCAGAGGAGGTGGGAGGGATGTAAGACCTATAGCTAACGTGAGTCATCTCAATACACAGGGGTAGGGGGGGAACGGATAGAAAGGGGGTGGAGGAGGAGGTCATCAAATGTCACGTGTACAGAGGTCATGCCACAGTGAGAAGATGAACGTCGGGAGGATAAACAGCTGTCTAGAGGATTATGATGGATAATCCTCAGAGGAAGAGTGATTAATCCTCTAGATGTGGGTAGGGAAATGATACCCAAATCTTACCTAACACTTCTACATCTGTACTCAAGACAGTTTCCATTTGTTTGGATCAATAAAAAAATATTATCGTATCTTATCTTAGCTACTTATAACTTTACACCATAATTGTAATTGCAAATGTTAAATGACAATATAAAATAGAAACACAAATTTTGCAAAGTATTACGTGTAAAAATAAAACATAAGTAACTAGTGTTCATTCGATTTTTTGATTAATTGATTTTAAAGGCTTAATTTATTCGTTTCATTATAGTGGAAGTTAATTACCTTGAATAGTGCACCTAACAAAGGTCTTGGAGCGTATCGTATCTGCAAAGTTGTTGACTCACTTGAGACACCATGGCCTCTTGGAACAGTTCCAGTCAACTTACAAGAAGGCGATTTTTGTGTTTCGATTTGTAAGGGACTTGGGTGTTATTATGTGTTAGATGTTAGCAAAAAGTATCAATCTAATCTAAAAGACGTTTTCGCCTCGGTCTGATTAGCAATTATAGTCAACGTTTCAACAGGTGACGCTTAAATCAAAACAAGTTTGAACGCTAAAGTACACAGTGATCGATCTGCCTACCCCATGTCTGGATATTGACGTATCTGGGATTATAATGAAAACTAACATGTTTAACTTTATTTTTCAAGCTTACGTCTTAAATTCAACTTAGCAACGGCCTGGTAGGTCAATTTTGACAGTTAAATGAGGCTCGAGTTAATCAACTTAAAAAATTATCAACCAAAAAAAAAAAGAAACATTAAATATTCGCTCCGAAAATGACCAGTCCTAGCTGATGATAATACCTACAAGGTACTGACAACATGATACTGATAACTAGGTACTGATAACAAGATAATGACAAAAAGGTACTGTCAACAACATACTGACAACAAGGTACTGTCAACGCGGTACTGACGACAATATATTGACAACACGGTACTGACAAAAAGATACTGGCGTCACAGTACTGACAACAAGGTACTGACAACAATGTACTGACAACAATGTACTGACAACAAGGTACTGACAACAATGTACTGACAACAAGAGCACTGCTGTGAATTGGCTAGCGCGGGTGTTAACAAAAATATTCAATCTATAATAATAATTGGTATCTTTCTACGTTTTTTATGTTTTCCTAAAAGTCACAGACGCTCTTTGTATTGTTCATCTGACCCATTCTGTGCCCGAATGCCATTCGGGAAGAGTAATGAAAGTATATGCGTTTGTTTATGGATATGAAACAAAAACAAAAAATGGTTTATATTTACATATCTGAGTCTTGACATAAATTATTGTGCTGTATCTTATACGTTTACAGACGTTTCTTCTAGATAGAAGATTATTACGTCCACTATGCCCAAAATACCTGCAGGGCGACAGGGATCCGTCGGTGGCAGGGATAGAACCCGCGAACTGTCAGTTGGTTTTTGGTTGACAGGCCGGTGAACTAACCGCTTCACCAACCGGCTTCACGCATAATACAGTATTTAATGATTTGTAGCACATTTTTCTTCCGCTCTTCTTTAGCATTTCGTGTTACTAGGACAAGTAATGAAACGATTGATGTTACTGTGGCTAGTTGTGAATAATTAATTGCAATGAACCATTATCCCCACTTTTGAAACGGTCTAGTGCAAGAAATACGTTTTAGCTCATGGATCCCATACTGAAAATACATTTTTAAGTATAGATCTCATACCAGGTAGCATTTCCCTTAAATGTTCTTTTTACATTCGTAAAAGGTTGCATGTTCTCGAAAGGTTCTTAAAATCATATTAACCCTTACAGTCCCGGGCGCATATATAGCGGAACTGAAGGCAGCTTAGATAGAAGTAGGTCGGTACGGGAAGGGTTAAAAGTTTGCTTTTTATTGTTAGTTCAATCAATCAATCATATAATATATAGTAGTATAGTAAATAATCTAGACAAACTCAATGCACTGTGCTCACACCAACATGGCTTCAGGAAAAATAGATCATGTGAGACTCAATTAATAGGCCTAATAGATGACTTGTCAAAGGGATTAGATAATAACAACCAAATTGATGCTATATTACTAGATTTTTCAAAAGCATTTGATAAAGTTCATCATTCTAGTCTACTAAAAAAAACTTAAATATTTTGGCATCTCTGGTCCCTTACATCAGTGGATTCAGGACTTTCTTATAGGCAGAGAACAAACAGTGATAATAAATGGCTCTAAGTCAACACCAATAACTGTAAACTCAGGAGTTCCACAAGGAACTGTTCTAGGACCCCTACTATTTCTAATTTATATTAATGATCTGCCAAATTGCATCAACACAGGAATAAAAGTAAGATTATTTGCCGATGATTGCATAATTTATAGAATAATAAAGACAGGAAAAGATAGTGAACATCTACAAAAAGACCTAGATGAACTACAAAAATGGGAATCAAACTGGAGTATGTCTTTTCACCCAGAAAAATGCCAACTAATAAGGGTATCCAAGAAAAAGAAACAAATAATAGCAAACTACTTCATTCATCATGGTAAAGAACTAACTCAAACTAACAATGCTAAGTATCTAGGAGTAAAAATAAATGATAAGTTATCTTGGAACCCTCATATTGATGAAGTAATTAAAAAATCAAACAAAACATTAGGATTCATAAAAAGGAACTTTTACAAATGTAACAAGAACATAAAACTAAAATGCTATCTCAAATTAGTTAGGCCTATACTAGAATATGCAGCATCTGTATGGGACCCATCAACTAAAGAAAACATTAAAAAATTTGAACAAATTCAAAAAAGAGCTGCAAGGATCATAACTAGCGAATATTCCCAATTAACAAGAGTAACACCATTAGTCAAATTAAATCATTAAACCTAGAAACACTAGAAGACAGAAGGGCAAAGAGCAAAGTAGTAATAATACATAAGGCATTAAACTCTAATTTAGAAATACAACACAATAACAACCTGTTGCAAAGCTCAGATAAACGTAAAGACAAAAACACTTTCCTTGTCCCTTATGCGAGAACAAATGCATATAAGTACTCTTTCTTTCCGAGTGGCATTCGGGCATGGAATGGGTTGCCTGAACAAACCAGGAAAACCAGTAACTTAACATCCTTTAAAACACTAATAAAAATGCAAGACTAGACTCGGACCACGGATGAGCGTAGGACTCAATAATCTTCTTTATAGAAGGAGCGTCTGTAATGTATAAGATAATCTGTTACATGCCAGAGAAATAACAAAAAAATCATATGTAATAAATAGTTTTTGCTTATGAAACAAAAAAAGAATGTGTCTTTTATCTTTAAGTCAGTCTGCGTATCTTATTAGTTTTTTTTTTATGTTTTAGTTTTATATCAACTATTCATCAGATAGACGAGCAGCGACTCATCTTATAGGGAATAAACTTCTAAAATACATGAATATAGACATCAATATATATATATATATATATATATATATATATATATATATATATATATATATATATATATATATATATATATAATGGTGTATTGCTTCAGAAGGCTTTAATTCATCATTCATAGTGTGCTGGTGAAAAATATAAAGAATACTCTGTAACATTGCACATTTGTGACAATTTAGAACCACCGAGAAAACTTTTTTTTAGATTAAGAATGAAATAAAATTAACTTATAGATCTAGTCTTATTTCTTTATTATTGCATAATTCTCAAAACAGATAAAAGAACCCACGTCCTCTAAAATATACAATACGTAAAGTAGTATCTCGTGGGACCAAATTAATCCATAGGGCTGGTGTGGCAGCGTTCACCATTTTTCTGTGGTCACGACATACTAGCGGATTGTGTGGCAAGCACAATGCCCAGCCGCCTTTAATTTTCCCCAAATACAGTCAGGTACCTATCAGAGCTGGGTAGACAACCAGGGACACAATCCAGACCTGGGATCAAATCCAAGCCCTCACCAGGGCTAGAATCTAGGACATTCGGTACGCCAGTCGAACTCGGCCACCATTCCCCCTAACATTTGAGATAAATGATGAATAGTGTATATGATTTTTTGTGTTGTAGATATTGCCTTTCCCTACATTAATCATTAGATTAGTTATTGAATGAATTTGGTATTTATATCTAAACGTTTGCATTTTATTGCATTATTATTATTTAGTACCCATTATAATAGATTATATATGTCACTGGACCCAACATATTTTATGAAATCTTTTGTGAGAAAAGATAAAGTTCTTTTAGAGATAGTCTGCTAAGCGAAGAACTAGGGGGTCCCACGGAGAGGCATGGAACATTGAGTAAAGTTAATAAAATTAAAGTACAAATAATATAACTTGTTTATTTGGATGTGTGTTACAATTTCTTAATTCTTCAAAGTGTATACCTATTCATCTATGTGTTTATATTGATGTAAGTAGAATGAAGATTGTTTTCTTCATCATTTCAAGTTTACATATGCTGACTCGCAAGTTGCTAGAAGATCAGTTGAACTATAATGAAACTAAAATAAAATGTTAAGATGCTTAAAACACGCTACAAATAATATAAAATAATATAAGCACGAACACGTGAATGTTTAAAATCGTGAGGAAACACATTTAATCTCGTCATAACCCTGTTCTAAAATAACAAACATATAACACCACTTGACATTACTACGCCACTGGCAGGTAGCTGATCACTGTGTTGTGACGATTCATTTGATGCAATGTGTGTGATTTATATATTACTCAATCAATGTTCCATGTTACTTTTTGAGAATCTACCTATTGGGTGGGATTTTAAAATCGTTCTTTGATGTTAAGTTGCTAAGTGGTGTCAGGTGGTGTCATTTTTATAGTCCCATGAACCGAAAAGTACATTGAGAAATATCTATACATAATAATTGTATTTGTATAGCGCTGCAAAATAACATTATGTAAACTCAGAACGCATTTAACATTAAGCAATAAACAACAAAGAACACGGGTATAATTCTCTAGGGCTAAAAAGGAAATACAAGTAATTAATAATTTAAAACTACAAATGACATTGGACAAATGAAATAAATGTATCCTTAACTGACCTAATATAAAAAGAAAAACTGTAAAGGTCTAAAACATGTTTAACGAAGGTAAATATTAAAAATAATGTGTTTTCAAGTTAGTTTTAAAAGTGACGATAGAACTTTTTCGCCTGAGTTGGGTGGGAAGTAGATTCCATACTTTTAGGCCAGATATTGTGATGACTCTCAAGCCAACGGTCTTAAGATAGAAACGAGGCATCTCCAGAATTGAGGATTCGGGAGAACGTAATGTTCATTGCGGAACATAGGCTTTGAATAGTTCTTTGAGATAGGACGGCATCTCGTTGTTATAAAGTCACTGATGGCAAAGTAGCACCACTTTGAACGAAATTCGGCTTCGGTTTCTGTTTCGGCGCCGAAAGTAGGCTTCCCATGTTACATAGGGTACGGTTTCCGCACACCAGCAGAAAAACATACTTCGGAATTCCCCTCGTGAGGATATACCTGCAATTTCACCGGGAAGCGCAAATCCCACACTATAGATATGGGCATCCAGGCGCCAGGGATGTTTTTGAGGTGCGACTTTTGCGCTATATTTCTTCCCCCCACTCAAGCTTGGGGCCTGCCAACAGAGCAACGGACGCGCAAACAGCAGTGACTGTCCCGCATGCAATTGTTCACCTGTGCATTGTTAGTGTAAACGTATCGGTGGTTTACACACTTAACCATTCTTTAAGGCCCATGGTTAGAATTGCAGAGTGGGAACCAGACAGCGCTTATATATCTACCCCCCTTCCCATCAACCCTTGCACAGCTTATCCAATATACTATTAGTTTTAGTTTGGCTAATATGACTATGGCAATCACTACTCATCATCATAATCATCATCATCATCATCATCATCAATCCCATATTCGTTGAAGTCGTTGGGGGGAGCGAATGGACACTTCGGCAGTCAACTTTATCCACTTTTGTCTTTCTTGCACGGTGGTCAATAGTTGAGGCAACTGCAGCCCTGTCCGAACCAGCATCTCCGCTGACGGCCTGTCCTACGCCACCTTCCACCGTGCCCTGGAGGATTGTTTTTGCCAGGCTATTGTGTCGCAACACATGACCGAACCATGTCAGTTTGCGCCGTTTGTTATTAGCCATAAAATAGCTAGCTTTCCTAAATCTAAATGAGTCAAAATATCAGACAAACCAATTTGAGAAAGAGTTGAAGACAGCCGATTTTCTCAAAATGAGTTGGAGAAAATGGTTGTTTATAGAGAAATAGTATTTTTCATTAAAAGTCATTTTAATGTATTTAAATTTGAACTTATATTTTCGATTCAATGATCTACTATAAATTAATATATTGTTGCCTGAGCATTATGTTTTATGCCTCATCATTAAATGAATGTGCCATATTGCTAGATGCATGTTTTCATCTACACAATATAAATGTAACTGTGTTTTGTGACAATTCATCTGCATCGTCTAACATGGAATCCCTCTGGGATGTCTTTTACCAAGAACCAAATGAATTTTTCCCACAATTCGACTGCCTAAACATTGACATAAGAGGCACCTTAATATCTCTATTTGTCTCGAATTATACATAATATCGCATCCCTCTGTATATATGCCCGTAAGTAGCTATTATATTATTTGCATTTTAAATGTCTATCTTCTGTATTTGTAGCGTGGCGGGCACTCTACGTGGTTATTCGCCTCGTGTAGAGGCTGATTATTCCGGTGTCACAGTGACTTTGAGCCTTATAATTATTTATAATTTAGTCCGTTATGCCACCTGGCTGGGGCGGGTGCTGTTGATTTTAGTAATTATATTACAAGACACGAATACTACACATAAGCAGGTACAAGAACAAAGATTGATTCAATGCCGGGATGAATTTCAAGTACTGTTTATTTAGGCATAAGCGATATATAGCAGAAGTAATCCACAATGCAAATTTACAGCGTATCGGTTTAATTGGACCAGCCTTAAACACGTCTACTCAGGTCAGTGTGTTACGGCTCCAATGCCCGTTTTTAATTATATACTAAACTAAGAAGTGCCCTCTGTCGTGGTAGGGGCAATGTGGAGGGGGAGAGCAGAGGGCAATCGGGGAAAATACAAAGGTTCTTTGATACACTACATTTCGATGCTGATGCGTACGTGTTAGTTTACGGGGGGGGGGGGAGTTTTGGGGGAAGGGGTTTTCACTGCCCACCTGCGCCGATTGTAAGAATTTCGCGCGTAAACGCAATTTGCTTATCTTGACCAGTGGTCGGTAGCCGAGGGGGGATCACAAGGGAGAGCTAGTCTTGGCAAGGGTGGTGGTGGTGGGGCTACACTGTACATAAAAGGGGGGATATTTAAGCATCTTAAACATTTACAAGGGCAGATAACTATGTTTGTGTAGTAATATATATATATCTATACATATATATATATATATATATATATATATATATATATATATATATATTGTTATGGACTGTCTCTATGATGACTATTATTACGACTCGTTAAATCGGATTCAATGAATATAGTTGTATCTTTATTAGAAGTCTCTAGATTCTGCTAATCTGTAGCCCAAGCTAGGGGTTCCTTGACTGACAAGTTTATGCAGTAATGTAGTTATATTCGTGATAATTATCTTCAACACATTTCTCAACAATGATAGATCAAACAACTCCAGTTGTTGAATAAACAATTTTATTTAAATTGTAGACTCAATATAAACGATCAATAAATGCATCAACTGATGGCAACATAAGTATTTCATTAAATGGCATATAATATACAAGTATCAATAAAGCGACTTCACTCTACAAACTTTCAAGCTGAACTAACTTTAAGGAGGTGGGGACTTTACAAAGAAAACTATCATCGAAGATTCTACAGGGTCTTAATACGCATTTTCGAATTATTTTATTTAAACTGCCCTCAGGGCACAAAGGTCAAACCTTGGACTCTAATACGCACTTGTTAACAGGTCAATGCCTTATTACGTCATTCATCTATGACCGATATTCGTAACACCACCCCCCTTCAACAGTTTTATAATTATTTCTTTTACATTTTAACAATACTAAAAATGTTAATTTTAAGGAATAATTATAAAAGAAAATATTCCGGGGAAAACAATACATACAATTGGCTATTCCACTAATTCAATCGAACTGATAACAATAACATATAATATATGCAATATAAGTTAATGTTATCAAATGGCTTAACTATAGTCATTCACTCATTCAACATTAATTCAAAACAATGGACAATTAAATTATGTCTATCTAAATCTTGTATACAAGAAAAATACATAGGGATAAATATTATACAATTTAATAATTTCCATTACATTAACATTCCACGTTAATAAAAACTATCGCGTCCATTTAATTATAAACTAATATCTTTTACAATTGTAATTAAACAACAAGAAAAAAAATAACTTAATGTCTATTCAGACACGACTTATTTTTCAAAAGGGAAAAATCTCGTTATTGAAAAACACTAGGCCTAACTCAATTTGAAAACAACAAAATATTATTGCTCGTTTAGACAGTATTTTTTTTCCCAAGCCTGTAGGCTGACTAACACATTAGACAAAACTGTCTGTGGCGAAACAAAAATGTAGGTCAATTATTTTTTTTCTCTCTTCTTGCTCTCCCTTTCGATTAGGCCTATTCTCTCATTCCCTAAATGTTTACATCGCTATGCAAATTTACCCAATTACCGCTTAGGTAAAAAAAAATTCTACGCGACCAGAAAGTTATTGTACTGATTAGCATTATTTAACAACTATAATCTCAAAAGTACATTCATTTTTGTTATTTTAAGAAAATGAAACATGGTATGTTCATGAATTAAAATAGTGTACAGACAAATTCATTAAAAGTATTTCAATTTCTCATTTTACCATGACCTTTCTACGTCAGAAGTTTAGAGTAGTGTACATCGTAGCAGTTTTAAATTGACAACATTCAGACAACATGGATTTACTTAAACAGAATTGGTTAATTTACTTAATTAACTATCAATTAAAGCAAGTTATCTTATCTTCATACAATCTTAGTACTAAACAGTAAGTACTTATTTTCTTTAGATTACATTAAAGACATTCCAAATCCAATATTATTGACGTACAAAAGATTTAAGAGCATAGACTATTAATTTTTTTTTTCAGACAGAAATCAATTTAACAATTTATCTACAAAACAAACTGCTGGTCTGAATGGTTCCATATCCAAGCTTCTCAGTTTGTACGGTGGAATCCATTGCTCTTTTTCATGTTCCACAAAGGTTTTATTCATTATTTGTAGATTCCTTTGGTTGTCAATACAATTCATTCAATCTATTTTAATTAATACAGAAAAAAAAATAGATTAGTTTTACAATCTTGACATGAAATCCTTAATTAATCATACATTAGTTGAACATTGGTATGTCAACATTATAAATTCTCAACCATGAACCAGAATGGTTTACAGTGTCAAGTCAGTGGCACATCCTATTGTTATACAAAACAAGGATAAGTTTTAGATTAGTTTCAACCTCTGATCTGCTTTTCATGTAACAGTATCCTAAAAGTGAAAAATCATATATAAATACATTTCTTGGAATTCTTGTTAGTCATAGTTCTGCCTTGTAGCAACTATTTTTACCCTACATTATCATACATTCAATGATAATAGAACAAATGAATAAATTCACATAGAAGAAATTTGCATCCTGACTCAGTAAGCAATGATTTCAACAACAGTACATGATAAAATAAATTTCCATAGTACAATAATAAAACATTTCTCAATACTTTAGTGATAGAAAAATTCTCTTTTCTTAAAATCATTTACATCTTTTTCAATCAAATTATCCTCTCTGCCAAATGTTTCAATTATCATTTCCAGAGATTCTCAAACATATCTTATAATCAGTCCACATTTATAATGTCCTCTGATTTAGAAACCAATTCTGCGGATAAAACTGATCTTTTTCTCAAAAAGCAATTATTTTAATGCTCAATCTAACAAGTTTGTTTAGAAATATCACACTATAATGATATCTGCTCTAACAATACTTTTACTCAGTTTTTTTTCATCACAAGTAAGGTATTTAGTTTTAAAATAGTAAGTTTGGTAACTAACTATCAGTGAATTTTTCATTAAATTCATCCTGTACTCCAGGCATGAATTTTACAAACAAGAGTAACAATGTTAACAACATCAAGCTTATTCCAATTGTTTTCAGAAGGTAAGGCTTTATCATTTTCAAATGATATAATATTTTTGCCTTGCTTTAATCACACAACAATGGCATCTGCATGTGAGCAGTGTACAATTTTTTTCTAACAAAAACAGTTATGTCAGACAAACATTTTATGTACTTATCTAGGTACTTGATCAGCCCAAGGAGATCCAGTTCGGTCTGCCTCTTGAAGTAGTTTGAGTGGTCCTCGGACAGTGGGTCCAAAGATTGGTCCATAGGCTCCTTGACTCTCCGGATAGGATTCAGTTGACACCTCATGCTTCAGGCATAAGTTCTTTAGGACTGGATTGAAGAGTTCCGAGGTGAAGTTGGTCCCTCGATCTGTCGGTATGGATTGTGGTAACCCATAGCTTTTGATAGTTTCGGTCCAGCTGTCAGCACTCGTTTCTTCAGTGATGCTCCTCAAATCTTCCTCTGTACCGGCAACTGCAGGTTTGCATTGTTGTTTGAGCATGCTGTGGTCTATCTGTTCATATACATAATTAGCAGGAGTTTCTTTCTCGTCAACAGCTTTCTCATGTAGTTGTAGCAACTCTGGGTCTACTTTCTGTTCAGCAATCAATTCTCTTCGTGATGACTTCTTTGATTGTTCATTTCCTTTCGGACAATCTTCAATCTTGGAGAAAAAAGTAGTATCAAGTTCCACTTCTTCTTCCTCTTTCTTCTCTCGTGGGAGAATTTCTTCTTTCTTTTTCTTTTCTTGTGAGATAATTTCTTCTTTCTTTTTCTGTGGTGTCATACCCTTTATGACATCACCTACAGGATAAAGTTCTTTTTCTTTTTCTGTCTCCACAATAGGACTAGGGTCTGGATTCTCCTTCACAATCAGTTCAGGTCTCACCCTCCCTTTCGCCAAATCATTTGCTAGGATAACGGATATACCCTCAACAGGAAGTTTTGATATTACTCCAACTGTCACATATCCTGTCACCAAGTCAGATGAGAGGTATATCCTATGTAGAGGTATTTCTTCTTTCCATTCAAAACCTCTCAATAGGACAGTCTGTCCTGTCAATGTATTATCATTCAATGGTAATACATCTTTAAGCAGCAGGGTTAATGATGCCCCTGTGTCTCGTAATATGTTTACGGACTTCAGTGGTCCTTCCTTTTGTAAAGCCACACAACCTTTACTAATGAACGGTTGAAAACTGCACAGGGTCTCTGTGTCAATTTTATTCTTCCCTTGACCATGACTTTCGGGAGTTTTTTTCATCTTTCGACGAATTCAGACTCTTGTTCGAGTCAAAAATACTTTGGTCTACTTTTTCGTCTCTGTGGACCTGGACAATTAACCTAATAGTAGCCATTCTGTATTTATAATCAGGATATTCATCCTTATTTTCTTCAGTTGTAGATTTCTCTACCTTCTGACTTTTGCTCTCAGGCAAATCCACCCTCAGTTTTTCTGGTTTAGAAGAATCTTTTTTCGAATTCAGTTGGTTTGTATTTTCGCTTTCTTGTACATTTTGTATTGGTGCATGGCTAGCACACATTACCACTTTATTAGGTCTTTTGTCGCTTCTTATGCTCCAACAGTCTTCTATGCTATGTCCTGTTCATTTACAAAAAGTACATTGGACGTTTTTGTTGACAGGTTTTTTATTAACATCATTTTGTTTCACAAAATGCTCCTTTTCACGATGTTTTTGTTGTGTGTTTTCTGTTGGCCGTTGTGACCTATTAAAATTCTTTCCATCAGCTGTTCTATGACACAGTGTGTATTGTTCCGCTAGATCAGCAGCTTTATGCGGGTCAGTGATGTCACGCTCGGATAGATACATTCTCACATCCGGCCTCACTTTGTTAATAAAATCTTCTAAAAGAATGATATCTTTCATTTCTTTTAATGTGGAGACAGTTCTGGATTTTATCCACTGATCCATTAACTTTTCTTCTGCTCGAAGGAAGTCTAAGTGTGTTTGGTAAGGAAACATTGTGTACTGACGGAACCTTTTCCGATAACTTTCCGGTATTTGGTTGTACGATTTAAGTACTGTGTCTTTTATGACTTCATAATCATTTAATTGTTCCTGTTTTAACAATAGAACACAATCTCTTGCCCTTCCCTGAGTAAAAGCTGTTCTAACCAATATTCCCCATTTATCTTCTGTGAACTTAAAATCCCTGCAAGAAATCTCAAAGGTTTGGAAGAAATTAGCTATTTCACTTTCTTTATCAATGTAGGTAGGGACTAGATTTTTCCATCTGGCCATCTCTACATCATTATGAGATTCTTTTTTAGTAGCTCCTATCTTCGCTAGCTCTATTCTTTCCTGACTTTCTCTTTGACTTTTTTTATCTTCCATCTCACGATCAAGACGTTTCTGTTCCATCTCAAGATCAAGACGCTTTTGTTCTATCTCACAATCAAGACGCTTTTGTTCTATCTCACGATCAAGACGCTTTTGTTCTATCTCACGATCAAGACGTTTTTGTTCTATCTTAAGATCAAGACGTTTTTGTTCCATCTCCATCCGTTTCATTTTAACCTGAAATCGTAACTGTTCGGACATCTGACCTTCAACTTGATATCCCTCCGCGCCTGATTCTACTTTCATTTTGCCTCTAGCAATCAACTCATCTTTTATCTGTTGTGTCAACACAACTCTGGATGGTGTAGTCTCAGTAATTTCTATCTTCAAGATCTCGGCGATCTCTTTTAACTTCTTTATGGATAAAGTTTTCAAAACCTCTTCTTCTGGATTTTAAATAAATTCCATTCTTTCGTTAAAAGATTTTTAAAGTAGTAAATTTCCAACTTACGTTTTTCCAATCGGAAGAATAAATTCAGCGTTCTTAGACTTGCTCAGTAGGTCACGGCTTTACACACAACACAACACACTTGAATATATGCTTCACTATACAATTATTCGGACGCAAGCCCTCAAATTGTTATGGACTGTCTCTATGATGACTATTATTACGACTCGTTAAATCGGATTCAATGAATATAGTTGTATCTTTATTAGAAGTCTCTAGATTCTGCTAATCTGTATCCCAAGCTAGGGGTTCCTTGACTGACAGGTCTATGCAGTAATGTAGTTATATTCGTGATAATTATCTTCAACACCTTTCTCAACAATGATAGATCAAACAACTCCAGTTGTTGAATAAACAATTTTATTTAAATTGTAGACTCAATATAAATGATCAATAAATGCATCAACTGATGACAACATAAGTATTTCATTAAATGGCATATAATATACAAGTATCAATATAGCGACTTCACTCTACAAACTTTCAAGCTGAACTAACTTTAAGGAGGTGGGGACTTTACAAAGAAAACTATCATCGAAGATTCTACAGGGTCTTAATACGCATTTAAACCTCTTGCTCTATAGAATACTGCGATCCAGAATTATCCTCCAATTTCCACGGGGATGGACGAATTATTTTATTTAAACTGCCCCCACGGCACAAAGGTCAAACCTTGGACTCTAATACGCACTTGTTAAGAGGTCAATGCCTTATTACGTCATTCATCTATGACCGATATTCGTAACAATATATATATATATTGATGCATGTAAAACAGTTATACAAGAGAAAAAGTACACTCACATATAAACAAAAATTGCAAGATACAAATACAGTCACACATCCTTCATTCATTGGTGAGCACGGCAAAGAGCTACGATTAATTGTAGTTTATAGGTTGGGGCCATTGTGAATAAGTGCCCTTGCATCAGACTGAACGGTTGGCGCCTCTGGTGAGTTTACAACAGTATTTAACCTGAGCGAGTAAAACACCTCCAAACGCACGAACGAGAGACACCACCAACCAGGAGCTACTTAGGGTAGCACGCCGACCAGCTGAACTACACACAGACCAAGCTAGGGAGAGGGGTAAGTGTGTTTGCACTCTGGTTTATATCTCTCCCCTCGTGCGATGGCAACCGACCGACATTTATACACACCTCCTCATTACAAGGCTCCCGTTTCAGCACTAAAGAGCGGTCACACACATGCCACGGACACGCTTAGGCTTGAACTAAGTGGCCCGGAGGCGGCTAAAAGCAGTAAAATGATTGACATTTTGGCAGTGCTAGGTTTAAATAAAGAACATATAAAAGAATTATATAGGTTCGAGAGTGCCCTGACGTGGTATCTCAAAACCACTCCAGATATTCAATCCCAGCTGTTAGTTAAAACCTATGGAGAGGAGAGTACTTTTCAAAATACATTGAAACCAATAAATAAAGACACAACAAAAGTAACACTTCATTGGATAACCCCCAAACCTCCGAAAATCCTTCATCGAACAAATCTTTAAAGATTTCGCAGATCCAGGAACAGAGTTCCAAGTCAAACGGCCACTCGGGCCAACAGATAAGTGGGAAGCTGAGATCAAGCCAGATCCAAAGAAACAAATACCCCACTATCTCACCATACAATATGGGGATGACCCCAGAACTTATCGAATACTCGTCACAGTCCCCGGGCGACGACAGCAATGTCATCGGTGTGGACTAAACACCCATTGGCCCAGCCAATGCCCCCAGCGACTACGACGTTCATATGCAGCAGCCGCAGCCCCATCTAGACCACTGATGGAAGTGGTCACTCACTCCCCTGTTGACCCCGTTCCACTACCCTCTGCTCCCACTGCAACTATACCCCCCAATCCACAGGACACTCTATTGCCTAATCCTTCCCAGTCCATCACGGTGCAGACAGCTACTTCATTAACGGTCCCAGAAACGCCGATAGGGATTATACGCCAAAAGAGAAGGCGCCCCAACCTTGATTATACCATCCAAAAAGGACACAATTACCCCAGCACTACCCCACCCATAGATCCCTCCCCAGATATAGACATGGGCAATTACCGACAAGTCGGATACGAACCAAAAAAGAACTCCCAAACTGGCTTAAGAAAGGGTCCACCAACCGAAACGAACGCACCTGGAAAGAGCCAAGATTACCCAGGAGAAGAAGACCCTATAAGCATGATAAAAGTTTATTCACATGCTCCTTTGAGAAAAAAAAGAAAAGCGGTTGTAGATGGTTTGGCCGGTACCGAAGTAGAACGAGAAAGCGACAATAAGGAAGCGAATAACAGAAAGGTTTCACCAGAGAGCTATACGGCAGGGGAGACCCCAGTAGAGCCAAAAGTATGCAATAAAGAAAGAAGAAATCAGCCAGATAAAGTTTCAGAAAAGGATAACAATACAGAAGAAGAATCATCTGAAGAAGAGGAAGGAAATGACACAGAAACAGATGAAGGCAGTGAAAAGGGTATAGAGGATACCTCCCCGAAATCCACCCTGGACTCTGATGACACCCCACCACTAAAAAAAGACCTAACAAAAGAATAGCTACCCCTTAAGGCTAACACACAATAAAATCACTCCCATATAATTTCCTTACTTGTAAAACTAAAAGACTGAAGCAGTTCAAAAAGCATTTCCAAACTAGTAATAAATATATATTTTTAGACCTTTAGTACATTCACTTTCCACAGTAGCCAACACTAAAATAAATAAACACACTGACCCGACACGCATCGTGGTCTAAAAACTTGTTAAACAACTTTTGGCTAATATAGTAACGCGACGTGCCGGTTGCCTAGCCGAGGTAAGAGAGGAAAACTGGGTCAACACACTGACCGCTACCCCCCCTCTCACCACCGTAATACAATTATAAACTCAATATTCTGCCTTATATTGTAACTATAGTAGTAACATATTTGTAATTTTTGCTTCATGTTAGAGCTTGACATAAAATTTGCACTTTGTGTTCATGTAAATGTTAGTGCTTTTTCACATTAATTATAATAATTTACATGCTGACTATAAAGAACCATTAAAGGCCTATTAGGTCTGCTGTTTTTTTTTTATCAATTAGGCCCTACCCGCAAAGTAACTATAGTAGTAACATATTTGTAATTTTTGCTCATGTTAGAGCTTGACATAAGTTTTACACTTTGTGTTCATGTAAATGTTTGTGCTTTTTCAGATTAATTATAATAATTTATATGCTGACTATAAAGAACCATTAAAGGCCTATTTGGTCTGTTTTTTTTTTATCAATTACCTGCAAAGTAACTATAGTAGTAACATATTCGTAATTTTTGCTTCATGTTAGAGCTTGACAAAAAAATAAATAAAAAAAAGATATGAATAAGAAATTTTTCTCTATTTCCCTATAAAGAAATGACTTTAATAAATTTCCTTACCGTCTTCTATTCCTTTTGTTATGAAAAAAATGTAAAAATGTGTCTTCTTTCCTTTCCCCTTAGTTAAAATTCAAATGAAATTTGAAAATGTTATGCAATTTCAATGAATAAACTTCTGTGAAAACAAAAAAAACAACAAAAAAAAACAGTATTTAACCTTTAAGAACATGTAATGAGTCTTATCGTGTTTCAATATCTATCAATAAATTTGCTGTATTTAAATGTCTATTTTATGTGCTTAACTATTAGCGTCATGCTGTGAGATTTATGGTGTTTTTAAAGCTGATGCTACGCATATTTTAAGAAGTTTATGAGAACATTTTAAATATAACAAAAAACAATTAAATAAATGTAGATTCTTAAACGTTTGAGCTGATAAAATTGTATTTATATAATATTTTTTAGCCTTATCTAAATTTTTTTAGACACTTCTATTTTTGAAAGGCAGTAAATTGTGTATAAATCTTTTTTTAAAGCTGACATCACAACTACAACTACATAATCAACTACCACGGCTATAAAAACGATTTTAACATCAACCAATACAGCCAGCATTTCAATAGCCTCTTCTTCAACCTCTGCAGCGACAACATCAGGAGATGTAGCCATGACAATCAGTAAACACACCTCAATGGTTGCTGATCCGAACACCACATTTTGCTTTGGTGTTAAAACGGTTATGTTCAATGTAAAGCTCTACCTTCTTCCTTTTCTCGATGTTTTGGTATTGAAATGGATATATTGAAATTAAGTTCGTTAATGAAAACTTTAATAAAACTATAATGCATGTTAATAGCAAGTGAAGTACCAAGATGTCACGTTTAAACAAAAAATCAAATAATCACAAATTATACAATTATTTTTTTTGTTCTGATTTTCGTTTTTCAGAATATTAGAAGAAAAAAAGTATACATATTTTTAGTGTGTTTCACGAAGTCATTTCGTCTCAGCTACTATTTTATAGTGTAGTGATTTTTTCACCTTCCACTATTGTTTGCAAAACAACTATTAATGATTTAAAATTTTGCAAAATTAATTGCATCAACTGCCATTTACTGTATTATAAGATAAGATAAAAATACGTTGTTAATCCAAATAAATGGACATTTGACTCCATTACTGAAAGACGTCCACAGAGACTAAACTTAAAATGATACAATGGGCACTCTGGAAATTGTTAGACGACCGTGACTTTGCAGACGACTTGGCCCTCATTTCACACATCCAACAGTAAATGCAGGACTAAACAACCGATGTAGCAAATTACTCCGCATGCATTGGTCTGAATATCCATAGAGGGAAAAGTAAAGTCCTAAAGGTTAATAGAACAAGTAACTCCCCTATATATATATATATATATATATATATATATATATATATATATATATATATATATGTATATTTATATATTATGGCATCCTTCCATCCTCTAGGGACGATGGTGCAGTCACCTTTTTCTCTGCCTCTCGCCTTTCTCCTGGCTCGTTTATCTTCAATTCTTTCTGTAAGGGTGGCTTCTGCAGTTTGAGTGTCCTCGTGCACATTCAACGCCAGAAGGTGCGTTCCTCAGCAAGGCTCTCCCACGTTTTGGGCTCGATGCGTGCCAGTAACAAATCTTTTTTGCAAACGTCTTTGAAACGCAGGCAAGGGCGACCTCTCTTTCTGTTCCGGTTGCCAGCTCTCCATACAACAGGGCTCTAGGGATGCGTCTATCCACCACAGGATTGATTTTATACTCAGCATATGGCTTCTCCTGAGCACCTCCACATTTAAGACTATTTCCTTCCATTTGATGTGGAGTATCCTGCGCAGGCATCGCACGTGAAAGCTATTGAGCTGCTTTATTTGCTTAGCGTATGTAGCCCAGGTCTCGCTTCCATAGAGGAGTGTGCTAATCACACATACCTGGTAGACAGAGATTTTTGTCCTATCAGTGAGTTGGGCATTATCCCATACTCTTTGGTTGAGCCTTGCCTTTAAAGATATTGCCTTGTCGATTCTGGTTTGTATATCTTTTTCCAGGGACAGTGAGCTTGAGATGTTGCTGCCAAGGTAGTGTAGTCCTCGACAACATCCAAAGTGTTTCCCTCAATGGAGACTGCTGGGAGGCATTATGTACATTGCCTCATAATATTGGTCTTTTTTAGGCTTATTGTTAGGCCAAATTTTTTGCACGCATCCGAAAATCTGCTGACCGGTTGCTGGAGCCCTGCCACTGTATGTGAAGCAAGAGCTGCATCTTCAGCAAATAGCAATTCTTTAATTAATTCGGTTTCCACTTTGCTCTTTGCACGGAGCCAGGCTTTGTTATAGAGATTTCCATCGGCCCTAGTATGGATGTTCACGCCCTCGAAGCAGTTCTCAAAAGCATATCGGAGGAGTACTGAGAAGAAGATACCAAAGAGTGTTGGTGCCAGGACGCAACCCTGTTTAACCCCGCTACACACTGGAAATGCTTCTGATGTGGCGCCATCGAAGACAACTGTGCTGTGCATGTTGTTATGGAAAGCCTCAATAATACTTAGTAGCCGGGGCGAACATCCAATCTTTTTCAGTATGCTAAAGAGTCCAGTGCGGCTAACTAGGTCAAATGCCTTAGTCAAGTCAATGCATGCAATGAAGAGGGCCTTTGGCTGTTCCAGGCATTTTTCTTGTGACTGGCGCAGTGAGAAAAAAATATCCATAGTTGACCGGCCGGCCCGAAAGCCGCATTGAGATTATGGGTAGACGTTTTGTGTCAGAGTTTGCAGGCGTGCCAGTACAATTCTTGCAAAGGCCTTTCCCACAACACTGATAGTTATTACAATCGCTACAGTCACCCTTATTTTTGAAGAGGGTTACTATCCTGGCATCCAGCATGTCTTGTGGGATGTGACCACGTTCCAAACAATCGCAGATGGGGTCGTGCAGAGGCTTTAGTAAAGCTGGGTTACCGCACTTGAGGACTTCTGCAGGGATGCCATCGTTACCTGCAGCCTTTCAACTACTAAGGTGATATGGCCTTAATGAGCTCCTCTATAGAGGGCAGGGCAAAGATTTGATCCAGCACTGATAGAGCTGGAACTCTATTTAGGACAGAGTCAGAGACAACGTTCTGTGTTGCGTGTTGCGTAGAGTTCCAGGTAGTGCTCTCGGTCCAGTGCTGCATCTGCTTGTATTGTTCAGTGATTACCTTTCCTGTCTTTGACTTGAGTGGAGCTGACTTTGAGATTAGGGGCCCTGTGGCCTTTTTATGCCTTCATACATTTTTTTGCATCTCCTTGATCGGCAGCAGATTGGATACATATGCACAGGTCAACCCAGTATTTGTTGGCGCACAAGCGTGCGGTCTTCCGGGCTATGTTCCGGGCATTTCTGAGTTTCTGCAACGCAACAGGTCCCGGAGCAGCTCTGTAGGCCATTTGGGCTTTTCTCTTTGTCTCCGTCACGGTCTCCATTATCTCCCAGTTGGCTTCAAACCAGTCTGCACTTTTTTGTTTCCTTCTTCCCAAGGACGGCGATGGAGGTGTTGTAAATAGTTTTGCGAAGGTGAAGCCATGTGACATCGATATGTTCTGGCATATTCTTTCATCTCTGATCACTGGGCTATTAATATGGCAAGTGCTTATGCGTGTTTCCCTTTTCTCTTGGAGTGGTAAAGCTTCCTTGGGGTTATTTTTATTTTGCTTGCGACCAGTGAGTGGTCTATGTCGCAGTCAGCACTGTGGTAGCTACGTGTTTGGAGTACTCTGGCCAGTTCTGAGCGCCTGGTGATAATGAGCTCAAGCTGGTGCCAGTGCTTGAAGCGAGGGTGTCTCCATGACACTTTGTGGATGTCTTTGCATTTGAAAATGGTGTTAGTTATACACAGGTTATATATATATATAGATAGATATATATGCCTATCATAGGCTATTCATTATGGAACACATACTCCGACAAACGGTATACGGTCATAGGCCAGACTATACCACATAGACCTAAGGCCTATATATAGCATCTACTTACAAAATTATTTTTTTTAAAGTTTAACATAATATGTACAGAGTCAGTGAAATGTGTAGCCCAACAGACAAGTAGAGAGTCAGAGAGATGATGTAGCGGAACAAAGAAGTAGTGAGTCAGAGAGATGATGTAGCGGAACAAAGAAGTGGAGAGTCAGAGAGTTGATGTAGCGGAACAAAGAAGTGGAGATTCAGAGAGATGATGTAGCGGAACAAAGAAGTGTAGAGTCAGAGAGTTGATGTAGCGGAACAAAGAAGTGGAGAGTCACTATCATTCCTTGCTCGTCTATTTGATTACTTGTAGTTCTGACCACATAGTACTGACAAATGTATTGACAACAAGTCAAGGGCAGGAAATCTAGTAGAAGGGGATTTTTTTTATATTTCTTATCCAATATGCATAATATTTGGACCATATCTAGTACTAGTGACTAAACTTTTAAAAATGGGAGAAAAGTTAAAATGTGTTGCTACAGCATGTCTTTTATTACTACAGTGTCCTTCCGCCCATTCGTTCACAATACAAATACGCTCAGTAAATAAAAACTACATTAAAACATTACTAAAAATATTTCTCCCCCTTAGAAAATTTTCTGCGGGCGCCCATGATATATATATATTTATAATGGTGTATTGGGACAAAACGCTTTTCTTTTTGGACTTTATCATTTATAGTGTCCTGGTGAAAAATATAAACAACACTCTATAACATTCCAGACAATTTAGATCCACTGAGAAAACTTTTTTTTCAAGATTAAGAATAGCGAACAAACAAATTATAGTATTTGTTTCTTTATTATTGATATAATTCTCAAAACACCGAGATATTAAAGCACCAACTCCCCCTAAAATACAAGATAAGTCAAGTATATCCTGTCCTACCAAATTAATTCATAGGGATGGTGAAGCAGCGCTCACCAATTTATGTGGCCACGGCAAACTAGCAGATTGTGTGGCAAGCACAATGCTCAACCGCCTTTACTATTCCCCAAATAAAGCCAGGTACCTATCAGAGCTGAGTAGACACCCAGGGTCACCCTCCAGACCAGGGAACAAATCCTAGCTTTTACCAGGATTCGAACCTAGGACCTTCGGTACGCCAGTGGAACTACTCGGCAACCGTGCCTCTAAAATGTAAGATAAAAAAAATATTAATTTGTTTGACTTTTCTTGTATGTTTAAAATCGTAATGTAACACATTGAATCTCGCCGTAACCCTTTTCTAAACAAAGATATAACACCACCAAACCTTACGACGCCAATGGCATGCAGTTGATCATTGCTTTGTAACCATTGATTTGAAACAACGTGTGTGCATTTTATATTAATTTTAATGCATGACTGCCATTTCCCAACTAGGCCGGGGGTTGCTGCATTGAAAATAATCAATTAGCAGTCGTATTATTTTAAAAGGTATTGTTGCGTTTTTTTTTTAGATCGTCTTTAACAGCACCAGATTAAATGAGTCCGGATATAGCTGCGATATTTGTCAAGCAATGTCTATTTTTAAATTGTTAGCAAAGTTAGGAAAAACGTCTTTGTTGTTGCGTTGCTAAGTGATGTCATTCTTATAGTCACGTGATTAGAAACGTACATAAAGAAATATCTATATAAGTTCTTGGCAAACAAACGTAGAGCATATAACATACGATACAGTTTTCAAAGACTTATTAAGATTGTGAATTTATTTTAGCTTTTGACTTCAAATTGATCCCTGCTTATTATTGATTGTGAGTATTATTTTTCGGCAATTTTTGCTTCATTTAAAAAATATTTCGGTCTGTAATTATAATAAACTAGAAATAGCCCGTGGGGAAACCACGGGGGTGAAGAATTTAGTTTTATGTGTTTTTATTATTTTTAGAATTGTGTTTATATATTTGGTATACTTTTTCAAAAGTCGGGAAACAGGAGCTGGAAGTAAATTTAAATTTAAGAAATGACGATTCTAATTGATGATATTGAAATTGTTATAGAATTACTGAGATAAATAAACTATAAACATAGTTTGCGTTAACTGCTTTTTTTAGTGTAATAAATTCAGATAAAACTTGTCCTTAAAAGCAATATTAAGTGTAATTTCTTGTTCCCCATGAATAGCGTCTAGTTGTCTGTTGAGTGTTTATTTTCTACATGTTTGGGACATTTTTACCTTAAAAAGTGATAAAAGTTGACTATAGATGAAAACTTCGACATGTCTGTTACAAAAATTTCAATAGCTTTCACAAAAGCCAGAACTATAGGCAATTTTTGACGTCATATATAATAGGGTAATGTTGACGAACCAAGTTGGATTTAAAGGCTTTTGGCTATTGCATTCTGAGAAGATTTCTGAAGTGTTCAAATTGCGATGTATTTCCTTTGCAATGAATCAACAGCCGTTGCAAAGACAATGTATGTTTCTCAAAAGCATAATGATTACTTTTCGAATTCTGGTGCAGGCTAGGATTTTTTCCCGGGTCTGGCAGGTGTCCTTGAGTCTACACAGTTCTGACCTTAGTTGGGGTAAAGTAAAGGCGGCTTTGCATAGTGCCTGCCACACAATCACCTAGTATACCGTGCCCAAAGAAACTGGTGAACGCTGCTTCACCGACCCTTTGGATCATTTTGGTCCGACGGGATACTTTTTTAGAAATATTTGTTATCATATTTATCACAATTAATTTGATACCAGACATTATCACAACTGTTTATGAATTCGAGCGTTCCATGTTCCCTATGGATCAAATTGGTCTAAAGGGGATGGATATTTTACCACAATTCGTGTGAGGCCAGACATTATAGCCATAGGGAAATTGGTGTGTTGGTGGGGGGGGGGGGGGGGAGAGAGCGTGAAGATAGACTAATATATAGGCTAAAATTTGTCCACAAAAAGCAATATTCAATTTCATATCAAGTTACAGTTCCTAAACTGTTGTGTTTCTTTTATAAATGTTTTAAATATCTGTACTTTTCATCCCATTAACCCGCTTTTTTTTTAAAAATCAATTTTTGTTCCATGTAGGGAAAGTGGGGATAAGGATAATAAGTTGATAATTCTAAAGACAGTTAAGAAACGTTTATATTACTCTTTCTAAATACTTTTGTCCGTTATACAAAAATGGAAAACCTAAATGTTTTAAGGTTTCAATTTCTGAGCAAAAATTTCAAAGAATGGTCAAAGTTTACGGAGAAACGATTTGGTGAAAGGAAAAATTAGAAATTGACTATAGAAATTGATTATAGAAAGACCAAAATAATGTATTAATAGTTTAGTTTTAGTTTTATATTTGCTAAATTGATAGAAATAAGAATAAAAGAGATATTAAGATATAGAGTTAGGATCGAACTTTAGAGATTTTACTAATAGGCTTAGATATCAACAAACGTTTTAAATAGTCTAAAAATTATGTTTTCTTCTAATCTTGTATATTTGCGTGTGTTTGTGTGTATGTATTTGTAGGCCATTTGTGAGGCGAACAGGCAGAAAGGAAGAGGATTTATTTAGGTAGAGACCTATTTAAACTGCCAAGTTTAAACGTCATCTGCTATACATTTTTAAAAGCAGGATTTACAAAGTCTTAAAACCTAATGACAATTTTTTTTTAAAATTAAGCAGAAATAGCCAAATTTAGGGGCCTTTTTCAAAACTGTGTAGACATACACATGAAGGCCACAGGGGCATATTAATATTGTTTAGATATTTCCAAAGTCTAAAATAAGATGGACCGCTTGCTTTGATATTTACGAACACAAACGGAATTATAGACCTAGGGTTTCGTAATTTGCTATATTTTATGAATGGAAAACTATAAACTATAGGCCTACTTATCACAGTTGTCTGTTATTGTCGCAATATTTAAAGGAATATTTGAGACGTAAAATGCCGACGCATAGATGTAAATTAAAACTATTCAATAATGTATTTATTGTTAAAGTAAATGTTTTAATTTTTCAATTTCTTCGTTTCATTATTTCTCATTGAGAACTTGTAGAATAATACTTTATAGGAGGATCGTCTGTAATATATTATACGATATTATACATTATAAGATTATAACTATAATTAACATTTAAATCGAAAGTTGCATACAGCGGAAGTATTTTGGAGTACGCGTTATTTGATGCACACCTAAAACACGATTTTTGAGCTCTAAAAATTAATAGCGCAAGCGGTTCTCTTATTATAGTCTTTGATATTACGTCATCTGTCTGTACTCTCGAAACCAAGTCGCTAAGCGTTCCGGAATGACATAATGATTAATTTGGGCTATTATTATCAACAATATATAATTACCGTGAGTTTGTTTATATGTTTGTTTATATATATATATATATATTTATATATATGTTTGTTCGCTATAGGCTCCTAAGCCGTTTGACTATTCGGGCCAAAAATTAAATGTATAAATTGGAAACGTCCTCCAAAAGATAATTTTATTTTATCACTTATAATCACAAATGTGTTGATTTAAAAAATCCAAAATGTTATATCCATCTATGCAAATAAATATAACGGTACATAGCAAATGGCCGTTTCCGTTCATTTACTATATTGAACGCGAGTTTCACTATGTTGAACGCGAGGGTCTTTTCGGGTTTTCCCAATTCTGCTGTTGTTTTTTCTAATGTGGCGAGACCTTTTTTAAAAGTTACGCACCGCAATTTTCTTGGAGAGTTTGAATGGTGTAGGCTACTTTGAAAAAAAACTATGATATGACGTAATGTCTATCAAATTTTTTTTTTTTTCATTATTGATGTTTGCATTATCATTTAAGTAAAAGTAACCAAATGTTTTAATTATTTAATGGATTTACATCGCTATTGAGAATATCCTTTAATAGGCGACTGTATAAACTCTATAAATTAAATGATACGAATTATAAAAAAACAAACAAGTTAGGCTTATAAATGATTACTTTCAAATACCGGGTACCATAAGCTTGACAGCAACAATATAAAATAAAAACTAAATACCGAAAGAAACATTCTCAATACTGTTTTATTGATACAATAAGCAAAAACAAAAATTAAATACCCAAAAAAATATGTCTCAATTTAGTTTTTATTGCATTGAAATATCATTTTCTATTTTTGTTAAATATTATTTATCTTTTTTATTGTTTTGTGTTTATGTTTTTTTTTCTTTTAGATAGTACATTACTGTTAATTTAATATTATTAATAACAAGTCAAGTCAACACAACTGTTCGCTACATTTTAATATCGAATTAAAAAGTCTCTTTAAAAAACCCGGACTAGCCTTTCGGCTCTTGTGTCCAGGGCGTAACGCTTAGGATTGAGCAATCTCTGTCCGGGCTCCAGCCACCCAAACGACACGCCGAACGGGTAAGGTTTCTCAGCCCAGCGATCGTTCAATGCGGTTCCCCTAAGGATCATTATCGTGGTGGCTCGCCTGTGTACCTGCACTGTCACCCGGTAGTACAAATCCTATACTATAGGTACATGCATTTAGGCATCGAGTGGTTCTCGAGACGGGATTGCAGCGTACATTGCTTCCTCCCCCCCCCCCCCACCCCCGAGATCAGTGGCCTCTCGGCAGTGTAATGGACCTCAGACCCGCTGCGGGGGCTGTGCCCCATTTCGTTCGACCAGTGTATTCTTATTGGGAATGTATCGGCGGTTTACACACTACGCCAGTCCTTGAGGCCACAATTTTTGGGCATATGCCAGGGTCATGTCGACCAGAAACAATTAAAACTAACAAAAACTAAATACCGAAAGAAACATTCTCAACACTGATTTATTAGATGTCTAATACAATAAGCAAGAAATAAAATTAAATACCGAAAAAAATCGTTATCACTTTTGTTTTTATTGTATTGAAATATTATTTTTTTTTTATTTACCTTTTTATTGTTTAGTGTTGTGTTTTTTTTCTTTTAGATAGTATATTATTGTTAATTTAATAGGCTATTTTTAATAACAAGTCAAGTCAACACAACTGTTCGCTACGTTATAATACCAGACGCTTGACAGTAACAATTATTATGCATATGCCAGGGTCAGAAACAATTAAAAAGAACAAAAACTAAATACCGAAAAGAAACGTTAATTGTAATAGTCTCTTTTCTTTCTCTCTTAACATTAATATTAACTTAACTTAACTAATATTGTTATATTGTAGTCGTTCGTTTCTCTGTCAATTTGACGGGCATAACCACTAGTATAGATATATTTGCATAGCGCTGCCAACAAACATAATGTAAACTCAGAGCGCATTTAACATTGAGCAACACACAACCAAGAACACCGATATAATTCTCTAGGCTGTAAAGGATATAAAGCTATTTAATAAATTAAAACCTTAAAAACATTGGACAAAGAAAATTAATGTAGATTTTTTTTTGGAATGTTGACATTCCTTAGCTGAACTATTTTTCTTTATCTCAATTGTATACAATAAATTCACTGGCATAATTCACAAGTATAATTATCCAGTGATCCATTTCGTGAGGCTGATGCACAGCATGCAACATCTACCCATTCTCTACAGCAAAAGTTGTCAACCTTTTGCTAGTTGTGTGCCAAAGTAGAATTTCAAATTCATTCAGCGTGCCAGGAGGCTAATATGTATCTGCTATAGCACTCAATTTCTGATAGAAAGTACAGGCATTGCCTTTTTCGTGGTTTTCCGCGTGCCTTTGAAAATGTGTGTGGCTTATTGCCGTAGGTTGCCGACCGCTGCTCTACAAATTAAACATTGTATCATGTCTTACTCTAGATTCTCATCGCACATAAAGCAGTACCAAAGCAGATCTTTTTTTTTTTGGCCGATAGACCTTATGTCTTTATTGCACTACTTGTAGGTCTATTGGTATTATTGTTATTGATAATTTGAGTTTATTGTTTTTTCCACACGAAATTTGCATTTTTAGCTTTAGGGGTCTTTAAAAGCTGTCGTTTATAGGCCTAAGGGCTTAATGCAAATATTTGAGAGCTCTCTTGGTTTCCTTTTCCTTTGTATATGAATAGTAACTGGCACTAGAAATGGTGAGATACTATAACCTTCTCCCCAATCTTATTGAACAAGATAACAACTGAGGTTAAAGATGAATATACATGTACTTCCGTCCCATACTTTAAAACACAACTGTAGGTTTTATGGGCTTCTGCAAACATTTGCTCGTTGCAATTAGTTCCAACTCTTCAGACATAGTGATTGGGCTTAACATGTCCTCGAATCTCACTGAAAAGTTGTTTGTATCTTATGTGAGGTGGTATATCAGAGCAAAGAATCACTTCGTCAAGCCCATCATATTCAGTAAAATGTTGGCACATATGATTCAAAACTTGGGCTCTTAGTGAATCAGCTAGAGCTTTTCTTGAAACCTTTTAACAAGATCCTTGATCAGCCCATTTTTATCTCTGTCATTTCGCTGAAGGAATTCATTTAAACTTATAGCAACAATTTAAAAAAAAAAAAAACATCGTCCATCAGACGTTGTTTTACAATTTTGAGCGCTTACGGGTGTCACAGTTACATATTGGGAATCAGAGGTTGTCGGCTGCGAAGTCGACAATGTTTCAGCCTGGGGAAATGTTTTAATTTGAGCATAGGATGATACTTCAGGTAAAGCTGGGCTTGATGTTGCAAGATCAGTGTGAATTCAGGCATTAGAATTAATGCATGATGAGACAGCATCTGAACTAGGAATTAGGACAACAGTGTGATCGTTGATGATTAATGCTGCTATTCATGGTCTCCGAAAACATCACGATTTAAAGGCCAGATACAAGCGGTACGAAATCCACTTATAGCATTACATATTTAGGTAACCTTTGAAAAGGCTTGGCCCATGAGGATGCACACTTGAAAGATGGTTATTCCTCTACAGGGGTTAAGACGCAACTATTTCTCATCTTCTTGCTCATAATATGTTTGAAACGGTTTAAAACAGAGATATCAAGAGGATGTATGGCATGTGTTGTAGGAATATGTGACGGAAGACTTAGCATAATTTAGTGTGGGTAGCATGTCCATCTGAAATCAAAAGTAAGGAAGGCTTTTTTATTGTTTTACAAAAGATATAAAGTGGTCCATCCACATTTCAAATAGTTCTGTATCCATCCATTCACTTTCGTTACATGTTGAAAGTTTTCCAGAAGGTGTCCCGTATTCCAGCTCATATTTCATTCTTTTGCGTTTAAAAATCACCATTGGTGAAAGAAAATATCCTGCAGCATATATAAAAAAAACGCGAGTGGTTGTGAAAACTTTCTCGGCACTAGAGAAAGACCCGGCCTGGCGCTTTTCTTGTGCTGCTATTACAACTCTATGTCTTGTTTTAGGCACTGTTGACAAATTTGTCTCGTCCATATTGTACATTTTATTAGGCCCAATGCAGGTTCAAGATATTCTGAAGCTTGTCACGAAATCCATTCAGAGCTGTTCTATTAAAGCTAGACGTACTAGCAATATGAATGCATTTTACTAGTCCTTACGCACCGTTCTTTTGGTTTTGCTGAAAGCATGTAGCAAATTATTAGCCTCAGCTAACTGTTACGCTAATTGCATCAGGTCCTTTCTTGTGATTCCAAACATCATTCAATCAAGCATTTGTATATGTTTTACAAGATATTCTTCGACTTCATGTGACATACTTGTTGATCTCCCCCTGACCTTTACTCCATCTTTTGCGTATATGTATTTGCTCAGTAGATGGCGTCTCAATGTAAGTTTGGATATCCCATACATATTAGATTATTTATTTATACGTCAGATTCCCTCTTTTAATAAGAGAAGAGCCCTTTTAATAACATCTTCTGTCCATGCAGTTGACTGTTTTCTGAAAAGAAAATGTAAGAATCCACTATAAGATAATGAAATACACGTGTGTATCTAGCACGTTAAAGTTCTATAATATTATAAACAGGTAAAAAAAAGGTAAGAACTACACTATTCCAAACAAGTTTCTCGAAATGTCAGCTTTTATGTTCTATGTTAAATGGTGAATCAAGTGGGAAAGGGCGGTGGGGGGGGGGAACAACATTAACCTGTCTTAAACTAGCCACCCCACGGCACATCGAAAAGGCACTCACTGCTTCCTACCTACCGAGTCGCGGAGCCTCTCGGCAGTGCAATGATCCTCAGACGCGCAACACCAACTGTTCGCCTCTATATTAAATGTGTATGCGCACATTGAAGCCTAAATAATTTCCCCCTTTCCACTATTCACTTATCTATATAAGCAAGTTACAGGAATAAACCACTTATGATTAGAACAAATCCATACGATATTAATGGAAGTTTAAGTCACTTGAAATGCATTTACAGGTCAGTGTTTAGGACATATAATTTTATAGATATGTGAAAGTCGCGTGAAAGTCTATTTAAGTTGTCTTCAAGAATGTTACTTCCATGCCTAATCCATTCTTTTTATAGATCAGTGGACGTGTTCCAGCTTTGTTTAAAATTCGACAAGGGTGACAAATGCAAACGCCGATACTTAAGTAAAACAAGATTGAGTTCGCTCCCTTATACTTTTATCACTGTACACAGTTGGCTTCAGCAATCAAAAAGTCTGTGCACTATAAATATAACGTTAATCTTATTAATGTCACCATCAACTTCGTTTTAGAAAATGGATATTTATATAACATATTAATAAAGGACTTCATACGTAAATACGATGATAATTTTCGAAAAGTGAAAATAATACAATTTGTTTAAAATTGAGATTTTTCAAGACAAACGTTCAACTTAGCAAGTTTCTCAAAAATTTTCTTTATAATTGTATTACGGCACGTTTAAACAGACAAAGATAATATATTTCAAATTATAAAATATACCGTGATTGTATTTATTTCAAAAAAGATTTACAGCATTTTTTACTGGCTCAGGTGTTCTTAATCATATTTATAGATGGCACCAAGTACATTTCTTGTCGCCATAGAAGTAGTGTTGGCTTGCCTCGTTCTCTTTACTCATGGAGATTATTGTAAGATTATGTCATTAGTTCGAGTTTTCTATCCCTCTCTGTCTGTCTATCTGTATGTATGTCTGTATGTCTCTATGTCTGTCTGTCTGTCCGTATGAATGTCTGTATGTATGTCTGTATGCATGTCTGTAAGTATTTAAGAATATATATATATATATATATATATATATATATATATATATATAATGTATATAATTATTTTTTTTTATATAACTTATGAATTATTTAAATCAATACAAAATTATATAATACTTGTGTTGATATTGTTGTTTTTTTTTTATTGTATGTCTTCCACGGTGCTCGGTAAAATTGGCAAGGGTCAATTTGGCAGCGAAATGACCATTGCCGAATTTATCTTTGCCAACATCACCTTGCCGTAAATACAGTTGCCGAATTTACCTTTGCCAAATTTATAGTGATTGGTCTTCACCATCCTAACATCTGCAACTGACTTGTAGAAAGAAAGCACTATGAGCACGTAAAATATAACAACATGGAGAGATTGCACTACATACATTATCTTTAGTAGTATTAGTGGATTTTTTTTTTCGATTCTCAGGAAAAATACTCAAAGAATATTATCACATGGCGATGTCGCTAACACTCTGTCTACTGACCACCGCACTGCTCGTTACGGCCCAAGGGCTGTCGTCTGATCAAAGTACAGGTGAGATGAGAGCCCGTGCCATGATGTCATGATCACACAGTCTTTTACTTCTGTAGGTATACTAACTGTAGAAAAGGTATGTTGTCATACACCTTTATAAGAGCCCGTGTCATGATGCCATGATCATACAGTATTTTACTTCTGTAGGTATACTAACTGTAGAAAAGGAATGTTGTCATACACCTTTATAAGAGCCCGTGTCATGATGCCATGATCACACAGTCTTTTACTTCTGTAGGTATACTAACTGTAAAAAGGAATGTTGTCACACACCTTTATAAGAGCCCGTGTCATGATGCCATGAGCACACAGTCTTTTACTTCTGTATGTATACTAACTGTAGAAACGGATTGTTGTCATACACAGTTATAAGAGCCGGTGCCATGATGTCTTGATCACACAGTCTTTTACTTCTGTAGGTATACTAACTGTAGAAAAGGTATGTTGTCATACACCTTTATAAGAGCCCGTGTCATGATGCCATGATCATACAGTATTTTACTTCTGTAGGTATACTAACTGTAGAAAAGGAATGTTGTCATACACCTTTATAAGAGCCCGTGTCATGATGCCATGATCACACAGTCTTTTACTTCTGTAGGTATACTAACTGTAAAAAGGAATGTTGTCACACACCTTTATAAGAGCCCGTGTCATGATGCCATGAGCACACAGTCTTTTACTTCTGTATGTATACTAACTGTAGAAACGGATTGTTGTCATACACAGTTATAAGAGCCCAGCAATATTTGTATTGTCGAGGTGGTGTGCGTTTTGATTGATACGGTGTAATGAAGGTATGATAATTACCTAACCCATTAATGCCAAAGGGTATACCCGAATGACTATTTTTGTGTTCTTTGCGTGTTTCCTAGTTAGAATGCATGAAAAAGTGGGTATATACATGTGTTTTGATTGTTTTTCGTTTCCTTCAAAAGTTACAGGGGGGTACTCTGGGAGAATGCAGGGACACGAATGGGAACGTCTAGTTTTGTTGAGATGCACTTCAGAGGAGTGCAATGGACAAGAGAGGAGTACGGGGTTTTCTAATGATCAAAGCATTACATGCTTGCTATTGAACGTTTTGAATAAGTTATTTTTTTATTGGAAGAGTAAAACAAAAGAAAGAGATAAATCAGAACAAATGAATTTAGTAATTTTATGGATGTTTCGTCACATATTATTTTATTGAAAACAACAAATAACCGTAAACACTGTTGTGTTTTTCTAAAAAATGTTAAAAATACTTTTTTTTCATTAGGCTTCTTTTTGAAGAATGAAAAAACATATATCCATCGAGTTTTCTCTTATTACTAAGTGTTTGTGTATGGGCAATAGGCAATTCCATTATAAAGGTTGAAACAATGCAGAAGAATACGAACATTATATTTCAGGAATATTGTCTATAGTTGCGACGTCATTTTGCAAACCTTTTTTGTACAGTAGAGTCAAAAGAAAAGTGTCCATTCATTTCTAACATGACCCTGTCGCTGACCCTAGAAAACTGTGGTGTAGGTGTGGTGTAGGTGGTGAATTCCTTGGAATACCTCTCATCATGCTGACACAGTTTATTTCCTCTTGGAGAATCGGATCACACAATGATACACCTTACCCCTCGTTACAAACCAGTCTTTAAGTTGTCAAAACCTGAAACTAAATATATTCAGATATGGACAGAGGAGGCGGTGGGAAGACTACAAAGCTGTCTAGAACAGACTGATTGGAATGTCTTTATAAATAATTGTCCCGACATTGATCAACTAACAGATACTGTCAACTCCTATATTATTTTTTGTGAAGACCAAATTTTCCCTCGAAGGAAAATTTGGGTATTTAAAAACAACAAACCTTGGATGACTAAAGAAATTAAAGAAGCAATATTGAACAAGAAAAATGCTTTTAAGAATGGTAGGCCTACATCAGAATTTATTTCCGCAAAAAAAGAACTTAAAAAGAAAATACATGAAGGCAAAAAACAATATAAACAAAAAATTGAAGGTTTCTTTCGAATGAACAATTCAAAAGCATGTTGGGATGGCCTAAAGAAAATCACGGGCTATGTACCCAAGCGTAACACTCTGAGTGTGAATAAAGATATTAATACTTTTATCAACCAACTAAATAATTTTTACTGCCGTTTTGACTGTCACGATTTTAGATCTATTCACCAAGACATAATGTCATCTTTTAACAATTTAAATTTAATTCTAGATGAAAGTCAGGAAGGTTTCAGTGTAGATGTTGTGACGTCACGGTTTAAACAAGTAAACATATCCAAAGCGTCAGGACCAGACAGAATAAGTGGGCGACTAGTAAAGCTTTGTGCGGAACAGCTGTCCTTTATTTTTTGCTACATTTGTAATCAATCTTGGGAAAACCATACTATTCCTATTATCTGGAAAACCTCAGAGATTGTGCCCGTACCAAAGAAAGAAAAAGTCCTTTGCAACAATGACCTACGTCCTGTCGCTTTAACATCTATTATCATGAAACGTTTTGAGAAAATTATTCTCAGACGTAGCCTATACTAAATAAGGTGCACAAAAGCCTTGATCCCTACCAATTTGCTTACAAAAAAGGCAGAAGCGCAGAGGATGCTATAGCATTAATGTTAGATAGACTGTACCACCATCTGGATACGCCGAAGAATTACGCTCGAATACTCTTCGTTGACTTTTCATCTGCATTCAATACCATCCAACCACACCTTATGATACAGAAACTATCTGCTTTAAATGTCAGTCAACGCATCCAAGCCTGGATCATGCAATTTCTGATAAACCGCCCTCAATTTGTCAGAGTAGAGGGATGTACCTCACAAATAAGAGAAATAAGCACTGGAGCGCCTCAAGGGTGTGTCCTCTCTCCCGTTCTATACACAATTTACACCAATGACATTCAAAGTTCAGCAATCGATACAGTATCTGTAATCAAATACGCCGATGATACAGCCATTGTCGGCCTTGTTTCCAGTGACGACAGTCTCTATCACAGTACGACCTCAGATTTCTACAAATGGTGCAAAGAGAACTACCTGATATTGAACATCACAAAAACGAAAGAAATGATTGTAGACTTCCGGAAAGAAAAACGCAAGCTGACTGATTTGCACATAAACAACCAAATAATAGATCAAGTCTCGCAATATAAATATCTTGGCGTCACAATTACTGACAAACTGACTTGGTCTGACCACTGCCAAATCCTTTGTAAGAAAATGCACCAACGACTTTTCTGTCTTAATAAACTAAAAATATTTCACATAGAGAAAACCATTATGAATCTATTTTACTCGGCGACTGTTGGTAGCATCATAACCTTTGCAATCACCTGCTGGTATAGTAATACCACCACATTGAACAAACATCGGATAGACCGCCTAATAAACAAAGCCTCTCGTACTACACAGACAGAATTACCATCTCTTGTGCATATTTTCAGTTCAAGGTGCCTGTCTATGATTGATAAAATCCTCCAAGATCATGCACACCCGCTTCATGATAGCTACATAATATCTAGTCGAAGTGGTCGGCTTCTTTCTATAAGGGCAAGAACAGAGAGATTTAAGAACTCTTTTGTTCCACTGTCAGTAAGACTCTTTCAAAAGAATCACCTTTCAGCCAGAAAATACGATGGCTCAATAGCTGACTCCTAAATAATAGGCCTACTTTTTTTCTTGTATGATAAATGGTATGATAGTGTGCGTGAATGTCTATTGTGTTTGAGTACAAATGGTTCTTTAATATTGTTTTAGGTATGCTGAAAAAACGGAATTTATGTAATCAAGTCAATTTTCCATTCATTCGGATCAATAAAGCAATCTTATCTTATCTTATCTTATTGAATACATTTTGATGTAAGGCCACAAGCTCAATTACTTCTGCAGCATGTCTTTTCCTGCGTAGTAACCAGGCATTTTACAAAGCAATATCTAAAGTATGAAAGACAAAAGGCCAACACCACTTTTTGATTTTCACAGAAATGTGTACTTTTTGATGTTTTGGTTAGCCTTATCCTCGCCTACCATTGTGGCAGCGCACTGTCTTTAAAGGTCAGGTTGATTATGCATGATGTGTTGTCATTGTTGACGAGACCATCTCCTTGATTGTCATACTGGTAGGACAGGGGCGCAGTTTTTTTGCTATTAGCAAGTTGTGGTTGATGTCCAGTTTAAAATTAATTGAACCTCGATATTTTTAAGACAGCTAGGACGCATCTTGTAAGGGGCATTTCTGTTTAATTGTCGCAGTGGCTCCAACGCCTTTGGCAGCAATGCAATGCACGTGAGAAAGGAGTTATCAAATGTCCAGTGGAAAGAATGCTCAACTATTTAGCAGATCAGGTCCATCACAACAGTACCGCCTAGTCCAAGGAATCCCAACCACTCAGCAGTACATGCATAAGACTGGACAACATATCTAAGTGGTCATCTTATTCCTTACTGTCACCATCATTACAGATCTATCATACGGTGGTGTTATATAAACAGAAACATTTATCATCTCGTCGTAACATCGTTAACCCATCGTTCATAGTATAACGTATTCGTACACTGTTAAAGCTAATTAGTCAACATGATTTTTAAATTTATGTTGTTATTGATTTAAATGCATTTTAACTATGCAGTATGTTACATAATAAAAGCGTCACAATTGTTTATTTGATAAAAATATGAAGAAATATAAGCATATTTTGATAGTATATTTGACATTTGCACTCCCCCAGAGTGCATTTCTCATAAAAGACCCGTACTCCTCTCGTGTCCCAGCACTCTCCTGGAGTGAGTTATATTTCGATTTGAAGTCCAATGGAACTTTTCTAGTCAAGAATTTTTTTTTATATTCATGGGATTCAGAAAAGATTAAATTATATAAAAACATTTCTTATTTGCCTTAATTAGGTACGAATTTTTTTTACACATACCTGTTTGAAGTAGAAGAAAATGTTTTTAGGCTGTTTTTTTTTTAAGGCGAGCTACAAAAAACTTCGAAATGGAAATTACTTTTAAAATGATAAATAACAAAGAAATATGTCCAGAATTGAAAAAAGTCATTATTTAAAATATATAATAAAAAGCCTTTCTGCAAGCTAACAAACATGGAAGCAAGTCATTGCACTCTGGGAGAGTGCAAATGTCAAATATGGTTTAAGTATATTGTTATAAAAGCTGTACCAGGCTTTAGTTAATTAGGCGGTTATTATAAATTTATACTATTTCTATCAGGGTCTAAGACAAATAAGAAAAGGATGATATCAGGGTCGGATTTACCTATAAGCTATCAAGGCTTCAGCCTAGGGCCTCAAGATCAAGAGGGGCCTCAAAATGCCTTAGACGAACTCTCTTTAGCGGATAAATTTAGGATTACATCATTTATTCCTATATTAGATGCACTCGAAACAAATTTAGGAAGAAGAGCTTCTGTTTATGATGATGTAGTGAAAATATTTTTAATTTCCTGCTTAATTTCCTGCTAATATACTGAATCGGGTGTAAGACATTGTCATGATATTGTCCCAAAATTCCTCCCAAACCAACCAAACTTGCATCAGTCAAAACCACACATCTTTTTTTAATGTCTGGTAGTCTTAATATAGGTTGTCCAGAAAAAGCAACCTTTATCCTATTTAATGCCATGTCACACTCCTGAGACCAAATTATTTTAATTGGGCTTTTCTTTTTAATAAGTTCAGTCAACGGAGCTACCATCTCTGAAAAATTAGGAATAAATTTCCTATAAAAATTACATACACCTAGAAGACTCCTCACTTCTTTTTTATTTCTTGGAATGTCAATTTTTAGAATTTTAGTAATATTCTCCTCCAATGGCTTAATGGTGTTATTGGATATCTTGTGTCCCAAAAAAGTAATTTCTTTCATGCCTATTTCTAATTTGTTAGGTTTAATTGTCAAATTATGTTTTTCTATAATTTCAAAGATATCATTAAGACTTTTTAAATGATTTTCCCATGTATCATTGAAAACACATATGTCATCCAAATAAAATATAGTATCCTTCCTATGTCCTAAAATCATACCCATCATCCTATTAAAAGTTGCAGGAGCATTCACCAATCCAAAACTCATCACCTTCCATTGATATAACCCCAATGGAGTAACAAAACTTGTAAATGGTTTAGCTCTATCAGTTAAACCTACTTGATAGTACCCTTTAGCCATATCCAATTTAGAAAAAATAGTTGCATTAGATAGCTGAGCCATAATATCTTCAGCATTGTTCATAGGATATGGGTCAAAGAGAGTAACATTATTCAGCTTCCTATAGTCCACACACAACCTTATAGTTTTATCTTTTTTCTTAACTAATACTATTGGAGATGCATATGCTGAATTGGATGGCTCTATCAACCCCATACTCACAAGCTCATCTATCTCTTTTTGCAAGTTATCCCTCAAATGAATAGGGATTGTGTATGGTTTTAGCCTCACCGGCTTATCCTCTGTTACAATAATGTCATGTTGTATGACATTGGTCTTACCAGGCAAATCAGAAAATATACCCTTATGCCTGTGTATTATTTTTGCCATCTCATATGCCTGTTCATGTGTCAATTTCTCTAAATTCACATCTTTATATGTTTGCTGACCCTGTGTATTCACTGTTGCTATTTCTTCAATATCCTCTTTAATTTCTTCTGATATTATACTACAGCATATATTGCTTTCTACTGATTGATCATTATACTTTTTTAAATTATTAATATGAAAAACTTTAAGTTGATCCTTAATTCTTATCTCATAATCCACATCTGTGACCTTTCTAACCACATCATATGGCCCTAACCATTCAGTAAATAGTTTGTTATTTTGATTTTTTAATTTTAGCAAAGCTTTATCTCCTGGTTCCAAGGTTCTTAGTTTCCTATCCTGATTTACTATATTTATTTTCTTTTCCTTATTATTGTCTGAATTCTTTCTAGCCTCTTCCAAAGCAATTTCTAATTGTTGTTTCTTAATTGTAACTAACTCATAATTAGTCATTTCCCTGTTTTCACCAGTGCCTACCAATGGTTCTTTAAGAATACTAAGTGGATTTCTTGGATTATTTCCATATATCAATTCAAATGGTGAAAAACCTGTACTATCATGAGTAGTTTCTCTATATGCAAATAAAATTGATGGAATTGCTAAATCCCAATTCTTTGGATCCTCATTACTAACTTTTGACAACATTTCCTTCAGAGTTTTGTTAAATCTCTCACACATTCCATTACATTGTGGATGATAAGTTGTTGTAAACTTCTGCTTTATTCCAAATGTTTCCATAAATTCCTTAGTCAATTTTGATGTAAATTGAGTTCCTCTATCTGATATTATCTCTTCAGGAAATCCAATTCTAGTAAATATTAAATATAATGCTTGCACTATATCTGTAGATTCAATTTTCTTTAATGGTACTGCCTCGGCATACCTTGAACATATATCAATCAATGTAAGAATATATCTATGTCCTCTGTTAGACATAATAGGCATCAAACCAATGATATCTATGGCTACCTTCTGAAATGGTCTAGTTGCAGTCACTCCTTTTTGTATTGGTGCTTTGGTAAAATTACTTCCAGATCCTTTCATCTGACACACTTTGCATTGTTTAACAAATCTTTTCACATCTTTGGACATTTTAGGCCAAAAGTAATGTTGTATTATTCTGTTTTTGGTTTTGCCAACTCCCATATGACCAGCCAATGGTATAGAATGAGCATTAGTCATTATTTCTGTTCTATATTTATATGGTACAACTATTTGTTCCACTTGTCTGCCATTTATGAGTATCTCTCTGACTTGTAGTTGTGTATCATTTTTCACCTTGCATACACTATTCTTATTAGTAGTTCCTTTCTCTTTAGATTTGAATAATCTATCCAATGTAGTATCCTCTCTTTGTTCTTTTTTGAATTTTTCCAAATTAAAGTTTTCATTCAGTAATGATTCACTATCAATTGATGTGTCTTTTCATTATTCACCATTGTCTGACTTTCTTCAGTATTGCTTGCTTTACATTCATTAATCACATTACATTGTGCTTGATTATTATCAAATTCCCATGCTTCTATTTCCTCTCTAGTACATTCTTTAACTGATTCAACATTTCCAATAATTAAATCAATTGGTGCATCATTTATAACATGAGCCAGTACTCTACCTGTAATATATGGTGTCCTAATATCAATGTAGGCCAACCTCAATTTAATCACTCTTCCATCAAATGATGTACAATCTGCTACCTCACCAGTGTATTGATTTGACTGAACATACTTGCTGTTTATTGCAATGACAGAGGCTCCCGTGTCGCGAACTGCAAAAACTGGTATTAATCCCACATATCCTGGAAAACACTTTATTCCTTTGCTTCTTAATAACACAGCTCCACAATGATTCCTGTTCTGATTAAATCTGGAGTTGTGATCTCTTTGTTGTGTATATCCCTGAGATCTATTATTATTATTATTGTTTCCAGCAGAATTTGACCTTCTGAAGCAATTTCTTGCTATATGTCCTTTCTTTTTACATATAAAACATGTCAATGTGTTATCTCTCTTATCTTTACAATCCTTAGTAACATGGTTATTTCTTCCACAATTACCACACTTCATCTTGCTCCTTGATAATTGTCTTCTTCTTTGAAAATTATCATTGCCTTTAGCAAAGCATATTATATCCTGGTAATCCTCTCCTTTAGAAGTAGGTGCCATGGGATGAGCTAATTTACAGTTCCTAATCAGGTCAACTATTTCTTCTATAGTCTTGGGAGATCTCTCCTGAATGAATGCTTTGAGAGTCTTATCGAGTGAATATATTGCCTTATCTCTAATAATAAAATTCTTCAGTTCCTCAAATGATTTTTCTATTTTAGCACATTTTAACCATTTGTCCATAGCACTTGTCAATGAGTCAAAATAACTTTTTGGATCTTCTTCCTTTGATAAAGTCATTTCAAAAAATTTCTTTCTATAAGCCTCCTCTGTACTTCCAAAATGTCTTAACAATTGTTCCTTGACAGATGCATAATCTGATTGTTCCATACAAATGTTTGATGGAATATCTCCTGTAAAGGATTTTCCCAGTAGTCCAGACCAATAACATGGTGAAAAATTTTGTCTCTCCATTTCCATTTCAAATTTTTTTAGAAATGTATCAATAGAACCATCCTTTTCATTAAATAATTGGAAAGTAAATCTGCACATGTTATTTCTAATAGCCATTTCCTGGTCAACAACAGGTCTAGTGACTCCAATGTTTACATTTGCACTATTATTCTTAGCCTCTAATTCTAACTTTTTAAACTCTATCTCTAATCTCTTTAATTCCATCTCATCAGCTCTAGCTTTTTCAATTTGTTTTAATCTCTCTAGCTCTATTTCATCAGCTCTAGCTTTTTCTTTAGCCCTTTCTTTTCTTTCATTATTTTTTCTTTAGCCTCTAAATACTCTCTCCATTTTCTCTCCACCCACTCATCCAACTCTTTACCAGTATATCCCAACTCCTTACCATAATTTATGTACAGCGCATATGTCTCCATTGAGGGACACTCCATTTTCAATTAATATATATAACTACAACTAACTAATATAAATTAAAATGTAATCAATATTACAATATTCATAAAATAAATAGCAATATAATAATCAATACATATAAAAATAAGAACACCACAGATAGTAGATGAGACTTGAGATTCACAAAAAATTTACTATGACAAATATATAAACAATATGATAACACTGTGCATACAAGACTATACAATCTAACATATATTATGTAATATACACTTATGAAAAGTCTTTTTCAACTAACCTGACTTACAGGGACTTTTCAATAAGTGTATACACAAAATTCCTAAAAGAAACTAATACATGCCAGTGATTTCACAAGAAAAATCTAGGCATATACTATACTACAACATAACGTATACACCAGTTTACTTATCTTAAAAAACGCGTTCCTTTTCCTTCCGTCTCCGAATCCAGGGTTCCAGATCCGAAACGATTCTCCACCACACAGGTTATTTCAGCCCAAAGTCTTCGTGTGTTCGTTAATTCATAAGAATTACAATCCTTTCACTTTGTTGAAGTTTCTTTTTACTTCCAATTTCACTTGACTTCTGCTACTGTACTGCACTGACTTCTAGTTCTGTGACTATTCTGAAGTATTCTTCTTTTCTCGAACCATTCACTAGTTCTACGGAGATTCTCTTTTAATCTCTTCACTTGACAAACTTAGCTTGTCCTATTAAACACAGCTTTACTATTGTTTCAATAACTGTTACCACTTTCGATACTTTTAAAATGTATCCGAGACGCCTTTCAACTTCCAGTGGCCTTTTTAACCGACTTGCTTGGTAACATACATAAACTTCCGTTTCTATCTTCATGTACACCGTTATGTACTGGTAGCGCTTAGTTCCAAGAACGTGCTAGGCTATACTGTTAAACCGTCAAATTTTCTTTCTCGGCGATATTTCTTCACATTGAATTTTAGTCTTCTTTTAGTCGTACGAAACGTTCATTTGCGGTATTCTTTAAGCTGTGCTTCACAATATATTGTAGGCTTTCTTTCAATTTGATTTTCAATAATAGTCACTTTGATTATCCTTCAACATTCTCCGTTGATTTTCAATATTCCACATTGGGCTTCCGAATTCACCTTGAGCTTCCGAATTCACGTTGAGCGCCAAATAATGTGACCGTTATTTTGTAATTACTATGTATACAACTCTCAGGGAGATCACATTATATAATAATAAACAATGAACAAACTGCCGGCTTGTAGTAAAAATGAGAACTCAATATTTAATGCAATTTATGTACAAGATGAATTCAAATACACAACAGTTTCTATAGCCTAGTCTAAAACACGTCTTTCCACTACCAAATTCTTAGGTCGTCTGTCTTTATCTTCAAATGTACGCTACGTTCAATCTAACTCCTACGTCATTGTTTTTATCGTAGAACGTCACTCGTTTATTCTATACATTAACACCGGGTTAGAGTCTATACAAATTATGTCCCCCTAAACAACTATATATATTTTAAATCCTCACAGTTAATTAGGCGGTTATTATAAATTTATACTATTTTTATCAGGGTCTAAGACACATAAGAAAAGGATGATATCAGGGTCGGATTTACCTATAAGCTATCAAGGCTTCAGCCTAGGGCCTCAAGATCAAGAGGGGCCTCTCTTTAGGGGATAAATTTAGGATTACATCATTTATTCCTATATTAGATGCACTCGAAACAAATTTAGGAAGAAGAGCTTCTGTTTAAGATGATGTAGTGAAAATATATTTTTTTGTTTCTGGTTACCCTGACCATGGCATATGCATAAGAATTTTTGCTGTTATTACGACAGCCTTTTCTTCATAAGAAATCCTCAAGTTGAGCTATCAATTCTTATTACAAAGGCGATATATCAGTGGTCATCTATGCACTGTCATATAAGCCGCAATAGATAAGTTTAGTACTTTACTGGTCAAGTCGCTTTGATACGTTTTTCGAGTATTAATTCAATAACAATGTTAAATGACAAGCCATCTTTTATTATCTTTGTAGATAATTATTAAGTAGTAGATGACTGTAGAATAATGAGTATTCTTTTTTTGGCTAGAGCCCCCATTCAGTTGATAAAATATGTATTTATTATGCTGTTTTGTAGTTATTATAATTACTTCTTCAATTGGTAGTATCATTATTAGTTCATTTTGATATTAGTTTAGTGTAGTCTAGGTTGGTCCTGATTCAAAATATCCCCTGGCAATCTAAATAACATTGATTAGAGTTTATATGATTTATTCAGGTGTATATTTATGTTGGTTCAATATACACAATAAGTATCGTGTTGCTATTGTGTAGAGTTTGCAATTGCTATTGCAGCATAAATAAAACACACACAATACTGGAACTTGAAGAACTGATATAAATTGAGTTTGTAAAAAAAAATGGAATAATTGGTTTAATCACAGAATCATCCATTATAAATCCAAATGATATTTACACAAGTGGTTAAGAATAACACATGTTTAATAGAATGAATAAGAAATATATTCAATAGACTTTGAATAGCATTGAAACTACTTGTAAAACAATTTTGAATCCTTTATAGTATAAATATGTAGGAATTTTATCTCAGAGCATAGGCTTCGTGTTTACTTGTCAAGAGCTGCCGAATAATTGACGAAACTTTCTACACATTCGCTTGGGTATATCATATGGGTCAATACGATACCATAACCGAATAAAAGCGAGTACAATACTGTTAGTGCTTTTAATTATTTGTTATTATTGGTAGCGTGGTAATTTGTATAAGCAACTTAACATTTTATTCAGATCCAACTCAGCCGACATTTATTCTATTCAGCATATCAAACGTAGACTTGAGAAATGATCATGTGACAATTGTAGTTTTTACTTAATTCAATCTTTATTCAAAACGTAAGACGCAGATATAGATAAATTCTTCCATGAATAAATATATACATAGGAATTGTAGGCATATATGATATACTTCAATTAAACAACTTTACAATGAAGATATTAAATCAGTTCTTTCTACTTGGTGCCTACATGAACAGAAGTCGACCCTCCCCGTCTTAACATTCTTACTCCCCTTATCTCTTACACAAAAATAATTTTATCCATAGAAGATTTTCTTGCAATATTATTTAGTGCACTGACATATATAAAATATTTAATAACTGATACTTAATAATTAATGTAACAAATTGCAATTGTCTTAATATAATTATCAAATCAACCAACAAATTAATACAATTATTTTCTTGGGAAAGGCAATATCGACAATTACATTATATAATAAAATACTAGAGTGCGATGCAATATCCGAATATGTCCACTAGCAACATCGGCAATGTTGTCCGGTACAGTATCTGTGAAAAACAGTCGTCCATATTGTTCGGTTATTTAGCTTATGAAATAATTTCTATCATTACTACTGCAATTCCTATGAATGATTAATATCCATTTAATTATGGTACAGTGTATATGTTTACGTTTCGTAACACTGTCAAGCTTCTATTATTTAAAATAGGCCTAACCATTTTTACGTGTGCTTTATAATTCGTATCTGGTATTAAAAAGTATCGAACAGTTGTGTTGTTTTGACTTGTTATTAATAATAGTTTATATTGTGTCCGGTCGCCCTGACTCTGGCACATGCTTACTGCTATAGTGCAAGTAATATACAAGGGAAATGACTCATGTAATCAATTATAATATTAAGTAAGAATTTAAAAACTCGGAATAAAACCCCATAATTGTATATTAAAATAAAATAAAAAACCTAGAGTCTTAATAAATCGGAAGTAGATAGTCACATGATTGACCATGCTCATTCTTTAGTCTCCCTCTCGATCTTGTAATGAACGCACGTACAAATATATAGACTCAGAGACAATTATTGAAATGTGTTATATCGCTACTATAATATACAAATATATTCATGGATGTAAAGTGTGAACTGTTAATAATTATTAAATGATATGTGCTGCAACAAGGCGTTCTTTTATTTGATTACAAGTTAAAATATATATTGTGGTGAAGTCGTCTGTTCAATGTTTGATAGCTGGAGACCAATATTTCAGCAACTGTAGCAGAAACACTCTGAAGAGACTAATTGTATTAATTGATGTACTAAGAATAATTAAGAACATCAACAGAATGGTGGCAGTATGCGGTGCTAACAGAAAACGATGCTGAAATAATATGCAATATATTCGATTTTCGAGACTTTTCGAACAACAAGACATTCTAAAAAACCACATGGCATATTATGTGAGTATACCGGTTTTTGAATATTTCAAAACTGAAGTCTGAGTCTATTAATTTACATCCATAAAAACATAATCTGATTGAGCAACATACAAGCTCTCAGAATATATAAAATTTGTCCACCGATGACAAAAATAACATTATTATAAAATTCGATACAAAAAATCGAATAAAGTGACTATATATAGGTCATTATTTTACATTATTGCTGCAACCGGAAAAAGTTCGTTACCACATGTTGTCAACAATGAACCTACACTATATATTGAAGTCTGATGTGACATTTTCTATATGTTGAAGTCTGATGTGACATATCCTATATGTTGAAGTCTGATGTGACATTTCCTATACGTTGAAATCTGATGTGACATGTTATTACATGTTGAAGTCCGATGTGCTTACCGAATATAAATAAATAACAGTAAAAATTTTTAAATTTAAATAATTAATGTGTATACCAAAGACATTTGACATTAATATTAATTAATGGTAGGCCTATACATTTTTTTTTTCTTGTGCTATTTCTAAAACTTGGATTACACCATACTGAATTGGAAAATTGTTACAGCTCAGGATATAAACAGTGTAAACATTCATTGGATTATTAAATAATGAATTAAGTTTCTACTGGATTAACTACTCTGGATTATACAATGAAGTGATTTCATACAGTGAAGAATATGTGTATTCATTTGGATTATTAGTTAGTCTTATTAATATTAATAATTTCTTTTCTCTCATTTTTCTGAATGATTAATTCTGATTCTAATTAATTATTATACATATTCATTATTTGTATGATTATATATATATATATATATATATATGTATAAGTGGGCTTGGTTGGAGGTAATTTTTAATCAAATCTCTTGTCTAATCTTATTCTGTCTATAATCTATTTCTGTTTCTTAAAAGAGATTGATTAGAAATCATTCTTTGTTAGGGTTATTTCTGTTAGTTGTCTCGACTTTGTTTGTTTTTGTTAAGAATTATTAAAGTAAAATTACTATAGTGTTGTCAATGTTATACATGTTGTGATTCTTTGTTAAAAATTCCTCTTTCATTGTGGTCCAAGCAGCCTTAGTGTGTTTAAATATTGTGATTGTGTTTTTCTATTGTTACTTGATATAATTTTTTTTTTTTTGAAATATCATTGACATTGCTAGTTTTTCAGATATGCAATATGATCTCTGAGTATAATGGTCTATGGGAAAAACAATAACAATAATAAGTTATTTACCAATATAATAATAATATGAATAATCAGTATCATAACTATATGATTTAAGTAGTGCCCAAATACATGTAACTTAAATAAACAATATAATAATTGATATCTAATACATGTAACTACAATATATTCACAATATAACAGGTCAAACAGACTATATAAAAATAATATTGTGCTTTGCAGTGCTAATAAAATAGTATTGTTTAAGATTGATATTGCAATAAATAATAATAGAATACTTGCTAATTGATATTGCAATAAATAATAATAGAATACTTGCTTATAATAACATTAGTCTAATTGTTATGTGCTATCATTCCTGCTAGTGGTATTGTGTGCTACCATTAATGATAATAATATTGTATGTTGCTTTGCGAACAATAATTGTTGCAACCTATGTAGTAATAATAAGAAATAATAAGTCATAATAGCAAAAGTGACTTGGCATAGCTAGTATTTGTTGCATTCAACTCTACTATAAAATTGCTAATAATAATAAAATAAACAAGCCATAATAGAAAAAGTGTCTTACTATAGATAATAATTGTTGACATTCTAGCATCTTACTATAGCATAGGATTATAAGAGTGCTGTACTATAAAATAGTGCCTTATAAAAATTGTACTGTACTATAGGATCATAAATCTTGACATTCACAATAAATAATAATGGATTCAAAGATTCAATTACTTTATGATGAGGCTAAATTGTTAGCAAAAGTATAAGATATTACTGATAAGAAAGAATATCAAGAATTTGTTGAAAATAAAGTTAAGCAATTGAAAAAAGAATTAGCTGATAAGGAAAGAGATGAGCGTGCAGAATTAAGGGCTCATGAAATTAAACAAAGAGAACTCGATAATGAAATAAAACAAAAACAACTAGAACTAGAAATAAATAAAGAAAAAGAATTGAAAGAACTAGAATTAAATAAAGAAAAAGAATTGAAAGCACTAGAATTGAACAAAGAAAAGGAGTTAAGAGAAACTCAGTTGAAAGAAACTCAATTAAAATTAGACCATGAACTGGAATTGGCTAAATTACAAAATACTAAAGTTGAGCAACCAAATAATGAAAAATCTAAACATGGTGCAAGATTCAAAATGCCTCCCTTTGATGGAAACGAGAAAATTGTAGATTTTCTTAATCTATTTGAAGCAACATGTAAAGGATATGGGATTCCCATTTCAGAATATTACATTCACCTTATCCCACAATTGAAAGACAAGGGTAGGGAAGCTCTATCGCATATTGATAAAGAAATAACTGACTATGCCATTATCAAAAAACAGTTAATTAAATTCTTTATTCACTCTGAGGATTACTATAGACAAAAGTTCCACAACTTTATCTTAACAGATAAGATAGAACCTAGAGCTTTTGTGTCTGAAGTGAAAACATTTTTACTTACATGGTTGGACTTAGTAAAAATAGATACCAAAAATCTTAATGAGATTATAGAAATCATGGTTGTTGATAAAGTATTAGAACAAGCTTCTAAACCATTTTTTACTCACATTATGGAAAGAAAGGTAAAGACGGTTGAAAATTTGATAGATGCTATCTCAAATTTTAAAGATAGTCACCCTAATGTAGAACTGACTAAACAAAATCAAACATTAAATACAATTCAGAATAGAAGAAGAAGTTATTCACCCCCTAGGTCGAGGCATAATCAATTTGTCAATAAAAAAAAGTTTGGTAATCAACCAAAATCTAATAATTAAAGGTGTATTTTTTGCAATAGTACAAGCCATTCATCAGACTATTGTTACAGAAATAACAATGCAAGAGGTAGAAATTTCAATTCAAACTTCAATAGATCAAATGTTGATCATAGAAATTTTTCAAATCAACATTTTTCAAATTTTGATAATAGAAACTTTCCAAATCAGAATTTTTCTAGTTTTGATAACAGAAATTTGCCAAATCAGAATTTTTCCAATAACAATGTGCCAAATCAAAATTTTGGAAGGCAAGATTTTCCTAATACTCAAAATAGACCTCAATCAAATTTTCAAAATAGAAGAAATAGAGGAAAACCAAACAATTCCTCATCTCAAACAAATAATGTAATATTTGAAAATAGGGGTCAATTAATACTTTTTTCTGCTTATGTAGAAGGAAAGACTACTTACTGTTTGAGGGATACGGGCTCCAGTATAATATGCGTAGATGAAAGTTTAATTCCAAATCATAAACCCACCAATATTATAAGAGTGGATACTATAAAACTTGGAAATGGTTCTACTGTAAATTGTCCTGTCACTATAATAGAGATTGATTGTCCTTGGCTTACAGGAAAAACAGAGGCAGCCATTTTAAAAAACTGTGTTGCACCTCTGATTATTGGTAATGCCTTCAATGTCAAACATGATAATGGTTTTGACATATTTCAGAAATGGATGAATGAAAAATCCAATTTGAAACCTGTTCTATTGCAAAATGAAAAGTTAGTAGATTTACCAGAACAAGAATTTTATCCTGCTCTACAGACTTTTAATTTTTTACAAACAATAGGAAAATCAGAAAATAATATTCTCCATTAGACACCATACATAGACTTATCCATAAATAATGAAAAGGATAATCCTATTCCCAAATGGAATGGAACAGAAAAACTAGAACAATATGTAAACAAATTTGAGAGTCAATGTGAAATAAACAATGTACCAAAAGAATTACATACTATTTCACTATGTAAACATTTAGAAGGTCATAAACAAATATTCAACATTGCTAAAAATCAACTATCTGATTTTACTAAAATGAAGACTGAGATATTAGCATACATTGATAGTCCTCATAAAAAGGAAACTCAGATGAAGAAAACAGAAAATATCAGTTTAATAAACATGCCTTTTGATGAGCAAACTCTCAAAAGAGAACAATAAGAAGATCAATACATAATTAAAATAGTATCATAAATTGAAAAAGGTCATGCTAAAAACAAGAACATGGAAATAATAAATGGTATTCTTTGTAGACAAGATAACAAATTAGATGTAACTCAAATAGTTATACTTAAATCACTAACTGTCAAAGTTATGCAAATTTCGCACAACAATGCATTGTCAGGTCATTTGAGTGGTAAGAAAACATGTTGTAAAGTTGGAGGGAATTTTTGGTGGCCAAAACTAGAAAAAGATCTGAAAACTTTTATTAAAAGTTGTACTACCAGTCTTAAACATAATAAGAAAGATTCTAAACATAAGGCTCCATTACAAATGATTGATACAATAGATATGCCATTCTATAAAATTGCAGTTGACATAATTGGTCCAATGAAACAAACTAAAACTTCTAAAGCAAAGTTTGCGTTAACCATAATAGACATGGGAAGTAGATGGGTTGAGGTTGTTCCTTTAAGAGAAATAACTGCAGAAAGGGTCTGTAATGCTCTTTTACCTATCTTTTGTCGTTTCGGGTTTCCAAAGTTCATATTGTGCGACAATGGAACTCAATTCAAAGCATACCTTACTCAAGCTTTTACACAAATGTTTAAAATCACTCAAATTTTTAGTTCTATATACCATCCAGAATCTAATGGTATGATTGAGAGAGCTAATCAAACAATAAAACAAATGATAGCTAAAGTGTGTGAGGAGCATCCATTTGAATGGGATGATTACCTTCCTGCTATTTTGTTTGCTTATAGACAATATATTCATGAAAGCACAGGTTTTTCACCATATGAATTAGTGCTTGGTAAAAATCCTAATGGACCATTGGATAATTTTAAATCAGAATTGTTAGGAATTAAAGAAAAAAAATGTCTCCATTTGACTTAGTCAATAAAACAGAAGAACATATGAAAACAGCTTATGAATTTGCTGTTAAAAAAAATCAAGAAATAAAATCTAAAACTTTAATCAGAGAAAATATTCATAAGAACATAAGAAAATTAGAAGTTGGTAATAAAGTACTTGTTTATTTACCAATTGGTACTGGGAATACTATGGAATGGAAGGGTCCTTTTGAAATTGTGCATAAGTTATCTGATGTAACTTACAAAGTTAACATCAATGACAAAGAAAGAATTGTCCATTTAAACAATTTAAGAGCTTATGATGAGAACCGAATACTTAAAACTAAATCAGAAGATGATATGATAATTGAAAATAAATCAGAAGATGATATAAGTAAATCAGAGCATGCAAAAATAACAATAAATGTTGTGCAATTCTAAAAAGTTATAACAGAGAAAAAAATAAAAGCAACATAATTGAAATTGAAAATAAACCGGACAATGATATTATCAAATCTGAACACAGAAAAATAACATTGAATAAATGCTGTGAAATTCTAAGGAATTTCAACAGAGAACTCAGGTATAATCAATAAATGATGCATAAAATAAAAGATAACCTATAGCAATCAATAAGATTTTGTAAATATGTGTAAATAATTTAATTGATGAGATATAATTACCATACCACTTGCAAAACTGAATAATTTACAGGGTTAAATTATGAATAGCTGAGCTGATGAAAATAAAAATTAACAGTAAAAAAAATTTTTTATGTAGCCTCTGAACAGTTTGGTAAGACTGTTAAGCACATACATTTTGGGGCCTCTGAACAGTGAAACTGTTATGCCACCAATATGCCTATGTAAGTCTTTAAAAAAAAAAGCATTAGAGAAATTGATAAAAGAATGATATAATAATTAAATGCCTATGTGAGACTCTAAAGAGAGAGCATTAGATGATAATATTGTATTGTATTCATATAAGACTAAAGATAGCATTGAAATCAATAAATAAATGATACATATAAGACTCACAGGAACATGAGCAGTGTAATATAATTATATATTTGAAGGAAGACTTGAATCATTTGTGTAAAATTTTATTATAAACTAAGATTAAAGATAATCATGTTACATTGTAAGTAATGTTATTGAGAATATCAATCAATAATAACCATTATGAAAGTATCATGATAAAAACCGAGGTTAGTATCATATTAATCTTATTGTATAAAATAGATGTATGAAAAATTTTCATGGAATCTATATAGATTTTGTGAGATAAAGATAATAGACAGTCTCGATAGCCTTGATAAGTAATTAGCATAATAGTTATCGATCTGACATCACTGACATACAATAGTTTATCTCAGTATTACTGAAGTTGATTAGACAATACAAACAGATAATTGTCTATGACTAATTGTCAATATAAATATTAGACATTATTCTTTGTGTCTTTTGGTTATATTTGTGCCTATGAATTTTTTTTGTTGTTTGTACATATATTAAATGAATTTTTGTATGTATTATTGAATGAATTATTATATGTGCTATGAAGTAATTCAATAATATATAGGTGGTAACTATATTAATAATTAAAAAGTCGAAATAAAACCCATTTTTGGATATTAAGAAAACCTATATAGGAAGTAGATAGTCATGTGATTGACCATGCTTATTTCTTCAGTCGACTTCTTGTTCTTGTAATGAACACTCATAAAAATGTGTAGACTCAGTACTCAATATGAAACTATTTTATAGCAATACTATAACCATAAGTATTAGAGATTGTTTCCTAAGTGTGAAGTGTGAACTGTTAATGAATTGTTATTAAATAATATGCTGCAAAAAGGTGTTCTTTTATTGATTACAAGTTGGAATTTATATTGTGGTGATGTCCATTTTGATGTTTAATAGCAAATAATTCAGCTACTGCAACTCAAATACTCTGAAAAGACTGGTAGTAATGTTTGATAGTCCAACAATAATAATAGGACATCAACAGGTTTGGTGGCAGCTAACGGAGAGAGAAGCTGAAAAATATAATATGTTCAAATTCGAAACTTTTGGAACTTTTTGAAGACGTACTATAAACCACATGGAAAATTATGTGAGTACCAGTTTTTGAACAAAACTGAAGCCTGAGTCGATTATTTCAAATACATATACTATTTATCTGATTGAGCACTATAATAGCTCTAAGAAAATATAACGTTTGTCCACCGATGACAAATATTTCATCATTGGAAAATTCGATACATAAAATCGAAAAAAGTGACTGTACATAGGTCATTGTTTGCAACCGGAAAAAGTTTCGTTCCTACATGTTATCAACAAGGAACCTAAACTATATACATATGTTCAAGTCCGATGTTCAAATCCGATGTGACACAACCATGTGTTGAATTTTATGTAGCCTACATAACCATATGTTCAAATCCGATGTGACACGACCAGGTGTTGAAATCTGATGTGACATAATCATATGTTGAAAGATAAATAAATAACATTAAATAACTTTAAATATAATTAATATTTAATCTGTATACCAAAGACATTGACATTAATTTTAATTAATGGTATACATTTTTTTCTTGTGTTCATTCTAAAATTGGATTATACCATACTGAAGTGGAAACTTGAAGCAACTCAACTTGATACAGTGTGAACATTCATTGGATTATTAAATAATTAATTAAGTTTCTTCTGGATTTCTACTTCTGGATTTACATTGCAGTAATTTCATACAGTGAATGTGTTTTCATTTGGATTATTAATTAGTCTTTAATTTTAATCATTTTTTACATTCATTTGTATGAATTATATATATATATGTAAAAAGCGGGCTCTGGTTGGCGGGAGTTTCTAAAATAAATCTCTTGTCTATTCTTATTCTGTCTATAATCTATTTCTGTTTCTTAAAAGAGATTGATTAGAAATGATTCTTTGTTAGGGTTATTTCTGTTAGTTGTCTTGCCTTTGTTTGTTTTCGTTAAGAATTATTAAAGTAAAATTACTATAGTCTTGTCAATGTTATACATGTTGTGATTCTTTGTCAAAAATTCCTCTATCATTTGTGGTCCAAGCAGCATTAGTGTATTGTGATTATGTTTTTTTATTGTTACTTGATATAAAAATATTTTTTTTGTGTGTGTATTTTTTGAAATATCATTAATATGCATTGGTTAGTTTTTGCTCTCTGAGTATAATGGTCTATAATAAGAACAATAACAATAATAAGTTCACCAATATAATAATAATATGAATATTCAGATTCATAACTATATGATTTAAGTAGTGCCCAAATACATGTAACTACAATTAACAAAATAATAATTGATATCTAATACATGTAACTACAAATGTACAAAATATTCACAATATAACAGGTAAAATAACCTAAATAAAAATAATATTGTGCTTTGCAGTGCTACTGTAATAATATTATCTAGAATTTACATTGCTATTAATTATAGTAAAATTATTGTGTATTGGCATTAATGAAAATGTACTTCCAGTAATCACAATGAAAATGTACTTTCAATACTGATAATAATTTGATCCATTTCCATTGATAATAAGAATAATATCATAGTGGCTTATGATAACATTAATCTAATTCTTATATGCCATCCTCAATAATAATAATAATATTGTATATGTGCTACCATTGGTAATAATAAGATTGTACATTGCTTTGCGGAAAATAATTGTGCAACCTATATAGTAATAATAAGTCATAATAGCAAAAAGTGACTTGCACTTGCTTTCAACTCTACTATAAAATTGATAATAATAATAAAATAAACAAGCCATAATAGAAAATGTGTCTTGGCTTAGCATAATTGTTGACATTCTAGCATCTTGCATTCTGAATTATAAACATTTTACTACAGCATAGGATTAAAAAAGTTGCTGTGATAATATATAAATGCTCATTCTGTATTTAATAAATATTGTCATTCAGTAATATAAAAATGCTCATTCAGTAATTAATAAATATTGCCATCCAGTATAGGTATAAAACATTGCTGTACTATTCTAGCATTATAATAATTGTACTGTACTATAATATAATAAATCTTGACATTCATAATAAATAATAATGGAGTCAAAGGTTCAATTACTCTATGATGAGGCTGAATTGTTGGCAAAAAAATATGGTATTACTGATAAGAAAGAATATCAGGAATTTGTTGAAAATAAAGTTAAACAATTGAAAAAAGAATTAACAGATAAGGAAAGAGATGAGCGAGCAGAATTAAGGGCTCATGAAATTAAACAAAGAGAACTTGATAATGAAATTAAACAAAAACAACTAGAACTAGAAATGAATAAAGAAAAAGAATTAAAAGAACTAGAAATGAATAAAGAAAAAGAATTAAAAGAACTAGAAATGAATAAAGAAAAAGAATTGAAAGCACTAGAAATGAATAAAGAAAAAGAGTTAAGAGAAACTCAGTTGAAAGAAACTCAACTAAAATTAGCTCATGAATTGGAGTTGGCTAAATTACAAAATACTAAAGTTGAGCAAACAAATAATGAAAAATCAAAACATCGTGTAAGATTCAAAATGCCTCCTTTTGATGGAAAAGAGAAAATTGTTGATTTTCTAAATTTATTTGAAGCAACATGTAAAGGATATGGGATTCCCATTTCAGAATATTACATTCACCTTATCCCACAATTGAAAGATAAGGGTAGGGAAGCACTATCACATATTGATAAAGAAATAACTGATTATGCCATTATCAAAGAATAATAACAATAACAATAACAATTGTTTTTATATAGCGCTTCTATCATGCTATTAGCATGCTCAGTGCGCTCTAGTAGATTATTACTTCTACTAGTCCCAAAACTCCTGCAGGGCGACAGGGATCCGCCGGTGGCAGGGCTCGAACCCGCGACCTGTCCGATGGTACCATATAAGAACAGTTAATTAAATTCTTTATCCACTCTGAGGATTATTACAGACAAAAGTTTCATAACTTTATCTTAACAGACAAGATAGAACCGAGAGCTTTTGTGTCTGAAGTGAAAACATTTTTACTTACCTGGTTAGACTTAGTAAAAATAGATACAAAAAACCTAATGAGATTATAGAAATCATGGTTGTTGATAAAGTATTAGAACAAGCTTCTAAACAATTGTTTACTCACATTATGGAAAGAAAAGTTAAGACAGTTGAAAATTTGATAGATGCAATCTCAAATTTTAAAGATAGTCATCCTAATGTAGAACTGACTAAACAAAATCAAACAGTAAATACAATTCAACATAGAAGAAGGAGCTATTCACCTCCTAGGTCTAGACATAATCAATTTGGCAATAGAAAAAAATTTGGTAATCAACCAAAATCTAATAATTATAGATGTATTTTTTGCAATGGTACAAACCATTCATCAGAATATTGTTACAGAAATAACAATGCAAGAGGTAGAAATTTCAATCCAAACTTCAATAGATCAAATGTTGATCATAGAGGTTTTTCAAATCAAAATTTTTCTAATTTTGATAATAGAAACTTTCCAAATCAGAATTTTTCAAATTTTGGAAACAGAAATATGCCAAATCAGAATTTTTCCAATAACAATGTGCCTAATCAAAATTTTGCAAGACAAGATTTTCCTAGTACTCAAAATAGACCTCAATCAAATTTCCAAAATAGAAGAAATAAAGAAAAACTTAACAATTCCACATCTCAATCAAATAATGTTGTTATGGCCCTCTTTATGATTGACTATGATGACTGTTATTACGACTCGTTAAATCGGATTCAATGAATATAGTTGTATCTTTATTAGAAGTCTCTAGATTCTGCTAATCTGTAGCCCAAGCTAGGGGTTCCTTGACTGACAGGTCTATGCAGTAATGTAGTTATATTCGTGATAATTATCTTCAACACATTTCTCAACAATGATAGATCAAACAACTCCAGTTGTTGAATAAACAATTTTATTTAAATTGTAGACTCAATATAAATGATCAATAAACTTCATCAACTGATGGCAACATAAGTTTCAATACAATGGCATACAATATATAAATGAATATAGCGACTTCACTCGACAAACGTTTAAACTGAACTAACTTTAAGGAGGTCGGGACTTAACAAAGAAAACTTTCATCGAAGATTCTACAGGGTCTTAATACGCATTTTAACCTCTTTCTCTATAATTACTACGATCCAGAATTATCCTCCAATTTCCACGGGATTTGAACGAATTATTTTATTTAAACTGCCCTCAGGGCATAAAGGTCAAACCTTGGTCGCTTTGGACTCTGATACGCACTTGTTAAGAGGTCAATGCCTTACTACGTCATTCCTCTATGACCGATATTCGTAACATCCCCCTCCTTCTAAAGTTTTATAATTATTTCTTTTACATTGTTAATTGTTAATACAATGTTAATTTTAAGGAATAATTATAAAAGAAAATATTCCGGGGAAAACAATACAGTTCAATTGGCTATCCCAATAATTCAATCGAACTGATAATAATAACCTATAATATATGCAATATAAGTTCATCTTATCAAATGGCTTAACTACAGTCATTCAATCATTCAATTTTTAATTCAAAACAATGGACAATTAAATTGTTTATCTAAATCTTGTATACAAGAAAAATACATAATCATTCTTAATAGATATAATATAATACAAGTTAATAACTTCTATTACATGAACATTCCACGTTAATAAAAACCTCTCTCGTCCATTTAATTATAAACTAATATCTTTTACATTTGTAATCAAACAACAAAAGAAAAATCACTTAATGTCTATTCAGACACGACTTATTTTTTTTTTATAAGGAGAAAAAAAAACAACCGCTCTTGATGAAAAAAATACTACTAGGCTTGACCTAATTACACAACAACACGATCATTTTCTCGACAGTATTTTTTTCCATGTTTGTAGGCTGGCTAACACATTAAACTTTAAACAATACTGTCTGTGTCAAAACTCAAAATTTCTAGGTCAGTATTCTTTTTTCTTTCTCTCCCTCTTCCTTGCGATCACTCTCTCATTCCCTATTGATTCTAATAATGTTGACATGGCTATGCAAATTTTTACCTCATCACAGCCTAGGTAAAAAAAATTGCTACGCGATTAAATAGTTATCGTATTAAATGAGCATTCTTTAACATCTATCATCTCAAAATCAAATTCATTTATATTATTTTGAGAACATTAAACATAGTCTGTTCACGAATTAAAATAGTTTATAGCAAAAATCATTAAAAATATTTCAATTTCTCATTTTACCATGACCTTTCGACGTCATTATTTTCTTTTTAAAAGAGTTCACATTGAAACATTCTATCTTTCATGCAGACATGGATTTACTTGAAACAAATTGGTTAATTTACTTAATTAACTATCAATTAAAGCAAGTTATCATCTTCATACAATCTTATTACTTAACAGTAAGTATTTATTTTCTTTAGATTACATTAAAGACATTTCAAATACAATATTATTGACGTAGAAAAGATTAAAGCATAGGCTACTATTAATTTTTTTCAGAGCGAAATCAATGTAACAATTTATGTACAAAACAAACTGCTAGTTTGACTGGTGTGGTAAAACATTCCATTTCCAATCTTTTCAGTGGTGTACATTGCTCTTTTCCATGTTCCACAAAGGTTTTATTCATAGGTTCTAGGTTCTCCTGTTACTTTCACAGTGTTCAGGTCTACCCAATCTTTTGCTTGTCAGTACAATTCATTCAATCTATTTTTAACTCATACAGAAAAAAAAATAGATTAGTTTTACAATCTTGACATGAAATCCTTAATTAATAATACATTTGTTGAACATTGGTATGTCAACATTATAAATTCTCAACCATGAAATTCTCAATCATTCTGGTTTACAGTGTCAAGTCAGTGGCACATATCCTAAATTTATACAAAACAAGGATAAGTTTTATTTTACATTAGTTTCACTTCTGGTCTGCTTTTCATGTAACAGTATCCTAAAAGTGAAAAATCATATATAATACATTTCTTGGAATTCTTGTTAGTCATAGTTCTGCCTTGCTGCAACTATTTTTACCCTACATTATCATACATTCAATGATAATATTACAAATGAATAAATTCACATAGAAGAAATTTGCATCTTGACTCAGTGCAATTATTTCAACAACAGTACATGATAAAATAAATCCATAGTACAATCATAAAACATTTTTCAATACTTTAGTGATAGAAAATTCTCTTTTCTTAAAATCATTTACATCTTTATCAATCAAATTATCCCCTCTGTCAAATGTTTCAATTATCATTTCCAGAGTTTCTCAAACATATCTTATAATCAGTCCACATTTATAATGTCCTCTGATTTAGAAACCAATTCTGCGGATAAAACTGATCTTTTTCTCTTATAGCAATTATTTTAAATGCTCAACCTAACAAGTTTGTTTAGAAATATCACAGTATAATGATATCTACTCTAACAATACTTTTACTCAGTCCTTTTTCATCACAAGTAAGGGATTTAGTTTTACAATAGTAATTTTGGTAACTAACTATCAGTGAATTTGTCATTCAATTCATCCTGTACTCCAGGCATGAATTTTACAAATAAGAGTAACAATGTTAACAACATCAAGCTTATTCCAATTGTTTTCAGAAGGTAAGGCTTTATCATTTTCAAATGATATAATATTTTTGCCTTTCTTTCATCACACAACAATGGCATCTGCATGTGAGCAGTGTACAATTTTTTTCTAACAAACACAGTTATGTCAGACAAAAAATATATGTACTTATCTAGGTACTTGATCAGCCCAAGGAGATCCAATTCGGTCTGCCATTCCTCTTGAAGTATTTTGAGTGGTCCTTGGACAGTGGGTCCAAAGATTGGTCCATAGGCTCCTCGACTTTCCGGATGGGATTCAGTTGACATCTCCTGCTCCAGGCATAAGTTCTTTAGGACTGGATTGAAGAGTTCCGGGGCGAAGTTGGTCCTTCGATCTGTCGGTATGGATTGTGGTAACCCATAGCTTTTGGTAGTTTCGGTCCAGCTCTCCGCACTCGTTTCTTCAGTGATGCTCCTCAAATCTTCATCTGTACCGGCAACTGCAGGTTTGCATTGTTGTTTGTTCATGCTGTGGTCTATCTGTTCATAGACATCAGTAGTAGGAGTTTCTTTTTCGTCGACAGCTTTCTCATGTAGCTGTAGCAACTCTGGGTCTACTTTCTGCTCAGCAATCAATTCATTTTGCGATGACTTCTTTGATTGTTCATTTCCTTTCGGACAATCTTCAATCATGGAGAAAATAGAAGTATCTAGTTCCACTTCTTCTTCCTCTTTCTTCTCTCGTGGGAGAATTTCTTCTTTCTTTTTCTTTTCTTGTGAGAGAATTTCTTCTTTCTTTTTCTGTGGTGTCATACCATTTATGACATCACCTACAGGATAAAGTTCTTTTTCTTTTCCTGTCTCCACAATAGGACTAGGGTCTGGATTTTCCTTCACAATCAGTTCAGGTCTCACCCTCCCTTTCGCCAAATCATTTGCTAGGATAACAGATATGCCCTCAACAGGAAGTTTTGATATTACTCCAACTGTCACATATCCTGTCACCAAGTCAGATGCGAGGTATATCCTATGTAGAGGTATTTCTTCTTTCCATTCAAAACCTCTCAATAGGACAGTCTGTCCTGTCAATGTATTCACATTCAATGGTAATACATCTTTAAGCAGCAGTGTTAATGATGCTCCTGTGTCTCGTAATATTTTTACGGACTTCAGTGGTCCTTCCTTTTGTAAGGCCACACAACCTTCACTAATGAACGGTTGAAAACTGCACAGGGTCTCTGTGTCAATTTTATTCTTCCCTTGACCATGACTTTCGGGTGTTGTTTCATCTTTCGATGACTTCAGACTCTTGTTCGAGTCAAAAATACTTTGGTCTACTTTTTCGTCTCTGTGGACTTGGACAACCAATCCAATAGTAGCCATTCTGTATTTATAATCAGGATATTTATCCTCATTATCTTCAGTTGTAGATTTCTCTACCTTCTGACTTTTGCTCTCAGGCAAATCCACCCTCAGTGTTTCTGGTTTAGAAGAATCTTTCTTCGAATTCAGTTCGTTTGTATCTTCGCTTTCTTGTACATTCTGTATTTGTGCATGGCTGGCACACATGACCACTTTGTTAGGTCTTTTATCTTTCCTTATACTCCAACAGTCTTCTATGCTATGTCCGGTTCTTTTACAAAAAGTACATTGGACGTTTTTGTTGACAGGTTTCTTATGAACATCATTTTGTTTCACAAAATGCTCCTTTTCACGATGTTGTTTTTGTGTGTTTTCTCCTTGCCGTTGTGATCTATTAAAATTCTTCCCATCAGCTGTTCTATGACACAGTGTATACTGTTCAGCTAAATCAGCAGCCTTATGTGGGTCAGTGATGTCACGCTCGGATAAATACATTCTTATATCCGGCCTCACTTTGTTAATAAAATCCTCTAAAAGAATGATATCTTTCAATTCTTTTAATGTAGAGATATTTCTGGATTTTATCCACTGATCCATTAACTTTTCTTCTGCTCTAAGGAAGTCTAAGTGTGTTTGGTAAGGGGACATTGTGTACTGACGGAACCTTTTCCGATAACTTTCCGGTATTTGGTTATAGGCTTTAAGTACAGAATCTTTGATGATTTCATAATCATTTAAATGCTCCTCTTTTAACAATAGAATACAATCTCTTGCCCTTCCCTGAGTAAAAGCTGTTCTGACTAATATTCCCCATTTATCTTCTGGGAACTTAAAATCTCTGCAAGAAATTTCAAAGGTCTGGAAGAAATTAGCTATTTCACTTTCTTTATCAATGTAGGTAGGGACTAGCTTTTTCCATCTGGCCATCTCTACATCACTATGAGATTCTTTTTTAGTAGCTCCTATCTTCGCCAGTTCTATTCTTTCCTGACTTTCTGTTTCTCTTTGACTTTTCTTATCTCTTTCCTGACTTTCTATTTCTCTTTGACTTTTCTTATCTTCCATCTCAAGACGTTTTTCTTCTATCTCACGATCAAGACGTTTTTGTTCTCGTTTATCTTCCAATTCCATCCGTTTCATTTCTAGTTGAAATCGCAACTGTTCGGACATCTGACCTTCAACTTGATATCCCTCCGCTCTTGATTCTACTTTCAACTTTCCACTCGCAATCAACACATCTTTTATCTGCTGTGTCAACACAGTCCTCGATGGTGTAGTTTCAGTAACTTCTATCTTTAAGATCTCAGCGATCTCTTTTAACTTCTTTATTGATAAAGTTTTCAAAACTTCTTCTTCTGGATTTTCAATAAATTCCATTCTTTAGTTAAGAGATTTATAAAATGGTAAATTTTTCCAACTTACGTTTTTCCAATCGGAAGAATGAATTCAGCGTTATTAGGCTTGCTCAGTAGGTCACGGCTTTACACACAACACAACACCACTTGAATATATGCTTCACTATACAACTATCCCGGACGAGCCCCCAAATCTGTTATGGCCCTCTTTATGATTGACTATGATGACTGTTATTACGACTCGTTAAATCGGATTCAATGAATATAGTTGTATCTTTATTAGAAGTCTCTAGATTCTGCTAATCTGTAGCCCAAGCTAGGGGTTCCTTGACTGACAGGTCTATGCAGTAATGTAGTTATATTCGTGATAATTATCTTCAACACATTTCTCAACAATGATAGATCAAACAACTCCAGTTGTTGAATAAACAATTTTATTTAAATTGTAGACTCAATATAAATGATCAATAAACTTCATCAACTGATGGCAACATAAGTTTCAATACAATGGCATACAATATATAAATGAATATAGCGACTTCACTCGACAAACGTTTAAACTGAACTAACTTTAAGGAGGTCGGGACTTAACAAAGAAAACTTTCATCGAAGATTCTACAGGGTCTTAATACGCATTTTAACCTCTTTCTCTATAATTACTACGATCCAGAATTATCCTCCAATTTCCACGGGATTTGAACGAATTATTTTATTTAAACTGCCCTCAGGGCATAAAGGTCAAACCTTGGTCGCTTTGGACTCTGATACGCACTTGTTAAGAGGTCAATGCCTTACTACGTCATTCCTCTATGACCGATATTCGTAACAATGTCATATTTGAAAACAGGGGTCAATTAATACTTTTTCCTGCTTATGTGGAAGGAAAGACCACATACTGTCTAAGAGACACCGGAAGTAGTATAATATGCATAGATGAAAGTATCATTCCAAATCAGAAACCCACCAATATAATAAGAGTGGATACAATAAAACTTGGAAATGGTTCCACTGTAAATTGTCCTGTCACTATAATAGATATTGATTGTCCTTGGCTTACAGGAAAAGCAGAGGCAGCCATAATGAAAAACTGTGTTGCACCTTTAATTATTGGTAATTCTTTCAATGTCAAACATGATAATAGTTTTGACATTTTTCAAAAATGGATGAATGAAAAATCCAATGACTTGAATTTGAAACCTGTTCTATTGCAAAATGAAAAGTTAGTAGATTTACCAGAACAAGAATTTTACCCTGCTCTACAAACTTTTAATTTTTAACAAACCATAGGAAAGTCAGAAAATAATATTCTCTATGAGACACCTAATATTGACTTATCCATAAATAATGAAAAGGATAATCCTATTCCCAAATGGAATGGAACAGAAAAACTAGAACAGTATGTAAGCAAATTTGAAAGTCAATGTGAAATAAACAATGTACCAAAAGAATTACATGCTATTTCACTATGTAGACATTTAAAAGGTCATAAACATATATTCAACATTGCTAAAAATCAAATATCTGATTTTACTAAAATGAAGAGTGAGATATTATCATACATTGATAGTCCTCATAAAAAGGAAACCCAAATGAAAAAAACAGAAAATATCAGTTTAATAAACATGCCTTTTGATGAGTTAACTCTAAAACAAGAACAGAAAGAAGATCCATACATAATTAAAATGGTATCAGAAATTGAAAAAGGTCAGGTTAAAAATAAAAACATTGAAATAATAAATTTGAATTCTCTGTAGAAAGGACAATAAATTAGATATAACTCAAATAGTTATACCTAAAACATTAACTGTCAAAGTAATGCAAATTTCGCATAACAATGCATTGTCAGGTCATTTGAGTAGTAAGAAAACAGTTTGTAAACTCAAAAAGAATTTCTGGTGGCCTAAAATGGAAAATGATTTGAAAACATTTATTAAAAGCTGTGATACCTGTCTTAGACATAATAAAAAAGATTCTAAACATAAGGCTCCAATACAAATGACAGATACCATAAACAAACCTTTTTACAAGATAGCAGTTGATATAATTGGGCCCATGAAGCAGACTAAAACTACCAAAGCAAAGTTTGCCTTAACCATTATAGACATGGGAAGTAGATGGATAGAGGTAGTTCCATTAAGGGAAATAACTGCAGAAAGGGTCTGTAATGCTCTTTTACCTATCTTTTGTCTTTTCGGTTTTCCAAAGTTCATATTGAGTGACAATGGAACTCAATTCAAATCAAATCTTACTCAAGCTTTTGCACAAATGTTCAAAATCACTCAAATTTTTAGTTCTATATACCATCCTGAATCAAATGGTATGATAGAAAGGGCTAATCAAACAATAAAACAAATGATAACAAAAGTGTGTGAAGACCATCCATTTGAATGGGATGATTACCTTCCAGCTATTTTGTTTGCTTATAGACAATCGGTTCATGAAAGCACAGGTTTTTCACCATTTGAATTAGTGCTTGGCAAAAATCCCAATGGACCATTGGATAATTTCAAATCAGAATTATTAGGACTTAAAGAAAAAAAAATGTCTCCATTTGACTTAGTCAATAAAACTAAAAAAAACATATGAAAACAGCTTATGAATTTGCTGTACAAAAAAATGAAGAAATCAAATCTAAAACTTTAATCAGAGAAAATATTCATAAGAACATGAGAAAACTAGAAGTTGGTAATAAAGTACTTGTTTATTTGCCAATTGGCAGTGGCAATACTATGGAATGGAAAGGACCTTTTGAAATTATGCATAAGTTATCAAATGTAACTTACAAAGTTAACATTAATAACAAAGAAAAAATTGTTCATTTAAATAATTTACGAGCTTATGAGGAAAACCAAATAAATGACAGTCAGTCAGATATTGAAAGCAAAATACAAAATAACAATATGATAATTTTTGAAGATAACAATGTTCAGAACATTCCAAACATTGACTATTTTTGTGGTATAACCACACCAGCCAATAATGAAATAGATCAAATACAGTTAGACCATATTGAAAATGAAATGGTTAAAAACAATATTTTGAATTTATTGAATAAATTTAAAACAACAATAACAGAAAAACCAGGATTAACAAATGTCATTGAACATAAAATAGAACTGACTGATCGAAAACAATTTCGATCAAAAGCATATAATATTCCTCAAATGCTTGTTGAAAAGGTAGATAAGGAATTAGATCAACTCATAGAAAGTAAAATAATAGAAAAATCTATGTCTCAGTACTCATCACCCATGGTGATTGTTAAAAAAAAAAATGGTTCTATCAGATTATGTTGTGATTATCGCAAGCTCAATAAAGTAACAAAACTTGATCAAGAGGGTTTGCCTAACATAGAACATATCATTAACACTATGGCCACAGGTAAAATATTCACTACCATAGATTTAACAAGAGGATTTTGGCAAGTGCCTCTTGATGAGAAATCAAAGGATTATACAGCTTTTATTACACATAAAGGCGTATTTAATTGGAACGTCATGCCCTTCGGTTTGGTCAATAGTACTGCTACATTCACTAAACTAATGAGACATATTTTACCTCAAAATAAAAACATAGTTCACTATGTGGATGATATTTGTATTTTCACAAATACTTGGGATGAACACTTAATTCTATTAGAGGAAGTGTTGCAAATATTGAAAGACAATAATTTAACAGTATCCCCTTCAAAATTAAAAATAGGAAAAACTGAGATTGAATTTCTAGGACATAAATTTGAAAATGGCCAAGTAAAACCAACACAGCACTTACATAAGAAAATTCTAGAAATACAAACGCCTAAAACAAAAAAACATGTAAGGGCATTACTTGGATTGTTTAACTATTACAGTAAATTCATTCCAAACTATAGTCAAATAGTTAGACCTATTATAGATCTCACAAAAAAATTTCAACCCAATATTGTAAATTGGACTGACCAATGTGAAACATCATTTAAAATCCTAATAGATGCATTTTCTAAGGAACCAATACTAGAAACAATTCAAAAAGATGATGACATCATTCTAGCTTGTGATGCCTCAAAGTCCGGTTTAGGGGCTTGTATTTACAAAAAGGTCATTGTGGACTCTGAAATAGTTTATAAACCTGCCTATTATGTAAGTCGTGCACTGACTAAAAGTGAAAAGAATTTTAGTGTCATAGAATTAGAGGGTTTGTGTATAGTCTATGCTGTACTTAAGTTTCAATACTATTTGTTGGGTCGTCAGTTCACAATTCTCACAGATCATAAACCGCTTGTGAATTTTAATGTCTCTAATGTCAATAACAAAAGAATAAATAAATATGCTTTACTTCTATCAGATTACAAATTTCAGATAAAAAGTATTGTAGGAAAAGATAACCATTTACCTGATGTGCTGTCTAGATTATCGATACACATCACTGATATCCAATAGTTTATCTCACTATTACTGAAGTTGATTAGACAATACCAAAAGATAGTTGTCTATGACTAATTGTCATATTAACATTAGACATTATTCTTTGTGTCTTTTGTTTATATTTCTGCCTATACAATTTTTTTTTTTTGATTGTTTGTACATATATTAAATGAATTTTTTCTCTATGTATTATTAAATGAATGATTACATGCATTAATTAAGATTAAGATAATTTTTTTTTCATTATTGTAAACATTTTTCGTATAAAAAATAATAATAAATTATTATTTTTTCTCTGTGGTTGGGGGGTATGCTATGAAGTAATTCAATAATATATAGGTGGTAACTATATTAATAATTAAAAAGTCGAAATAAAACCCATTTTTGGATATTAAGAAAACCTATATAGGAAGTAGATAGTCATGTGATTGACCATGCTTATTTCTTCAGTCGACTTCTTGTTCTTGTAATGAACACTCATAAAAATGTGTAGACTCAGTACTCAATATGAAACTATTTTATAGCAATACTATAACCATAAGTATTAGAGATTGTTTCCTAAGTGTGAAGTGTGAACTGTTAATGAATTGTTATTAAATAATATGCTGCAAAAAGGTGTTCTTTTATTGATTACAAGTTGGAATTTATATTGTGGTGATGTCCATTTTGATGTTTAATAGCAAATAATTCAGCTAATGCAACTCAAATACTCTGAAAAGACTGGTAGTAATGTTTGATAGTCCAACAATAATAATAGGACATCAACAATATGCATTAATTAACATTAAGATACTTAATATTAAGATAATTTTTTTTTCAATTTTGTAAACATTTTTCGTATAAAAAATAATAATGAATTATTATTTTTTCTCTGTGTATGGGGGGTATGCTATAGTGCAAGTAATATACAAGGGAAATGACTCATGTAATCAATTATAATATTAAGTAAGAATTTAAAAACTCGGAATAAAACCCATAATTGTATATTAAAATAAAATAAAAAACCTAGAGTCTTAATAAATCGGAAGTAGATAGTCACATGATTGACCATGCTCATTCTTTAGTCTCCCTCTCGATCTTGTAATGAACGCACGTACAAATATATAGACTCAGAGACAATTATTGAAATGTGTTATATCGCTACTTTAATATACAAATATATTCATGGATGTAAAGTGTGAACTGTTAATAATTATTAAATGATATGTGCTGCAACAAGGCGTTCTTTTATTTGATTACAAGTTAAAATATATATTGTGGTGAAGTCGTCTGTTCAATGTTTGATAGCTGGAGACCAATACTTCAGCAACTGTAGCAGAAACACTCTGAAGAGACTAATTGTATTAATTGATGTACTAAGAATAATTAAGAACATCAACACTTACAAATTGTTACTGTTAAGCTTCTGGTATTTAAAAGTAATCATTTATAATTTGTTGTGGTAAACTCACTAGAAGCGCCAGCGCTTAGCCTGGTGCCATGGCACTTATTCACTATGGCTCCAACCTATAAACTACAATTAATCCTGGCTCATTGCGGTGCTCACCAATGAATGAAGAATGTGTGACTGTATTTGTATCTTGTATCTTTATTTTGTATATATGAATGTACTTACTCTCTTCTATAACTGTTGTACCCCTCGTCGGCATCCGTCCGTCTCCAAGAGACGATGGTGTAGCTTCACGGCAAAGGTGACCAGCTGCACCGCCGAGAATGGCTGTGGAGGCCAACTCGGGAGTGGCAATCCCTGCCGCACTTCAGGCATTTGAAGGTGGATGGCTGTTGTAAAGGAACCTTCCGCCTCGCTCTTTTCTGGATGGCAGCTTCCATGCGCCCAGTTTCTGCGCGGTATGTGCCAAGCCTGACTGCGAGCCTCCAGGTTGGTCGGTCAGAAGCTTGGCATTCCCATGTGTCAAGGTCAATTGAGCTCTCGTTCAGGTCTCTTTTGCAAAGGTCCTTGAATCGCAGTTTTTGGCGCCCTATCTTCCGGTGGCCTTCGACCAGTTCTCCATAGAGGAGGTCTTTAGGAATGCGATCTGCATTCATCCTTTTCACATGGCCGAGCCACCTGAGGCGTTTCTTACTGAGCACAGCGTGAAGGCTGCTCATGTTGGCTCTCTCCAGCACCTCTGTGTTTTGGAGACCCTATCCTGCCACTTGATCTGCAGTATTCTCCGGAGGCACCTCATATGGAAGCTGTTGAGTTTCTTCTCGTGCCTCGCGTAGGTGGTCCATGACTCACAGCCATACAGGAGAGTGCTGAGTACGCAGGCGTGGTAGACGCGCAGTCTGGTCCTCTCGGTGAGGCTGGAGTTGTCCCACACTCGCTGTTTTAGTTGGGCCATGACTGTGGCTGCCCTGGCGATCCTGCTGTTGATCTCCAAGTCGATGGACTGTGAACTCGAGATAATGGACCCGAGGTATGTGAAGTTCTCGACAACCTCCAAGGTGTGTCCATCGATGTCAATGTTTGGAGGGGTCTCCGTGCCCTGAGCCATGACGTTTGTCTTTTTCAGGCTTACGGCTAGGCCGAACTCCTTGCATGCATGAGAGAAGCAAGTGACGAGCTGCTGGAGTCCGTCTTCGGTGTGTGATGTCAAGGCTGCATCATCAGCGAAGAGCATCTCTCGAATGAGGACCTTTTTGACTTTGGTCTTGGCACGAAGACGCGCTATGTTGTAGAGCTTGCCATCAGACCTGGTGTGAATGAAAACACCCTCGCTGCAGTCCTTGAAGGCGTGTTGGAGGAGCATGGAGAAAAAGATGCCGAAGAGTGTAGGCGCGAGGACGCAGCCCTGCTTTACTCCGCTGCTGACTGGGAATTCCTTGGAGGTTGCGCCATTGTAGCAGACAGTGCTGTGCATGTTGTCGTGGAAGGACCTGACCACCGCAAGCAGGTGTGGGGGACATCCGATCTTCTGCAGCAAGCTGAATAGCCCGCCTCGGCTGACCAGATCAAATGCCTTTGTGTGTCAAGGTCAATTGAGCTCTCGTTCAGGTCTCTTTTGCAAAGGTCCTTGAATCGCAGTTTTGGGCGCCCTATCTTCCGGTGGCCTTCGACCAGTTCTCCATAGAGGAGGTCTTTAGGAATGCGATCTGCATTCATCCTTTTCACATGGCCGAGCCACCTGAGGCGTTTCTCACTGAGCACAGCGTGAAGGCTGCTCATGTTGGCTCTCTCCAGCACCTCTGTGTTTTGGAGACCCTATCCTGCCACTTGATCTGCAGTATTCTCCGGAGGCACCTCATATGGAAGCTGTTGAGTTTCTTCTCGTGCCTCGCGTAGGTGGTCCATGACTCACAGCCATACAGGAGAGTGCTGAGTACGCAGGCGTGGTAGACGCGCAGTCTGGTCCTCTCGGTGAGGCTGGAGTTGTCCCACACTCGCTGTTTTAGTTGGGCCATGACTGTGGCTGCCCTGGCGATCCTGCTGTTGATCTCCAAGTCGATGGACTGTGAACTCGAGATAATGGACCCGAGGTATGTGAAGTTCTCGACAACCTCCAAGGTGTGTCCATCGATGTAAATGTTTGGAGGGGTCTCCGTGCCCTGAGCCATGACGTTTGTCTTTTTCAGGCTTACGGCTAGGCCGAACTCCTTGCATGCATGAGAGAAGCAAGTGACGAGCTGCTGGAGTCCGTCTTCGGTGTGTGATGTCAAGGCTGCATCATCAGCGAAGAGCATCTCTCGAATGAGGACCTTTTTGACTTTGGTCTTGGCACGAAGACGCGCTATGTTGTAGAGCTTGCCATCAGACCTGGTGTGAATGAAAACACCCTCGCTGCAGTCCTTGAAGGCGTGTTGGAGGAGCATGGAGAAAAAGATACCGAAGAGTGTAGGCGCGAGGACGCAGCCCTGCTTTACTCCGCTGCTGACTGGGAATTCCTTGGAGGTTGCGCCATTGTAGCAGACAGTGCTGTGCATGTTGTCGTGGAAGGACCTGACCACCGCAAGCAGGTGTGGGGGACATCCGATCTTCTGCAGCAAGCTGAATAGCCCGCCTCGGCTGACCAGATCAAATGCCTTTGTGAGGTCGATAAAGGCCTTATAGAGTGGCATCTGCTGTTCCTGACACTTCTCCTGGAGCTGGCATAGTGAGAAGATCATGTCAGCCGTTGATCGACCAGCCCTGAAGCCACACTGTGACTCTGGGTAGATGCGTGAAGCGAGGGTCTGCAGGCGGTTAAGGATGACGCGGGCGTACGCTTTACCAACGATACTGAGGAGGGAGATGCCCCGATAGTTGTTACAGTCACCCCTGTCACCTTTGTTTTTGTACAAAGTGATGATGTTAGCGTCTCTCATATCTTGTGGAATGTAACCCTGTTCCCAGCAAAGGCATAGGAGGTCGTGAAGTTGCTTTAGCAGGGATGGTTTCCCGCACTTTAGTACTTCTGGTGGGATTCCGTCGCTTCCAGGTGCTTTACCGCAGGCGAGACGGTCGATGGCCTTGCTGAGCTCATCCAAAGTGGGTGGAGTGTCAAGCTCCTCCATGACCGGCAGGTCTGATATCGCTCTGAGAGCGGAGTCTGTTACAGTGTTCTGCGTTGCGCACAGTTCGAGGTAATGCTCTACCCACCTCTGCATCTGCCTTTCCGGATCGGTGATAACCTCGCCTGTTTTGGACTTGAGGGGGGCTGTCTTAGAGGGGGTTGGACCTATTGCCTTCTTGATGCCCTCGTACATCCCTCTTGCGTTGCCTGTATCGGCAGCTGTCTGAATGCTGAGACAGATATTCAGCCTGTAGGTGTTGGCACAATGACGGGCAGTCTGCTGGGCTTTGCTCCTGGCAGTCCGTAGAGCTTGTAGTGTACTGGGGCTAGGCTTAGCCTTGTAGGCCAGAAGGGCTTTCCTCTTAGCCTCTGTCACGGGTTCCATTTCCTCCCAATGGGCCTCGTACCAGTCAGCATTCTTCCGCTCTTTCTTCCCGTAAACAGTGATGGCTGCGTTGTACATGGCGTCGCGGAGGCGTGGCCACTTGGAGTTGATGGTGTCATCAGCTGTTTCCACTTTGAGGGCACCGTCGAGTATGCTAATGAGCTGTTGGGTTTTCTCGGGGTTTCTGACACAGCTGGTGTTGATGCCTGGGCGGCCCTTCTTCTTGGAGTGGTGCAACTTCTTCGGCGTTAGGTGCACCTTGCTCGCCACGAGGGCGTGGTCCGTGTAGCAGTCTGCACTATGGTAACTACGTGTGAGGAGGACGCTGCCAATGTCCGCTCTTCTAGTTAGGACAAGATCAAGTTGATGCCAGTGGCGAGAGCGAGGGTGTCTCCACGACACCTGGTGTATTTCTTTGCACTTGAAGTAGGTGTTGGTCACGCACAGACTGTGATGGCACGAGAGCTCAAGCAGTCTCTGACCATTTTCATTTATCTTTCTCCTTCCAAAGTTTCCGAGGCATGTGGGCCAGGCTTTCTGGTCAGCTCCTACTCTTGCATTGAAGTCTCCAAGAAGGTAAAGGCTCTCAGTGCTGGATATCCTGGATATCGCTTCATCCAGGGCTTGGTAGAACTGATCTTTATCCTCATCGGTAGAGTGGAGGGTTGGGGCGTACACACTAAAGATATTGACTGGGCCAGAAGAGGTTGACAACCGGAAGGAGAGTAGTCTATCTGTGCCTGTTGTGGGAGGCTCTGTGGAGCTGACAAACGTGTTTCTCACAGCAAAGCCGACCCCGTGCTGTCTTGGTTGGTCCGTAGGCTTCCCTTGCCAATAAAAGGTGTAGTTGGCTTCCCTGATGGTACCGTTGTCAGCCAGCCGGGTCTCCTGCAGAGCGGCAATGTCAACGTTGAGTCGCGAAAGTTCCCTAGCAGTCTTTCTTGCATCGTCTATTTGTTGGGGGTTTGGGGTGAGGCCGGGACACATGGTCCTGACGTTCCAGCTAGCAAAACGAAGAGCTGGATGCTTCTTTCTTGTTTTTGAGTTGCCTGGTGCGGTTGTACATGCATGCATCAATATATATATATATTCCTTAAATTATTATACAAGCTTAGTTATCTGCCCTTGTATATATTTAACATGTTTACACTCCCCTTGTATGTACAGTCTAAACACCCCCCCCCCACCCTCGCCAAGCCCCTTGTATGTACAGTCTAACCCCCCCCCCCCACCCTCGTCAAGCCCTCCCTTTGATCCCCCTCTCGGCTACTGACCACTGGTCAAGATAAGCAAATTGCGTCTACACGCGAAATCTATTACAGTCGGCCCAGGTGGCCAGGGAAACTCTTCCCCCGTAAACTGACACATACGCAACGGCTCTCGTCTGGACGTAAGGTATCAAAGAGCTTTTGTATCCCTCCCCCGGCCGCCCTCTTCTCCCCCCTTCCCTTGCCCCTACCCCCACAGAGGGGTTCTTGGTTTAAGATAGAAATAAGAAACGGGTATTGGGGCCTTAGACAAGGAACGAAACAGTCCTGTCTTCGGTCGATCCAAATATATACTGTTTACACTGTAAATTTGTGTTGTGGATTAACTTCTGCTATCTATCGTTTATGCCTAAATAAACAGTATTTGAAACTCATCCCAGCATTGAATCAATCATTGTTCTTGTGTCTGCTCGTATATTAGCACTCGTGTCATATAGTAGTAAAAATTACTCTATTCAATAGGCTTACAGCACCCGCCAGCCAAGCGGGATAACGGACTAAAATATAAATAATTCTAAGGCCCAAACTTCACTGTGACATCCCAATAATCAGCCTCTACACGAGCCAAACAACCACGTAGAGTACCCGCCACGCTACATTTGTCCTTTATAATTCGTATAATTTAATTTATAGAGTCTATAAAGTCGCATATGAAAGGATGTTCTCAATAGCGACGTGATTAAATAATTAAAACATTTCCTTACTTTTACTCAAAAGGATAATCCAAACTTCTATGAGCAAAAAAAGATATGATTTGATCGCCATTACGTCATGCGTTAGTATTTTTTTAAAGTTGAAAATTGAAACTCTCCAAGCCAAATTGCGGTGCGTATCTTATAAAAAATGTCTTGCCACATTACAAACAACATCTGCAGAATAGGGAAAGCACGATAAGACCCTCGTGTTCAACATAGTAAATTTCGCATTCAACATAGTAAACGAACGAAAATGGCCATTTGTTATGTACGGTTATATTTATTTGCATAGTTGGATAAAACATTTTTGATTTTTTAAATCAACAACATATTTTATTATAAGTGATAAAATAAAATTCTCTTTTGGAGGACGTTTCCAATGTATACATTTTACTTTTGGTCCAATTAGTCTACTGGCTTAGGAGCCTATAGAGGACACATATTTATATATAAATATATAAACAAACATAATAACAAACTCACCGTAATTATATACATTGAATGATGATCTATAACTGTTCCATTCTTTTTTTCCAGTAACCTGCCAGATAGCTGATTCAGTTCTTGCTAATGGGACATGTTTTATCTACGTGACAGACGCAAAAACATGGCAAGAGGCAAAAGTAAATATATTTTCTTTCAACAAAATGTATTCAGTTAGTATAAAATTACATAAACATACTAAACACTTATGCTATTTTGTTATATCTAAATGTATATATTTTCACTTTTTTTAAAATTAAATTAAACAAGAGTAAAAAACTATTTAATATTTTATAAACCTATACATATATAACATTATTATATATAAAACAATTTTTAGAATTGATAAAAAATGTAATATTTATATATTTTTCGTATATTTTACAAAATGTCTTGTTGGTTAAATACAATGAAACATATTAGTATACTTCGCAAAGGGCGTATACATTGGCAAAATAAAACATTACTATAATAATTTGTGTAAAAAAACTACTGCTACTTCATTTATAATATTATAAGTTTGATATAATTCCTTATGTCATATGAACAACAGCTTTTAAAAAAAGGGTAAATGCAACATGAAATATCTTCAAAAGAACAAAGTCTAATTTTTGTTTCACTAAAAAATAAATGAGTTTGCATATACGAAGATTGTATAAATACTAGATATAGATCTATCTTTCTTTTCCAAATCAAGTTTTTTTCATTTAAAAAAAAAATAGATGTATGGCTGATTTACTGACTACCATTAGTCTTAGCATTAGTCTTTATCAAGATTTTCAAAATATGAAAATAAAGAATATCATATTTGATGCTTCTTGCTAAGAATTTAGAATCTGTAAACTTTTGCACTATTTGAACTATCAAACTATTTATTTCTGTATTTGTCAAGACTTATTGCTCAAGTGTGGGCGGTTTCCTGGCCAAGCTCAACTCTACGGCTCAAGCGCTTGAGGTTACAAAGAATATTCCTGAATGTAAGCATACTAAAAAATAAAATAATAGTTGTCTACCCCATGACCTTATATTTGCAACATGTACTATTTTATTGCAATACACGAATACAAAAAAAAAAGACTACGGCCTTTGACCCTTAAAATGACAGATATTGGTGTGCCGTCACTCAAACACATGACAGATAATCACGCGACACTTAAACACGTGGACACCTAATCCCACGAAACATAAAACACGCGGACACACTTTAGCAATTGACACACTTGTTTTTGTAACATTTTATGTTCGTTTCCATACCCGAAAAAATGTCTGGGTAAAGAAAGGGTAGGAGGGTAAGACTAGTAAGAGTTTTAAACACATATTAATTATTATGTAGTTTTTATAGAGATAATCACAGTTTTGGTTCAAAAGATAAAATTCGACTATAAATGAAAGTTTCAATTTAATCTTTGAAATTATTATTATCAGAATAAGCAAGTAAGGCTAACTGTATTTTAGAAAAAGGCAAAGGGGAGGACCTAACTGTTAGTGCCCATATTATTATTATTGTTGTAACGTGTTATAGGCTATGGGCATCTTAATAGTTTTTATTTTCATTTTCGTTCAGAGCTGATCCAGCAACTGTCATTCACTTCATTCAGCTGATCTTACAAATCAGACTTGGAAATCATTAAGAAACAATGTTGTTCTTACTTACTTCAATACTATATTTTCAAAAACACAATTACACATATATGTATATTCTTCTATGAATCAGAATGAAGGAATTGTAGTTATACATACTATACTTTAACTTAAATGTTTTACAATGGAGATATAAAATCAGCTCCTATTTCACTGGGGTTCTAGCAGAAGTCCCTTACAAAAACGTAATCTTTTTTTATAAAAGATTTCCTAAAATATATTGGGTGCACTGACCTATACAACTCCAACAAGGGACACTAAATAATTAGTGTAATAAAATGCAAATGTCTTAATATAATTATCAAATTAATTAACTGATTAATTTTGTGAAAGGCACTATCCACACTTACCACATCGCATCAACAGGCCTATGGGAACACCTGTGTCCTACATGGCATCAACAGGCCTATGGGAACACCTTTGCCATACATAGCATGAACAGTCCTATGGGAACACCTGTGCCATACATGGCATCAACAGGCCTTTGAACACACATGCGCCCTACATGGCATAAACTTGCTTATGGGTACACATGTGCCCTATATGGCATCAATAGTACTTTGGGAACACTTGTGCCCTGAATGGCATAACCAGGAATATGGGAACACCAGTGCCCTGAATGGCATAACCAGGAATATGGGAACAGCAGTGCCCTGAAGGGCATAACCAGGAATATGGGAACACCAGTGCCCTGAATGGCATAACCAGGAATATGGGAACAGCAGTGCCCTGAAGGGCATAACCAGGAATATGGGAACACCAGTGCCCTGAATGGCATAACCAGGAAAATGGGAACACCAGTGCCCTGAATGGCATAACCAGGAATATGGGAACACCAGTGCCCTGAAAGGCATAACCAGGAATATGGGAACACCAGTGCCCTGAATGGCATAACCAGGAATATGGGAACACCTTTTCGCTCTCCTTATCTCTGGTTTCTTTCTCTCTTATTTTAAACTGTATTTATTGATAATAAAACTTGAAATGCCTTCATCCTTGTACCCATTCGTTTTTCTGTAGTAAGAACCAGTATTACGACTTTGTGTATTGCTTTCCTTTTCTTTTTGCCATGTAGGTGAACACTACCCTAAAAATACTTTCAGACATAAGCTTCATTGTCTTATTTTCTACCTTGGTGGAATTACTTAGCTTGCTTAGTTCCTTTGGATCATTGTGGAACATATGTTAGATATGGACTTTTTTCTGTTGAATGCAATGAACAAAAAGATTAGCGAAATTCCGGTCGCAATACTAGAAAAATATGTCTGAAATATAAGGTTCGTCTTCTCCTGCATTGTTTCAACCTTTATCATAGAGTTTCCCATACACAAAGAGTAAATAATAAGACAAAACTCGATGGATGTATATTAATTTTCAATTAAAATTATTTTTCTTCATACTTCAAGAAGAAGCCTAAGAAAAAAAGCATTGTAAACATTTTTAGAAAAAACAACAAAGTGATTTAAAGTTTACGGTTTTATGTTGTTTTCAATACAATAATTTGGTATGGAACATCCATATAAAAAAAAATAATGACCTCTTATCTGATTGATATTTTTATGTTTTATTCTTTCATTACAAAAATAACGTATTCATTTTTTTTAAAACAATCATTTTATGCATTTATCATTAGAAAACCCCATACCCATTCATGTTTATTGCACTCTTCTTGAGTGCATCTCAACAAAACTACACGTACCCTATCCGTGTCCTTGCACTCTTCTGGGGTGCATCTCAACAAAACTACACGTACCCCATCCGTGTCCCCGCACTCTCCCAGAGTACCCCATTTTAACTTTCGAGAAAAACAAAAACTAATAGCGTTTCAACTAGGAAATACGATAAAAAAACTACAGAAAAAATTGTTAGGGCATTAATTGGATAAACTGAGATATTAGTTAAATTAGTAAATTATATATTTGTGGCTCGCCAAATAAAGTAATCTTCACTGATAATACATATTACTTCACAAATAACATCACTAAATATTTATTATTCAATAAATGCTGAAGAGGTAGATAATTTTCTGAGTTTATTTCAGGAAAACACAGTTACATCTACTTTCTTTATATAAATACATGCATCTAGCAATAAGGCACATTCATTTAAGGTTGAGGCATAAAACATAATCGTCCGGGAATAATATAGTAAAGTATAGTGGATCATTGTAACGAAAATCTAAGTGCAAATACATCGAAATGATCGATAATAAGACAAAATATACAACCAACTTCTCCAACTTATTTAGCGAAAATCGACTGTCTTCAATTCATTCTTAAAACGATTTAATGATATTATGACTTCTTTAGATGTTTTAGAGGGCTTATTAGTGATTGGCTTAGGCATATTAGCCAGACTAAAACTAATAGTATATTGGTCAAGGTATGCAAGGGGTGATGGGAGGTGGATAGATAGATAGACGATGTCTGGTGCCCACTCTCCGCTTCTGTAACCATCTGCCTTAAAGACTGGTTAAGTGTGTAAACCGCCGATACGTTCACACTAATAATACACCGTCGGGCGAACGTCTAAGGGACAGCCCCTGCTGGCTGCGCGTCCGACCCTTATTGCGCCCCTTGCAGGCTCCGAGTCGCGGTGGGGAAAAAGACAAATAGAGCAACATTCCCGTCTCAAAACCCGCGCTGGCGCCTGGATGCCCATACATATAGAATAAGATTTGTGCTACCGGGCGACATTTCAGGTATTCGGACGACCCACCACGATAATGATCCGAGGGGAATTCCATAGATCGTTTATTTATTTTAAGCTGGTCTGCGGAAACCGTACCCTATGTAACATGGTGTCATTATATGACATTTATTATAGCGTCATATATTAGTACTTACAATTTAATGCTAGGAATATTTGTATGTAATTAGTTAGGCAGGGCGTAATTCTTACCCGTTCCTCCTCTTTTCCCTCCCCACCCGTGGGCAAGACTGGGACTATCCCATGTTTTCCTTTTGTGTCAACACGGGCCTGGTCAAGGGGAACCGCTCCCCTCTATTACTTTGTTCGTATGCGGACCTAGCGTAGATGCAATCAGGCACTCCTTACTGGTGGTTATTTGTTCCTTGGAGTTCGACCACCTCACGCATAACCCTATTAAGCGCCCTTGTCTGCGGGCAATAAGACTCGTTGGTAACGCAGAGATATAATGAGATTAAAAGGTGATGCAATGGTTGACCTAGACGTTGGAGACGATACAAAGGGAGATAATAGATTTGGTCAGTCGGACACGCCCCTGAGTTGGGGATTGACAGAAGACTGGTCGAAAAGTGGGGGTACACATTTGTAATGATTGGATCAGGGGTTATGACGACATAGAAAAGACCGCCCCGTAACTGACATTTTGTGGTCCAATATATGTGCAGACTCTCTACAGAACTTTTACACATACAGTCTCATACAGACACTCGGGAAGCCATTTAAGCTACTACGTGTGACTGATTTCGGATTATCTTGAATGTTGTGCTAATATCATTATGTGTACTTATTATTTCTTACTAATTCATGTTCACTCTTTGGATATTTAACCTATACGTAGACTCTTCAGAATACAGCTGTCGTTTGGATTGATGTGACTGATGATTTGTATGTTGATATCTACATGTGATTACGGATTAAACGTATGGTCTATTCACTATTCACTATTCAGCTGATAGACTGATTTCTTAATTCGTTTGTCATTTGAGCGATTGTGAGAAGAAGATACTGACTCTGCTTGATAGATAGCACGCAAAAAAAAATAGCGAGCGTTGTCACGGAGAATGCCCTGGTCTAAAACATTGCCACCGACCTCTAGACCCACGAACCACGTGAGGTAGGGAACTCAAAGGGTGAGCACTACAGTCACGAGAGCATCGTACTGGCTGCACTATCCCGCCTCATCACACATGGCACGCATCGCCTTCGGTGTAACCTTGATGTGCCCCCCCCCCACTTCCTGGTTTATACCTGAACATCTTTAAGCCACTGGACTAAAGATCCGGAAGGCTTGTCCGGTTTTCATAGAGATATTTTAAATTCATTGCCCACTTTGAAACAAAGCGTGTGTATGTGACAAGATTAAATGAGAGAGACGAGAATCTCGATGAATAGAAGGGATAGGGTTAGGGTTGGAGAGTTGAAAGGGGAGTGATAAGTTGCATACGAGCTGACAGCCATTGACAATAAAGTGTCTAAATTCTAGCATCGACATAACAAATGAGGTAATTCAATAACAGTCAGTGGAGTCAAGTGTATGATGGGGAGGCGCGTGGGTCGAGGGCCGTGGCGCAGTACAAACTTGCATCCTAGATTGATTTATCAGTAACATAAATGGACTTAATGGGTAAACAATATAGACGAAATATATAACTTTTGTAATAATATCAATATTAGTGATAATTGACATAAATGTGAACATTGCATAATAATGAAATTCACACTTACTTTCTATCTTGCCTGCATGAGCCATATAGTTATCTCGATTATGATGTATCTTCCAGTAGAGCCAAATATATTAACTAGATGTAGATATTGCCATCTATGTACTCAGTAAATAAGTATGCCATTCATGACACCCTAATTTATAGCAGTATTCAAACCCAGGTTCTCTTCATTTGCCAGTCGAATGTGCTGCAACTCGACCACCGTGCCTTCCCCCCCCCCCATTATTAGCTAATTCAATATTTTGTAATTTTCAGATACTCCGGTATGGATAGGCGTTAATGACATCGAAATGGACGGGACGTATGTTTGGGACCACGACAATTCCTCTGCAACGTCTGACTTGGCACCCATTTGGGGTAGCGGTGAACCTGGAGATATGTATGAACAAACAGACTGCGGACAGATTTTTAAATTCTCTAATATATCAACTGATTTAGTATACATGGTTGATTGCACCCGTTTTCGGTCATCCCTCTGTATGTATGCTCGTAAGTAGCTATTATAAAATGTGCATTTCTGTGTCTATGTTATGTATTTAATCTTTAAGGACATGCAATATGTCGTTTTGTGCCTCAATGGTTATCATATAATTCGTTGTATTTACACATATAACAAAACCATGAAATAATGCATATAGATTTGAAAACTTTTGATATATAGATGAGTTGTATTTACACATATAACAAAAACATGAAATAATGCATATAGATTTTAAAACTTTTGATATGAGTATGAGTTGTTATGACTCTTATTAAATTTATATTTATTTTTTAATAACTTACATTTTTATAAAGTCAGCGAATTATATATCAATCTTTTTTTTTTTTTTCAGCTACTATTAATACTACAACTACAGAATCAACTTCTACGACTACAGAAACATCCCCTACAACTACACCAACAACCGCGACAACTACACCAACAACCGAGACAACTACACCAACAGCCGCGACAACTACACCAACAGCCGCGACAACTACACCGAGACAAACTAACAGTATATTACAGTTCTGACCATTGTTATAAAAAAAATACGAATAAATTGAATACATCTTTTCTAGTTTACCAGATTTCGAACTGACAATGTTAACCTATTCTAAAATATCTTACTTTGGTAAGACTATATAAGCAAATCATACATATTTTTAATGAAACATTCGTAAACATATGTATTGAATAAAAAAAAAGTGGAGACTAATACACGTAAACTAATTACAGTGTAGAGTAAACTGCTACAGTGTACACTATATACAGTGTAGTGTAATCTGCTACAGTGTACACTATATACAGCTATACAGTGTTTATACACAAACAATTTTAGAGTTGTTTCTTTTTCCAAACAATCATATCATATATATATATAAATCTCAAAAGGAATATGTATGTATGTATGTGGCTGGCTGGCTGGCTGGCTGGCTGGGTATGTACATACCGCATAATCTTTTTAAATACTGGACATAAAAACGTGAAATTTGCTACAAATATTCTTTGCGTTACGGCGGTGAACACTGTCAAGGTTTTAAAAAAATTAAAATGACCGCAGTGGTCAGTTTGGTCAAAAAACGCGAATAAAACGACATAATTTGGGTTCATGTTGAATTTGCCGTTCCAACTTTTTATAGTTTTTCGATCGATCGCGCTAAGAAAATAAAAAAAAGGATGGCGTTGAGATTTTTTTCAGGATGACGTCATCAAAGTTTGCGCAGGGATAGCTGGTTGTCTTTTTTTTTATGGCGTCATCGAATTTTGCGTATTCATTTTAATTAATTTCGCTTCAACCTTTGCTAATGTACTTTATGAATGAATAGAACAAAATATATTCACGTTTTAATTTTCGTCGTAATTTATAGCGGGATATTTTTAAATTGTTATAATGGGTAATGATTAATGGTTTTAATGGGTATCTTACGTTGTATCTGGCAAATAAAAAATTCCTTCACGTTTTTATTCGTGTTGTATATGTCCACAGAATAGGTATAAAACAGAATGCGCAATCGCATTTTATTTCTGTTTTGGGCAGTTATACCGACGCCATACTAAGCCTATTTAAACGCAGCGGTCCTGGTTACACTCTATATTTATGCTTATTTAGCCTACAACGTCCTTTTCTTCAAATCTACAAGTTCGAACACCCAAAGCTAATATTTCAGGCAAAATGTGCATAAACGGTTGTGTAATAAACTACAACAATGAAAACGAAAACGACTGATTATCGAAAAAAAGAGCATGTCAAACTGCATGGCTTTCCTGACTCCATAAAGGATAAACAACAGCATAAACAACCTCATATTAACTCATTATGAATTATATGCCTATTTCCCTTCATAATTTTAAAAGTTTATTTTGGTTTAAAAAGTATATATATTTATGTACCGGTAGCCGTAGCAATTTAGTTACCGGTACCGAGCTACGTCTAAGCCATTTTTTTTTCAAATCAGTACCGGGTAATAAATATTTTTACATTATATTGGCCTAATCATATAATGTTCAAAACAAAATGGGTAATTAAGTCAAATTTATATAAAAGTAAGCCTATAATGAAAGATAATGTAGGCCCTATATATATTGTATATATTTATGGCAGACGTAGATATTCTTTCTCATTTTACTATAGTAGCGTCTCTAGCGACCGCTGCATTGTGGAAAATGGTAACTTTTAGTGACTGCGTATATAGGGATTGTGCATTCTGTTCTAAACCTACTCTGTGTATACGTCTTATAAACTTTGTAGCGGGAAATTTTTCAGTTGCCAGGCAATGTTTAAATTGCCGAGCTCAACGTTTTAAAGTTTTAATTTGTATCGTATGCGTCTTATAAACTATGTAGCGGGAAATTTTTATATTGCCGGGCAATGTTTAAATTTGCCGGACCAACTTTTTAAAGTTTTAATTCATGTCGTATACATTGTATAAACTATGATTCATATCGGTTTCAGTTGTTATTTTTTTTCCTGTTGAATTTAAAATTTAATCCTAAGTTTGCTTCCAAAGCAACAATAAATAAATAGCAAATAACACCAACAAAAACAAAAAAAAATAAAAAATATTGATCTACGACTAATGTTGTAGCAAAAAAATATATCAAACAATCATTTTCGAATTAACAGTACTTTTTAAAAGACATGTGAGTTCTGTTTTACAGAAAGAGTTTAATTACCCAATAAACTCACAAAATGCGATCATAGTGGTCATACTTTGAGCAAGAAATAAAAAAAAATTATTATTATTTGTTTTTCCTTTTTAGTTGTATATTGAATTGGTGTATAATAAAGTGTGCAAAACAAAAATAAATTAAAAAAATACTGACCACAAAAAAAAAACATACTACTTTATGTATGTTGCAAAAACAAAACTAAAAAACTATAATGTGTCAAGCATATTCTAAAAAAAAAGCCCGTTCGAAGAATCGGGCACATAACAGCTTGTATATATATAAATCTCAAAAGGAATATGTATGTATGTGGCTGGCTGGCTGGCTGGCTATGTACATACCGCATAATCTTTTTAAATACTGGACATAAAAACGTGAAATTTGCTACAAATATTCTTTGCGTTACGGCGGTGAACACTGTCAAGGTTTTAAAAAAATTAAAATGACCGCAGTGGTCAGTTTGGTCAAAAAACGCGAATAAAACGACATATTTTGTGTTCATGTTAAAATTGCCGTTCCAACTTTTTATAGTTTTCCTATCGATCGCGCTAAAAAAATAAAAAAAAGGATGGCGTTGAGATTTTTTTCAGGATGACGTCATCAAAGTTTGCGCAGAGATAGCTAGCCGGCTTTTCGTTATGACGTCATCAAATTTTGCGTATTCATTTAAAATTAAATTTGCTTCAATGTTTGCTAATGTATTTTATAAATGAATAGAACAAAATATATTCACGTTTTAATTCGTGTCGTATACGAAATATAAACTTTGTAGTTGTTGCGTGCAATCTCATTATAACTGCTTGAGTAGTAAGAGTGTATGTAAACATAACTTTTAGCTTTTTCAATTCGTTTGAAGCGGGCGTATACGCATTAAAATCTTTCTAGCGGAAAATATTTCACGTTTCAATTCGTTTCTAGCGGGAAATATTTCACGTTTCAGTTCGTTTCGGTTGTAGCGGGCGTACAAAATGTCATTCACATTTAAATTTGTGACGTATACATCGATAAACTTTTTAACGGGCAGGGTTTTATTAATTGCCGTATATATTAACTGTGTAGCAGGCAATCTCATTATAACTCCATGGGTAGATAAAGTGTATGTAAAATATCATTATGCGATTAAATTGAACACAATTTTTTTTTTTTAAAGTTTCTTCTTTGTTTCTTATTGGTTTCGTTTGTTATTGTTTTACATGTTGAATAGAAAAATTAGTTCTAAGTTTGCTTCCAAAGCAACAATAAATAAATAAACAGCAAATAAACAAAAAAAAACCCAACATAGGTCTGCGACTTAATGTTTGTCGTAAAAAAATATATCAAACAATCATTAAAAAAAAAAAGTACTGTCGAATGTTCTTTATCAATGAATAGAACAAAATATATTCATGTTTTAATTTGCGTCGCAATTTATAGCGGGCAATTTTGTAATTGTTATAATGGGTGATGAGTAATGATTTTAACGGGTAATTCATGTTGTAGCGGGCAAATAAAAAATTACCTTTAATTGCCTCATATATTAACTGTGTAGCGGGCAATCTCATTATAACTCCATGGATATGTAAAGTGTATGTAAAAGATCATTATGCGATTACATTGAACACAATGTAACAAAAAAAAGATTTCTTCTTTGTTTCTTATGGGTTTCATTTGTTATTGTTTTACATGTTAAATAGAAAATTTAATTATAAGTTTGCTTCCAAAGCTACAATAAATAAATAAATAGTAAATAACAAAAACAACACAACATAGGTCTGCGACTTAATGTTTGTCGTAAAAAAATAAATCAAACAATCATTAAAAAAAAATAAAGTACTGTCGAATGTTCTTAATCAATGAATAGAACAAAATATATTCATGTTTTAATTTGCGTCGTAATTTATAGCGGGCAATTTTGTAATTGTTATAATGGGTGATGAGTAATGATTTTAACGGGTAATTCATGTTGTAGCGGGCAAATAAAAAATTACCTCACATTTAAATTCGTGTCGTAGGTCATGCGGGCAATCTCATTATAACTGCCTGAGTAGTTAGAGTGTATGTAAACATAACTTTTAGCCGGTTCGGAGGACCGGGCACATAACGGCTTGTATATATATAAATCTCAAAAGGAATATGTATGTATGTGGCTGGCTGGCTGGCTGGCTATGTACATACCACATAATCTTTTTAAATACTGGACATAAAAACGTGAAATTTGCTACAAATATTCTTTGCGTTACGGCGGTGAACACTGTCAAGGTTTTAAAAAAATTAAAATGACCGCAGTGGTCAGTTTGGTCAAAAAACGCGAATAAAACGACATATTTTGTGTTCATGTTAAAATTGCCGTTCCAACTTTTTATAGTTTTCCTATCGATCGCGCTAAAAAAATAAAAAAAAGGATGGCGTTGAGATTTTTTTCAGGATGACGTCATCAAAGTTTGCGCAGAGATAGCTAGCCGGCTTTTCGTTATGACGTCATCAAATTTTGCGTATTCATTTAAAATTAAATTTGCTTCAATGTTTGCTAATGTATTTTATAAATGAATAGAACAAAATATATTCACGTTTTAATTCGTGTCGTATACGAAATATAAACTTTGTAGTTGTTGCGTGCAATCTCATTATAACTGCTTGAGTAGTAAGAGTATATGTAAACATAATTTTTAGCTTTTTCAATTCGTTTGAAGCGGGCGTATACGCATTAAAATCTTTCTAGAGGGCAATATTTCACGTTTCAATTCGTTTCTAGCGGGAAATATTTCACGTTTCATTTCAATTGGTTTGTAGCGGGCGTACAAAATGTCATTCACATTTAAATTTGTGACGTATTATATACATCGATAAACTTTTTAACGGGCAAGGTTTTATTAATTGCCTTAAATATTAACTGTGTAGCGGGCAATCTCAATATAACTCCATGGGTAGATAAAGTGTATGTAAAATATCATTATGCGATTACATTGAACACAATTTAAAAAAAAAAATTGTCTTCTTTGTTTCTTATTGGTTTCATTTGTTGTTGTTTTACATGTTGAATAGAAACATTAATTCTAAGTTTGCTTCCAAAGCAACAATAAATAAATAAATAGAAAATAACAAAAACAACACAACAAAGGTCTGCGACTTAATGTTTGTCGTAAAAAAAATTATCAAACAATCATTTTTTTTTAATAAAAGTACTGTCGAAAAGACATGTGAGTTCTGTTTTACAGAAAGAGTTTAATTGGCCATAAACTCACACCATTATATCACAGTGGTCATACTTTGAGCAAGAAATTAAACAAAAATGATTCTTATTTGTTTTTCCTTTTTTGTTGTATATTGAAATGATTCATATTAAAGTGTGCAAAACAATACAAAAATAAATACTGACCACAAACAAATACTACTTTATGTATGTTGCGAAAACAAAACAGAAAAACTATAATGTGTCAAGCCTATTCTACACAAAGCCCGTTCGAAGAATCGGGCACATATCGGCTAGTGTCAGATAAAAGAAAGCTAGAAATAGACTTTTAGTTTGGTGTAACTTTCATTATTATCTATACTGCAAACTATTATCTGACTAGTAATTAATACGTAAATATTTTTGTTTTATTTAATAATCTAAAATATAGTGAAGACGTTTTAATCTAAATGCGCCTCGAGGGCCGCACATTATTATTTGTCAGCCCGCGTGTTACCCACTGGCTGTAGTTTGCACACCCCTGCATTACATAAATTACACTTGAATTGAATTGTTGAATTACATAAATTACACTTGGTCTTGCTTGAAATTATATCTATCATCGGTGCGCAACAGTAGTCTAAACAAGAAATTAAACTTCTTTCTGCGGTTGTACGCGTATTTCCAAAACGTCATAATTGCGACGCAACAAAACACCGCTCTTGAAAGCCGCGCTACACGTGGGTCGAGCAGTGGCATGTTTTTACGGCCAAAATCAATATCTACGATAAATCTAAAGGATATTTTTGTGTCTAATGTTCATTTCAGATTTTTATTTGTGAGGCCGAAAAGCTATCTATCTTTTATTTAGATAAAACAAGTCGAGCATCAAAACATGAAGAAAATCGTTAGAGCGCTTTTGAAGAAAATTTCTAGACACACACATATATATATATACATACATACATATTATATACAATTTTTGCTCGTATTATAGTATAGGATATATATAAATATATATATAATATATATATATATATATGCCAGTTAGCCGCGTTCCATGAGGAATGAACACTGATCTATAAATATAATGGATAGCGCCTCCATATTAAATGTGTATGCGCAGATTGAAGCCTAAAATAATTCCCCTTACCCACTATTCACTTATCTACATAAGAATAAACCACTTATGATTAGAACAAATGCATACAATAAAAATGAAGTCCAAGTAACTTGAAATGTATTTACAGGTCAGTGTTTAGGAAACATAATTTCATAGATAAGTGAAATTCACGTGAAAGCCTATTTATTTTATCTTCAAGAATGTTACTTCTGTGCCTAATCCGTTCTTTTTATAGATCAGTGTGAATAAAACAATGTAACGAAAAATAAATGTTAAAACTGATTTTTGTGTTTTGTGGTGTGACAGAATATGTAAAGATTGTAATGTTAATTGCAACACGTCAATATGTCACGTTTTAGCTTGATAGCATGATGAAAAGTTGGTCAATTAACCTACCCAAGATCTTTTCGGTCACCCCCGCACACACACACACACAGTAATGTTGGGGGTGTCGGTTTTCCTACCGAAATGTTCATCTCCATAGCTTTCTAAGTGGGTCTGAATCTTTTATTGTAAAACTAACTAGTGGTTATGCTCGTCAAAATGACGGAGAAACGAATGACTACAATGTAGTCAAGAAAGAAAATAAAAGACGATATTGCAATTAAATTTGGAATGAGAACGTTTCTTTTCGGTTTTTAGTTTTTGTTCTTTTTAGCCTGTTGTGAGCAGTCCTTAGTCCCGAGATGATGCGTTGAAATTGGCGGGAGCAACACATGTTCCGCAAACTACGAATCAGAGCAAGCGAAATGTGTCCATGCGAAATAGCTCCCGAAAATGCGGAGCATGTCTTTCAGACCTGCCCTCTTTATCTTTCTACCCGGTCAGCCATTTAACCCCTGGGGGCTACCTTCAATGACAAAATGTACGGTGGACTAGAGCAACTGACAGCCACGGCGCAGTTCATTACAACTATCGGACCAATGATCTGAATCCTCCCAATCATAACATTTGAGAACGAAGAAGAAAAAGAAGAAGTTCTTTTTACTTGTTTCTGGTTACCCTTACCATGGCATAAGAATTGTTGCTGTTATTACGACAGCCTTTTCTTCATAAGAAATCCTTAGGGTAGGGGAGCCAGTAGAGCCAGTTGAGTTATCAATCCTTATTACAAAGGCGCTATATCAGTGGTCATCTATGCACTGTCATATAAGCCGCAATAGATAAGTTTAGTACTTTACTGGTCAAGTCGCTTTGATATGTTTTTCGAGTATTAATTCAATAACAATGTTAAATGACAAGCCATCTTTTATTATCTTTTGTAGATAATTATTAAGTAGTAGATGACTGTAGAATAATGAGTACCGAATTGTAGACTGTATTCTTTATTTGGCTAGAGCCCCCATTCAGTTGATAAAATATGTATTTATTATGCTGTTATGTAGTTATTATAATTACTTCTTCAATTGGTAGTATCATTATTAGTTCATTTTGATATTAGTTTAGTGTAGTCTAGGTTGGTCCTGATTCAAAATATCCCCTGGCAATCTAAATAACATTGATTAGAGTTTATATGATTTATTCAGGTGTATATTTATGTTGGCTCATTATACACAATAAGTATCGTGTTGCTATTGTGTAGAGTTTGCAATTGCTATTGCAGCATAAATAAAACACACACAATACTGGAACTTGAAGAACTGATATAAATTGAGTTTATATAAAAAATGGAATAATTGGTTTAATCACAGAATCATCCATTATAAATCCAAATGATATTTACACAAGTGGTTAAGAATAACACATGTTTCATAGAATGAATAAGAAATATATTCAATAGACTTTGAATAGCATTGAAACTACTTGTAAAACAATATTGAATCCTTTAAAGTATAAATATGTAGGAATTTTATCTCAGAGCATAGGCTACGTGTTTACTTGTCAAGAGCTGCCGAATAACTGACGAAACTTTCTACACATTCGCGTGGGTCTATCATATGGGTCAATACGATACCATAACCGAATAAAAGGGAGTACATTACTGTTAGTGCTTATAATTATTTGTTATTATTGGTAGCGTGGTAATTTGAAAAGCAACTTAACATTTTATTCAGATCCAACTCAGCCGACATTTGTTCTATTCAGCATATCAAACGTAGACTTGAGAAATGATCATGTGACAATTGTAGTTTTTACTTACTTCAATCTTTATTCAAAACGTAAGACGCAGATATAGATAAATTCTTCCATGAATAAATATATACATAGGAATTGTAGGCATATATGATATACTTCAATTAAACAACTTTACAATGGAGATATTAAATCAGTTCTTTCTACTTGGTGCCTACATGAACAGAAGTCGACCCTCCCCGTCTTAACATTCTTACTCCCCTTATCTCTTACACAAAAATAATTTTATCCATAGAAGATTTTCTTACAATATTATTTAGTGCACTGACATATATAAAATATTTAATAACTGATACTTAATAATTAATGTAACAAAATGCAATTGTCTTAATATAAATCAACAAATTAATATAATTATTATTTTGGGAAAGGCAATATCTACAATTACATTATATAATAAAATACTAGCGTGCGATGCAATATCCGAATATGTCCACTAGCAACATCGGCCATGTTGTCCGGTACAGTATCTGGGAAAAACAGTCGTCCATTTTGTTCGGTTATTTAGCTTATGAAATAATTTCTATCATTACTACTGCAATTCCTATGAATGATTAATATCCATTTAATTATGGTACAATGTATATGTTTACGTTTCGTAACACTGTCAAGCTTCTATTATTTTAAAATAGGCCTAACAATTTATAACTTGTTCTTTATAATTCGTATCTGGTATTAAAAAGTAGCAAACAGTTGTGTTGTTTTGACTTGCGGTGCGCATCTTATAAAAAATGTCTCGCCACATTACAAACAACATCTGCAAAATTGGGAAAGCACGATAAGACCCTTGTGTTCAACATAGTAAATTTCGCGTTCAACACAGTAAACGAACGGAAATGGCCATTTGTTATGTACGGTTATATTTATATGCTTAGTTGGATATAACATTTTTGATTTTTTTAATCAACAACATTTTTTATTATAAGTGATAAAATAAAATCCTCTTTTGGAGAACGTTTCCAATTTATACATTTGAATTTTGGTCCAATTAGTCAAATGGCTTAAGCCTATAGAGGACAAAGATATATATATATATATAAATATATAAACAAACATATAAACAAAATTACAATAATTATATATCTTGAATGATGATCTACAACTGTTCCAATCAAATTTTCCAGTAACCTGCCAGATAGCTGATTCAGTTCTTGCTAATGGGACATGTTTTATCTACGTGACAGACGCAAAAACATGGCAGGAGGCAAAAGTAAATATATTTTCTTTCAACAAATTGTATTCAGTTAGTATAAAAATAACATAAACATACTAAACACGTATGCTATTTTGTTATATCTAAATGTATATATTTTCACTTTTTTAAAAATTAAATTAAACAAGAGTAAAAAACTATTTAATATTTTATAAACCTATACATATATAACATTATTATATATAAAACAATTTTTAGAATTGATAAAAAATGTAATATTTATATATTTTTCTTATATTTTACAAAATGTCTTGTTGGTTAAATACAATGAAACATATTAGTATACTTCGCAAAGGGCGTATACATTGGCAAAATAAAACATTACTATAATAATTTGTGTAAAAAAACTACTGCTACTTCCTTTATAATATTATAAGTTTGATATAATTCCTTATGTCATATGAACAACAGCTTTAAAAAAAAGGTTAAATGCAACATGAAATATCTTCAAAAGAACAAAGTCTAATTTTTGTTTCACTAAAAAATAAATGAGTTTGCATATACGAAGATTGTATAAATACTAGATATAGATCTATCTTTCTTTTCCAAATCAAGTTTTTTTCATTTAAAAAAAAAATAGATGTATGGCTGATTTACTGACTACCATTAGTCTTAGCATTAGTCTTTATCAAGATTTTCAAAATATGAAAATAAAGAATATCATATTTGATGCTTCTTGCTAAGAATTTAGAATCTGTAAACTTTTGCACTATTTGAACTATCAAACTATTTATTTCTGTATTTGTCAAGACTTATTGCTCAAGTGTGGGCGGTTTCCTGGCCAAGCTCAACTCTACGGCTCAAGCGCTTGAGGTTACAAAGAATATTCCTGAATGTAAGCATACTAAAAAATAAAATAATAGTTGTCTACCCCATGACCTTATATTTGCAACATGTACTATTTTATTGCAATACACGAATACAAAAAAAAAAGACTACGGCCTTTGACCCTTAAAATGACAGATATTGGTGTGCCGTCACTCAAACACATGACAGATAATCACGCGACACTTAAACACGTGGACACCTAATCCCACGAAACATAAAACACGCGGACACACTTTAGCAATTGACACACTTGTTTTTGTAACATTTTATGTTCGTTTCCATACCCGAAAAAATGTCTGGGTAAAAAAAGGGTAGGAGGGTAAGACTAGTAAGAGTTTTAAACACATATTAATTATTATGTAGTTTTTATAGAGATAATCACAGTTTTGGTTCAAAAGATAAAATTCGACTATAAATGAAAGTTTCAATTTAATCTTTGAAATTATTATTATCAGAATAAGCAAGTAAGGCTAACTGTATTTTAGAAAAAGGCAAAGGGGAGGACCTAACTGTTAGAGCCCATATTATTATTATTGTTGTAACGTGTTATAGGCTATGGGCATCTTAAAAGTTTTTATTTTCATTTTCGTTCAGAGCTGATCCAGCAACTGTCATTCACTTCATTCAGCTGATCTTACAAATCAGACTTGGAAATCATTAAGAAACAATGTTGTTCTTACTTACTTCAATACTTTATTTTCAAAAACACAATTACACATATATGTATATTCTTCTATGAATCAGAATGAAGGAATTGTAGTTATACATACTATACTTTAACTTAAATGTTTTACAATGGAGATATAAAATCAGCTCCTATCTTACTGGGGCTTCTAGCAGAAGTCCCTTACAAAAACGTAATCTTTTTTTATAAAAGATTTCCTAAAATATATTGGGTGCACTGACCTATACAACTCCAACAAGGGACACTAAATAATTAGTGTAATAAAATGCAAATGTCTTAATATAATTATCAAATTAATTAACTGATTAATTTTGTGAAAGGCACTATCCACACTTACCACATCGCATCAACAGGCCTATGGGAACACCTGTGTCCTACATGGCATCAACAGGCCTATGGGAACACCTTTGCCATACATAGCATGAACAGTCCTATGGGAACACCTGTGCCATACATGGCATCAACAGGCCTTTGAACACACATGCGCCCTACATGGCATAAACTTGCTTATGGGTACACATGTGCCCTATATGGCATCAATAGAACTTTGGGAACACTTGTGCCCTGAATGGCATAACCAGGAATATGGGAACACCAGTGCCCTGAATGGCGTAACCAGGAATATGGGAACACCAGTGCCCTGAATGGCATAACCAGGAATATGGGAACACCAGTGCCCTGAAGGGCTTAACCAGGAATATGGGAACACCAGTGCCCTGAATGGCATAACCAGGAAAATGGGAACACCAGTACCCTGAATGGCATAACCAGGAATATGGGAACACCAGTGCCCTGAATGGCATAACCAGGAATATGGGAACAGCAGTGCCCTGAAGGGCATAACCAGGAATATGGGAACACCAGTGCCCTGAATGGCATAACCAGGAAAATGAGAACACCAGTGCCCTGAATGGCATAACCAGGAATATGGGAACACCAGTGCCCTGAATGGCATAACCAGGAATATGGGAACACCAGTGCCCTGAATGGCATAACCAGAAATATGGGAACACCAGTGCCCTGAAAGGCATAACCAGGAATATGGGAACACCTTTTCGCTCTCTTTATCTCTGGTTTCTTTCTCTCTTTTTTTAAACTGTATTTATTGATAATAAAACTTGAAATGCCTTCATCCTTGTACCCATTCGTTTTTCTGTAGTAAGAACCAGTATTACGACTTTGTGTATTGCTTTCCTTTTTTTTTTGCCATGTAGGTGAACACTACCCTAAAAATACATACAGATATCAGCTTAATTGTCTTATTTTTTACCTTGGTGGAATTACATAGCTTGCTAAGTTCCTTCGGTTCATTGTGGAACATAGGTTAGATATGGACATTTTTCTGTTGAATGCCATGTACAAAAAGATTAGCAAAATTCCCGTCACAATACTAGAAAAATATGTCTGAAATTTAAGGTTCGATTCTTCTGCATTGTTTCAACCTTTATCATAGAGTTTCCCATACACAAAGACTAAGTAATAAGAGAAAACTCGATGAATGTATATTAATTTTCAATTAAAATGTTTTTTTCATACTTTAAGAATAAGTCTAAGAAAAATAAGTATTGTAAACATTTTTCGAAAAAACAACAAAGTGTTTTAAGGTTTACGATTTTATGATGTTTTCAATACCATCATTTGGTATGTAACATCCATAAAAAAAAATTAATGACCTCTGATCTGATTGATATTTTTATTATGTTTTATTCTTTCAATACAAAAATAACTTATTCATTTTTTTAAAAACAATCATTTTATGCATTTATCATTAGAAAACCCTATACCCATTCATGTCTATTGCATTCTTCTGGGGTGCATCTCAACAAAACTACACGTACCCCATCCGTGTCCCCGCACTCTCCCAGAGTACAAAACTACACGTACCCCATCCGTGTCCCTGCACTCTCCCAGAGTACAAAACTACACGTACCCCATCCGTGTCCCTGCACTCTCCCAGAGTACAAAACTACACGTACCCCATCCGTGTCCCCGCACTCTCCCAGAGTACAAAACTACACGTACCCCATCCGTGTCCCTGCACTCTCCTAGAGTACAAAACTACGCGTACCCCATCCGTGTCCCTGCACTCTCCCAGAGTACAAAACTACACGTACCCCATCCGTGTCCCTGCACTCTCCCAGAGTACAAAACTACACGTACCCCATCCGTGTCCCTGCACTCTCCCAGAGTACAAAACTACACGTACCCCATCCGTGTCCCTGCACTCTCCCAAAGTACAAAACTACACGTACCCCATCCGTGTCCCTGCACTCTCCCAGAGTACAAAACTACACTTACCCCATCAGTGTCCCTGCACTCTCCCAGAGTACAAAACTACACGTACCCCATCCGTGTCCCTGCACTCTCCCAGAGTACAAAACTACACGTACCCCATCCGTGTCCCCGCACTCTCCCAGAGTACAAAACTACACGTACCCCATCCGTGTCCCCGCACTCTCCCAGAGTACAAAACTACACTTACCCCATCCGTGTCCCTGCACTCTCCCAGAGTACAAAACTACACGTACCCCATCCGTGTCCCTGCACTCTCCCAGAGTACAAAACTACACGTACCCATCCGTGTCCCCGCACTCTCCCAGAGTACAAAACTACACGTACCCCATCCGTGTCCCTGCACTCTCCCAGAGTACAAAACTACACGTACCCCATCCGTGTCCCCGCACTCTCCCAGTATACAAAACTACACGTACCCCATCCGTGTCCCCGCACTCTCCCAGAGTACAAAACTACACGTACCCCATCCGTGTCCCCGCACTCTCCCAGAGTACAAAACTACACTTACCCCATCCGTGTCCCTGCACTCTCCCAGAGTACAAAACTACACGTACCCCATCCGTATCCCCGCACTCTCCCAGAGTACAAAACTACACTTACCCCATCCGTCTCCCTGCACTCTCCCAGAGTACAAAACTACACTTACTTCATCCGTGTCCCCGCACTCTCCCAGAGTACCCCATTTTAACTTTCGAGAAAAACAAAAACTAATCAAAGCACACTTATATACCCACTTTTTGAAGCATTCTAACTAGGAAATACGATAAAAAAAAACAACAAAAAAAATCGTTAGGGTATTCCCTTGGGCATTAATGGGATAAACTGATATATTAGTTAAATTAGTAAATTATATATTTGTGGCTCGCCATATAAAGTAATTCTTCACTGATAACACATATTACTTCACAATAACATCACTAAATATGTATTATTTAATAAATGCTGAAGAGGTAGATAATTTTCTGAGTTTTGATTCAGGAAAACACAGTTACATCTACTTTCTTTATATAAATACATGCATCTAGCAATAAGGCACATTCATTTAAAGTTGAGGCATAAAACATAATCGTCCGGGAATAATATAGTAAAGTATAGTGGATCATTGTAACGAAAATCTAAGTGCAAATACATCGAAATGATCGATAATAAGACAAAATATACATCCAACTTCTCCAACTCATTTAGCGAAAATCGACTGTCTTCAATTCATTCTTAAAACGATTTAATGATATTTTGATTTCTTTAGGTTAAGGGAAACTAGCTCTTTTAGAGGGCTTATTAGTGATTGGCTTAGGCATATTAGCCATACTCAAACTAATAGTATATTGGTTAAGGTGTGCAAGGGGTAATGGGAGGAGGGTAGATAGATAGACGATAGATACACTAGCTGCTCGTGCTGATGTGGTTATCTTCACTGATGCGCTTTCAGTACTCAAAGCCATCGACGGCTTGGGAACATGGCCTGATCTGCTTGTCCGACTGTTGGCTGCTATTTCCGACCTGATCCTCAGGTACGAGGTGAAGGTCATTTTGCAGTGGATTCCAGGTCATCGCTGGCAATGAGATAGTGGATGCCTTGGCCAAGAAGGGATCCCTGGTATCCACTCCAAAGGGTCCGTCCACCTTCGCGAGTGCCCGCAGATCAATACGTGAGTGGAAGTCAAGACAATGGTGGAAGAATTGGGACGAGTCTGACAAGGGTCGAGGTGTGTGGCAGCAACTAAAACGGCCAAATCGAGCTGTTCCGTGGTGAAAGCTCCGCAGGAGAGAACAGGCTACGATAGCCCAGTTCCGTACAGGGCACTGCCCTATTGGTGCCTATTTCGGACGATTTAGGCCCAATTTCCATTCGCGGTGCCGACACTGCTTTGAAGCAGAAGAGACGGTCGAGCATTTGCTTTTAGACTGCCCTGCCTTGCAGGAGGAAAGAGTAGATGGGAATGGTCAACAGTTTGCACCATCCCCTTATGGTAACCTGGCTGTGCTACGTAGTACAAGTGTAATTGTCCTCCGAATCCTAAGAGATTAGTCTCGATTCGGTCACTCCGGTGAGTGAGGTTTAAAGTCTGGTGCCCCCATCTCCACTTCTATAACCATCGGCCTTAAATACTGGTTAAGTGTGTAAACTGCCGATACGTTCACACTAAGAATATACCGACGGGCGAACGTCTGAGGGACAGCCCCTGCATGCTGCGACGCTTGCAGGCTCCGAGTCGCGGTGGGGAGAAAGAAAAACAGAGCAACAATCCCGTCTCAAAACCCGCACTGGCGCCTGGATGCCCATTCCTATAGAATAAAATTTGTGCTACCGGGCGACATTTCAGGTATTCGGACGACCCACCACGATAATGATCCGAGGGGAATTACATAGATCGTTTATTTATTTTTAGCTGGTCTGCGGAAACCGTACTCTATGTAACATGGCACGCCTTGCCTTCGGCGTAACCTTGATGTGCCCCCCCCACTCCCTGGTTTATACCTGAACATCGTTAAGCCCCTGGACTAAAGATCTGGAAGGCTTGTCCGGTTTTCATAGAGATATTTTAAATTCGTTGTACATTTTGAAACAAAGCGTTTGTATGTGTCAAGATCAAAGGAGAGAGCTGAGTCTCTCGATGAATAGAAGGGATAGGGTTAGGGTTGGAGAGTAGAGGGGAGCGATGAGTTGCATACGAGCTGACAGCCATTGACAATAAAGTGTAAATTCTAGTATCGACATAACAAATGAGGTAATTCAATAACAGTCAGTGGAGTCAAGTGTATAATGGGTAGGCGAGCTGGTCGAGGGCCGTGGCGCAGTACAAACTTGCATCCTAGATTGATTTATCAGTAACATAAATGGACTTACATGGGTAAACAATATGGACAAAATATATAACTATTGTAATAATATCAATATTAGTGATAATGGTCATTAATGTGAACAGTGCATAATAATGACATTCATACTTACTTTCTATCTTGCCTGTATGCGCCAGATACCTATCTCGATTAGGATATATCTTCCATTAGAGCAAAATATATTAACTAGATGTATATATTGACATCTATGTACTCAGTAAATAAGTATGCCATTCATGACACCCTAAATTATAACATGATTCAAACCAAGTGCTTCGTCCACAATCCCCTTGTGGTCAGAGCTGTGTACATATCGTTGATAGTTCTCGTTGGTCCTAGGGTAGACTTAGTTATTATTATTTATATTTCAGTATTACACGAACTCTCCTTATAGTTGCGTTCTAACAGTTCCTTTCCTTGACGTTAGAGTAGTAAACAAATATTATAGTATTGTAAACAACACAATAGAATAGTAACTTGACGAGGAAGCTTCAGTGTAAATGTTGTTGATAATTTATTTCAGGTGATATGTTCAAATATATACAATATAAAGATTATGTACAGTTAGAATAAAATAGTGCAAACACAAGCGTCCTCAAAAGAAATTATCTCGAAACTCACGGCCTTTAAGACAAACAAATCATTAAATACTATTAGAGTGGTGCGAGGGTCAGACCTATTACTAGGAGGGGTGAAAATAATGGTATCATTACAAAACTCATAATAAAAATGATAGGAACTACCCTATGCAAAAATAATAAACCATTCCTAGCCATGCCGAGAATTTGAGGTCAGCCTAAACACGGAATCCCAACATTACCTAGAATCTCTCGCCTTCGTTACTAAAAGTCGAGGAAATGGAAAGCCTAAGCCTCGCCCACAAAATCTTGTTTAGGGAGAAAAAGATGGGGGGGGGGAGGGAATAAGCATTGTGTGTTCCAATACTTGGAACTACCAATATATGACACAAGGTTCTCTTCATACGCCAGTCAAATGTGCTGCAACTAGGCCACCGTGCGCCCCCCCCCCATTATTAGCTAATTCAATATTTTTCAATTTTCAGACGTTGAAGTATGGATAGGCGTTAATGACATTAAAATGGATGGGAATTATGTTTGGGTCCACGACGATTCCTCTGCAACGTCTGACTTGGCACCCATTTGGGGTAACAGTGAACCTGATGAAAGTAAAGCAGAATATGACTGCGGATTTATTTTTAAAAACAATTATATATCATCTAAAACAGTATATATGGGCGATTGCACAATTTCTCAGTCATCCCTCTGTATGTATGCTCGTAAGTAGCTATTATAAAATGTGCATTTCTGTGTCTATGTTATGTATTTAATCTTTAAGGACATGTCGTATTGTGCCTCAATGGTTATCATATATTTCGCTGTATTTACACATATAACAAAACCATGACATAATTTATATAGATTTTAAAACTTTTGACATAATGAGTTTTGATGACTATTATTAAATTTATATTTATTTTTTAATAACTTACATTTTTATAAAGTCAGCGAATTATTAATCAATCTTTTTTTTTTCAGCTACTATTAATACTATAACTGCAGAATCAACTTCCACGACTACAGAAACATCCCCTACAACTACACCAACAACCGTGACAACTACACCATTAGGAGATGTAGCCATGACAACGAATGAAAGCATGACAACGGCTGCTGATCCGAACACCACATATAGCTTTGGTGTTAAAACGGTTATGTCCAATGTAAAATTCTACCTTCTTCCTGTTATTGTCGTGTTGATATTTAAAGTGTTATGATGAAACTCATGTAGTTAGTGACTTGAAAAGTATGTGATTTAAATTCTAGGAATTGTTTTCTTAAAAGATTTCTTCCAATTCTAAGAAATTATAACGAGCACGCTATAACTAATGATGGAGCTGATGCAACATTCTTGCAGCATTTTCCTTTTTTTTTGTAAATTAAAACGATGCATATACCATACTCTACTAAAAATATGTATAGTTACAGCGGAACACTAATATTTGTTCTTAATCTGTTACATTAAGTAGAACTAGTATTGCTCTAATACAGTTTAAACCTGTACAGTTTTACCTATATACTTTTATTTCTTTATCATTGTGTTTTCTCTTGTTATTCTCCGTCATGTTCTAATAAATAGTACCCAATGCGTACGCAGTATCTGTAGGTGACATTGGGGACTCAGACTTACATCGTTTGATGATTTATGTCTTTTTAGGGTAAGGCTAGTCTAATTTTTAATCTCCTTAAAAAAAAAAAAAAAAAGAAAAAAGAATAACATGAACCAACCCCCAAATCATGTACAAGTTTTGACTATACTTTGCTTTGGTAAATGGATTTTTACAAAATTCTATTCAAATTACAACTAAATAATTTGGTATTGATATTATATGAACATTTTTAGGTATTTAAAATAAAAATAAGGTTTTGTTTGCTTTCTTTTCAACACACTTAAAATAATTTGTTATTGCAGTAGCTGTTAACTATCACTTAAACATTTACACTGTAATACGTCCATTTTATGTTTTTTCTAAACGTTAATAGTTATGCATTGTACAATTTTACAAGCTTTCCAATGACAAAGATTTGACGGACATTCCATAATATTTATGACGCAGATTATTGATGTGCAGTCTATAATGAATTATAATGTCTATTAATTTATGTTTTGTCTAAAAATTAATAAATGTATATGTTACGGCCAAAGCCCGAAGTCGGCAAGATCACGAAGTGGCTAATATCACCTCACATTTGACCGGCCAATGCCCGATCTTCTCTTGATTTCGGACCTTGGCCGGCCAGATCGCGAAATGGCCAGGGTCGATCGGCCAAAGTCCGATTAAGAAGGTCGTGTGCAGATTTTGAGTGTTTGTATACCGTAATTATCACATTAGTCCTATAATGATTATTAATTATACTAAATTACAAAATCAGTCAAATTAGTTTATTATAGTAGGCCTAAATTATCGCTCTTTATTTATTCTAAATTACAAAATCAGTCTTCTGTGTACAAATAGTACAAAATAACGCTATTGTCTTTTGTTACTGGCACAATAAGCTTTTCTTTGCCATCAACCTAAATAACGTCATATTTTCTTAGTCGACGATAGTCAACATTTTCATTTTTCTGCTTTGCTTTAGCCTGTTTGACGTCTCTATAAAAGCACAGTATTTGTATCTGCTGATGATCCAGCTATTATTAGCTTTTTATTGCAGTAACGTATTCAAAGTATCTAAGAACATAGTTATCATATCAAATGTCGGTTCAGCAATTACATGTACGCCAACTTTGTCCAGCATACTAGTCTCGTCAGTAGATACCCTGGGATAACCTACAGAACAATAATACGAATTTATTGAAATTGAAACGCAGCTACATGGGATACAGTCCCAGTTAAATGCATATAGACTGTTATACAAACAAGTGCCGAAGAATACAATACTCACAATGAAACCCCAATTAACTTAGGCAGTGTCATATTGTGACAGGGGATGGGTTGGCCAGCAGGGTGCACGTTGTTTTGCGCCCAATCGGAGCATGAATGCCCCCAAGTTATTTTACTGTCCCTACGGGCACTTTCTACTCATCAAAACAAAATTGGCTTGTTAGTCTATAGGCGTGATAGCAGAACTTACTCTTTAGCGCTATTGCATTCGATGCACAATATTTATATTTGTTGGAACAGAGCTTTTAATCTACAGAACATAGAACACACATGTACACAAAGTAAAATAATTCCCCAAACGATGCTCGGTATATGTGCCTCAGTTTATTGGTGCAGTAGTGTTATCTCAATGGTATCTCATTGCGACTGGCGGCCCCACTCATGTTTATACAACACATGAAACTAGACCGCGCGGATAATGGCTCGATAAAAATACGGTCGCTCCTGCGACACACCTGTGTGGCTTACCAAAAGTCAAACCTCGACTCGCATACACCATCCAGTCAATTTATGACGCAAATGGTGTCTTTATCCTGGTAGATAGTTTACTAAATCGTGTGATAATTATTTGACTTGGTGATTAGTGACCAATTCGACAGGACTTTCACTGAAAAGCAGCAGATGAACTGAAAATTATCGTCACAAAGTACGCATCACTGTCCTTGCTACCCTATGCAAGCCGCCATCACACCTGTGCCGCCTACCAAACATTCTTGCATCAGCACATCGGACATTGGCCAGGGATTTCCAGCCACTTCGCGAAGTGACCGCCAAAGTAGCGTAAACACTGGTAATTTCCAGCACATCAGACATTGGCCACGCGCCTCGGGCAAAGCGCGAAGTGGCCGATCTGGCCGCACTTCGGGCTTTGGCCATAATATCAACATACATACAATTATTGTTATATATATTTTTTTAAAGAAATAAAAGAAAGTCTGGTAATATCACAGCCAGCAGATATTGGAGTTTTCGACGTTCTAAACTTTTGCCTAGAACTTACATAGTTTACTTTGTATCGTTCTTTACTTTAGATAGTTTGTATTCAATATTTACTTTATGTTAATAAAGAGCGAAACGGTTAAGGACTTGTTCCTACAACGTAGGGCAACACTATGGCCTCGATTTTTTTAAAATTATTCCTAAAAAATGTTACATTATAATAAATAAACTAGCCAATACAAACTACAATGTACCGATAGATTTGTTTGTAAGCAATTTAAGTAAATTTTTGGGATTAAGAAGTCATGCTATATAAAATACATATAGTATAGTTCGTCTCCTAAGGATTAGATCTAGTTATTAAAAACAAAACTATTCATTGTACATTTCTAATAGTCAAAGTAGTAATTGAATGTTTCCGATTGTTTAAAAGACGTTCTATTAATTATAGGCTACAAGCTAAATTTCCCGGCGTTGCCCGGGGAAAAATAAAAAAAAGGCCTGTATAGGGCGTTTGCAATCCCGTGACAAAAAGCACGTGATTCGTGTTTACTTTGAGTAATGGTGTACAATTAAATATGGCCGCTGTACACTAAATTTACACAAAAAAACTTAAGCTTTGCCTACTGAGAACGCTCTATACGCTACAAACAATTTTTGTATAAACTACAATGAACAGAAAGCTATAGACCTAATAATTTGAAAAGGAATTTTTTTTTTACTGAATACATTTAGGAAAGTAATTTAAAATTAATATTGTAATCGGGTAAAAAAAAAGGCAAGTTTTTTATTTAACAGAATGCTAAATTGCTCGGTGTTGCCCGTGGATTTACAATGTTTAAAAAAAAAAGGAATATTTATTGATATAAAATTTGTATAGAAAAAAAAAACAAACAACGATAATGACAAGCTGGATATATTGATTCAGGGTCGACCGCATGGCAGTCCGTTACGTTATTCACTCAGATAGCGAGGACAAATGTGCAAAGTCTAATTGCGAAGGTAAAATATGAGATAATTAGGTCAAGTTCATTTACTGAAATAAAAAAGTTTACTGTATTTAAACAACAGTCACCTGCTGCTCTACCAACAAGATTTAGGAAATGACCAGCACATGGAATATACATAGCATACTTGTTAATATTCAATATTATTTCTTGCATACGCTTGTATTTGCCAGACAAATTGGCAGCATTATCATATGACTAACTCGACACGTACTAAAATCTATTTCGCAATCATTTGTAAGGTACGTGTGCATCATCTTATATTTTTCATACCTAATGAGTTAACACCATGAAATTCTCCGAAAGCAATGTATTAGTTGGTTTACTTGACATTAAATTATATTAGCTTATAAAATAAAAGTTAAAAAAAATTTCATAAAATATTAGAGTTGTGCCAAATTAATATTTTGTGTAATAAAGTTTACGAATTCATAACAAATGGAGTAGTAAGTTAGTATCTCTTTCAGATCAATTCAATCCATTGTGGAAGTGAAGCATCGTTTAGCAGTGGGATTACAACAACATTTTAAATATATTTCCACTATGACTAGATGTAGTCACGGTAAAAAAAATTAATCACCAACTTCAGGTTCTGCGAATGAACAATTCTGCACTCTCCAGGTGTGACAAAGTTGGCATAAATGATAATAAATCTGAAAAGAAAAAATTTAAAGATCAAAATTGCCATGTCTAAATGTTTATTCTCTCCTCATTTTTATAAGTCAATGACCAGTCATCTCTCCAATCAATGCTATCTTTTATAATAAACAAGCCGTTATGTGCCCGGTCCTCCGAACCGGCTAAAAGTTATGTTTACATACACTCTAACTACTTAGGCAGTTATAATGAGATTGCCCGCATGACCTACGACACGAATTTAAACGTGAGGTAATTTTTTATTTGCCCGCTTCAACATGAATTACCCGTTAAAATCATTACTCATCACCCATTATAACAATTACAAAATTGCCTGCTATAAATTACGACGCAAATTAAAACATGAATATATTTTGTTCTATTCATTGATTAAGAACATTCGACAGTACTTTTTTTTTTTTTTAATGATTGTTTGATATATTTTTTTTACGACAAACATTAAGTCGCAGACCTATGTTGTGTTGTTTTTTGTTTATTTGCTAATTATTTATTTATTGTTGCTTTGGAAGCAAACTTAGAATTAAATTTTCTATTCAACATGTAAAACAATAACAAATGAAACCCTTATGAAAAAATGTTTATAAAACGTATACGACGCGAATTAAAACTTTAAAAATTTAGTTCCGGCAATTTGAACATTGCCCGGCAAATTAAACATTGCCCGGTAATTTAAACATTGCCCGGTAATTTAAACATTGCCCGGTATTATAAACGTTGCCCGGTATTATAAACATTGCCCGGTAATTTAAACATTGCCCGGTAATTTAAACATTGCCCGGTAATTTAAACATTACCCGGTATTATAAACATTGCCCGGTATTATAAACATTGCCCGGTAATTTAAACATTGCCCGGTAATTTAAACATTGCCCGGTATTATAAACATTGCCCGGTATTATAAACATTGCCCGGTAATTTAAACATTGCCCGGTAATTTAAACAATGGCCGTTACCTAGGCGATAAGCCTAAAGGTGCCCAGTTCTCGGAACTGGATAAAATAACCCATGGAGTTATAAACAATAGTCTTAAGCGGGGATAAAGTATTTTCCGGTAACTTATACCATTTAAATATTGCATTCCACAAATAACGACGCAAATTAAAACAAAATTTTGTTCCCTTCTTAAACGCATAAATACGCAAAATTTGATGACGCCATATAATTAAAAGCTTAAATATAGAGTGTAACCAGGACCACTGCGTTTAAATAAGCTTAGTAAGGCGTCGGTATTACTTCCCGAAACAGAAAAAAAAATGCTAAATCTATTTGCTTTGTCCTATGTTTGTAAAGTTTTAAGTTATTAATTAGCTTTAAGTCATGTATTCACAGTGTAAAGTATTAAAGTAGTGATAGATTAAGAAAATCAACTACAGTATTGGTAGTGTAAAGAATTTATGTTGTTTACGGCACGTAGACAATTTAAACATGAAGAAAATTTGTTCCCGTCATTGAGTTGAGATAATAAAATCCATGCACATAGTTTGATGACGTCAATTTAAACTTGAATAAAAATGTCCCTTCATTGCTATAAAATCCATGCGCAAAGATTGATGACGTCATAAAAATAATCTCAGCGCATCCTTTTTTTTCTAACTTTGTGACGAAAAACTATAAAAAGTTGTACTGGCAAAGACAATGTGAATCAAAAGTTGTAATTTTTTCGCGTTTTTTGACCAAACTGACCACTGCGGTCATTTTAATTTTTTTTAAACCTTGACAGTGTTCACCGCCGTAACGCAAAGAATATTTGTTGCAAATTTCACGTTTTTATGTCAAGTATTTAAAAAGATTATGCGGTATGTACATACCCAGCCACATATTCCTTTTGAGATTTATATATATACAAGCCGTTATGTGCCCGATTCTTCGAACGGGCTTTTTTTTTTAATATGCTTGACACATTATAGTTTTTTAGTTTTGTTTTTGCAACATAAATAAAGTAGTATTTTTTTGTGGTCAGATTTATTTTTGTTTTGCACACTTTATTATACACCAATTCAATATACAACTAAAAAGGAAAAACAAATAATAATACTTTTTTTTTTATTTCTTGCTCAAAATATGACCACTATGATCGAATTTTGTGAGTTTATTGGGTAATTAAACTCTTTCTGTAAAACAGAACTCACATGTCATTTAAAAAGTACTGTTAATTCAAAAATGATTGTTTGATATATTTTTTTGCTACAACATTAGTCGTAGATCAATATTTATTTATTTTTTTGTTTTTTTTTGTTTTTGTTGGTGTTATTTGCTATTTATTTATTGTTGCTTTGGAAGCAAACTTAGAATTAAATTTTAATTCAACAGGAAAAACAATAACAACTGAAACCGATATGAATCATAGTTTATACAACGTATACGACATGAATTAAAACTTTAAAAAGTTGGTCCGGCAAATTCAAACATTGCCCGGCAATAAAAAAATTTCCCGCTACATAGTTTATAAGACGTATACGATACAAATTAAAACTTTAAAACGTTGAGCTCGGCAATTTAAACATTGCCTGGCAATTGAAAAATTTCCCGCTACAAAGTTTATAAGACGTATACACAGAATAGGTATAGAACAGAATGCACAATCCCTATATACGCAGTCACTGAAAGTTACCATTTTCCGCAATGCAGCGGTCGATAGAGACGCTACTATAATAAAATGAGAAAGGGTATCTACGTCTGCCATAAATATATACAATATATATAGGGCCTACATTATCTTTCATTATAGGGTTACTTTTATATAAATTTGACTTAATTACCCATTTTGTTTTGAACATTATATGATTAGGCCAATATGATGTAAAAATATTTATTACCCGGTACTGATTTGAAGAAAAAATGGCTTAGACGTAGCTCGGTACCGGTAACTAAATTGCTACGGCTACCGGTACATAAATATATATACTTTTTAAACCAAAATAAACTTTTAAAATTATGAAGGGAAATAGGCATATAATTCATAATGAGTTAATATGAGGTTGTTTATGCTGTTGTTTATCCTTTATGGAGTCAGGAAAGCCATGCAGTTTGACATGCTCTTTTTTACGATAATCAGTCGTTTTCGTTTTCATTGTTGTAGTTTATTACACAACCGTTCATGCACATTTTGCCTGAAATATTAGCTTTGGGTGTTCGAACTTGTAGATTTGAAGAAAAAGACTTTGTAGGCTAAATAAGCATAAATATAGAGTGTATCCAGGACCGCTGCGTTTAAATAAGCTTAGTATGGCGTCGGTATTACTGCCCAAAACAGAAATAAAATGCGATTGCGCATTCTGTTTTATACCTATTCTGTGGACATATACAACACGAATAAAAACGTGAAAGAATTTTTTATTTGCCAGATACAACGTAAGATACCCATTAAAACCATTAATCATTACCCATTATAACAATTTAAAAAGATCCCGCTATAAATTACGACGCAAATTAAAACGTGAATATATTTTGTTCTATTCATTCATTAAGTACATTAGCAAAGGTTGAAGCAAAGATAGATTTAAATGAATACGCAAAATTTGATGACGTCATAACGAAAAGCCGGCTAGCTATCTCTGCGCAAACTTTGATGACGTCATCCTAAAAAAAAATCTCAACGCCATCCTTTTTTTTAATTTTTTTAGCGCGATCGATCGAAAAACTATAAAAAGTTGGAACGGCAATTTTAACATGAACCCAAAATATGTCGTTTTTTTCGCGTTTTTTGACCAAACTGACCACTGCGGTCAATTTAATTTTTTTAAAACCTTGACAGTGTTCACCGCCGTAACGCAAAGAATATTTGTAGCAAATTTCACGTTTTTATGTCCAGTATTTAAAAAGATTATGCGGTATGTACATACCCAGCCAGCCAGCCAGCCAGCCAGCCAGCCACATATTCCTTTTGAGATTTATATATATACAAGCCGTTATGTGCCCGGTCCTCCGAACCGGCTAAAAGTTATGTTTACATACACTCTAACTACTCAGGCAGTTATAATGAGATTGCCCGCATGACCTACGACACGAATTTAAACGTGAGGTAATTTTTTATTTGCCCGCTACAACATGAATTACCCGTTAAAATCATTACTCATCACCCATTATAACAATTACAAAATTGCCCGCTATAAATTACGACGCAAATTAAAACATGAATATATTTTGTTCTATTCATTGATTAAGAACATTCGACACTACTTTTTTTTTTTTAATGATTGTTTGATATATTTTTTTTACGACAAACATTAAGTCGCAGACCTATGTTGTGTTGTTTTTGTTTTTTTGCTATTTATTTATTTATTGTTGCTTTGGAAGCAAACTTAGAATTAATTTTTCTATTCAACATGTAAAACAATAACAAATGAAACCCTTATGAAATAATGTTTATAAAACGTATACGACACGAATTAAAACTTTAAAAATTTAGTTCCGGCAATTTGAAAATTGCCCGGCAAATTAAACATTGCCCGGTAATTTAAACATTGCCCGGTAATTTAAACATTGCCCGGTATTATAAACATTGCCCGGTATTATAAACATTGCCCGGTATTATAAACATTGCCCGGTAATTTAAACATTGCCCGGTGTTATAAACATTGCCCGGTATTATAAACATTGCCCGGTAATTTAAACATTGCCCGGTAATTTAAACATTGCCCGGTATTATAAACATTGCCCGGTATTATAAACATTGCCCGGTAATTTAAACATTGCCCGGTAATTTAAACATTGCCCGGTATTATAAACATTGCCCGGTATTATAAACATTGCCCGGTAATTTAAACATTGCCCGGTAATTTAAACATTGTCCGGTATTATAAACATTGCCCGGTAATTTAAACATTGCCCGGTAATTTAAACATTGCCCGGTAATTTTAAACATTGCCCGGTAATTTAAACATTGCCCGGTAATTTAAACAATGGCCGTTACCAAGGCGATAAGCCTAAAGGTGCCCAGTTCTTGGAACTGGATAAAATAACCCATGGAGTTATAAGCAATAGTCTTAAGCGGGGATAAAGTATTTTCCGGTAACTTAATTTTTTTACTTAAACCATTTAAATATTGCATTCTACAAATTACGACGCAAATTAAAACAAAATTTTGTTCCCTTCTTAAACGCATAAATACGCAAAATTTGATGACGCCATATAATTATAAGCTTAAATATAGAGTGTAACCAGGACCACTGCGTTTAAATAAGCTTAGTAATGCGTCGGTATTACTTCCCGAAACAGAAAAAAAATGCTAAATCTATTTGCTTTGTCCTATGTTTGTAAAGTTTTAAATTATTAATTAGCTTTAAGTCATGTATTCACAGTGTAAAGTATTAAAGTAGTGATAGATTAAGAAAATCAACTACAGTATTGGTAGTGTAAAGAATTTATGTTGTTTACGGCACGTAGACAATTTAAACATGAAGAAAATTTGTTCCCGTCATTGAGTTGAGATAATAAAATCCATGCACATAGTTTGATGACGTCAATTTAAACATTAATAAAAAATGTCCCTTCATTGCTATAAAAATCCATGCGCAAAGATTGATGACGTCATAAAAATAATCTCAGCGCATCCTTTTTTTTCTAACTTTGTGACGAAAAACTATAAAAAGTTGTACTGGCAAAGACAATGTGAATCAAAAGTTGTGTTTTTTTCGCGTTTTTTGACCAAACTGACCACTGCGGTCATTTTAATTTTTTTTAAACCTTGACAGTGTTCACCGCCGTAACGCAAAGAATATTTGTAGCAAATTTCACGTTTTTATGTCCAGTATTTAAAAAGATTATGCGGTATGTACATACCCAGCCAGCCAGCCAGCCAGCCAGCCACATACATACATATTCCTTTTGAGATTTATATATATACAAGCCGTTATGTGCCCGGTCCTCCGAACCGGCTAAAAGTTATGTTTACATACACTCTAACTACTCAGGCAGTTATAATGAGATTGCCCGCATGACCTACGACACGAATTTAAACGTGAGGTAATATTTTATTTGCCCGCTACAACATGAATTACCCGTTAAAATCATTACTCATCACCCATTATAACAATTACAAAATTGCCCGCTATAAATTACGACGCAAATTAAAACATGAATATATTTTGTTCTATTCATTGATTAAGAACATTCGACAGTACTTTTTTTTTTAAATGATTGTTTGATATATTTTTTTTACGACAAACATTAAGTCGCAGACCTATGTTGTGTTGTTTTTGTTTATTTGCTATTTATTTATTTATTGTTGCTTTGGAAGCAAACTTAGAATTAAATTTTCTATTCAACATGTAAAACAATAACAAATGAAACCCTTATGAAATAATGTTTATAAAACGTATACGACACGAATTAAAACTTAAAAAATTTAGTTCCGGCAATTTGAACATTGCCCGGCAAATTAAACATTACCCGGTAATTTAAACATTGCCCGGTAATTTAAACATTGCCCGGTATTATAAACATTGCCCGGTATTATAAACATTGCCCGGTAATTTAAACATTGCCCGGTAATTTAAACATTGCCCGGTAATTTAAACATTGCCCGGTATTATAAACATTGCCCGGTATTATAAACATTGCCCGGTAATTTAAACATTGCCCGGTAATTTAAACATTGCCCGGTAATTTAAACATTGCCCGGTATTATAAACATTGCCCGGTATTATAAACATTGCCCGGTAATTTAAACATTGCCCGGTAATTTAAACATTGCCCGGTATTATAAACATTGCCCGGTATTATAAACATTGCCCGGTAATTTAAACATTGCCCGGTAATTTAAACATTGTCCGGTATTATAAACATTGCCCAGTAATTTCAACATTGCCCGGTAATTTAAACATTGCCCGGTATTATAAACATTGCCCGGTAATTTAAACATTGCCCGGTAATTTAAACAATGGCCGTTACCAAGGCGATAAGCCTAAAGGTGCCCAGTTCTCGGAACTGGATAAAATAACCCATGGAGTTATAAGCAATAGTCTTAAGCGGGGATAAAGTATTTTCCGGTAACTTAATTTTTTTACTTAAACCATTTAAATATTGCATTCTACAAATTACGACGCAAATTAAAACAAAATTTTGTTCCCTTCTTAAACGCATAAATACGCAAAATTTGATGACGCCATATAATTATAAGCTTAAATATAGAGTGTAACCAGGACCACTGCGTTTAAATAAGCTTAGTAATGCGTCGGTATTTCTTCCGAAAACAGAAAAAAAATGCTAAATCTATTTGCTTTTTCCTATGTTTGTAAAGTTTTAAATTATTAATTAGCTTTAAGTCATGTATTCACAGTGTAAAGTATTAAAGTAGTGATAGATTAAGAAAATCAACTACAGTATTGGTAGTGTAAAGAATTTATGTTGTTTACGGCACGTAGACAATTTAAACATGAAGAAAAATTTGTTCCCGTCATTGAGTTGAGATAATAAAATCCATGCACATAGTTTGATGACGTCAATTTAAACATGAATGAAAAATGTCCCTTCATTGCTATAAAATACATGCGCAAAGATTGATGACGTCATAAAAATAATCTCAGCGCATCCTTTTTTTTTCTAACTTTGTGACGAAAAACTATAAAAAGTTGTACTGGCAAAGACAATGTGAATCAAAAGTTGTGTTTTTTTTCACGTTTTTTGACCAAACTGACCACTGCGGTCATTTTAATTTTTTTAAAACCTTGACAGTGTTCACCGCCGTAACGCAAAGAATATTTGTAGCAAATTTCACGTTTTTATGTCCAGTATTTAAAAAGATTATGCGGTATGTACATACCCAGCCAGCCAGCCAGCCACATACATACATATTCCTTTTGAGATTTATATATATATATACAAGCCGTTATGTGCCCGATCCTCCGAACCGGCTAAACGTTATGTTTACATACACTCTAACTACTCAGGCAGTTATAATGAGATTGCCCGCATGACCTACGACACGAATTTAAACGTGAGGTAATTTTTTATTTGCCCGCTACAACATGAATTACCCGTTAAAATCATTACTCATCACCCATTATAACAATTACAAAATTGCCCGCTATAAATTACGACGCAAATTAAAACATGAATATATTTTGTTCTATACATTGATTAAGAACATTCGACAGTACTTTTTTTTTTTTTAATGATTGTTTGATATATTTTTTTTACGACAAACATTAAGTCGCAGACCTATGTTGTGTTGTTTTTGTTTATTTGCTATTTATTTATTTATTGTTGCTTTGGAAGCAAACTTAGAATTAAATTTTCTATTCAACATGTAAAACAATAACAAATGAAACCCTTATGAAATAATGTTTATAAAACGTATACGACACGAATAAAAACTTTAAAAATTTAGTTCCGGCAATTTGAACATTGCCCGGCAAATTAAACATTGCCCGGTAATTTAAACATTGCCCGGTAATTTAAACATTGCCCGGTATTATAAACATTGCCCGGTATTATAAACATTGCCCGGTAATTTAAACATTGCCCGGTAATTTAAACATTGTCTGGTAATTTAAACATTGCCCGGTATTATAAACATTGCCTGGTATTATAAACATTGCCCGGTAATTTAAACATTGCCCGGTAATTTAAACATTGCCCGGTATTATAAACATTGCCCGGTATTATAAACATTGCCCGGTAATTTAAACATTGCCCGGTAATTTAAACAATGGCCGTTACCTAGGCGATAAGCCTAAAGGTGCCCAGTTCTCGGAACTGGATAAAATAACCCATGGAGTTATAAACAATAGTCTTAAGCGGGGATAAAGTATTTTCCGGTAACTTATACCATTTAAATATTGCATTCCACAAATAACGACGCAAATTAAAACATAATTTTGTTCCCTTCTTAAACGCATAAATACGCAAAATTTGATGACGCCATATAATTATAAGCTTAAATATAGAGTGTAACCAGGACCACTGCGTTTAAATAAGCTTAGTAAGGCGTCGGTATTACTTCCCGAAACAGAAAAAAAAATGCTAAATCTATTTGCTTTGTCCTATGTTTGTAAAGTTTTAAATTATTAATTAGCTTTAAGTCATGTATTCACAGTGTAAAGTATTAAAGTAGTGATAGATTAAGAAAATCAACTACAGTATTGGTAGTGTAAAGAATTTATGTTGTTTACGGCACGTAGACAATTTAAACATGAAGAAAATTTGTTCCCGTCATTGAGTTGAGATAATAAAATCCATGCACATAGTTTGATGACGTCAATTTAAACATGAATGAAAAATGTCCCTTCATTGCTATAAAATCCATGCGCAAAGATTGATGACGTCATAAAAATAATCTCAGCGCATCCTTTTTTTTTTCTAACTTTGTGACGAAAAACTATAAAAAGTTGTACTGGCAAAGACAATGTGAATCAAAAGTTGTGTTTTTTTCGCGTTTTTTGACCAAACTGACCACTGCGGTCATTTTAATTTTGTTAAAACCTTGACAGTGTTCACCGCCGTAACGCAAAGAATATTTGTAGCAAATTTCACGTTTTTATGTCCAGTATTTAAAAAGATTATGCGGTATGTACATACCCAGCCAGCCAGCCAGCCAGCCAGCCAGCCACATACATACATACATATTCCTTTTGAGATTTATATATATACAAGCCGTTATGTGCCCGATTCTTCGAACGGGCTTTTTTTTAGAATATGCTTGACACATTATAGTTTTTTAGTTTTGTTTTTGCAACATACATAAAGTAGTATGTTTTTTTTTGTGGTCAGTATTTTTTTAATTTATTTTTGTTTTACACACTTTATTATACACCAATTCAATATACAACTAAAAAGGAAAAACCAATAATAATAATTTTTTTTTATTTCTTGCTCAAAGTATGACCACTATGATTGAATTTTGTGAGTTTATTGGGTAATTAAACTCTTTCTGTAAAACAGAACTCACATGTCTTTTAAAAAGTACTGTTAATTCGAAAATGATTGTTTGATATATTTTTTTGCTACAACATTAGTCGTAGATCAATATTTTGTTATTTTAATTTTTTTTTTTTAATTTTTTTTTTGTTGGTGTTATTTGCTATCTATTTATTGTTGCTTTGGAAGCAAACTTAGAATTAAATTTTAAATTCAACAGGAAAAACAATAACAACTGAAACCGATATGAATCATAGTTTATACAACGTATACGACATGAATTAAAACTTTAAAAAGTTGGTCCGGCAAATTCAAACATTGCCCGGCAATATAAAAATTTCCCGCTACATAGTTTATAAGACGTATACGATACAAATTAAAACTTTAAAACGTTGAGCTCGACAATTTAAACATTGCCTGGCAATTGAAAAATTTCCCGCTACAAAGTTTATAAGACGTATACACAGAATAGGTATAGAACAGAATGCACAATCTCTATATACGCAGTCACTGAAAGTTACCATTTTCCGCAATGCAGCGGTCGATAGAGACGCTACTATAATAAAATGAGAAAGGATATCTACGTCTGCCATAAATATATACAATATATATAGGGCCTACATTATCTTTCATTATAGGCTTACTTTTATATAAATTTGACTTAATTACCCATTTTGTTTTCAACATTATAGGATTAGGCCAATATGATGTAAAAATATTTATTACCCGGTACTGATTTGAAAAAAAATGGCTTAGACGTAGCTCGGTACCGGTAACTAAATTGCTACGGCTACCGGTACATAAATATATACTTTTTAAACCAAAATAAACTTTTAAAATTATGAAGGGAAATAGGCATATAATTCATAATGAGTTAATATGAGGTTGTTTATGCCGTTGTTTATCCTTTATGGAGTCAGGAAAGCCATGCAGTTTGACATGTTTTTTTTTTACGATAATCGGTCGTTTTCGCATCATTGTTGTAGTTTATTACACAACCGTTTATGCACATTTTGCCTGAACTATTAGCTTTGGGTGTTCAAACTTGTAGATTTGAAGAAAAGGACGTTGTAGGCTAAATAAGCATAAATATAGAGTGTAACCAGGACCACTGCGTTTAAATAGGCTTAGTATGGCGTCGGTATTACTGCCCAAAACAGAAATAAAATGCGATTGCGCATTCTGTTTTATACCTATTCTGTGGACACATACAACACGAATAAAAACGTGAAGGAATTTTGTATTTGCCAGATACAACGTAAGATACCCATTCAAACCATTAATCATTACCCATTATAACAATTTAAAAATATCCCGCTATAAATTACGACGCAAATTAAAACGTGAATATATTTTGTTCTATTCATTCATAAAGTACATTAGTAAAGGTTGAAGCAAAGTTAATTTTAAATGAATACGCAAAATTTGATGACGTCATAACGAAAAGCCGGCTAGCTATCTCTGCGCAAACTTTGATGACGTCATCCTGAAAAAAATCTCAACGCCATCCTTTTTTTTATTTTTTTAGCGCGATCGATCGAAAAACTATAAAAAGTTGGAACGACAATTTTTACATGAACCCAAAATATGTCGTTTTATTCGCGTTTTTTGACCAAACTGACCACTGCGGTCATTTTAATTTTTTTAAAACCTTGACAGTGTTCACCGCCGTAACGCAAAGAATATTTGTAGCAAATTTCACGTTTTTATGTCCAGTATTTAAAAAGATTATGCGGTATGTACATACCCAGCCAGCCACATATTCCTTTTGAGATTTATATATATATATGATATGATATGATATTTTTTTTTTTTTTGTTTGTTTGTTTTTGTTGGTGTTATTTGCTATTTATTTATTGTTGCTTTGGAAGCAAACTTAGAATTAAATTTTAAATTCAACAGGAAAAACAATAACAACTGAAACCGATATGAATCATAGTTTATACAACGTATAAGACATGAATTAAAACTTTAAAAAGTTGGTCCGGCAAATTTAAACATTGCCCAGCAATATAAAAATTTCCCGCTACATAGTTTATAAGACGTATACGATACAAATTAAAACTTTAAAACGTTGAGCTCGGCAATTTAAACATTGCCTGGCAATTGAAAAAATTCCCGCTACAAAGTTTATAAGACGTATACACAGAATAGGTATAGAACAGAATGCACAATCCCTATATACGCACTCACTAAAAGTTACCATTTTCCCCAATGCAGCGGTCGCTAGAGACGCTACTATAGTAAAATGAGAAATGATATCTACGTCTGCCATAAATATATACAATATATATAGGGCCTACATTATCTTTCATTATAGGCTTACTTTTATATAAATTTGACTTAATTACCCATTTTGTTTTGAACATTATATGATTAGGCCAATATGATGTAAAAATATTTAATACCCGGTACTGATTTGAAAAAATAAATGGCTTAGACGTAGCTCGGTACCGGTAACTAAATTGCTGCGGCTACCGGTACATAAATATATATACTTTTTAAACCAAAATAAACTTTTAAAATTATGAAGGGAAATAGGCATATAATTCATAATGAGTTAATATGAGGTTGTTTATGCTGTTGTTTATCCTTTATGGAGTCAGGAAAGCCATGCAGTTTGACATGCTCTTTTTTACGATAATCAGTCGTTTTCGCATCATTGTTGTAGTTTATTACACAACCGTTTATGCACATTTTGCCTGAAATATTAGCTTTGGGTGTTCGAACTTGTAGATTTGAAGAAAAGGACGTTGTAGGCTAAATAAGCATAAATATAGAGTGTAACCAGGACCGCTGCGTTTAAATAAGCTTAGTATGGCGTCGGTATTACTGCCCAAAACAGAAATAAAATGCGATTGCGCATTCTGTTTTATACCTATTCTGTGGACATATACAACACGAATAAAAACGTGATGGAATTTTGTATTTGCCAGATACAACGTAAGATACCCATTAAAACCATTAATCATTACCCATTATAACAATTTAAAAATATCCCGCTAAAAATTACGACGCAAATTAAAACGTGAATATATTTTGTTCTATTCATACATAAAGTACATTAGCAAAGGTTGAAGCAAAGTTAATTTTAAATGAATACGCAAAATTTGATGACGTCATAACGAAAAGCCGGCTAGCTATCTCTGCGCAAAATTTGATGACGTCATCCTGAAAAAAATCTCTACGCCATCCTTTTTTTAATTTTTTTAGCGCGATCGATCGAAAAACTATAAAAAGTTGGAACGGCAAATTCAACATGAACCCAAAATATGTCGTTTTATTCGCGTTTTTTGACCAAACTGACCACTGCGGTCATTTAAATTTTTTTTAAACCTTGACAGTGTTCACCGCCGTAACGCAAAGAATATTTGTAGCAAATTTCACGTTTTTATGTCCAGTATTTAAAAAGATTATGCGGTATGTACATACCCAGCCAGCCACATATTCCTTTTGAGATTTATATATATATATGATATGATATGACAAGCCATTATGTGCCCGATTCTTCGAACGGGCTTTTTTTTAGAATATGCTTGACACATTATAGTTTTTAGTTTTGTTTTTGCAACATACATAAAGTAGTATTTTTTTTTTTTGGTCACTATTTTTTTAATTTATTTTTGTTTTGCACACTTTATTATACACCAATTCAATATACAACTAAAAAGGAAAAACAAATAATTTTTTTTTATTTCTTGCTCAAAGTATGACCACTATGATCGAATTTTGTGAGATAATTGGGTAATTAAACTCTTTCTGTAAAACAGAACTCACATGTCTTTTAAAAAGTACTGTTAATTCGAAAAGTATTGTTTGATATATTTTTTTGCTACAACATTAGTCGTAGATCAATATTTATTTATTTTTGCTTTTTTTTTTGTTTTTGTTGGTGTTATTTACTATTTATTTATTGTTGCTTTGGAAGCAAACTTAGAATTACATTTTAAATTCAACAGGAAAAACAATAACAACTGAAACCGATATGAATCATAGTTTATACAACGTATACGACATGAAATAAAACTTTAAAAAGTTGGTCCGGCAAATTTAAACATTGCCCGGCAATATAAAAATTTCCCGCTACATAGTTTATAAGACGTATACGATACAAATTAAAACTTTAAAACGTTGAGCTCGGCAATTTAAACATTGCCTGGCAATTGAAAAATTTTCCGCTACAAAGTTTATAAGACGTATACACAGAATAGGTATAGAACAGAATGCACAATCCCTATATACGCAGTCACTAAAAGTTACCATTTTCCGCAATGCAGCGGTCGCTAGAGACGCTACTATAGTAAAATGTGAAAGGATATCTACGTCTGCCATAAATATATACAATATATATAGGGCCTACATTATCTTTCATTATAGGCTTACTTTTATATAAATTTGACTTAATTACCCATTTTGTTTAGAACATTATATGATTAGGCCAATTTGATGTATAAATATTTTTATTGCCCGGTACTGATTTGAAAAAAAAATGGCTTAGACGTAGCTCGGTACCGGTAACTAAATTGCTGCGGCTACCGGTACATAAATATATATACTTTTTAAACCAAAATAAACTTTTAAAATTATGAAGGGAAATAGGCATATAATTCATAATGAGTTAATATGAGGTTGTTTATGCTGTTGTTTATCCTTTATGGAGTCAGGAAAGCCATGCAATTTGACATGCTCTTTTTTACGATAATCAGTCGTTTTCGCATCATTGTTGTAGTTTATTACACAACCGTTTATGCACATTTTGCCTGAAATATTAGCTTTGGGTGTTCGAACTTGTAGATTTGAAGAAAAGGACGTTGTAGGCTAAATAAGCATAAATATAGAGTGTAACCAGGACCGCTGCGTTTAAATAAGCTTAGTATGGCGTCGGTATTACTGCCCAAAACAGAAATAAAATGCGATTGCGCATTCTGTTTTATACCTATTCTGTGGACATATACAACACGAATAAAAAAGTGAAGGAATTTTGTATTTGCCAGATACAACGTAAGATACCCATTAAAACCATTAATCATTACCCATTATAACAATTTAAAAATATCCCGCTATAAATTACGACGCAAATTAAAACGTGAATATATTTTGTTCTATTCATTCATAAAGTACATTAGCAAAGGTTGAAGCGAAGTTAATTAAAATGAATACGCAAAATTCGATGACGCCATAAAAAAAAAGACAACCAGCTATCCCTGCGCAAACTTTGATGACGTCATCCTGAAAAAAATCTCAACGCCATCCTTTTTTTTATTTTCTTAGCGCGATCGATCGAAAAACTATAAAAAGTTGGAACGGTAAATTCAACATGAACCCAAAATATGTCGTTTTATTCGCGTTTTTTGACCAAACTGACCACTGCGGTCATTTTAATTTTTTTTAAACCTTGACAGTGTTCACCGCCGTAACGCAAAGAATATTTGTAGCAAATTTCACGTTTTTATGTCCAGTATTTAAAAAGATTATGCGGTATGTACATACCCAGCCAGCCAGCCACATACATACATACATACATACATATTCCTTTTGAGATTTATATATATACAAGCCGTTATGTGCCCGGTCCTCCGAACCGGCTAAAAGTTATGTTTACATACACTCTAACTACTCAGGCAGTTATAATGAGATTGCCCGCATGACCTACGACACGAATTTAAACGTGAGGTAATTTTTTATTTGCCCGCTACAACATGAATTACCCGTTAAAATCATTACTCATCACCCATTATAACAATTACAAAATTGCCCGCTATAAATTACGACGCAAATTAAAACATGAATATATTTTGTTCTATTCATTGATTAAGAACATTCGACAGTACTTTTTTTTTTTTTAATGATTGTTTGATATATTTTTTTTACGACAAACATTAAGTCGCAGACCTAAGTTGTGTTGTTTTTGTTTATTTGCTATTTATTTATTTATTGTTGCTTTGGAAGCAAACTTAGAATTAAATTTTCTATTCAACATGTAAAACAATAACAAATGAAACCCTTATGAAATAATGTTTATAAAACGTATACGACACGAATTAAAACTTTAAAAATTTAGTTCCGGCTATTTGAACATTGCCCGGCAAATTAAACATTGCCCGGTAATTTAAAAATTGCCCGGTAATTTGAAACATTGCCCGGTATTATAAACATTGCCCGGTATTATAAACATTGCCCGGTAATTTAAACATTGCCCGGTAATTTAAACATTGCCCGGTAATTTAAACATTGCCCGGTATTATAAACATTGCCCGGTATTATAAACATTGCCCGGTAATTTAAACATTGCCCGGTAATTTAAACATTGCCCGGTATTATAAACATTGCCCGGTATTATAAACATTGCCCGGTAATTTAAACATTGCCCGGTAATTTAAACATTGTCCGGTATTATAAACATTGCCCGGTAATTTAAACATTGCCCGGTAATTTAAACATTGCCTGGTATTATAAACATTGCCCGGTAATTTAAACATTGCCCGGTAATTAAAACAATGGCCGTTACCAAGGCGATAAGCCTAAAGGTGCCCAGTTCTCGGAACTAAATAAAATAACCCATGGAGTTATAAGCAATTGTCTTAAGCGGGGATAAAGTATTTTCCGGTAACTTAATTTTTTTACTTAAACCATTTAAATATTGCATTCTACAAATTACGACGCAAATTAAAACAAAATTTTGTTCCCTTCTTAAACGCATAAATACGCAAAATTTGATGACGCCATATAATTATAAGCTTAAATATAGAGTGTAACCAGGACCACTGCGTTTAAATAAGCTTAGTAATGCGTCGGTATTACTTCCGAAAACAGAAAAAAAATGCTAAATATATTTGCTTTGTCCTATGTTTGTAAAGTTTTAAATGATTAATTAGCTTTAAGTCATGTATTCATAGTGTAAAGTATCAAAGTAGTGATAGATTAAGAAAATCAACTACAGTATTGGTAGTGTAAAGAATTTATGTTGTTTACGGCACGTAGACAATTTAAACATGAAAAAAAATTTGTTCCCGTCATTGAGTTGAGATAATAAAATCCATGCACATAGTTTGATGACGTCAATTTAAACATGAATGAAAAATGTCCCTTCATTGCTATAAAATCCATGCGCAAAGATTGATGACGTCATAAAAATAATCTCAGCGCACCCTTTTTTTTTCTAACTTTGTGACGAAAAACTATAAAAAGTTGTACTGGCAAAGACAATGTGAATCAAAAGTTGTGTTTTTTTTCACGTTTTTTGACCAAACTGACCACTGCGGTCATTTTAATTTTGTTAAAACCTTGACAGTGTTCACCGCCGTAACGCAAAGAATATTTGTAGCAAATTTCACGTTTTTATGTCCAGTATTTAAAAAGATTATGCGGTATGTACATACCCAGCCAACCAGCCAGCCAGCCAGCCAGCCACATACATACATACATATTCCTTTTGAGATTTATATATATACAAGCCGTTATGTGCCCGGTCCTCCGAACCGGCTAAAAGTTATGTTTACATACACTCTAACTACTCAGGCAGTTATAATGAGATTGCCCGCATGACCTACGACACGAATTTAAATGTGAGGTAATTTTTTATTTGCCCGCTACAACATGAATTACCCGTTAAAATCATTACTCATCACCCATTATAACAATTACAAAATTGCCCGCTATAAATTACGACGCAAATTAAAACATGAATATATTTTGTTCTATTCATTGATTAAGAACATTCGACAGTACTTTTTTTTTTTTTAATGATTGTTTGATTTATTTTTTTACGACAAACATTAAGTCGCAGACCTATGTTGTGTTGTTTTTGTTATTTACTATTTATTTATTTATTGTAGCTTTGGAAGCAAACTTATAATTAAATTTTCTATTTAACATGTAAAACAATAACAAATGAAACCCATAAGAAACAAAGAAGAAATCTTTTTTTTGTTACATTGTGTTCAATGTAATCGCATAATGATCTTTTACATACACTTTACATATCCATGGAGTTATAATGAGATTGCCCGCTACACAGTTAATATATGAGGCAATTAAAGGTAATTTTTTATTTGCCCGCTACAACATGAATTACCCGTTAAAATCATTACTCATCACCCATTATAACAATTACAAAATTGCCCGCTATAAATTGCGACGCAAATTAAAACATGAATATATTTTGTTCTATTCATTGATAAAGAACATTCGACAGTACTTTTTTTTTTTTAATGATTGTTTGATATATTTTTTTACGACAAACATTAAGTCGCAGACCTATGTTGGTTTTTTTTTTGTTTATTTGCTGTTTATTTATTTATTGTTGCTTTGGAAGCAAACTTAGAACTAATTTTTCTATTCAACTTGTAAAACAATAACAAACGAAACCAATAAGAAACAAAGAAGAAACTTTAAAAAAAAAAAAATTGTGTTCAATTTAATCGCATAATGATATTTTACATACACTTTATCTACCCATGGAGTTATAATGAGATTGCCTGCTACACAGTTAATAATATACGGCAATTAATAAAACCCTGCCCGTTAAAAAGTTTATCGATGTATACGTCACAAATTTAAATGTGAATGACATTTTGTACGCCCGCTACAACCGAAACGAACTGAAACGTGAAATATTTCCCGCTAGAAACGAATTGAAACGTGAAATATTTTCCGCTAGAAAGATTTTAATGCGTATACGCCCGCTTCAAACGAATTGAAAAAGCTAAAAGTTATGTTTACATACACTCTTACTACTCAAGCAGTTATAATGAGATTGCATGCAACAACTACAAAGTTTATATTTCGAATAGGACACGAATTAAAACGTGAATATATTTTGTTCTATTCATTCATAAAATACATTAGCAAACATTGAAGCAAAGTTAATTTTAAATGAATACGCAAAATTTGATGACGTCATTACGAAAAGCCGGCTAGCTATCTCTGCGCAAACTTTGATGACGTCATCCTAAAAAAAATCTCAACGCCATCCTTTTTTTTATTTTTTTAGCGCGATCGATCGAAAAACTATAAAAAGTTGGAACGGCAATTTTAACATGAACCCAAAATATGTCGTTTTATTCGCGTTTTTTGACCAAACTGACCACTGCGGTCATTTTAATTTTTTTAAAACCTTGACAGTGTTCACCGCCGTAACGCAAAGAATATTTGTAGCAAATTTCACGTTTTTATGTCCAGTATTTAAAAAGATTATGCGGTATGTACATACCCAGCCAGCCAGCCAGCCAGCCAGCCAGCCAGCCAGCCACATATTCCTTTTGAGATTTATATATATACAAGCCGTTATGTGCCCGGTCCTCCGAACCGGCTAAAAGTTATGTTTACATACACTCTAACTACTCAGGCAGTTATAATGAGATTGCCCGCATGACCTACGACACGAATTTAAACGTGAGGTAATTTTTTATTTGCCCGCTACAATATGAATTACCCGTTAAAATCATTACTCATCACCCATTATAACAATTACAAAATTGCCCGCTATAAATTACGACGCAAATTAAAACATGAATATATTTTGTTCTATTCATTGATTAAGAACATTCGACACTACTTTTTTTTTTTTAATGATTGTTTGATATATTTTTTTTACGACAAACATTAAGTCGCAGACCTATGTTGTGTTGTTTTTGTTTTTTTGCTATTTATTTATTTATTGTTGCTTTGGAAGCAAACTTAGAATTAATTTTTCTATTCAACATGTAAAACAATAACAAATGAAACCCTTATGAAATAATGTTTATAAAACGTATACGACACGAATTAAAACTTAAAAAATTTAGTTCCGGCAATTTGAACATTGCCCGGCAAATTAAACATTGCCCGGTAATTTAAACATTGCCTGGTAATTTAAACATTGCCCGGTATTATAAACATTGCCCGGTATTATAAACATTGCCCGGTAATTTAAACATTGCCCGGTATTATAAACATTGCCCGGTATTATAAACATTGCCCGGTAATTTAAACATTGCCCGGTAATTTAAACATTGCCCGGTATTATAAACATTGCCCGGTATTATAAACATTGCCCGGTAATTTAAACATTGCCCGGTAATTTAAACATTGCCCGGTATTATAAACATTGCCCAGTATTATAAACATTGCCCGGTAATTTAAACATTGCCCGGTAATTTAAACATTGTCCGGTATTATAAACATTGCCCGGTAATTTAAACATTGCCCGGTAATTTAAACATTGCCTGGTATTATAAACATTGCCCGGTAATTTAAACATTGCCCGGTAATTAAAACAATGGCCGTTACCAAGGCGATAAGCCTAAAGGTGCCCAGTTCTCGGAACTGGATAAAATAACCCATGGAGTTATAAGCAATTGTCTTAAGCGGGGATAAAGTATTTTCCGGTAACTTAATTTTTTTACTTAAACCATTTAAATATTGCATTCTACAAATTACGACGCAAATTAAAACAAAATTTTGTTCCCTTCTTAAACGCATAAATACGCAAAATTTGATGACGCCATATAATTATAAGCTTAAATATAGAGTGTAACCAGGACCACTGCGTTTAAATAAGCTTAGTAAGGCGTCGGTATTACTTCCCGAAACAGAAAAAAAAATGCTAAATCTATTTGCTTTGTCCTATGTTTGTAAAGTTTTAAATTATTAATTAGCTTTAAGTCATGTATTCACAGTGTAAAGTATTAAAGTAGTGATAGATTAAGAAAATCAACTACAGTATTGGTAGTGTAAAGAATTTATGTTGTTTACGGCACGTAGACAATTTAAACATGAAGAAAATTTGTTCCCGTCATTGAGTTGAGATAATAAAATCCATGCACATAGTTTGATGACGTCAATTTAAACATGAATGAAAAATGTCCCTTCATTGCTATAAAATCCATGCGCAAAGATTGATGACGTCATAAAAATAATCTCAGCGCATCCTTTTTTTTTCTAACTTTGTGACGAAAAACTATAAAAAGTTGTACTGGCAAAGACAATGTGAATCAAAAGTTGTGTTTTTTTCACGTTTTTTGACCAAACTGACCACTGCGGTCATTTTAATTTTTTTAAAACCTTGACAGTGTTCACCGCCGTAACGCAAAGAATATTTGTAGCAAATTTCACGTTTTTATGTCCAGTATTTAAAAAGATTATGCGGTATGTACATACCCAGCCAGCCAGCCAGCCAGCCAGCCAGCCACATACATACATACATATTCCTTTTGAGATTTATATATATATATGATATGATATATGATATGATATGATATGATATGATATGATATGATATGATATGATATGATTAATAAGTAAACACAATGTATAGCTATCATGTATTATTTTTTTTATATAACATAATTAATATTATCATCTTTTAAAATCTTTATATTAACTTTGTAAAACTTTCTTGCTGGTTGGCTTGCAACCGACTGATCAACCCAACCTTCAGATGCTAATTGAAAAAATGTCTGTATTCCTATGAATTTGAAACTCTGCACATACATGTTCAACCTAGGGAAACACTTTCTATAAAATGTTCACCCACATCCCCAAGTGTCTAAATATGTTTTCATCTGTTTTTTCTTTACACTTTACGGTGTGTATTTGTAAATTCCTATTGAACGTACACGATTTATCCTGGTTATTTTTGTGTGTACGGGTACTGCGTTTTTTTAATTTGTGGGTGGTTGTGGAGGGCTAGATGTCTAATCTTGAAAAGGCTAATGCATAAAAGAAAAATGCATATAAACTACATAATATTAGTTTAAATACAACTTACTTTGTGCTTCTCTTTCTTTATATTAAATTATATAATATAGTTAAGTTATAAATTTTTTAATATTATTATTCACTTTTTTTTATTTTTATCAGAAGACAATTTTTGCCTAAATACACATAAAAGATTTATAATAAACATTTGTTTTCAGCTTTCAGCTCCCATCTGCTTTTGAATTTTGTACATCTCTGACTTAAGTCTGTATGCAGGGATCTTAATCTAAAATCCTTTACAAAAAAATTACTTTTACTTTACTTTAAAACATTGATCTTAAATTTCTTAGACACTAGGTTGAACATTACCTTTACTTTTCAACTTTTTTTGGCAAGGTTGGGTAGCACACTTGGAACTCAATTTCTTCTGGTCTACAAGCACATGTCACAATCAAAATATAACTTTAATACAAGTGGGCAAAGACATCTCCTTATCTTGGTGTTATTCCCTTGAAATACTGTCAGCTGCTGGTGATGGTCTTTTTTCTTTGTTATGGCACAATAGAATACTCCCTCAGGTGTTGAATGGGATGCCAAATGGTGTTCAACCTATAATAAGTAACAAAAGGTGTTATCCTTAAAGTCAGACAACGGAAAAAAGCAAAGATTTCCAAATTATATATTATATATATGCATGCACATATTAAAACATTCAGTCATACGCTTTAAAAATATATTATGCAACAAACCTCTTCTTATAACTAGAAACTTTGGTGATCAAGGATTTCAGGTTCTTGCTTATTAACTTTTTATTTGACATGTCGTTGCTGAAAGACTATTTTGAAAGTGAATGTCCCACTCAGAGGAAGTTATACCTATAAAATAATTGTCTTTTGTTAAAATTATTGACAATAGTGTTAATAATATAACATACAATCATACAAGGAATTAGTAAGGCCTATATTTTATAACGCATAGCCTACTACTTAGCCTATATAATTATAATAAAAGGCTTATAAATTAAAAAGGGGCTATATCCTGACAGGTGATAGGTTTGGAGTATGTTGCAATACAATAAGTTTGTTTTATAGGCACAAGTCTTATTAGAAAGCTTATATAAAAATGTATATTATAATAGATAGGCTAGTATAGTATATATGACATAAGTATTTAAAAAGCATAGAGGAGTTAGGCTTACACTTTAGTGTGACTTTAGGCTTAAGCCATAAACTTTATAACTTAGGCTTAGGGCTTAGAAGTTATGCTTATGAGTTTATGTAAGTTATTTACTATATAACACTTACTACTATTACTATAAAACTATTATAATAAATAATAAATATTAAAAATACCTTTTTTACTGTTATTTAGGCCTACCACTGAAGCTACTACTATTTAATTATTATAAATTATAATTAATAAATAGTATTAAATAATAATAAATCTAATTAATTAGCACAAGCATGGCCATGTCTTAGGTCTTAGGCCATATGAAATATATTATGGCATTTGAAGAGGTCAATAGTGACTCAATAGGCAATAGGATAGGCCTATGCATAGCATAGCACCATCAGCATAAGAAATAAAAGCAGAGACATAGTGTAGGCCTATAGGCCCACTTATACTACAACATAGTACGTAGGCATAGCCTGTCATAGGAAAGTCTAACTTGCTAAGTCTAGGTATAGGTATAGACCTATATAATAATATAGCCTATTGATGCTAGAATATAATTTAGAGAATATGAATAGAGGCCTAGATGTGGCCTAAATAAAAATCATTAGGAGTACAAAGTCAATAGTACGAGTAAACTAGTACTAGGCTTATTAATTATTACATGAATTAAAGGCAAAGCAAAGGCTTTGGGAAAGGCTATTATAATGTTTCATTAGCAAAGCAATTATTATTATAAAATATTAAAATGAGAAATTATAGCTTATTTTTTTTATTAAATTTAACTTCCGCTAAATATACAAAATTAAAATGTCTACTTTCGATTTTAGTGACACATTTGTACCGCCCGTGGCATTTAAGGGCTTTATCTTGACTAAAATCCAATGGTACTTTAGTTTCAAGACTTGTATGAAGAATGAGTAAGCGAAAAAAGAATGCGGTAGCCTAATTTTAAATATTAGTAGTGAATAAGCTAAAATTACCTTTAATTTGCTTGTTTACTGTATTTTTCACATGTACGGCACCAAAAAACAAATTATATCGATAAATTCGAAATCTTCGGTCTGAACAAATGCAGGTCTAAAAATAAATGACGGTTAAACCATGATGTCACTATCACCGTTTCCGGTAGTACACCGTAAAAGCCGGGAGAAAGAAAAAATTCCGCCATGATGGGTTTTTAAAAATCGGAAAAAACGTTTGTTGAAGTGCCTTATACTGACAGCCCAGCGAGAAAAGTACATAACAAAGAAAAGGCTACACAAAATCAGCTGTACCGAACAAATCGATAGTTGAAGGGTACATAGAGGACTAGCGTAACGGTTTCTGTTTACAAGTAAAGGTGACCTTGTGAAGTCAGAAGAGAACTGAATTGCCTGAGCTTATACTATTGCGGTTACTGTGGCCAGACTATACCGAAGGAGCATCACTGGACCTGTTCACTCCAGACGTGCTGTGTATTGGGGAAAAGAGGAGGACAGGAGTATGATCAGATAAGTCTGGTGTTTATGTTTATGTTGTATTTCAGTGTGTCTAGATTTATTTTCTAAATCATTGACACATTAGTAACCTGTAGATTTGCCTGTGGTTTGTGTTAGTGAAGGATCCTAACAGCGTATAACTGTAGGTGAGGAAATAGCCTTCATTAACATAAAGCACATGTAGATATTTGTTTAGTAGTGTTGTTTAGTTTGTATTGTGTCATATCGGTGTTTGAGTGTTGGTCATTGTAACTTATACTGTACTCTATCGTTGAATTCTTCTATCTGTAGTGTCATACTTATTTTTATTATATTGTGTATCTTATTATTATTATTTATTATGTTATTGTATTTGTGTGTATTTGGATTAGGGAAAATTTTTGGTTGAAATGGAATGCATTTCAAATGAGTTCTATTTAGAATTGGTAAAGGCAGGGGAGAAATGTGGTTATATAGGAAGAGAATTAGATGATTGGGTCGAGAAAAAATGGAGGGACTATGTGCACAACAAAAATGAAGAAAGGGAATTTGAGGAAAACGCTAAAGAGAAAGAAAGGGCAGAAAAAGAGAAAGAAAGGGAATCTAAAGAAAGGGAACTTAAATTGCAGTTGGAAATACTGAATAGACAGGCCGAGATAAACATGAATGTTGGCATTGTATCTGCGCCGCTAGTAGTGGGAGGTAGGAGAGAAGATAGGGGGTTGTTAAATGCAATGGCCAGGTTTACGATGCAGACATACAATGAAAAAGTGTGTGATATAGACACCTATATAAGGAAATTTGAGAGGGAAATGGAGTTAAATAGGTTTCCGGAGGACCATTGGTCGGGGTTGTTGGGGAGAGGTTTCTCATCGGAAATCCCTTCAAAAATCTGCTTAGAACAAAAAGAGTACATACATGCTAAGACACAACTGCTTATTCATTACGGCAGTACAGAGGCCAATTATAGAAAAAAATTCTTTGAAATTGTATTAAATCAATCGAGTGATCCCAGGGATTATTTTGATATGTTGGAAAATGCTTTAGACAAATGGTTGCAATGCGCAAAAGTAAACAATACAGTTGAGGATTTAAAGAGGTTTTTTATCATGGATAGGGCTATTCATACACTGGACACTGGGTTAAAGGCATTCATACAAGAAAGAGTACCTAAAACTATTGATGAATCGGTGAAATTGATTAGGAATTATAAGTTGGCTCACCCAAATGCACCAGTTTCAAATAAAGATATTAGCCAGGAGATAATATGTTTCAGCAGGTATAATAATAATCAGCCCATGAGAAGAGTTAGGAGTAAATCATTGGATGGTAGGAAGGGTTTTCAGTGTTTTATATGTGGAAAAGAAAATCATTTGGCTAGGTACTGTAGAGATAGGACTCAAAGAAAAACATATTGTTACATATGTAATTCACATTACCATAATGATAGAGAGTGTAAACAAAATAATGGTAGCGTGGGGAACAAAGGCAGTAACTATTTTGGGAATGATAAAGATAGGAAAGATCATAGGAAGCATAAAGAGAACAGAAATGGTAATGATCAGTGTAATGCTCTTGTGTCAGGGAAACAGGGTTTTCAATTGTACCCTGGATATGTAAATAATATGCCTGTGAATACTTTGAGGGACAGTGGTAGTTCTGTTGTATGTTTAAAATCTGAATTTGTGAGGGCAGATCAATATACAGGGGATTTTGGGAAATGCCAATCTTTTGATGGGAGATACATAAATTTACCAAAGGCATATGTGGATATAGACACACCATTTTTGAAGGGAAAGGTATTGACATATGTTGTTGAAAGAGCACCAATAGATTTAATTGTAGGAAATGTAGAGGGAGTTAAGTGTTGTTCAGATGAAGAAATAGAAAAATGGAAAGAAGAAAATTGCACAGGAATACATAGGAGTAGTGAAAAGGAATGCCATAGTAATATGATTGTCAGTCATGAGTTGGTTAGTGATAATAGTGTAGCTATAGAACAATGTGAACATATTACTGATAGCAATGAAATGGATCAGGGAGATAGAGAAGTAGAAAACATAAAGGAAAGTGAAAATATCATAAATAATAATGTTATTGAAGGAGATATCAACAGTTTACAAATAGATAAAATGACATTAGCTAGAGAACAAAGGGAAGATCCTGAGTTAGAGGGATTATTTAAAGCAGCAATGAAAACAAATAAATCAGGGGGCAAAGCTCATTTCATAATAGACAAAGAAACTAATATATTGATCAGAATAGCACATGATGAAGGGAAAGATTTAAAACAGGTGGTAACTCCAATGAAATATAGAGGCATGATTTTGGATTTAGCTCATTCCATTCCTTTGGCGGGACATATGGGAATATCTAAAACTAAAAATAGAATTTTAATGTACAATTTTTGGCCTAACTTAGCATATGATGTAAGAGAAAAAATAAAGAAATGTAAAGTGTGTCAATTAAAAGGATCAAAAGGTAATACTACTAAGGCTCCGTTACAGGTTGGTGTAGCTGCTCAAAGACCCTTTGCCAAGGTAGCCATTGATTTAGTGGGTCCATTACCTATTATGTCGGCTAGAGGCCATAAATACATTCTCACAATGGTGGATATTTGTTCTAGATGGGTTGAGGCTATTCCACTTAAAAGAATAGAGGCTAAAGATATAACACAGTGTTTGTATCTTATATTTACTAGAATTGGTTTCCCAAATGAAGTTATTTCAGATAGGGGTACACAGTTTACATCAAGTTTAACAAAATAATTTTTGGAAATGTTTGGGGTAAAACAAAAATTTACTACACCATATCACCCTCAGTGTAATGGGATGTGCGAGAGGTTTAATAAAACTTTGAAAGAATCTTTGTCAAAAATATCAAACGATAAACCAAAGGATTGGGATTTGGTTATTCCATCCATTTTATTTGCTTATAGGGAAACCAAACATGAAAGTACAGGGTTTTCACCTTTTCAATTGGTTTATGGTGCCAATCCTAGAGGACCCATGGCAATTTTTAAAGATTTAGTGGATAGTAGTGAAAAGGGAAATGATAAATCTGCTTATGAAATGGTGATAGAAACCAGAGAAAATATCATAAAATCTTGTGAAATAGCTAATAAAAACACAGAAAAGAAACACATGATGTGTTATGATAGAATTAATAAAAATAGAAAATTGAGAGTATTAAAACCTGATGATTTAGTGTTAGTTTTGTTGCCCAGTAAAGAAAACAAGTTTTTTACACAGTGGTTGGGACCATATAAGGTTACTAGACAAATTAATGATGTAGATTATGAGGTGTTGGTTAAGGATAAACTAAAAGTATTGCACATTGATTTGCTAAAAAAATATTTTGAGGAACCTTTGCAGATTGTTAGTGGACAGGATACTAATGGTAGATTGTGATGTGGTATATTGGTTGAAGATGGGGAGGAAGAGGATACCAAAGTGATACAAACAGTAGAAATTAAGAAAAAACAATCAGAGAAAGCTATAGATTTGTCTAAATTGGAAGTAGATAAAAGGTTAAAGGTTAAGCAATTAATGCAGGAGTATGAGGAAATATTTTCAGATTTACCAGGGCATACTAGAGTTATTAAACATGACATTGTGTTGACAGATAATAAACCAATAAGAATGAAACAATATCCAGTACCTATACACTTTGAAAAAGAACTGAAAAAAGAAATAGATGAGTTGTTACTTATGGGTATGATAGAACCATCAGACTCGCCTTATGCATCACCTATGGTACTAATAAGAAAAAAAGATGGGACACTTAGACTTTGTGTAGATTATAGAAAATTAAATAAGATTTCTCAGTTTGATGCTTATCCAATGGGGCACATGGAAGTCATGTTTACTAAGTTGGCTAATGCTAGTATTTTTACAAAGCTGGACATGTCAAAGGGTTATTATCAGATATCACTCACTGATAGATCTAAACCCTTTACAAGTTTTATCACTCCTTTTGGTTTATTCCAATGGAATGTCATGAGTTTCGGTTTGGTTAACGCTCCGGCTACATTTAACAGGATGATGAATACTTTGTTTGGGCATAGGGATGATGTAATTTTTTATCTGGATGACATATGTATTTTCAGCAACTCTTGGGAGGAGCATTTGAAGAGTTTAAAGGAAATTTTTCAGATATTGAGAGATAATAACTAAACTATAAAGCCCACAAAAATTGAAATAGGGTTGGAGGAGATAACTTTCCTGGGACATAACATTGCTGGTAATTCTATTAAGCCTTTGGATGAGACAGTTTCTAGGATTTTAAATATACAGATACCTAAAACTAAAAAGAAAGTTAGGAGTTTATTAGGTTTATGTAATTTTTACAGAAAGTTCATTTCAAATTTTGCTAACATAACTGATCCATTGACAAAATTAATAAAAAAGGGAGAACCTAACAAAATCAAATGGTCAGAAGAATGCAATAGGGCATTGGAATTAATTCAGAAGGTGTTTTCAAATAAAACGATTCTTAGAATTCCTGATGTAAACAAACCTTTTGTATTGTGCACTGATGCATCAAATACTGCAGTTGCGGGATGTTTGGCACAGGAGTATAATGGTATTTTACACCCAGTACAATATATTAGCAGGAAACTTACAAAAGGGGAACTTAGGTATGCTACGGTGGAGAAAGAGGGACTTGCAATTGTTTGGAGCATAATAAAATTTGATAGATATTTATTTGGGGTACATTTTACACTGTGTACTGATCATGCTCCTTTAGCATTTATTACTTCAAAGAAATGAAAGAATGGAAGGGTTGATAGGTGGAGTTTGATTTTACAGGACTATAACTTTACTGTGCAAACGATACCTGGGAAGCAGAATATAGTGGCTGACTGTCTTTCTAGATGTACATAGTTATATTTACAGTGGTATTGGTGTTTATTGTATGTTTTAACATTTACACCAGATTTCTTTTTCGCGTTACGCGTTTAGTGTATTAAAATGTTTGTTCAGTTACTATAATGGGTTACATTTTGTGTTTTTCCATAGCTTGGTCTGTGAGAGGACGGGTTAGGATGATCTGGAAGTGTCTTCAGTTGTTGCTTAGTATGGGTCGTTTGTCCTAAAACACCTATAAAAAAACTGCTTAATACTGGAAAGCGTATCTTCAAGCCATTCTGGTACGTCATCACCGTACGTTATTCGTTTGGGATTTGAATCGTGATGTCAAAGGACTGATTCTCACTAAGGGATTGAAACTATATAACTATGCAACCAGGTGAAATGACATGGCTTATGGATGTGTGTTCTTCATACTACAATATGAGTTAATGTACAGTGGAACTACAGGTTTATGAACTATAAGACAATTATAACTAATTGGTACAGAAGAAATGGAAATGAACGGCGTTTCTTAATAAACTTGAATAGGACTGGATTCACTTGTACTTGAAATAAATGGACCAAATTGACAAGGTTGATTAGTGTTGTGATTTTTCAAACAACGTCATCATAACAGACTCGCTATAACGAACATTGTTGTTAATTGGATTAATTAAGCTTATTATTTAATATAATAATTGGTTAATATTGATGTTAAATGATTTTGAGTATGAATTTTGATTATATATATATTTGATTATATATGTGGTAGATTGGGTAGTATTTTGTGTATGAAATACAGAAAAATGTATATAATAGAAATATGAAAAAAAAAAATTGTTAACAATTTTTTTTAGGGGGTGAAGGGGGTAATGTAGCGTAAATGTGGATGTAGTAATTGGTGCGCAAGAGACTGCACATTGTGAATGCAATATTGATGACGTCAGTTGTTTTGTGGGTACACATGTTTTGGTTATGAGAGATAGCAACGGGGGAGGAGAATAGGCTAGTAGTTTGTTGAGGCAGGTTGTATTTATATAGAGAACGGTCTTAAGAGTTTAATTGTGTGACCGTTAGTAATACTGTTATATACATCGCATCCTTGTATATTATTTGGTGATTAAAGTTTCAGTTATTGTTTAATGCGTTGCGAGTTATCATCTGATTTGTTACGCACCCTGAGAGTAAGAGAGCTAGCCGTGGTTGGATATAAGAATACCTCTATGTGATGTTTACAGTTACATAGTGTGAGGATTTAAAATATAGATAGTTGTTTTATGGGACAATTTGTATAATCTCTAACCCGGTGTTAATGTATGGAATAAACGAGTGACGTTTTACGATAGAAACAATGACGTAGGAGTTAGATTGAACGTAGCGTAGATTTGGTAGTAAAGGGAGACGACCTTAGAATTTGGTAGTGGCTGGACGTGTTTTGGACTAGGCTATATAAACTGTGATATATTTGAATTCATCTTGTACATAAATTACATTAAATATTGAGTTCTCATTTCTACTAAAAGCCGGCAGTTTGTTCATTGTTTATTATTATATAATGTGATCTCCCTGAGAGTTGTATACATAGTAATTACAAAATAACGGTCACATTATTTGGCGCCCAACTAAAATTCGGAAGATCAAGGTGAATTCGGAAGCCCAATGTGGAATATTGAAAATCAACGGAGAATGTTGAAGGAGAATCAAGGTGAATATTATTGAAAATCAATTTGAAAGAAAGCCTACAATATATTGTGAAGCACAGCTTAAAGAATACCGCAAATGAACGTTTCTTACGACTAAAAGAAGACTAAAATTCATTGAGAAGAAATATCGACGAGAAAGAAAATTTGACGGTTTAACAGTATAGCCTAGCACGTCTTGGAAATAAGCGCTACCAGTACATAACGGTGTACATGAAGATAGAAACGGAAGTTTATGTATGTTACCAAGCAAGTCGGTTAAAAAGGACACTAGAAAATCTTAAGTTGAAAGGCGTCTCGGATACATTTTAAAAGTATCGAAAGTGGTAACAATTATTGAAACAATAGTGAAGCTGTGGTTAATAGGACAAGCTAAGTTTGTCAAGTGAAGAGATTAAAAAAGAATCTCCGTAGAACTAGTGAATGGTTCGAGAAAAGAAGAATACTTCAGAATAGTCACAGAACTAGAAGTCAGTGCAGTACAGTAGCAGAAGTCAAGTGAAATTGGAAGTAAAAAGAAACTTCAACAAAGTGAAAGGATTGTAATCCTTAAGGAATTAATGAACATACTTCGTGCTGAAAGAACCTGTGTGGTGGAGAATCGTTTCGGATCTGGAACCCTGGATTCGGAGACGGAAGGAAAAGGAACGCGTTTATTAAGATAAGTAAACTGGTGTATACGTTATGTTGTAGTATAGTATATGCCTAGATTTTTCTTGTGAAATCACTGGCATGTATTAGTTTCTTTTAGGAATTTTGTGTATACACTTATTGAAAAGTCCCTGTAAGTCAGGTTAGTTGAAAAAGACTTTTCATAAGTGTATATTACATAATATATGTTAGATTGTATAGTCTTGTATGCACAGTGTTATCATATTGTTTATATATTTGTCATAGTAAATTTTTTGTGAATCTCAAGTCTCATCTACTATCTGTGGTGTTCTTATTTTTATATATATATTGATTATTATATTGATATTTATTTTATGCATATTGTAATATTGCTTCCATTTTAAATTATATTAGTTTGTTGTAGGTATATATTTATTAATTGAAAATGGAGGGGTCCTCAGTGGACATATTAGCAAATTATATAAGTTGTGGTAAGGAGTTGGGATATGCTGGTAAGGAATTGGATGAGTGGGCGGAGAGAAAATATAGAGAGCAGTTAGAAAGAGTAGAAAGGGCTAAAGAAAAAGCAAGAGCTGATGAGATAGAGCTAGAGAGATTAAAACAAATTGAAAAAGAAAAAGATAGAGAGGAAAAGGAGAAAGATAGAATTTTTCAGTTAAAAAAGTTAGAATTAGAAGCTAAGAATAATACTGCAAATGTAAACATTGGAGTTACTAGACCTATTGTTGACCAGGAAATGGCTATTAGAAATAACATGTGCAGATTTACTTTCCAATTATTTAATGAAAAGGATGGTTCTATTGATACATTTCTAAAAAAATTTGAAATGGAAATGGAGAGACAAAGTTTTTCTTCATGTTATTGGTCTGGACTACTGGGAAAATCCTTTACAGGAGATATTCCATCAAAAATTTGTATGAAACAATCAGATTATGCATCTGTCAAGGAACAATTGTTAAGACATTTTGGAAGTACAGAGGAGGCTTATAGAAAGAAATTTTTTGAAATGACTTTATCAAAGGAAGAAGATCCAAAAAGTTATTTTGACTCATTGACAAGTGCTATGGACAAATGGTTAAAATGTGCTAAAATAGAAAAATCATTTGAGGAACTGAAGAATTTTATTATTAGAGATAAGGCAATAAATTCACTCGATAAAACTCTCAAAGCATTCATCCAGGAGAGATCTCCCAAGACTATAGAAGAAATAGTTGACCTGATTAGGAACTATAAATTAGCTCATCCCATGGCACCTACTTCTAAAGGAGAGGATTACCAGGATATAATATGCTTTGCTAAAGGCAATGATAATTTTCAAAGAGGAAGACAATTATCAAGGAGCAAGATGAAGTGTGGTAATTGCGGAAGAAATAACCATGTTACTAAGGATTGTAAAGATAAGAGAGATAACACATTGACATGTTTTATATGTAAAAAGAAAGGACATATAGCAAGAAATTGCTTCAGAAGGTCAAATTCTGCTGGAAACAATAATAATAATAATAGATCTCAGGGATATACACAACAGAGAGATCACAACTCCAGATTTAATCAGAACAGGAATCATTGTGGAGCTGTGTTATCAAGAAGCAAAGGAATAAAGTTTTTTCCAGGATATGTGGGATTAATACCAGTTTTCGCAGTTCGTGACACAGGAGCCTCTGTCATTGCAATAAACAGCAAATATGTTCAGTCAAATCAATACACTGGTGAGGTAGCAGATTGTACATCATTTGATGGAAGAGTGATTAAATTGAGGTTGGCCTACATTGATATTAGGACACCATATATTACAGGTAGAGTACTGGCTCATGTTATAAATGATGCACCAATTGATTTAATTATTGGAAATGTTGAATCAGTTAAAGAATGTACTAGAGAGGAAATAGAAACATGGGAATTTAATAATAAGCAAGCACAATGTAATGTGATTAATGAATGTAAAGCAAGCAATACTGAAGAAAGTCAGACAATGATGAATAATGAAAAAGACACAGCAGTTGATAGTGAATCATTACTGAATGAAAACTTTAATTTGGAAAAATTCAAAAAGGAACAAAGAGAGGATACTACATTGAATAGACTATTCAAATCTACAGAGAAAGGAAATACTAATAAAAATAGTGTATGCAAAGTGAAAAATGATACACAACTATTAGTCAGAGAGATACTCATAAATGGCAGACAAGTGGAACAAATAGTTGTACCATATAAATATAGAACAGAAATAATGACTAATGCTCATTCTATACCATTGGCTGGTCATATGGGAGTTGGCAAAACCAAAAACAGAATAATACAACATTATTTTTGGCCTAAAATGTCAAAAGAGGTGAAAAGATTTGTTAAACAATGCAAAGTGTGTCAGATGAAAGGATCTGGAAGTAATTTTACCAAAGCACCAATACAAAAAGGAGTGACTGCAACTAGACCATTTCAGAAGGTAGCCATAGATATCATTGGTTTGATGCCCATTATGTCTATTAGAGGACATAGATATATTCTTACATTGATTGATATATGTTCAAGGTATGCAGAGGCAGTACCATTAAAGAAAATTGAATCTACAGATATAGTGCAAGCATTATATTTAATATTTACTAGAATTGGATTTCCTGAAGAGATAATATCAGATAGAGGAACTCAATTTACATCAAAATTGACTAAGGAATTTATGGAAACATTTGGAATAAAGCAGAAGTTTACAACACCCTATCATCCACAATGTAATGGAATGTGTGAGAGATTTAATAAAACTCTCAAGGAAATGTTGTCAAAAGTTAGTAATGAGGATCCAAAGAATTGGGATTTGGCAATTCCATCAATTTTATTTGCATATAGAGAAACTACTCATGATAGTACAGGTTTTTCACCATTTCAATTGATATATGGAAATAATCCAAGAAATCCACTTAGTATTCTTAAAGAACCATTGGTAGGTTCTAGTGAAAACAAGGAAATGACTAGTTATGAGTTAGTTACAAATAAGAAACAACAATTAGAAATTGCTTTGGAAGAGGCTAGAAATAATTCAGACAATAATAAGGAAAAGAATATAAATAGAGTAAATCAGGATAGGAAACTAAGAACTTTGGAACCAGGAGATAAAGCTTTGCTAAAATTAAAAAATCAAAATAACAAACTATTTACTGAATGGCTAGGGCCATATGATGTGGTTAGAAAGGTCACAGATGTGGATTATGAGATAAGAATTAAGGATCAACTTAAAGTTTTTCATATTAATAATTTAAAAAAGTATAATGATCAATCAGTAGAAAGCAATATATGCTGTAGTATAATATCAGAAGAAATTAAAGAGGATATTGAAGAAATAGCAACAGTGAATACACAGGGTCAGCAAACATATAAAGATGTGAATTTAGAGAAATTGACATATGAACAGGCATATGAGATGGCAAAAATAATACACAGGCATAAGGGTATATTTTCTGATTTGCCTGGTAAGACCAATGTCATACAACATGACATTATTGTAACAGATGATAAGCCGGTGAGGCTAAAACCATACACAATTCCTATTCATTTGAGGGATAACTTGCAAAAAGAGATAGATGAGCTTGTGAGTATGGGGTTGATAGAGCCATCCAATTCAGCATATGCATCTCCAATAGTATTAGTTAAGAAAAAAAGATAAAACTATAAGGTTGTGTGTGGACTATAGGAAGCTGAATAATGTTACTCTCTTTGACCCATATCCTATGAACAATGCTGAAGATATTATGGCTCAGCTATCCAATGCAACTATTTTTTCTAAATTGGATATGGCTAAAGGGTACTATCAAGTAGGTTTAACTGATAGAGCTAAACCATTTACAAGTTTTGTTACTCCATTGGGGTTATATCAATGGAAGGTGATGAGTTTTGGGTTGGTGAATGCTCCTGCAACTTTTAACAGGATGATGGGTATGATTCTAGGACATAGGAAGGATACGATATTTTATTTGGATGACATATGTGTTTTTAATGATACTTGGGAAAATCATTTAAAAAGTCTTAATGATATCTTTGAAATTATAGAAAAACATAATTTGACAATTAAACCTAACAAATTAGAAATAGGCATGAAAGAAATTACTTTTTTGGGACACAAGATATCCAATAACACCATTAAGCCATTGGAGGAGAATATTACTAAAATCCTTAAAATTGACATTCCAAGAAATAAAAAAGAAGTGAGGAGTCTTCTAGGTGTATGTAATTTTTATAGGAAATTTATTCCTAATTTTTCAGAGATGGTAGCTCCATTGACTGAACTTATTAAAAAGAAAAGCCCAATTAAAATAATTTGGTCTCAAGAGTGTGAAATGGCATTAAATAGGATAAAGGTTGCTTTTTCTGGACAACCTATATTAAGACTACCAGACATTAAAAAAAGATTTGTGGTTTTGACTGATGCAAGTTTGGTTGGTTTGGGAGGAATTTTGGGACAATATCATGACAATGTTTTACACCCGATTCAGTATATTAGCAGGAAATTAAGTGAGGCTGAGGTTAGGTATGCAACAGTAGAACGGGAAGCTCTTGGTGTGGTTTGGTGTATTACTAAATTGGCAAGGTACTTGATGGGTACAAAGTTTGTTCTTATGACTGACCATAAGCCTTTGTCCTTTATAAATCAGAACAAGCTAAACAATAGTAGGATAGCAAGATGGTCACTTATCCTGCAGGCATACAGTTTTACTGTGGCAAATATACCTGGGGTGGATAATATATTGGCTGATTTGTTGTCTAGATGTGGTGTTTAAGGTGTGTTGTTTGATACGTAATCACCAGTTTGGAACGCGGTTAAAAATTATTTTTCATGTAAATATAAAGTATAGATACGGTGTTAATGAAATATTGATTTTTTCCAAAGGTTCTGGACGAGAAATGGTTCTACAACGGAAGCACGGTGATTCAAGCACAACGTACCATTTGTAAGTGAGAGATGTTCTATCACGTCCTCACATTATCGTGAACGGTTTTTATGGACACCATATCAAACGCAAACATGAAGACATCATATGAAGAGTACATTTATGGTGCTGACATGGAATCGAGGTCTTGTCATCGCTAAATCAAGGTATATTGACATTATCAACATGGAATCGAGGTCTTGTCATCGCTATATCAAGGTATATTGACATTATCAACATGGAATCGAGGTCATGTCATCGCTATATCAAGGTATATTGACATAATCAACATAGAATCAAGGTCATGTCGTTGCATGATTAAGGTACATTTACATTGTCAACGCAGAATGAAGGTCATGTCATCAACATATGGAGGAATCAACAGATCAACACGTTATTGATAACATTATAAATTTTTTTTGGTTTATGACCAATTCAACACTATATTGCTTACAGACAGACAGCTCGTGGTTAAGTATTCAATGGTAAATTCTTGAGATGTATCTGTGAACAATGCATTGTAATTATTGTTGTGATATTATTGGAACTATTTTATCAAGGTGTTGAAACTCTACAGGATGGATAATCTACAAAGGACCTATGAAATATTCAATAAATGTATTGTTGGACGTTCAGAAGAGGAAGGTTGCAATGATATTACATGGACCAGTATGAACTGTTGTGTTCGGATTTGATATTTATAATGTTGGTTTGTGTATTTCAGTGATACAGGACAGGATATACTTTGAAACATTATGGACATAGATATTAGTGAAAGTTATTGGTTAATATATTAATATATTGATGAAATTGTTGGTTTTGTTAAAGGTTATTTGTGTTGCATAAATTATTTTAATATGCATGATAATTATGATTATTTATATAATTATATGATTAAAGACAGGGGATTAAGGATATATATATTTAATTTTATCAAAGTATTTGACGGAGATAGGGATTTTATTTTAAGAAATTTGTATGACAAATTTAAAGGGTCGATGGGGGAATGTGAGGATTTAAAATATAGATAGTTGTTTTATGGGACAATTTGTATAATCTCTAACCCGGTGTTAATGTATGGAATAAACGAGTGACGTTTTACGATAGAAACAATGACGTAGGAGTTAGATTGAACGTAGCGTAGATTTGGTAGTAAAGGGAGACGACCTTAGAATTTGGTAGTGGCTGGACGTGTTTTGGACTAGGCTATATAAACTGTGATATATTTGAATTCATCTTGTACATAAATTACATTAAATATTGAGTTCTCATTTCTACTAAAAGCCGGCAGTTTGTTCATTGTTTATTATTATATAATGTGATCTCCCTGAGAGTTGTATACATAGTAATTACAAAATAACGGTCACACATAGAGAAGACAAGACGTAACAATATATATATAATAATAATGCTGCAGTATATTTAAGTATATATGACAATTTCACTCGAACAATTTAGTTTGGGGTCCCCCAAGAAAGTGGGAGCCCTAAGCTATAGCTTTTTTAGCTTACAGGTAAATCCGGAATCTGATTCGGTTCTCACTTATGGAACAAATTTTAAATTTGATGCAACTAGACGAACATGGCAGGAGTTAAAAGTAATTTGATTTTCTTTCAACAAAATGTATTTAGTTAGTATACATTTTACATAAACATATTTAACACTTTTTCTACTTCATGCTTCATTAACATGCAATTTGGTTTATATTTATAATAATTTGAAATAATTATTTAACACTAATAAAAATGCAAGACTTGGACAACGGAGGAGAGTAAGACGCAATAATATTCTTTATAGAATGAACGTCTGTAATATACAAGATAAGATATTGTGTATAAGCAGAACATGTACTTTTTTCCAGTGACCTATTGTTAGCGTGCAATCCCAAATCGCCTAAATCTTTACCCGGGACGGGCATGTTATTGGCCCAGAAGATCACATTGGTTTAGTAAACAAAGTTGTACTCAGTCCGTAATTCCAAATCGCAATAATAATTGGTATTGATCTTATTTTGTAAATGTATTATAGAAAATGAACTTAAAGGTTTAGCTAAACATAAGACTGTTAAAATGTTACATTATTATTACTTTTGAAATCATTTCTACTTTTTATACAAATATTGCATTGGACCGAAGACATTAATGCAGTGCCCTCACATGGGGGAGGGCAGAGGGGGGCATATGCCCGGGGACGGCACTTCTAAGTTCAAACCAGAAATTTTAAGAGAGTTGAAGGGGAAATGAAATTTAAAACACAAATTGTAAACAAAAGGAATAATGAATAAATATAGATTAGTAGAAGTTGACTTCTTATTTAATTACATTCAAACTCTTTTATTCAAATGTTTCAATTTTTAATAGGCTCACAAAGGTTTCATAAAAGATTGGCTCATCTAGAATATTCTTATTAAAAAATTGCAGTTTAAAATTTCGTTAATCATATATAATAATTAACTTAGCGCCCCATGAAGCGGTAAGAAGCTCTGGGAGGGGGGGGGGCGCTGATGTTTCCGGCAACAGTAGGGATCGCTGAAGGGCCAGTGGGCGGTACGAAAGTAGCCTACTCCAAATAGATTCAACACCAATACATTTTTTAATGACCAAAATTAAGATCTGCTTCACTTATAAGAAGGGTAATCTTGAGCTTTGACAAAGGATTTATCGACTTATGTCTACTGTGTATTTGTGACGTAAAAGTCATATAAAGCCCATTCTGTACTTAACCTTGATATATTGCTATATTTAGACTGTATCTGAGAAATGCAGATGGGGGCGGTGATTAGATTTTTAGAAGAGGAAGTAGGGGCTAGGGTGAGTATAAATTAAATAACTGGCTCAGATCGTTAGAAAACGAAGTTCGGTGCTTTTGTTCATTATCACAGTTTCATTCAGATAGTTTTTGTTTTTAATTTGAATAAATTAAATTTATATAGCCTTTGATTTAAAAAAACCAATTTTGATATCGACTCATTAAAGAAATATAAGTTGAGCAAAAGCACTATGCAGAGACGAATTAATAAAATGGCACGTGATGAAGTGAGAGTACATTGTGTGAATACCTAAAAACTTTCCACATTTTTACAACTTGATGGGATGGACCACTTGCTTTAGTATTCCTGCTATATCATAGACTATAATATACATGGACCGCTTGCTTTAGTATTTCTGCTATATGATGACTCGAAACACTGATTTTCTGAATTCCCGATTAGTATAATACCTTGCACTTCCGTTTTATTGAATCGCTTTGATTTTCTCAATGAAAAATTAAAATTAAAATCGAAAGTTCTCTACAGTGGAAACATTTAAGAAACAACGAGGTGCGTAGAAATAATTCAAGACATTACTTTTTTTTATTCACACGGAAAAAGAACATACAAGCTCTAAAAATAGAGCAAGCGGTCCATCTTTTTATAGTCTATGATTAAACTAAGAAAAAAATATTATTATAACTGTGTTACTATTAGCAGTTAATAGATATGTATCTTGACAACTTAATGATAACCATTACAAAATAGTTACCATAAATGTTAGGTAATATACTTTTGTATTTGGTATAAAGGCTAATAAAAAGGATGATAATCACATACACATTATTTAAGAAATTAAGTATAATAGAGCAGGTTGACTTTTAGGCTGTTGGCACGCTGAATACTTCAGAAATCTTAGCTTGGCACACTATTAGCAAAAGGTTGCCGACCCCTACACGAGAGTGTGACCTTCACTTCGTATCAAATTAACTAAAATTAACTTGATCTAGATCTAACAAGGTTTATTAAATCATATTGTCACAAAATAAATTGTTGAAATGCAATTTAAGTTTTAGAAAAAATTTAGAAACAGTATAAATTGTGCTTCATGATGGCATGTTAAAATTATTAAATTATTTTTTCCCGAAAACGCCCTTTTTTTCGAAAAATGGTCGTAGGGGTAGCGGTCGCTCCTCCTGCCCCCCCCCCCCCCCCGGCAACGCTACTGTATATATGTAGGTGAAATTTGGGAACCAAGCGTATATTTTTTAGGGATTTATCTCAATTTGTTTACTATTTATTTCGATTGTTTGATGATTTCTCTCTATTGTTTGATGATTTCTCTCTATTGTTTGATGATTTATCTCTATTGTTTGATGATTTCTCTCTATTGTTTGATGATTTATCTCTATTGTTTGATGATTTCTCTCTATTGTTTGATGATTTATCTCTATTGTTTGATGATTTATCTCTATTGTTTGATGATTTATCTCTATTGTTTGATGATTTGTCTCTATTGTTTGATGATTTCTCTCTATTGTTTGATGATTTGTCTCTATTGTTTGATGATTTGTCTCTATTGTTTTTATTTATCTCGAGCACCCCGTGAACGACTGTGCGTTGTCACTTTAGAAAATGTGTTAGTGACATCTGCACGGGTGAACTGCGCTAGTGATGTCATTTGTATACAGTGTAAAATTAACAAGGAACACATATATCCATTCGGTGGTTATTTATATGAATATTGTTAGATGTTTACTATTTTATTTATTATGACATTGGCTTCTGTGAGTTTAATGTAAGAAAAAATAATTCTTATTCACAATTAAAAAGTTGAAGAAAGTAATTAATAATAAGCAAAGCATTTTTCTTAGGAATATCTGAGATATTATTTATTTAGCGCTGATAAAATGAATCCTATCATTATTTCTACAATTGGTAATTCTTGATTTTAGGTAAGAAATGTATGAAGTGAAATATCGTTTCTGAATTTACACACAGATTTAAATATGCATTGAAGATGAGTTCTGATTGGCTAGTAATATTAACAGACTTTTAAAAATGTAGAAAAAATAATTATTTTACATTGTATGCTATAATTATAGAAGTATAATTAGAAGAAATTACGTCACATTATGTATTCAATACTGCAGCATAAATATAATGATATATTGACGGGTGTCACAAATAATTCGCATAATTAGACAGCAATTGATCGAATGTGGATTGTGACGTTGGGATTTTAGGGACGAAGTTATTAATTTAAAAAAAATAACGGACTAGTGACTTGGGCGAGATGTATGATACATATTTGACTTTACATAAAATTTATCGGATGATAGAATCAGTGGCGTAGCCAGGTCTTGATGTTAAGTGGAGACAACTTTTCTAACAAAAGGCCCCCACATTTTGCAATTTTTCTAGAATAATAGAAAAAAGAACAAAAGTATTAATACGTATAAACTATAGCGTGTTTCACGAATACATTACGCCTCAGCCAACTATTTTATAGTGTAGTTTTTATTTCACCTTCCACGATTGTTTGCAGAGCAATTATTAGTACTGTACAATTCTGCAAAATTAAAATTCCATCTACTGCCTTTACTGGATAATGAAGATGACCACAGAGACAAAGCGGATAGGGATACAATGGACACTCTGGAAACTGTTAGACGACGGTGACTTTGCAGACGACTTGGCCCTCCTTTGCCACACCCAACAGTCAATGCAGAAGTAAACAACCGATAAAACAAATTACTCTGCATGCATTGGTCTGAATATCCATAGAGGGAAAAAGTAAAGTCCTATAGGTCAAAGGAACAAGCAACTCACCAATAGTGCTAGAAGGAGAACAATCTGGAAGTTTGGGAAAAGTTTCAAGTACTGAGGCAGCAGAGTAGACAAACTAGGAAGGACCCAGGCAGACATAAATCTAGAACGGGCAAAGCAATAGCAGCCTTTATTTAACTGAAAAAAGGTTTTGAGCTTCAGAATTCTATCCCTGATCACAAAGTTATGAATTTTTAACATTAACTGCGTTCAGACAGAGAAACTGGCCCAAGATTTGTATACATGGAAAAACTCTTGTTGACGGCCTATGTCCCAGGTGGAGGGTGAGGCATATGTTTAATACGTTAATACTGTTGATTTCTAGTATGCACATTTATTATTGTAAAGAAACGCAATATACTTCTATTGTACAGCATTGTTTTTTTATTTGTGTTGTATTGACATTCCCAAATTGTATTGAGTTATATCACTTATATCATTTAAATTTTTTGTTTCGTTGTGTCTCCAAATCATCATCATCATCATTATCATCATCGTCATCATCATCATCATTATTATCTAAATAATATCGGAAAACTATTAGATTTGCGCTTTTGTGAATTCGCCAGCTTTGCAGCATAGGCTGTATCCTTCAGTGAAACGATTTTTTTTCCAAATACAAAAGATATTTAATAAACTTTTTTAAAACATACTATTTTTACAATTATTTCCTTTCACCTGTCAAAAGACCATACCTGATAGTTATATTTATATTATTAAACAAACGCAAGAAGGATTACGGTATTTCCTCAGTGATCCACTCCTTTACATTGTTACGCTGCAGACTTTAAAAACAGAAAACTCTTCCGTTTTCTTTTATATATTATATATTAATATCTTTATATCAAAATTATAACCCGTGTAGGTATCGGGGTCCTGGAAATGACCAGGTGAAAGAATAACCCCACTGCTAAGTCCCACTTGCATGTCGTATAAGGCGATTAATAGTGGGTTGTGCATTGGGTATAACCAGGGCATGTAAAGCTTGAACCCCCCTTTGTGGTGCTAATCGACAGAGGTCTAGATTGCACTACCCAGAATAGAGATTTTGCGCAGCGCCTGCTAGGCGAGCTCTGGTGTTGGTAGCATGGAGATGAGTGGGCGTAAAATCGTGAAGGGGCCTGAATCCAGAATGTGACAATTCCACAGAGTTTTCCCAGAATCTAAAAAACTAAATGGCACAACTGAGTGTCATAAATAGTTGGAGAGCTCTGTGAATGGCGGAGATTGGACAATAGCTCAGCCCCACTTAAGCACAACTCAGCCCTAACTCAATGCAGTCCGATCGCGGAGTACCACTCACAGGTGTTAGGCTTAGAACCGAAAACTCTCTTGAACTGAAAGGTTTGAAAAAAAGCTACAAATTAAAACCCACAATAACAATGCCATTGTGTCTGACATTGACTGCAAGAGAGCAAAAGCTCTGCAGACTGGCCTAAAGAAGAAGATGAAGAAATATCAAAGTTATTGCAACCACTTTGGACCGACTCACGTATTTATCAATAAGTCAATTGCCAGCATGCTAAAATAATACTTTCTGCATTTGTTGAATCTATCAAACAGTATCTATCTATTTCACTATCATTTTCACTAGTCAATATTACCGAAATGACGCAGAGTTTCATCTTAATAAATAAGAGAACATTTTCAAATTTATCTTTAAGACCCGACTGACAAGTAGACTGGCTCAGGTGTTACAGGTGTTTATAGAAAATATTCAGTAAAGTTCCCATAGGTGTGGTCAAAGTTTGCGTGAAGTATGACTCTTACTGTGTCCACTTGATCCTCCATATCAGATTTTGTTGAAGTGATCAATTTTTCTGTAGAATCAGGTTCCATTTCCTGGGCAGACTTAGCAGCTGTAGCCCAGGTGTTGTTAGTAACTTTTGGGTTCACATAGCGATCATTTTCTAATTCATATGACGTCACGCTAAATGAAAAGGATGTATCCGATTGTACATATTTAATAACTCTTTCGATCGATCTTAAATTTTTATGTTCTTTTTTTCCCATCGGGAAAAAAAGCGGTTTGGACCGCTTCCTACTTATTACGTTTTCTCTTGTTATTTTTTCTTTACCATGTATTCTAGTTTTCTTCCCTCCTAGAACCAGAAACTGCCAAATCAAGGACAATTTGCCGAGATCAGGTCTATTAGGAGATCTATATCCTAGTAGCAGGGTATCTCCACCAAAAGTTCAATCAAGTAAAAAATATTACCGGGCAATTTAGCTTTTTGTCAAAGAAAAAGACTTACCTTTTTTTAAACTTATTACAATATTACTTTCCTAAATGTCTTCAGTAAAAAAAATAATATATGTGGTTGTCTGGGTCTCTAATAAGATTAACACCACACGAAATCTAGGACGGTTTTAAATATAATCTGTTCTTATAAGATAATATAATCGTAGCTGTCTGTACGTACAAATCACAGACATTATATGTCACTCTACAATGTCTGATAGGAACAAGAACGTGTCTTTTCTTTTCGCTATCCTATATTAAACATTAAAATGTTTTTAGTACTTGATTTTGAATCATTGACATGAATTTATACAATACATATCTCATTTTCTTGCCTAATGCTATTATTTATTACTATAGAGTTGCTATTGTCATTGCTATTATTGTGTTTACATTTATGCATACCATTCTGAATGCTGCAGTACCTGTGTGCTTTACCCTCCCCCCGATACCACGAACAGGTGAGAAACACGCCAACAGGTGGGAAACACGCCAAGTACATGAGTGACCGCAATCATGCTTGAGCCCACCACCGCTGACCTTCACACCCCTTACCGCCCCTCCTCACTTCCTCGACCAACGAGAAATTACATTCATACTAAAGGTTTGTTCCCCTGGTCAAATTCGCTCTGTTACGTAATAAGCCTACTATGGAGACAGCTAACTCCGGCAAGAAACGCATGAATTTACATGTTAATAAACCTTAGGATCTAGCGTTTTTGCTCGTGATTTCTAGTGCCTTGTATACTAGTTGTCGTGTAGTGAATGAGTCGAGTATAGTCAAAACAACTACAAAAAAAAATCACCTCGTACGAGCCTTGGAATTCAATACACATTAAATATAAATTTAACATCTAGTACAGTACTCCGGCTCATCCCTTAAGACAAAACGTAGTCAACAAATGATAGAAAGAGTAAAATTCATCTTTTATCTCCTTATATATGTTATGGTCAATTTTATTATTAAGTGCAGCTTATATAATGATTGGTCATTATAAATAATGACCGATAAATTCGGTCAATTTAATAATTTTATATTTGTTTACGACAATCTAGGATAATTTATTACATGGACTAGTCATTGAAAATACTGCTATTATGTTTCTGATCACTTTAATATGGTGTGATTCTCGCTGGCCAATTAGAAACATTTTCAGTGGCTTGTCACATGTAACATCATAACGAGTTCACGATTTTTTTCAGTTCTTTGCAGGTCTCTGTCCACAAGAGTTCTACAGTTTTCATTATATGTTATACAGCTTATGTGCAACAAATGTTTATTGTTTTTTGCCTTAAATTGACTTTGAATGTTTGTTAATTAAGTGTTAGTTATTTTTCTAAAACGTAAAATGCAGGAACAGTTGTTAACTGATGTAAGTGATATGAAGCATCGTTTCAACAAACGGCTGAATGAATTGTGTACATCAAAATGTCAGAATACACAAATTCTCACAAAACCAGAATACTTGGAGTTAATAGAAACGGTTAAAACATCTAAAAGCAAAGAAGTAAGAAAAAAAAGGATTATCATCGTTTACGCAGGTTTGATATGATAACTATTAATAACAATTAATCATAATACTTATATAGCGCATATTAATGATGACATTGATGACATTTGCATAGGTCATGATAGTGTCATAAACTGTACTCCGTATGAGGCCATGTTTGAAACAAAGTTAAAAGTTGGTCTAAAAAGTTTTCTACCTACAGACGCTTTGCCTAATATAAATTATGTATCGAAGTAATAGTAAAAGATCAAAGCATGTTACAGTCTGTAGACGATTGGCGCGCTGCAAAATGAACCAGGGTTAAATTATTTAGCGGAGCTAGGTCCAAGTCAACATAACAAGGAGGAACTATCTTCTAGTGATAGTTATGTTCAAACTTCAACTTGGTTATCTAAACCAAGATCTGATTTCTATAACAACGAAAGATAAAAAAAAAATTATCCTAGCCATCTGATATTCAAGTCTCCGGTCATGAAAAACGCGCGTATGAAGGTTATGAAGATTCCTCAGAGGATCATAATGTGAAAAAAAGAAAAGCCGACACATTAAAAATTAGGAAGATTTCAGCAAGCGATCTAAAAAAAACAAGCTGAAAAAATGCTTTCAAGCCTCTAATTCAAAATACCCTGCCGCTTAAAAGGGCGACACAGTTTGAGTCCCAGATGTCGACAGAGGTCGCACCCATGAAAGAAATATGGCATTTGTTCTTGAAATAACAGATGCCAACATTTTTAAACTAGGCACAAAACATGGAATCCAAAATCAACTTTATGCTAGGAACAAATTTACAAAGTGTAGGCCTAATGAAAAGTGTATTTATGCCGAAGAAATGCCTCAGTCAGAGATTTTACTTGGAGAATATGCAATATTTTCATCCAAGACCGGGGACCAAGGCTATAGTCGATGTGGCTGTAAATATGACAAGTGCAATTGTCGCAAAGAAAAAATGCTATGTAACTCGAAATGTCACCAAAGTGGAAGTTGCTCTAATAAATACAAACTCTAGAATTTGACACTTTGTGTATAATATGTATTTGTAAGTACATAACTAATAAAAATTTGTTCTTTTTTTTAGTAAGGTGCACGTATTTTTTTACTTATTTTATCAGCAACATTTTGTTTCTTTATTTGTTTGTTAGTTATTTTAAAAAAATGTTTTAAATATAATATCCTCTTATTTTTGCATGTAGAAAAATATGAAGTAAAATTTTCTCAAAATGCCCACTCGATTTCTAGCATTATTCATAAAATTGCCCGGGCATTATAAATAATGTTCAATTATTAACATCGACCGTAACATGAAAATCACTCTTTTAAGAAGGATATAATGCACATACCAGCATGCCTGCAGCACCGTGTAACATAATACAGTTATTTTTCTAAATCATACAGAAAGGCACGCAACACGTAAGTCTCGGGTACAAATGTAATCCCAACTTACAAAGTTTACATGGTGATTTAAGTGTCCAGGTTGGAACTAATAACCCAACCCTTCACAATATCTAGATGTATAGCTTTCTGTTAATTTTAGTTAATACAATTTTTATCTGTAGCTTTTCAGGCCTGTTGTATTTTCACCCGGGAAACGCCGGGAAATTTAGCTTATATTCAAATATATATTTTATTGTTACGTACATGTAATATTTTCTAGTATTTATAGTTTAATGTGTCTTTATACCATCACGCTTCAATGCCCCACTGTTAATTTATACTCTATTGTATTGCGACTGTTGCCGTCAAGCATAAGCGCAAACTAACGGTAATTAAATACATTAATACTCCGAGGATAGTCTAAGATTAATTGGTTTAATCAAAGACGAAATAACTTAACAAAACAGCATACACCTATAATCCAGTCGACAGTCTAGAGTCTAGAGCCTAGTATAACAAATCCCATTGCTCGTACAGACTAAGGTCGTCTAACGTTTTTCAATCTCTTCCAAAAGTCATCAATAACTAACGCGTCATACTTTATTGTGTCTTACACCATCACTTTAGTTTCTACTTTACATTTGGGTTTGAGATTATTATCAAATCCCCCCCCCCATGGATCCCTTATTTGTTATTCAAATTTAGATACACAACTTCATACCCTCAGTGTTTAATTACATAATTTGAAGAGTATAATCTTAAAACATGAAATATAAGCGATAAAATTAGATGACAAATTCTCAAAGAAATATGTCTTGGTTTTGGTGGTGTTTTCTGGTGTCGTGATCTTGGTGGATGCTGAAGATTCAGCTGTCGAGAGGGCTGCGTTTATTGCGGATTGTGTCTGAGTTGTGGAAGGTAATGGCGTCTTACTCGAGGAGGCTGAAAAGTTCGTTGTGGTTGCTGGTGTTACTGTAGTACTTTCTGGTGTAGAAGTCGTTAAAATAGAAGTAGTAGTAGTAGCAGTTGATGTAGTTGGTGTAGTTGAATTGGTTGTTGTAGGAGTAGTTGAAGTAGTTGTAGTTGTTGTTAATGCAGTTGTAGTGGTAGTTGTTAAATAGTTGTAGGATTAGTAGTTGTAATGGTTGTAGTTCATGTTGTGGTGGTTATAGTTGTAGTAGCATTTGAACTTGTATTTGCAGGAGTCGTAGTTGTCCATGTAGTGGTTGAATTAGTGGTCTGTAGAGCTGAAAATCACAAAGTTTAAAACGTATTTTAGTTTACATTACAAATGCAGTTTTACTAGGCGAGAAATGACACTATTACATTTTACGATTTGAGGTACACAACGGAAAGTAATATAAAATATAGTTCGTTTAGAATAGATACATCGACACACGTAAAATTGTCTGTCGTGTTTTGTTTAACGTACTATGTGGCCAGTAAAATGCCCCCCCCCCCTCCTGTCATTTCCTCAATGTCAGATACCAAACACTACTACGCAATAAACTCTGGGAAATTCTATAGATCTTGGAGAAAAAAAAATATTGCATTCTCCCTGATTCGAACACTCGACGTTCATTACGACAGACAAATCCACTGCCGCTTTGCAAACGCCAGTCTAATTTAAACGTCTTTTGAAATGTTTAGTCATAAAAAAAATGTCTGCATTTTAGGAAAAGAAATAATTAATTAATTGGGATTATTTCGTTTCTCTTGCAACAGACTACATCATTATCTACTAAACCAAGGTGTCCAATTTGGTCAATGACATGCATGTCACGGATCAAGATTAATGATGAGGTTTGGGGTTGGACGCTAGCAAACACCACACTGGGAAAAACATTTTACGAGACATGTTCTACATATATACATTAGATACAAAACAAAAAACGAGAAACTTTGCCCTGAACCTTCTATACGGATGATCGGCGATTATTTAAGAGAAAATTTATCGGTGATAATTTATATGTAAAAATATTTGTTCTTTATGTATATTGCCAAAATGCTCTGTTGGACCAAACACTACTAGAGGCTAAGATGGACCACTTGCTTTGATATTTCTGCTATTTGATAACTTGAAATAGTCTGTTTCGGAATAATGTCGATCGCACCTGGTTCTCTAGATTTTCGGTTAAGTAATTCATTATGATTTTATTTTCTCAATGGATAATTAAGATTAAAATCAAAAGTTGAATACAGCGGAATTTGTAGGCACGTTTAGGAGTCATTGGGGACAGCGCTGTCGGCTTCGCACAAAAAAACAACACTTTAGCTCTAAAAATAGAACAAGCGGTTCATCTTTTTATAGTCTTTGTTTGGACCTACATTTATGTTTTTAACACATTTTTAAAGGACACAACAGTTGTGGTTTTTCTTTTCTGTTGTTTTTCAGTAACGGTTTAGCGTTTTTAGATTTTATAACATATAGTACATTTGGTTAATTTGAAAAGTTAAATATAATGTTAAAAGTATATTATACAAAAGCATATAGTCTGTAAAAGCAACTCGATTGTTATCATTACAAAATGTTTTATACAGTTTTGTAAGTATAAATTATCAACATATTGATAAGTTAACTCACGCATCTCCATGCATAGCGATCCGTACGGAAAGGTGCAGTCTGAGGCATAGACATTATATGAATTAAATATCTTATAGATATGGCCGCAGTCCTCTGAACCCAACATAAGCTTATTGCTTGGCTCTCCTGCAGCCCACAGTCCAGTCAGCGAAGAGTTAACGCGTGATTTGTCGTGGTCCCAAATAAACGTCCCATCCACATCGATGTCATTAGCGCCAATCCATGCACCGCTATCTAAATATGTAAATATATTTAATATTTAGTATATATAATATGTGTATCATCATATATCTTTTAAGCTAATTTAAAACTACAATACAATAACAACCTGTGGCAATGCTCAGATAAACAAAAAGACAAAAGCATTTTCCTTGTGAATTATTCCAGAACATATACTTATAAATAGGCATACTCTTTCTTCCCAAGTGGCATTCGGGCATGGAATGTGTTTTCTGAACACAGTAAAACCAGTTGAGTAACATTTTTTAAACACTAATACAAATGCAATACTAGACTCGGACCACGAAGAAGCGTAGGACGCAATAATCTTCTTTATAGAAGGAGCGTCTGTAATATATTAAATGATATAAGCACATTCTTTACTAACAAAACGTATTACGCCTTAAGCTTTTCCGTGTATTGCAATATAATTAAGGTTTGCTGAAATGATACGTTTTTAGTTTTCTGGTTTGTACATGTACAAAGACATAACTAGATAATTATAACGCTTGTAAATATTACCGAATGTTACCAAAAAAAGAAGTTATACTAATTAGTTTGATTTTTGTCACTATAAGAAATAAATGCAAGGACGGTAATTCATTTTAAGGTACAATAAATAAAACATTTCACGGTATAAATAAATAAATACAAATGTGATCATACACTGTTTTGGTTCTAACTTTTCTTATCAAAACCAAAGACTATAATAAATATAGTCTTTGTCGAAACCTAACGTAACATTACTTCAAATTCAAGATCGCATTCACACAATACCAAAGGATGATATTTATAAATGGCTTATACCCACATACTTGAAATCGCTCATCATTCAGGTACTCAACTAACTAGATATATATTTTACTAGTCTATATATGTATTATATTTATTTAAGCAGTCAGCATTATCATTTCACTTATTCTCATAGACTTTACCTATTTTTAACATTTCTTGTAAAGAATTAGAGTTTAGTAGTTTCAACTCTTTTTTTTTCTACATTAAGTTTGTATATTTTCCATTGGCTGCAAACATTTTAACATTTAAGTAAATAGTGGTAAGCATACCCTTTATCTTTTGTGCAAAGAGGGCATAAACGTAATTTAATTCCTAGTTGGGTGTGGCGACCCAGTTCAACAAGGAAATACTTATTGCTGGTTCTTATTTTTTTAAAATGTACGTTGCTTCATTAAGGGTTAATTTATTTTACAAGGACGGGATATTTTTACAAGCAATTATTTTGTTTGGCACTATGTAGTTTTCCTTTGTAACTATTTTGTATGTTTTCATATATTGGTTGTGAGCTCCGTTCATTTATTATTGTTATTATTATTGTTACGTCCACAATCCCCTTGTGGCCAGAGCTGTGTAGATCTTGCTGATAATTCTCGTTAGTCCTAGGGGAGACTTTAATTATTAGTATTTATGTTTCAGTATTACACGAACTCTTCTTATAGTCCTGGGCACAAATTCAGTATTTGTATTCCAACATTTCCTCTCTTGTAAATTATGGTAGTAGATAAATCTTATAGTAATGTATACAACACAATAGGATAGTAACTTGACAAAGAAGCTTCAGTGTAACTGTTGTTGATAGTTTATTTCAGGTGGTATGTTCAATATATACAATATATCTATTATGTACAGTTAGAAAAAAATAGTGCAAACACAAACGTTCAAAGGAACATCTTTTGAAACTCTCCGTCTTTCAGACAAAACAAATCATTAAATACTATCCGAGTGGTGCAAGGGACAGACCCACTACCAGTAGGGGTGAAAATCATGGTAACTGTTGATGTCCTATTATTATTATTGGACTATCAAACATTACCACCAGTCTTCTCAGAGTATTTGAGTTGCAGTAGCTGAATTATTTGATTGATTTGAACATCAAAATGGACGACATCATCACAATATAAATTCCAAACTTGTAAATAATAAATGAACGACTTGTTGCAGCATATTATTTAATAACAATTCATTAACAGTTGACACTTCACATCCAATGAACAAATATAGCTTTATAGTATCAACATAATACACAATTTTATTTATTTTTCCTGAGTCTAAAATAATGCCTGCGTTCCTTGTGAGTTATGAGAAAAGACTCCCGACCGCATGGACAGTCACTTGACTATATCTACTTCCGATATAGGTTTTCTTAATATCCAAAAATGGGTTTTATTTCGACTTTTTAATTATTAATATAGTTACTACCTATATATTATTTTATGGCTTCATAGCATACCCCCCAACCACAGAGAAAAAATAATAATTTATTATTATTTTTGATACGAAAAATGTTTACAATAATGAAAAAAAAATTATCTTAATCTTAATTAATGCATATAATCATTCATTTAATAATACATAGAGAAAAAAAAATTCATTTAATATATGTACAAACAATCAAAAAACATATTTATAAGCAGAAATATGACACAAAGAATAATGTCTAATGTTTATATGACAATTAGTCATAGACAATTATCTTTAGGTATTGTCTAATCAACTTCAGTAATACTGAGATAAACTATTGGATATCAGTGATGTGTATGGATAATCTAGACAGCACATCAGGTAAATGGTTATCTTTTCCTACAATACTTTTTATCTGAAATTTGTAATCTGATAGAAGTAAAGCATATTTATTTATTCTTTTGTTATTGACATTAGAGACATTAAAATTCACAAGCGGTTTATGATCTGTGAGAATTGTGAACTGACGACCCAACAAATAGTATTGAAACTTAAGTACAGCATAGACTATACACAAACCCTCTAATTCTATGACACTAAAATTCTTTTCACTTTTAGTCAGTGCACGACTTACATAATAGGCAGGTTTATAAACTATTTCAGAGTCCACAATGACCTTTTTGTAAATACAAGCCCCTAAGCCGGACTTTGAGGCATCACAAGCTAGAATGATGTCATCATCTTTTTGAATTGTTTCTAGTATTGGTTCCTTAGAAAATGCATCTATTAGGATTTTAAATGATGTTTCACATTGGTCAGTCCAATTTACAATATTGGGTTGAAATTTTTTTGTGAGATCTATAATAGGTCTAACTATTTGACTATAGTTTGGAATGAATTTACTGTAATAGTTAAACAATCCAAGTAATGCCCTTACATGTTTTTTTGTTTTAGGCGTTTGTATTTCTAGAATTTTCTTATGTAAGTGCTGTGTTGGTTTTACTTGGCCATTTTCAAATTTATGTCCTAGAAATTCAATCTCAGTTTTTCCTATTTTTAATTTTGAAGGAGATACTGTTAAATTATTGTCTTTCAATATTTGCAACACTTCCTCTAATAGAATTAAGTGTTCATCCCAAGTATTTGTGAAAATACAAATATCATCCACATAGTGAACTATGTTTTTATTTTGAGGTAAAATATGTCTCATTAGTTTAGTGAATGTAGCAGTACTATTGACTAAACCGAAGGGCATGACGTTCCAATTAAATACGCCTTTATGTGTAATAAAAGCTGTATAATCCTTTGATTTCTCATCAAGAGGCACTTGCCAAAATCCTCTTGTTAAATCTATGGTAGTAAATATTTTACCTGTGGCCATAGTGTTAATGATATGTTCTATATTGGGCAAACCCTCTTGATCAAGTTTTGTTACTTTATTGAGCTTGCGATAATCACAACATAATCTGATAGAACCATTTTTTTTTCTAACAATCACCATGGGTGATGAGTACTGAGACATAGATTTTTCTATTATCTTACTTTCTATGAGTTGATCTAATTCCTTATCTACCTTTTCAACAAGCATTTGAGGAATATTATATGCCTTTGATCGAAATTGTTTTTGATCAGTCAGTTCTATTTTATGTTCAATGACATTTGTTAATCCTGGTTTTTCTGTTATTGTTGTTTTAAATTTATTCAATAAATTCAAAATATTGTTTTTAACCATTTCATTTTTAATATGGTCTAACTGTATTTGATCTATTACATTATTGGCTGGTGTGGTTATACCACAAAAATAGTCAATGTTTGGAATGTTCTGAACATTGTTATCTTCAAAAATTATCATATTGTTATTTTGTATTTTGCTTTCAATATCTGACTGACTGTCATTTATTTGGTTTTCCTCATAAGCTCTTAAATTGTTTAAATGAACAATTTTTTCTTTGTTATTAATGTTAACTTTGTAAGTTACATCTGATAACTTATGCATAATTTCAAAAGGTCCTTTCCATTCCATAGTATTGCCACTGCCAATTGGCAAATAAACAAGTACTTTATTACCAACTTCTAGTTTTCTCATGTTCTTATGAATATTTTCTCTGATTAAAGTTTTAGATTTGATTTCTTCATTTTTTTGTACAGCAAATTCATAAGCTGTTTTCATATGTTTTTCAGTTTTATTGACTAAGTCAAATGGAGACATTTTTTTTTCTTTAAGTCCTAATAATTCTGATTTGAAATTATCCAATGGTCCATTGGGATTTTTGCCAAGCACTAATTCAAATGGTGTAAAACCTGTGCTTTCATGAACCGATTGTCTATAAGCAAACAAAATAGCTGGAAGGTAATCATCCCATTCAAATGGATGGTCTTCACACACTTTTGTTATCATTTGTTTTATTGTTTGATTAGCCCTTTCTATCATACCATTTGATTCAGGATGGTATATAGAACTAAAAATTTGAGTGATTTTTAACATTTGTGCAAAAGCTTGAGTAAGGCTTGATTTGAGTTGAGTTCCATTGTCACTCAATATGAACTTTGGAAAACCGAAACGACAAAAGATAGGTAAAAGAGCATTACAGACCCTTTCTGCAGTTATTTCCCTTAATGGAACTACCTCTATCCATCTACTCCCCATGTCTATAATGGTTAAGGCAAACTTTGCTTTGGTAGTTTTAGTCTGCTTCATGGGCCCTATTATATCAACTGCTATCTTGTAAAAAGGTTTGTTTATGGTATCTGTCATTTGTATTGGAGCCTTATGTTTAGAATCTTTTTTATTATGTCTAAGACAGGTATCACAGCTTTTAATAAATGTTTTCAAATCTTTTTCCATTTTAGGCCACCAGAAATTCTTTTTAAGTTTACAAACTGTTTTCTTGCTACTCAAATGACCTGACAATGCATTGTTGTGCGAAATTTGCATTACTTTGACAGTTAATGTTTTAGGTATAACTATTTGAGTTACATCTAATTTAGTGTCCTTTCTACAGAGAATTCCATTTATTATTTCAATGTTTTTATTTTTAATCTGACCTTTTTCAATTTCTGATACCATTTTAATTATGTATGGATCTTCTTTCTGTTCTTGTTTTAGAGTTAGCTCATCAAAAGGCATGTTTATTAAACTGATATTTTCTGTTTTTTTCATTTGGGTTTCCTTTTTATGAGGACTATCAATGTATGATAATATCTCACTCTTCATTTTAGTAAAATCAGATATTTGATTTTTAGCAATGTTGAATATTTGTTTATGACCTTCTAAATGTCTACATAATGAAATAGCATGTAATTCTTTTGGTACATTGTTTATTTCACATTGACTTTCAAATTTGCTTACATACTGTTCTAGTTTTTCTGTTCCATTCCATTTGGGAATAGGATTATCCTTTTCATTATTTATGGATAAGTCAATATTAGGTGTCTCATTGAGAATATTATTTTCTGACTTTCCTATGGTTTGTAAGAAATTAAAAGTTTGTAGAGCAGGGTAAAATTCTTGTTCTGGTAAATCTACTAACTTCTCATTTTGCAATAGAACAGGTTTCAAATTCAAGTCATTGGATTTTTCATTCATCCATTTTTGAAAAATGTCAAAACTATTATCATGTTTGACATTGAAAGAATTACCAATAATTAAAGGTGCAACACAGTTTTTCATTATGGCTGCCTCTGCTTTTCCAGTGAGCCAAGGACAATCAATGTCTATTATAGTGACAGGACAATTTACAGTGGAACCATTTCCAAGTTTTATTGTATCCACTCTTATTATATTGGTGGGTTTCTGATTTGGAATGATACTTTCATCTATGCATATTATACTACTTCCGGTGTCTCTTAGACAGTAAGTGGTCTTTCCTTCCACATAAGCAGGAAAAAGTATTAACTGACCCCTGTTTTCAAATATGACATTATTAGATTGAGATGTGGAATTGTTAAGTTTTCCTCTATTTCTTCTATTTTGGAAATTTGATTGAGGTCTGTTTTGAGTATTAGGAAAATCTTGTCTTCCAACATGTTGATTTGGCACATTGTTATTGGAAAAATTCTGATTTGGCATATTTCTGTTTCCAAAATTTGAAAAATTCTGATTTGGAAAGTTTCTATTATCAAAATTAGAAAAATTTTGATTTGAAAAACCTTTATGATCAACATTTGATCTATTGAAGTTTGGATTGAAATTTCTACCTCTTGCATTGTTATTTCTGTAACAATATTCTGATGAATGGTTTGTACCATTACAAAAAATACATCTATAATTATTAGATTTTGGTTGATTACCAAATTTTTTTCTATTGCCAAATTGATTATGTCTAGACCTAGGAGGTGAATAGCTCCTTCTTCTATGTTGAATTGTATTTACTGTTTGATTTGGTTTAGTCAGTTCTACATTAGGATGACTATCCTTAAAATTTGAGATTGCATCTATCAAACTCTCAACTGTCTTAACTTTTCTTTCCATAATGTGAGTAAACAATGGTTTAGAAGCTTGTTCTAATACTTTATCAACAACCATGATTTCTATAATCTCATTAGGATTTTTGGTATCTATTTTTACTAAGTCTAACCAGGTAAGTAAAAATGTTTTCACTTCAGACACAAAAGCTCTCGGTTCTATCTTGTCTGTTAAGATAAAGTTATGAAACTTTTGTCTGTAATAATCCTCAGAGTGGATAAAGAATTTTATTAACTGTTCTTTGATAATGGCATAATCAGTTATTTCTTTATCAATATGTGATAGTGCTTCCCTACCCTTATCTTTCAATTGTGGGATAAGGTGAATGTAATATTCAGAAATGGGAATCCCATATCCTTTACATGTTGCTTCAAATAAATTTAGAAAATCAACAATTTTCTCTTTTCCATCAAAAGGAGGCATTTTGAATCTAACACCATGTTTTGATTTTTCATTATTTGTTTGCTCAACTTTAGTATTTTGTAATTTAGCCAACTCCAATTCATGAGCTAATTTTAGTTGAGTTTCTTTCAACTGAGTTTCTCTATTCATTTCTAGTGCTTTCAATTCTTTTTCTTTATTCATTTCTAGTTCTTTTAATTCTTTTTCTTTATTCATTTCTATTTCTTTTTGTTTAATTTCATTATCAAGTTCTTTTTGTTTAATTTCATTATCAAGTTCTTTTTGTTTAATTTCATGAGCCCTTAATTCTGCTCGTTCATCTCTTTCCTTATCTGCTAATTCTTTTTTTAATTGTTTAACTTTATTTTCAACAAATTCCTGATATTCTTTCTTATCAGTAATACCATATTTTTTTGCCAACAATTCAGCCTCATCATAGAGTAATTGAACCTTTGACTCCATTATTGTTTATTATGAATGTCAAGATTTATTATATTATAGTACAGTACAATTATTATAATGCACTATTTTATAGTACAGCAATGTTTTATTCCTATACTGGATGTCAATATTTATTAATTACTGAATGAGCATTTTTATATTACTGAATGACAATATTTATTAAATACAGAATGAGCAGTCATATAATATCACAGCAACTTGTTTTTTTTTTTTTTTTTTTTTTTTTTTTTTTTTTTTTTTTTTTTTTTTTTTTTTTTTTATCCTATGCTGTAGTAAAATGTTTATAATTCAGAATGCAAAATGCTAGAATGTCAACAAGTATGCTAAGCCAAGACACATTTTCTATTATGGCTTGTTTATTTTATTATTATTAGCAATTTTATAGTAGTGTTTAAAGCAAGTGCAAGTCACTTTTTACTATTGTGACTTATTATTACTATATAGGTTGCACAATTATTTTCCACAAAGCAATGTACAATCTTATTATTACCAATGGTAGCACATAGATAATATTATTATTATTATTGAGGATGGCATATAAGAATTAGATTAATGTTATCATAAGCCACTATGATATTATTCTTATGAGCAATTGAAATGGATAAAATTATTATCAGTATTGGAAGTACATTTTCATTGTGATTACTGGAAGTACATTTTCATTAATGCCAATACACAATAATTTTACTATAATTAATAGCAATGTAAATTCTAGATAATATTATTACAGTAGCACTGCAAAGCACAATATTATTTTTATTTAGGTTATTTTACCTGTTATATTGTGAATATTTTGTACATTTGTAGTTACATGTATTAGATATCAATTATTATTTTGTTAATTGTAGTTACATGTAATTGGGCACCACTTAAATTATATAGTTATGAATGTGAATATTCATATTATTATTATCTAGGTGAACTTATTATTGTTAATGTTCTTACCATAGACCATTATACTCAGAGAGCAAAAACTAACCAATGCATATTAATGATATCTCAAAAAATACACAACAAAAAAATTATATCAAGTAACAATAGAAAAAAAAAACACAATCACAATACACTAATGCTGCTTGGACCACAAATGATAGAGGAATTTCTGACAAAGAATCACAACATGTATAACATTGACAAGACTATAGTAATTTTACTTTAATAATTCTTAACAATAACAAACAAAGTCAAGACAACTAACAGAAATAACCATAACAAAGAATCATTTCTAATCAATCTCTTTTAAGAAATAGAAATAGATGATAGACAGAATAAGAATAGACAAGAGATTTATTTTAGAAAGTCCCGCCAACCAGAGCCCGCTTTATACATAAATAATACATATATATATATATATAATTCATACTAATGAATGTAAAAAATATGATTAAATTAAAGATTACTTAATAATCCAAATGAAAACACATTCACTGTATGAAATTACTGCAATGTAAATCCAGAGTAGAAATCCAGAAGAAACTTAATTAATTATTTAATAATCCAATGAATGTTCACACTGTATCAAGTTGAGTTGCTTCAAGTTTCCACTTCAGTATGGTATAATCCAATTTTAGAATGAACACAAGAAAAAAATGTATACCATTAATTAAAATTAATGTCAAAGTCTTTGGTATACAGATTAAATATTAATTATATTTAAAGTTATTTAATGTTATTTATTTATCTTCCGATAAGCACATCGGACTTCAACACATCAGATTTCAACACCTGGTCGTGTCACATCGGATTTGAACATGTGGTTATTCTACATAAAATTCAACACATCGTTGTGTCACATCGGATTTGAACATATGGTTATGTAGGCTACATAAAATTCAACACATGGTTGTGTCACATCGGATTTGAACATCGGACTTGAACATATGTATATAGTTTAGGTTCCTTGTTGATAACATGTGGGAACGAAACTTTTTCCGGTTGCAAATATTAAATAATGATCTGCGTATAGTCACTTTTTTTCGATTTTTTGTATCGAATTTTCCAATGATGAAATATGTGTCATCGGTGTACAAATGTTATATTTTCTTAGAGCTATTATAGTGCTCAATCATATAAATAGTATATGTATTTGAAATAATTGACTCAGGCTTCAGTTTTGTTCAAAAACTGGTACTCACATAATTTTCCATGTGGTTTGTAGTACGTCTTCAAAAAGTTCAAAAAATTTCGAATTTGAACATAATATTATATCCTTCAGCTTCTCTCTCCGTTAGCTGCCACCAAACCTGTTGATGTCCTATTATTATTATTGGACTATCAAACATTACCACCAGTCTTCTCAGAGTATTTGAGTTGCAGTAGCTGAATTATTTGATTGATTTGAACATCAAAATGGACGACATCATCACAATATAAATTCCAAACTTGTAAATAATAAATGAACGACTTGTTGCAGCATATTATTTAATAACAATTCATTAACAGTTGACACTTCACATCCAATGAACAAATATAGCTTTATAGTATCAACATAATACACAATTTTATTTATTTTTCCTGAGTCTAAAATAATGCCTGCGTTCCTTGTGAGTTATGAGAAAAGACTCCCGACCGCATGGACAGTCACTTGACTATATCTACTTCCGATATAGGTTTTCTTAATATCCAAAAATGGGTTTTATTTCGACTTTTTAATTATTAATATAGTTACTACCTATGTATTATTTTATGGCTTCATAGCAGTAACATTACAAAACTCATAACAAAACGATATGTACTTCCCCTATTAAATAATGAGTCGTTCCCAGACTCTGAGAATTTGAGATCAACACAGAATCCCAGCATTACCTAGAACCTTTCGTTTTCCTACTAAACGTCCTAATATCGCGTGTAGTAAGAAAAGAGAGAGAGAGGAGAATAAACATTGCGTGTTCCAATTCTTGGAAAAACAATATACATGACACGCCCCCACCCAATGAAAGAAATAATGTACCATAATTACCCAAGTAATACTCAACATGGTACATTTTTCGTACTTAACACTATCGTTTTAATAACCAACAATCAATGGAAGATTATTAGACAATTTAAGCAAACATGGCTCACTGGCACAACTAAATTATAAAAAGTGTCACTACCCAATGGTAATTGTGATTATAACGTGATGGACAAATATTTCACCGTTAGTATTAATATTAACTAATGTCTCAACAAGTACAAATAATTCAAAAATATTCTAGTCATTCTTATTTTAACTATGTACAGTTGTGTGGATTTCCACCAAAAATTTGCAAAAAGTTTTAATCTATTAAACAAATATAACATTGCTCAAACTCTTGTCAATTTCCAACAGTTTACTTCTAATATACAAACCAAAAGATAAGTAATACATAACTCGAATCAAACTATAGGTTACTTCCCCTTTAAATTACAGTGTCAACTTGACATTAACAGGGTGCATACCTAAGATGATGATACTTCCCCTTTTCTCAAATATGAGGAGAAAATACGCTCTAGTTACGATTACTACAGTAATCTCAATATTAAAATGTCATCCACTATTATGCGTTTTTGGCAAATTTGAAAGTTTAATATAAAAGATTGTTCAGGGTTGAATGAGTGCCCACCTTTAGGTACCTTTGTTTCCCTCCATTCCCGGATATATGGAATATATAACAACCTATACAACATAGTGAATATCCACTAGTTTTTCCCATTCTATTACCATGATATAACAATTTAGCAATAGATTTCCAATATTATCTATTAATTTATACCAATTAAGATTACATCTCTTTCTAAGATAAAAATTGTACATATTATTATTTAGTTCCATTCATTAGCTAAAATAAAACAAGATAATAAATCAACTATCTCAAAGTTTTCCCACTTAATTGCATGTGATGACAATTACTTTTATCCATCCATATCAAGTAGATACATGCATATATATTTATTGCATAGTGCATCAAAATTTAAATGGAATTTCTTTTCCATAATAAAATGAATTGAATCAAATGAATTTAAAATATATCAGAACATCAATATTATACATGATTATAAAAATTATTAATACTTTCAAAAGACTTGACTTCTGCATGATACAAGTATTCTATAGGTATTCCATAATCAAAATTCAAACGAATGATAGGTTATCATGACACATTCTTAATGAATAAATGAGATGATCTGAAAAAGAAGTATGGGGTTATTCAGTCAATCATGTAGCACCCGAGATAGAGTATCAGCTGTGACGTTGTCCCTACCCCTCAGGTGTTTTATGTTTAAGTCATAGGCTTGGAGGAATAAGCTCCATCTAACAAGCCTCTGGTTTTGCTTGACCCTGGAGAGAAAAGTCAGAGGGTTGTGGTCGGTCAGTAATTCTATCGGGTACCCAGAGCTGTTTACATAGAAATCAAACTGTTTTAACGCTAGGATCAACCCTAAAAGTTCCTTCTCACTTGTATTATAATTACGTTCATGGATATTGAATTTCTGTGAGTGGTAGCACACCGGGTGCTCCTCTCCGTGGTCATCCTGCTGAGTCAGCACCGCTCCCATCCCAGTATCGCACGCGTCTACTGCAATTTTAAAGGGTCTATCAAAACGCGGGGTCACCAAAATAGGTGCCCTGGATAATCTTAACTTCAACTCATCAAACGCCTTTTGGCACTTGTCAGACCAAACAAAGCGATTGTTCTTCTTTAGTAGGTCAGTTAAGGGGCAAGCTACCGTAGAAAAGTCCTGGCAAAACTTACGATAATACCCGGCCATTCCAAGGTAACTACGGAGTTGTTTCCTTGTCTGTGGCACTGGGACATTCTGAATAGCTTCTATTTTAGCATTTACTGGTTTAACCTTTCCACCACCCACTACATGTCCAAGATACTCGATAGTGGCATGTCCAAACTGACTCTTAGCCAGGTTTATTGTCAAATTGGCGTTATTCAGTCGTTCAAACAAGTGTCGTAATTGACTGACATGTGTCTTGAAATCTGTACTATACACCACTATGTCGTCGAGGTAGGCATTACACTGGAAGATACCGCGAGTGAGGGTGTTTATAAGCCTTTGAAACGTCGCAGGGGCATTACGGAGTCCGAATGGCATGACCTTATACCTGTAAAGTCCGTCAGGTGTCACAAACGCGGATACTTCCTGTGCCCGTGGCGTCAAAGGAATCTGAAAGTACGCGGAGAGAAGATCAATTTTTGTCACATACGTCGCATCACCTATCTTATCAATGAGGTCATCAATACGAGGAATGGGATACGAGTCAGTCTTTGTCAAATTATTTAATTTCCTAAAGTCTGTACAAAACCGCAATGTGTTGTCGGCTTTTGGTACCAACACACAGGGTGAAGACCATTCGCTATCACATTCTTCCACTATGTCATTTTCTAACATATACTTCACCTGTGCTCTAATATGTTCAAGTCTGATGGGATTAACTCTATATGGATGCTGTTTAATTGGCCTGGCACCCTCAGTTAATACTACATCGTGTTCTATTAGATGTGTCCTCCTGGGAACATCTGTAAACAGTGACTTATATTCATGTACCAGCTCAATAATCTTCTCCTTATCTTCTACCGGAAGATGTTCTAGCCTTGTATCTAAACTCTTAAGGGCATCTGTATTATTAAGTTTACTTTCTGCAAACTTATATTCTATCCTAGATAAATCCGTCGGGACCCTAGCTAATGAAATCATGGGGACCTCCCGTGGTTTACTCTTTTCCCTGGAAACATAGGGCTTAAGCAAATTAATATGGCATACCCTCTGCTTTTGTCTCCGGTCAGGAGTCTTTATCAAATAATTGACCTCGCCAAGCTTTGACTCTATCTCATAGGGTCCACTAAACTTTGCACTTAAAGGCTGATTTTGCAAAGGTAGAAACACAAGAACTTTGTCACCTGGTGCAAAAGTTCTAGCTGTAGCTTTACGGTCATAGTTCTGTCTCATACGCTCCTGCATCTGTGGAAAATGAATCTTCACATGGTTAAAAGCATGATAAAGCCTATTTTTAAATTTATCTACATATGACAAAAGTCCAATCGGTTCACTGTCCGTTAGCCAAGTTTCATGAAGAAGTTTCAACGGACCTCTGACTGAGTGTCCATACACAAGTTCGAATGGGCTAAACCCCAGGGATTCCTGAGTGGCCTCCCTTGCAGCGAACAGTACATAAGGCACACCCTTATCCCAGTCTTTCTCGTTTTCATAACAGTACTTTTTAAGCATCGATTTTAATGTCTGATGAAACCTTTCCAGAGCTCCCTGGCTCTCAGGATGATAGGCACTTGATAGCCTATGGCTTATCCCTAATTGTTCCATGACTTGTTTGAAAATGTTCGAAGTAAAGTTAGTCCCCTGGTCGGACTGTACTGTCTTCGGTAGGCCATAACGTGTGAAGAAATTTGTCAGGGCGTCTACCACCTTCACTGTTGTTATGTTCCGCAACGGAATGGCTTCCGGGAAGCGAGTGGATGAACACATGACTGTGAGCAGGTATTGAAAACCGGCTTTTGTTTTCGGCAACGGGCCCACGCAATCAATGAGTATATGACTGAATGGTTCGTCGAACGCTGGTATCGGCTGGAGTGGAGCGACAGGAATTCGTTGGTTAGGACGTCCTACCATTTGGCATACGTGGCAAGTCTTGCAGTATTGTTCGACATCTCTTCTCAGTCCTGGCCAGTAGAAGTAAGGGAGGATACGGTGGTGCGTTTTTCGGACTCCCATGTGACCAGCGAAAGGAAGATCATGCGCCATACGCAGTATATCTTGACGATAGCACTTAGGTATTACAATCTGGTGAATACTGTCCCACTCGTTTGTACCTGAGTTGAGCGGTTTCGACTTTCTCATCAACACTTCATCTTTCATGTGGAAACATTCCGCCATTGCATCTGCAGTCTTTATATCAACAGCTTTCATTCTGAGTTGCATTATTACTTCGTCATTCAATTGTTCTTTCACCAATTTCTGCTTTGGTGACAAAATGTTATCGTTCTCGGTTGCATCACCAGTTGTTAGTTCAGCAAAGAACGTAGCACTTAAATCGATGTCAGGTGTTTCTGTTATCACTGTTTCATTCGCATGTGTGTCTTCAGAACAGACAAACACATCTTTCGTTGCACTACACGGCGTAGCAGGAGTCTTTACCGACTTCTTTTTATGCATTGCTCTTGTCAGTGCACATGTTGGGCGTTCATTGGCAGGACGTAGGTTTTTGTCCTCCGCCATCTTTGTCTCCAACACTTTAACCATGGGCTCGACAGTGACTCTGCCGCCCATAATGTCATTTCCTAATATCATGGAAACGCCTTTGACGGGTAGTGCGCGCCACACTCCCACTACGATGTTACCTGTAAAAATATCCGACTCGAGTTTTATTCTGTGCAGTGGAGCTTCCACAGCCTCCATACTAGCACCTCTCAGCACAACAGACTCACCGGTACTGGTGGCATCCGTTAACGGCACACTGCCCTCCAGGATCACGCTGACAGCAGAGCCCGTGTCACGTAATATCTGTATTTTCTTCTTGCTGAGTACATCGACTTCTGTCGACACTGTCCCCTCGTAGACAAAGGGTCGAAAATCGGATAGGTCGTCCTCTTCCGGGACTTCAGGAACCATCTGTTCCTCACGGCCTTCTGAAAGCATAATAGATTGAGTACAGCTATTCTCTTTTACCTTAGATAGACTGTTCTCAAAAACCATCGACTCCACAACTATGGGCGATGCCGGCCGCATTTCTTTTGAGTTTCTTGACCCTGTGTTGCACACTTCTTCTGTCTGCTTGCTATCTTTCTGCACTCTGGCACAGTGTAGAATAGCACCTTGCTTCTTGGTAAGGATCCAACAATCTTTCTTCATGTGGCCCTCTTTCTTGCAATTGAAACATACCACCTTTGCTTTATTTACATCTGTCTGCTTCCTGAAATGAACTAAGTTACTATTATTATTTACACCACTGTTCTTATTATTGTTTTCACTTGTCTCTTTTGGTTTACTAGCCTCCTTGGGCTCTGGTTTGTGCACTTTGGGTTTTTCAGCATAATATGGCTTTATGCTGGCGTGAATTATGGCATAGTTATCTGCCAATCTAGCAGCTTCATGCACATCTTCAACCCCTCGGTCTGAGATGTGGGTTTTAATATCCACTCGAATACAATCATTGAATTCCTCAAACAATATTAGGTTCTTGAGTTTATCAAACTCACTTACATTCTGTGACCTTAGCCACTGTTCTAACATTTTCTCCTTTTGTCTCAAAAAGTCTACATGAGTTTGATCATATGCCTTCTTTCTGTCTCTAAATAGCTTTCTATATTTTTCTGGTGTCAGGGAATAACTTTTTAGCACCCTATCTTTGATTACTTCATAGTCATTTATTTCCTCGGGTGTTAAACTCAACACTACGTCCAATGCTTTTCCTTTGTTGAGAGTTGACCTTAACAATAAAGCCATCTTATCATCAGGGAACTGATAATCTACAGCTATCCTCTCAAAAAGCAAAAAGAAATCTTGAACATCTTCTTCTCTGAATATAGGCAAGTGTTGCTTCATTGCGCTAATATCCATACCATTGCTGTCCCTACGATGGTCAGGTCTATTCATGCGTGCCATCTCTATCCTTTCTCTGCTTTCAGTTTCTATCCTAATTCTTTCATTTTCCCTTTCAGTTTCTATCCTAATTCTTTCATTTTCTATCCTAAATCTTTCCAATTCCATTCTCTTCATAGCTAATTGGAATTTTAGGTTTTCACTCAACCCTTCATCTTCATCATTGTTTGATGATCTAGATGACATATTTCTTACCTCGTCTCCGTGGGCAATTACCTCGCCCCCACTGGGAGCTATATAACCTTCATTGATATCGTTCTGTCCCACTTCAACTACACTACCAGTGTTCATGGCATTCTGCCCGTTCAAACATGTCATAATTTCTTTGGTCAAACGATTACGATTAGGTCTTGCCTGTCCTGCCTCAATCCCAAAGGACTCAGCTAATTCTTTTAGTTCAGCAAATGACATGGCATTAAGTTCCTCACTTGATATATTCGAAGCCATAGTATAGCGTTCGAAATATTTGTTATAGTAGAGTAGTATATATTGTATAATAAAATATAAAGTTCCAACTTACGATTTGTCCAGAAATTTGCACAATATAATATTAAACACTTCGTGGAATCTTCACACTTCCCAAGGAATAAAAACGCAAACCAGTTCTCTCCTCTTTTTAAAAAGAATAGTTTCACAGTCCTGAAAACGAAATACAAATATGCCGCTCTCAGTACTACTAATGTCACAAAATATTTATAGGTCAGCTAGATCAAGAAAAGTAGAACTCAAATCTACCGAACGAGACTACCAAATCTTGTCAATCCTAGGTCAGGAAAAGTAGAACTCAAATATACCGGGCGAGACCACCAAATTTTGTTACGTCCACAATCCCCTTGTGGCCAGAGCTGTGTAGATCTTGCTGATAATTCTCGTTAGTCCTAGGGGAGACTTTAATTATTAGTATTTATGTTTCAGTATTACACGAACTCTTCTTATAGTCCTGGGCACAAATTCAGTATTTGTATTCCAACATTTCCTCTCTTGTAAATTATGGTAGTAGATAAATCTTATAGTAATGTATACAACACAATAGGATAGTAACTTGACAAAGAAGCTTCAGTGTAACTGTTGTTGATAGTTTATTTCAGGTGGTATGTTCAATATATACAATATATCTATTATGTACAGTTAGAATAAAATAGTGCAAACACAAACGTTCAAAGGAACATCTTTTGAAACTCTCCGTCTTTCAGACAAAACAAATCATTAAATACTATCCGAGTGGTGCAAGGGACAGACCCACTACCAGTAGGGGTGAAAATCATGGTAACATTACAAAACTCATAACAAAACGATATGTACTTCCCCTATTAAATAATGAGTCGTTCCCAGACTCTGAGAATTTGAGATCAACACAGAATCCCAGCATTACCTAGAACCTTTCGTTTTCCTACTAAACGTCCTAATATCGCGTGTAGTAAGAAAAGAGAGAGAGAGGAGAATAAACATTGCGTGTTCCAATTCTTGGAAAAACAATATACATGACATTATTCATTTGGCGGATCATTTGTATTTTCCAAACTAGTATTCATTTAGTTACTAGTAGTAAACCAATATATTTTATTGTAATTTATATACGTACTAAACCTGTCGTTCTTTAATGCTGTGGCTATCTGTGCTGCAGAAGTGACCATAGCCAGAGCTCCGTTCATACTGGCACAAAAAGCCTTTAGATATTTTAGGAAAAAGAAAACAAACAACACAATTTACTTTACTAGCTGAAACACAACCATATATAAAATGGATAATAAATTATATGTTACACTTCTATATGACACATAAGTAAATAGTAAATGCAAACGTAAAAACTTAGAATACTAAAGTTTGAAAGCCTAATAGACCGTTTCGGCGAACAAGAAAACAAAACTACACGTTAACCAACAACATTAATGTATAGCATCTCTTGTTATTGTTTTACTTTAAAGACACAATCTGCAGGGTCCTTTTGTCTATATTTAGCCCTTGTATCGTAAAGCCGGCGGCTCGCTTTGAGATGATTAAAGGAATTAGAAGTACAGTAGTAAAAGTCATTCATTGAAATCTTTATAATCACTAGTCTAAATTTTTTAATGTAAATTTGAAAAAAAATGACAAGTTTTAATTGCGTTAATAAGTTGTTTTAAAAGTATTTGAGCGATTCATTCATTTTTATATCCTGAAATATTCACAAGTTTCTCGGAAAATAAAAATGCTATTTAGATTTTGACGTTTAATGAATTTCTCTAATTGCGCAAAATGTTTAAACGCAAATAATTTTACTTGGTTAAATGCACGAATTGAAATGATTTCATGTTGCCAAAATGGGTTTTGATAATTGTACAAAGAAATATAATTAATCAATTAAAATTATTTTATGTTTTAAAATTTAAAATTGCCTCATTAAAAAAATAATTATAATTTTGTCTTCGTTTTTTTAAATCAAACTATCAACCCCTATCAACCAGCCATATAAACTTTATTAAAACTATCATTTATGTCAGTATTAAGTAAAGAACATAAAGGGCAAATAAAAAAATACAACCAATAATCACAAATAATTTTTTTTGTTTGATGATTTTGTATATTAAAACAATATCGATACATTTATTGAAACAACAAGGGAAACAACTTACTTTTCCGTCTGCCCAGGTGACTTTAGTTGAGTTATACCTGAAACAGGTGCCATTAGCAAGAATGGAATCAGCATACAGGCAGATTACTAGAAAATTACAATTTAAAGATTAAAAAGAATTTAAAATGATATAAAAATGTTATATTTATGAAAATGAAAACCTTAACTAAACGTTACACACACAAATACACGTATTTAGATAAACTGACAGACAGATTGATAGATATTATGAGAAAATTAAATAGTCTAAAACAAAGTTAGACAGACAATTATAACTTCATACCAGACTGTCCTTGCGCCAGAAAAACGATATGTGCCAAGACTACAACTAGGCAGACACACAATGAACTAGGCGCCATCTGTAGGTAGTCCGTCAAGGCACCTTAGTCTGTTGTATCTATTATAAGAAACTGTATTAAATATCTTGCATTTTATAGGCCCACAAGTAATAATGGTTTTAACAACATATCTGAAATATTTTCTACAAAGGTATGAAATAAAAAAAAAAAATAATAATGATTGCTTTGATGATGTCTTATATTAACCCTTACAGTCCCGGGCGCGTATATAGCGGAACTGAAGGCAGCATAGATAGAAGTAGGTCAGTGTTGGAAGGGTTAAGATAAAATTCCATCCACTTTACTTGAGCATTTGTGAATTTCTATACCAGCTAGAGACCGACCGAAACCACACTTTTACTTTTGGCCGAAAACGAAACCATACCGAATATCGGCCGAAACCGAAGCCGAAACCAAAAGTTTAACTACAACTTCGGCCGAAACCGAAAAATAAACCGAAAATGCGAAACAAATGATTTCAAAAGACTGCACATTTTATGTGCAATATTAACTAGTTTATGGGCACACTATTTGAGTAAACCATTCTTTGAAGTGATTAAATAATCCGTTATTATTAACTTCTACTTCACATTAATGATGTTAATATCCTTTTTTTTCTCAAAACCTATTTTCGGTTCTAAATATCCGATTTTTTACCCATTTTCTTTCCCCTCTCTCCGCCCCCGGACAAATTAAGTTATAGTTGTGAAAAGACAAATTTACATTGATAATACCATAGACTATAATATACATGAACCGCTTGCTTTAGTTTTTTATGCTATTATCTTCTTTTTTTGCAATTCCCGATTCTAAATGAAGTAATTGTTAGACAAGTTCCGTTTTATTTAATCGCATTTTTTTCGACTTTTAAATGAATACTTGTATGCCTATTAATCCTATTATCATTGACTATAATAAGATGGACCGCCTGCTCTATTTTTAGAGCTTATATTCTTTTTCCGTGCGCACACAACACTGATCTATAAATGTTTCCGTTTTCGAATTTCGACAACGAGTGTTTGCAAGGAATATAATGTTAAGGGTTTACAAATTAATATTTATTCAGATAAAAAGATCAATAAATCGTGGGACACAGTTATGAATGATTTCCTCTCGAAATCCGGTTTTCTAACATCCCTACTTCACAAAGATTAACTAAAATGAAAGTATCGATAAGCGGAGTAATAGATGCAGCAATAGCGTAGCATTTTGAATTTTGAAAGTTAAAATAGATATTCGGCTGATGAACGAAAGTCAATATCAGTTCGGCCGAAACCGTAAACAAACCGAAAACTAACCTTTTGGCTTCGGCCGAAACCGAAACCCCACCGAAAAAGGTTTTTTGCCTTTTTTTCGGCACCGAAACCGAAGCCGAAACCGAATTTCGTTCGGTCTCTAATACTAGCGTAATATTTTTCTGGTTTTGAGTTGAATTTATTAAACAAAATATTTAAATTTTCTAATAAATTCACTATAACAATGTTAGATTTTGAAAAGTTAAAGATCATAGTCTTTAGCTTGGGACATGCACAATTCCTTTGCTAAATAATTATGGAACTTATTTTACCTGAACACAATTTTAAGGCAGTTACTAACAAAATGTTTAATTACTCTAGTTACACTCTAGTACATATCTTGAAATCTAGCTACTAGAAAACAGCAGTATCATCTGTTGTTAATAAATCTATTGACAGTATTCCTGGATGATTAAATGTGACATGTTTGGTGACGTCATTATGTTGTAATTGTTTTATTTTTTGACAATGATTTTAACTTCCACTCTCTCACATTCAATGATTAATGCAAGGCCAGTTTTAGCACAAATAGTATTCAAGAATAAACATTGACTTCACATCAGCTCAACACGTTTTCTTTTTTGATAATAATATCAGGACAATGTTAATCTCTAACTATCTATCTAATTCTGACTGACTTCTGTCTTCTCTACACAATGGGCAGCTCCACACGTTGAGCAACCAGTCTCCTGTCACGCCCCGACTATTTTCGATCTCGTGCTACACGGTGAATTACTGTGTCAGTGACATCTGCATGGGTGAACTGTGCTACGGATGTCGGTTTCACACAGTGTAAAATTAACTAGGAATAGATCAAACCTTTTGGTGGGTATTTAAATGAATCTTTTTAGAAGTTTACTATTTTATTTATTTTGTTTAAGACTTCTGTGAGTTTAATGCCAGAAACAAATCTTATTTACTATTAAACGTTGAAGAAAATACTTAATAAAAAGCAAAGTATTTTTCTTAAGAATATCTGAGATACGATTGTTTTAAGTACTTATAGTTTGCATCCTATCTTTATTTCTAGAATTTGTAGGTCTATACATAAAATATGTTAGTATCATTACGATGTAAGAAATATTTTAAAACATGTTAATGAAAGTAATGTCAAATATTTATCTACTTGTAAAGCTTAAAAAATGTATTCATAAAACGTATGTAATAACATTTTTTTTTTAAAAGGCTACTCACAATTTTAGGTGAGAAAAATATGAAGTGAAATGAGGTTTCTAAATGTATACACATATTTAAATATGCACTAGAGATAAGTTATGATTGGCTAGCAATAATAATAGACTTCTAAAATGTAAGCAATAGAAATACTTTCTGAAATTATTTTACACTGCATGCTATAATTAAACAAGTAGAATTATGAGAAATTACGTCACATAGTGTATTCTCTACTGCAGCAGAAAGATAATGATATATTGAGGAGTGTCAAAAATAGATCACATAATTAGACAGTAATTTAACGAATGGAGATTGTGACGTACGGATTTGAAAGTCGAAGCTACTCATTTAAAAAAAACGTACTAGTGATATGGGCGAGTTGTATGACACACCATGCCATTTTTTTATGGAATCAGTGGTGTAGTCATGTTTTGATGTTAGGGAGAGAGAGATTTAAGAAAAAGTCCCCCAAATGTTGCAATTTTTACTGAATATTCGCTAAAAACTAAGTATTCATGCTTGTAAACTATAGTGTGTTCAATGAATACATTGCTATTCAGCCAACTATTTAATAGTGTAGTTTTTATTTCACCTTCCACTATTGTTTGCAGAGTAACTATTAGTGATAACAAATTATGCAAAATTAATTGCATCAACTGCCATTTACTGTATTATGAAATAGGAAAAGATTAGACTACTTTGGTGATCCAAATAAATGGACATTTGAATTGATTACATAAATGTGTTGAAGACAGCCGCCCTATAGACTAAGCGGAAAGCGACACAAAGGACACTCTAAAAACCGTTTGACGACCGTGACTTTGCCGATGACTTGGCCCTCCTTTCACACACCCAACAGTAAATGCAGGACTAAACAACCGATGTAGCTAATTACTCTACATGCATTGGTCTGAATATCCATAGAGGAAACAGTAAAGTCCTAAAGGCCAATAGAATAGGCAAATCCCCAATAGTCTAGAAGGAGAATTTCTAGAATGTTTGGAAAGTTTCAAGTACGTAGGGGGCATAGTAGACTACTAGGAAAGACAGAGGCAGACATAAAGCTAGAAAGGGCAAAGCAAAAGCAGCCTTTAGCTAACGGACAAGCTTTGTGGCTTCATAATTCTATCCATGATCACAAAGTTATGCATTTTGAACACTAGAGCTTAACTTCGTTCAGATAGAGATACTTGACTAGGATTTGTATAAATGGAAACCTCTTGTTGGCGGCCATGTCCCAGGTAGGTCGAGATTAGTCGAGAGACTGTTGATTTCTAGGATGCACATCTATTATTGTAAGGAAACGCGATATACTTCTATTGGACAGCATTGTTTTTATGTTTTATTGTATTTACATTACTAAATTGTATTAAGTTATATAGTTTTAAAATATTGTTCGGTTGTTGTCTTAAATCATCATTATCATTGGCTCCATAGTCTCGGTAGACGTTTATATTTGCGCTCTTGTGATTTCACCAGCTTCGCAGCATTGGCTGTATCTATGCAGACCTATCCTAAAGTCACAGGCTCTTTCCAAATACAAAACAGCCTTTTAAAAACATTTTTTTTTAAATCTTTTTTTTTACAACTATTTTCTTTCACCTGTCAAAAGACTATGAATGAGAATTATATCATTAAACAAACGTAAGAAGGATTACGGTATTTCCCCATTGAGCATGCTTGCATTAGCATGGAGTGAGGCGCGATATAAATGGCCAATTATTATTATTATTATTATTATTGATACACACCTTTACAGTGTTACTCTCCATACTTCAGATATAATATATCGGTATCTTTATATCAAAATTAGTGAAACAATTTTGGCCCAACTCACGTATTTACCAATAAGTCAATTGCCAGCTTGCTAAATTCATATTTTCTGCTTTTGTTGGGTCTATCAAACATTATCTATCTATTTCACTATCATTTTCACAACCCAATATTATTGAAATAATGCACAGTTTCATATTAATTAAGAGAAACAAATTGAAATCAATCTTTAAGACCCGACTGACAAGTAGACTTGTTCAGGTGTTACAGGTGTTTATAGAAATGTTGGGTTTCCCATATTAGTGGTCAAAAGTTGCTTAAAGTTTAGCTCTTACTGTTGTCCACTTGATCCTCCATATTAGAGTTTGTTGAAGTAATCAGTTTTTATGTAGTATCAGGCTTCATTTCCTGGGCAGTCTTAGCAGCTATAGCCAAAGTGTTGTTATTAACTCTTTGGTTCATAGAACGCTAATTTTCTGGGGCTGCTCACATCGGGTTAACTGAAAATAAATATATCCGATTACGCCTATTTAAATGACTCTTTTGATCGATTTTAAATGTATACGTTCTTTTTTCCCCACCTCTTGACAAGTCTTAACGATTAAGCATGCATAGAAGGTAGACGAGAAAAACATATCCGGTCCCATTCGATCATTTTATTCAAAACATGTCTGTGTGTTGCGTTACTGGTTGTATACAAATATATAGTGGATTCAATTTTATTTTTTTTCCAAAAAATGTTGCCAAAAGAAAACGATGGATTTTGAATGTCAGACGTGAAGAATGACCGACTCATAATCCCAAACTAATTGCTTAATGCAAAAATAATTTTAGTTTTTTGTTAGTTTTTATAAATCTACGCATTGTGTTTTTCAAATAACCAAGGACGCAACTTTTGACTAATTTATTTTATAAACAATGCTGAATATATCTTAACGCGACTAACACTTTCAGTATTAATTATCGCATCTCACTTTTGACGTTAAAAACTGATTCCTCATAACTAATCTTGTTGCCTTTGAATATTTCTAAAAGAATAGAACTGGCTGACGAGGTTGAAATCAACTGTCAAACATTAGCAAAAGCATGCTTTTTTGTTTACAGAAATGCTATAAATAATTACAAATTTAAAAAAAAAGAACCGGAAGTACATGATCTCTTCCTTTGAAAAGGTCATGCCTATTTAAGAATTGTCAATTGTACCGCTTCTTACTCATTATGTTTTGTCCCTTTTTTTTTTCTTCACCATGTATTCTTGTTTGCTAGTAACTTTTATTCCCTTCCAGACCAAGAAATTTCCTAATCAAGGACAATTTGCGTGATCAGATCTATTAGGAAATCTAAATCCTAGTCGCAGGGTATGTCTCTACGAAAAGGTCAATAAAGTAAAAAATATTACCGGGCATTTAAGCTTTTTGTTAAAGAAAAAAACTTTTTTTTAAACCTGATAACAATATTTCTTTCCTAAATCTGTTCAGTAAAAAAAATATGTGATTGTCTGTGTCTCGAACAAGATTCCCGTCGTTGTCGCCGGCATCCGTCCGTCTCGTGAGACGATGGTGTAGCTTCATAGGTGAATTTCCAACTGCACCGCCGAGAATGGCTGTGAAGACCAACTCGGGAGTGGCAATCCCAGAGCAATTGAGACATTTGAAGGCGGATGGCTGTTGTAGTAGGTGTTTCCGCCTCGTTCTATTCTGAATGGCTTTCTCATTGCGCCCAGTTTCTGCGCAGGATGAGCAACGCCTGACTGCGAGCCTCCAGGTTGGTCGGTCAGCAGCTTGACATTCCCATGTGTCGAGGTCAATGGAGCTCTGGAAAAAGTCCCTTTTGCACAGGTCCTTGAAGAGCAGTTTCGGGCGCCCTGTCTTCCTATGACCTTCGACCAGTTCTCCATAGAGGAGGTCTTTGGGAATGCGGCCTGCATTCTTTCTCTTTACATGGCCGAGCCACCTGAGTCGTTTCTCAATGAGCACAGCATGAAGGCTGCTCATGTTGTCTCTCCAGCACCTATGTATTGGAGACCCTATCCTGCCACTGGATCTGCAGTATGCGCCGTAGGCACCTCATGTGGAAGCTGTTGAGCTTCCTTTCATGCCTCGCGTAGGTGGTTCATGACTCACAGCCATACAGGAGAGTGCTGAGTACACAGGCGTGGTAGACGCGCAGTCTGGTCTTCTCGGTGAGGCTGGAGTTGTCCCACACTAGCTGTTTCAGTTGGGCCATGACTGTGGCTGCCCTGGCGATCCTGCTGTTGATCTCCGAGTTGATGGACTGTGAACTCGAGATAGTTGACCCAAGGTAGGTGAAGTTCTCGACAACCTCCAGGGTGTGTCCATCGATGACAATGTTTGGAGGGGTCTCTGTGCCCTGAGCCATAACGTTAGTCTTTTTCAGGCTTACAGTCAGGACGAACTCCTTGCAGGCATGGGAGAAGCAAGTGACAAGCTGCTGGAGTCTGTCTTCTGTGTGAGATGTCAAGGCTGCATTATCAGCGAAGAGCATCTCGCGAATGAGGACCTTTGTGACTTTGGTCTTGGCACGAAGGCGCGCTATGTTGTAGATCTTGCCATCAGACCTGGTGTGGATGAAGACACCCTTGATGCAGTCCTTGAAGGCGTGTTGGAGGAGCATAGAGAAACAGATGTCGAAGAGTGTAGGCGCGAGGACGCAGCCCTGCTTTACTCCGCTGCTGAGTGGGAATTCCTCGGAGGTTGCACCATTGACTGACCAGATCAAATGCCTTTGTGAGGTCTATGAAGGCTATATATAGTGGCATCTGCTGTTCCTGACACTTCTCCTGGAGCTGGCGTAGTGAGAAGATCATGTCCACTGTTGATCGACCAGCCCTGAAGCCACACTGTGACTCTGTGTAGACGCGTGAAGCGGGCAAATGGGGCTCGTTAACCTTGGATGGTAGCCTGTCTAGGAGAAGAATACTCTGATTCCAAACCTCCGCTGCCTTGCGGCTTACCCCTTCAAAACAAGATAACACGATTAACACCACACGAAATCTAGGACGGTTTGAAATATAATCTGTTCTTATAAGATAATATAATCGTAGCTGTCTGGTACGTACGCCTTATTGACATTATATGCCTCTCTTGAATGTCTGATTGGAGTAAGCATGTATCTTTTCTTTTCGCTCTAATATATTTAACATTTATTTAGTACTTGAATTTGAATCATTTCCATGAATAAAGGCACATGTCATTTTCATGCCTATTGATATTACTTATTACTATATAGTTGCTATTGTCATTGCTATTATTATGTTTACATTTATGCATACCATTCTAAATACTGTAGCACTTGTGTGCTTTACCTTCCTCCAGTACCACCGCACAGGTTAGAAACACGCCAAGGTCATGCGTGACGCAATCATGCTTGAGCTTCACACCCCTTTCCGTCCCTCCTCACTTCCTCGACCAACGAGAAATAACATGCTTACAGAAATATTCATCTAAGGGTTTGTTCCCCTGGTCAAATTTGCTCTGTAGCGTAATAAGTCGACCGTGTCGAAAGCTAACTCCGGCCAGAAACGCCCCCCTGCACTTACACTCTTACCACTAACTACTTACCCCTTCCCCAAACATGTCAATCAATTGCTGAAGTGAGCAGACATGTCTACCAATCGAACACGTGATCCTGGTGTCAATCTTATCATCCCCCTCCTCTTTCATAGTTGTAATCTAACTTCAGTGTTGTCTGTGTAAAAGATCATTTAGTAGATGGTCGGACGGAAAGAAATGTGCCCACCTGGCCATTCTGGCCCCTGTATGGGTCCGAGACCCTAAGTCCATTACATATATTCGATGTTAATGTTTTTGGACTATGTGGAATTAGGTCTGATATTTATGCAATGTTATACTCAGTCTTCATGTTAATGAACTTAAGAATTTAGCGTTTTCACTCCGTTTTTCAAGTGACTTGTATAATAGTTGTCGTGTAGTGTATGTATCAAGCATAGTTAAAACATTTACAAAAAGAAATAACACCGTACGAGCCATGGAATTCAACACACATTAAATATAACTTTGATCATCAATACGTTTATCTCTAGCACATTACTCCGGCTCATCACTTAAGACAAAACGTAGCCAACAAAGGATAGAAAGAGAATAATTTATCTCTTATATACTTATATAGACCACTCTTATAAGAAGGGAATAATACACATACATGCCTGCTTGCAACACAGCGTCACATAATACAGTCATTTTACTTAATCATACAGAAGGCACGACACACATGAGGCTCAGGTGCAAATCTAATCCCACCTTATAAAGTATAGATGGTAATTAATTGTCCAGATTGGATCTAAAGACTCAACCCGCCATACAATATTTAGATCTAAAGCTTTCTATTAATTTAAGTTTATAACATTTTATATGTATATGTAGCTTATACAGGCTTGTTGTATTTTCCCCCGGACAACGCCGGATAATTTAGCTTGTATTCAAAACATGTATTTTATTGTTACGTACATGTAATATTTTCTAGTATTTATAGTTTAAAGTGTGTTTAAGCCATCACGTTTCAATGCCCCACTGTTAGTTTATAGTTTATTGTATTGCGACTGTAGCCGTCAAGCATAAGCTCAATCTCACGGTAATTAAATATATTAATACTCCGAGGATAGTCTAAGATTAATTGGTTTAATCAAAGATGAAATAACTCAACCAAACAACATACACCTATAATCTACATTCTAGAGCCTAGTATAACAAATACCAACGCTCATACAGTCTAGGGTCGTCTAAAAATGTTCAATATCTTCCAAAAGTCTCCCTAACTAACGCGTCATACTTTATTGTGTCTTACGTCATTACTTTAGTTTCTACTTTACTTTAAGGTGCGAGAGTATTATCAGTTCTTTTGAACCCTAACATTTCCCATTAAATTTGTTTTTCAAATTTGTATACAAAACATCATACTCTCAGTGTCTGTTTAATTAAATAATTTCAAGAGTGTAATCTTAAAACATCAAATCTAAGCGATAAATTTCAATGACAAAATCCCAAATAAATATGTCTTGGTGTTGGTGGTGCTTTCTGGTGTCGTGGTCTCGATGGATGCTGAAGATTTAACTGTCTAGAGGGCTGCGTTTACTGCGGATTGAGTCTGTGGAAGTAGATGGCGTCGTATTCGTGGAGGCTGAACAGTTCGTTGTGGTTTCCTGTGTTACTGTGGTAGTTGATGTTGTAGAAGTCGTTAAAACTGTAGTCGTCTTAATTGGTGTAGTTACAGTGGTTATCTGTGTGGTTGAAGTTGTGGTCGGTTTAATTGCTGCGGATGTAGTAGTAGTTGTACTTGTTGTATTAGTAGTTGTAGTGATTGTTGGTGTAGTTGTAGTGGTTATTAAATAGTTGTAGGATTAGTAGTTGTAGTGGTTGTAGTGGTGGTTGTAATTGTGGTTGTTGTGGTTGTTGCAGGTGCTGTTGTAGTGGTTGTTTTAGTGGTTGTTAATATAGTTGTAGTAGTATTTGAAGTAGTATTTGTAGGTGTAGTAGTTGGCGTAAATGTCGAGCTTGTAGTTGTCGATGTAGCGGTTGAATTAGTGGTCTGTAAAGCTGAAAATTACAAAGTTTAAAAAGTATGTTAATTTACAGACGATTTTAAATACAGTTTTACTAGACACACATAACACTATTACAGTTTACGATTAGAGGTACACAACGGAAAGTCCTATAAAAGATAGTCCGTGTTTTGTTTAACGTATCGTTCAACGTACTATTAAAATGCCCCCCTGCTCATTTCCTTAATGTCAGATACCAAATACTACTAAGCTATAAACTCTGGGAAATTATATAGATCTTGGGAAAAGTTATTGCATTCTCCCTAATTCAAACCTGCGACTCTCGCTACGACAGACAAATCCACTGCCTCTTTGCAAATGCCAATCTAATTGTCTATTGAAATTTTTAGTCGTAATATAATTTTGGTCATTTTATGAAAAGAAATAATTAAATGATTGGGGTTCTTCCGTTTTTCTTGCAACTGAGTACATCTTTATTTATTAAACCAAGCTGTCGTATTGGGCCAATGACATTCCTGTCCAGGATCAAGATTAACGATGAGGTTTGGGATTATACGCTAGCAAATACCACACCAAAAAAAAAAGTTACATGTACACATCAGATTTAAACAACAACGGGACACTTCGCCATGGAAAAAAAAAGCGGAACTTCCCAGAACGTACACTAGGTTAAAAATGCAAAATGTAAAATATGGATTACGCAATGAAAGAAATTAGAAAACCGTTTATTAAAGGAACAAAGACTTCTATTTTAATGATCGGCGATTATTGAAGAGAAAAATTATCTCTGCTAATTTATATGTACAAATATTTGTTCTTTATGTATATTGCCAGACTACTCTGTTGGACCAAAGACTATAATAAGATGGACCGCTTGCTTTTATATTTCTGCTATTTGATTAATTAAAACACTCTGTTTGGGAATTTCCGATCGCACCCTGTACTCTAGACTTCCGGTTTAGTAATTCATTATGATTTTCTCAATGAAAAAATAGGTTAAAATCATAATTTGTATACACCGGAAGTCTTTACGTTCGTTTAGGAGTCATTTAGCACAACACTATAGGCTGCGTACGGAAAAACTACACTATAGTTCTAAAAATAGAGTAATCTTTTTCAAGTCTTTGATTGGACTCATATATATGTTCTCAACACTTCTCAACGAAGACACTTTTTTTTCTGTCGTTTTTGTTTTGTTAGAATATTAATTATGTCGAGTATTTAGCTATTGTAACATATATTACATTTGGTTGATTCGAAAAATTAATACAGAGTAAAAATTATATACAAAAGTATATATATAGTCTCTAAAGACAACTCCATTGTTATCATTTAACAATGTATTATACAGTGTACGTTTAAATTATCAACAGATTGATAAGTATACTTACGCATCTCCATGCATAGCGTTCCGAACACATAGATGCAATATGTGGCATATACTTCAAAGGATGTTGTTGATGCCTTGTAAATCTTACCGCAGTCATACGAAGCCGAAACAGCGCTTTCATGTTTGAAATCCCACAGTCCAGTCTGCGAAGTGTTCACGAGTGATTTATCGTGGTCCCAAATGAACGTCCCTTTCACATCGATGTCATTAGCGCCAATCCATACGTGGCTATCTAAATATGTACAACAACATTAAATAATTAACTAAAATACAATAACAACCTGTGGCAATGCTCAGATAAACATAAAAACAGAAACACTTTTATTGTGTATTTTTCGAGAACAAATGCCAATAAATACTATTTCGTCCAGAGTTGCATCATTGCATGTAATGCGATTCCTGAACACAGTGAAACCAGTAATTAACATTTTTTTTTTAAATATTAATGTAAATGCCAGACAAGACTCGGACCCCGGATAAGCATAGGATTCCATAATGTTCTTTATAAAAGGAGCGTCTGTAATATATAAGATTATATAAGAACATTCTTTACTAACAAAACTTATTGCGCCGTACGATTTTCTGTGTATTGCAATATAATTAGGCTTTGATGAAATGATACGTTTTTAGTTTTCTGGTTCGTTCAGGCAACCCATTACATGCCCGAATGACACAATAGTCAAAAACTTAACTAGATTTAACTAGATTATTTAATTACATGATGGTAAACTTAGTTTGCAAATAAAGGGAGTATAATAAAAACTTCGTTTTTATGGTTTTCTTGTTACTTCCTTTATTTTAAGTTGCAATTTCTGTCTGTCTGTATGAATGGTTGCAATCATCTTGCAAGAATTGGCTTCGATGTTTCGACCACTTTCCGTGGTCCAATCGAGCTGAAATTTGGACAGCAGACTTGTGGCGACTAACAATACATTCTATCAAATTTTCAGTTAAAACAACGTAATTAATACTACACTTATGACAATATTCATTTTTTTAAAGGAAAGTATAAGAAAAATGTTTGTTTCACTTTAAAAATGCCTGTGCAACTTTTTATAGTTTTTCGGCGCAAAGCTATAAAAAAAAAATTATGCGCTAAGATTAATTTTAAAACAATTCATACGGAGTAAGGAGATATTTTTGAGATTTGCGAAACAGATATTTTTCTGAACGTTTCATTTGCAGTAGTCAATCAATTATTTAATTACATGATGGTAAACTTAGTTTGCAAATAAAGGGAGTATAATAAAAACTTCTTTTTTAAGGTTTTCTTGTTAGACCATAAATTTGACCTTATACAAATATATTATTTTTTAAAACTTTTAAAATTAAAACGTTATATTTATAAAAATAAATGATATATTTACTATTTCTTATGTAAAAAGTTAAAATAATAGTTGTTTATGTAAAAAATCTCGCAAAAAAAAAATGCGTTTGTGGGGACCGGCAGAAGGACGCCATGACGCCATTATCTCTTTTGTGAACGTCACGCTCGCTTCGATAGTGTAAAAGAATGGACTCTGATTCAGATTATCAGCCTGAAAATGAAATAGATTCATCTGACGATGAAGTATGGATAATGCTGATGACGAAAATTCACCATCTACTTCTACTTTGAATACATCTAAGACCAACATGTAAGTACCACGTTAGTACGTCGTAAAAAAAAAAAAATTCATTGCATACTTTTGTCAGTTTTGCTTGGCCTACGATTCAAAACTTGTTGGTAACAACTTTGAAATCAACATAATTCAATGTGTTTTTGTAATTAGTTATCATGACTTTCGTAAATAATCAATTTATCAGTTATTATGCAATAGGCCTAAGCCTATGTTTACATTTTATCGGATCAGCTGATTGAGCCATAACTAGCTGATTTATGTAAACACTAATAATTGTCCGATATGCACGTTTTTCTTTGCACTTGTTTAAAAATATTTCAAAATGATTTTAGTGTATAAAATTTAAAACTAATTTTTAAATGCCTGCATTGTTTTAGACCTAGACTAGGCCTATCTATTTCGTTTTTCTTAATGTCATTATCCCACAGCACCCATGTCTATGATGTCAAAGTCGACTCCCTTCCAAAGCCTCCACCACCATTCCTGCCAGAGAAGGTGCCTGGGATACAGCTAAATGAAGTACGGACCAGGGACGATGTGAGACAATTTCTACAGGCAATAGATTTGTTCAAACTGTACTTCACACTGGATATTGTGACTCGCATTTGTGAATATACCAATGCCTATGCCTTGGAACATGGACCTGAGAAACCCAGCATGTTCAAAGGCTGGTATGACTTTACATCTGACGAACTCTACAGGTTTTGTGGACTTGTCATGTACGCTGGTATAGTGAAAGCTCCCAGCATTGATCGATTCTGGTGTACGAAATCCTTGTACAATGGACTATGGGCTAGGGCATTCATGTCACGCGACAGGTTCAAGTCTATTATGTGCTTTCTAAAGGTCTCGAACTTGGAGACTGAGGATCCTACGGATAAACTATGTAAGGCCAGGACCCTTCTTACATACATTCAGTGCAAATGTAAAAAAATATTTCAACCTGGTGAAAATATTTCCATTGATGAAAGGATGGTAAAAAATAAAGGCCGTTATGCTTTCAGGCAGTATATTAGGGACTAACCCACAAAGTGCGGAATGAAATTGTGGGTTTTGACAGACAGTCTTACAGGTTAAACCTATGATTTTGATGTATATTTAAGAAAACAGGATAATGGGCCATATGGGTTAGCTTATGGGGTGGTGATGAAGTTAGTGAAATCTTTAGTTAGGCAGGGTTATAAGTTATTCTTTGATAATTTTTATACCAGTGAACAATTGCTAAAAGATCTATGGGAACAAGGTATTGGGGCTTGTGGGAATATTTTAAGAAATAGAAAGGGATTTCCATCAATTTTAAAAAACGTTAAGGATTTTGAAAAAAAATCTCAAAGGGGCGATGTTAGATGGATTAGGGAAGAGCACATTTTAACGGTTCAATGGCGGGACAATAAAACCATTTCGTTAATGTCAACCTTTCACGATTCAAATGGCTTTACGACAGCCAACAGGCGAATTAAAGAAAATGGTACATTCCAAAATTTACAAGTAAAGAAACCTCTAATAGTTAGTGATTACAATAAATATATGGGTGGGGTTGACAAAAGCGACCAGCTGATAAACAAATACAATGTTCTGAGAAAAACTAACAAATATTGGAAGACTATATTTTTTCACTTGTTAGTTATTGCAAACATAAATGCATATATACTTATTCAGGACTGGAGACAAAAAAATTCAGATATTCCAGAATTGATAAGACCTTCTAATTTTGGCCAACTAATTTTTTTTAGAAGAGCTAGTTAGGGCTTTAGGACATTTTTCTGTCATGCACCCTACCCTGTACCCATTGCAAGTAAACAAATTATATTTTTTAAACATTCAATGGATCCAATTATATCGGATAAACGTGGCAACTGTAGACATTGTTATAGCAATGATAAGATTGTAAGACGAACAAATGTTAAATTTAGTGTGTGTGATGTGTTCTTGTGTTTTCAAAAGGGGAGAAATTGTTTATCTCAATATCACAAGCTGGCATAATATTTTTTTCATTTAATTTTTCTTTGAATTGAATTAGAATTTGCCAATTGTTTTTCTTTCTAATTTTCAATAGTATGTGTATTTTTTAAATATATTTTTTTCCTTGATGATAACTTTGAAGAAACTTGTATGTGCTAGTCAACGGTTAAAAAAAAATAACATTTGATTGCGTAATGATTTTTTTAGTTATTTGTTTTATTAGATTTATTATATGTTATATTAGATTGCATATTTTATTATTGAATTATAACTATGAATCTAGTATAATTGTATAATAAGGCTTTCAAACCTTTAACTGGTGTCTTTGTTTTTTTTTTGTACTTTATTTAAGTTCAAGGGTTTTTTAAAAAAAATCCTTTTTTTTTTGCAATTATGTAATAAATGTAGTGTAAATAATTTTCTTTTTTTGATTATATTGTTTTAAAACCTATCATATTTGAAAGTTTATATAAATTTTAAATTCAATGATATATAATACTTATATAGTCTATATAAAATTAAATGTTTTCTGTAGAAATTCACCAAATCACCTGCTGAGAAGTAAAAATTTCACAATTATGGTCCTTTTAGAAAAAAAAAAGGAAATAATTTATTTATTTACAGAATATATTCACATTTACAGCTTTTATGTAGAAATGTATCTAGTTTAATAAAATTGCTTTATTTTATGCACACTTGTTATTCTTTATTTTTTTCTTTATTCTCATTTATCATTTTTGTGTCGTTTTGTTATTTTTTTTAAATTATGTCAAATATTTTCACTAAAAAAATTCAACTCAATGCCTATATCACTTTATAGACCATTAAATCTTAAAGACTATTCAATTCTGAACAAAATGATATACAATACATGTATAAGCAAATGAAAAATACATGTTCTGTGGTTCAAGTAAATATACCACTCCTGAACTAGTTAAAATTACAAAAAAAAAAACAATGCAGTCTCTAAACATTTTATAGTATAATAAATAAATACAATGGAGGAAATACACTGTTTTTGATCTAACTTACATTTTTTCTTATCAAAACTTAACCTAACATCACTTCAACTTCAAGATAAAATTAACAAATTAACGGAGTAAAAAAATAGATATTTATAAAAGGCTTATATCCAAATACACGAAATCGATCATCATTCGGCACCTCAACAAAATAGATTATTTATTTATTAATAATATTTATAATATTTTTGTAAGAAATCACCAGTATTTTTACATTAATAGAATCTACTTATTTTGAAAAGTTCTTGTAAATATATAGAATTTAGTAGTTCCGACATTATTTCTACATTAGATTTGTTATAATAATGTTTTTTATATTTATTGTCAGTCGGCTTCAAAAATGTTTGCATGTAATAAGTATATATTTGTAAGCATACCTTTTATCTTTTACACAAAGAGGGCATAAGCTTATATCAATGTCTAGTCGGGAGAGGCGACCCAGTTTAACAAGGACATACTTATTGCTAATTCTTATTTTCAAAATATACGTAGCTTCATTAAGAGATAATTTATTTTATGATAAGATAAGATAATATAAGACTGCTTTATTGATCCAAATGAATGGAAAATTGACTTGATTACAAAAATTCCGTCTTTCAGCATAGCTAAAACAATATTAAAGAACCATTTGTACTCAAACACATTAGACATTCACGCACACTATCATACCATTTATCATACAAGAAAAAAGTAGGCCTATTATTTAGGAGTCAGCTATTGAGCCATTGTATTTCCTGTCTGAAAGGTGATTCTTTTGAAAGAGTCTCACTGACAGTGGAACAAAAGAGTTCTTAAATCTCTCTGTTCTTGACCTTATATAAAGAAGCCAACCACTTCGACTAGATATTATGTAACTATCATGAAGCGGGTGTGCATGATCTTGGAGGATTTTATCAATCATAGACAGGCACCTTGCAAGGACGGGATTATTTTTCACAAGCAATTTATACATTTTGTTTGATACTATATAGTTTTCCATTTGTAACTATTTTGCATGTTTTCATATCTTAGTTGTGTGCTTTGGAAATTTATTCTAATGTTTATTATTTCTTTTTAAAAACATTTGTATTTTCCAACCAAGTGCTCATTTAGCAACTTGTAGTAAACCAATATATTCTATTGTATTTTGTATACGTACAAAGACTGACGTTCTTTAACGCTGTGGCTATCTGTGCCGAAGAAGTGACCATAGCCAGAGCTCCGTTCATACTGGCACAAAAAGCCTTTAGATATTAAGGAAAAAGAAAACAAACAACACAACATATATTTAATATAATTATAGTTGTTATTGACTTTACCAGCTGAAACATGTACAAAATGGATAATAAATAACACGTGACACTTCTATATGACACATAAGTAAATTGTAAATAAAAATGTGAAAACTTATGATACTAAAGTTTAAAAGCCTAACATACCGTTTTGGCATACAAGGAAACAAAACTAAACGTTAATCAACAGAATGAATGTATATCATCTCTTGTCATTGTTTACTTTAAAGACACAGTGTGCATCGTCATTTTGTCTAGGTTTAGTCTTTGTATCTTAAAGCCGGTGGCTTACTTTGAGATGATAAAAGAGATTTGAAGTAGTACAAGTCATTCTTTGAAATCTTGTTACACACTAGTCTAAGTTTTTAGCTTGTTTTTTATGTGAAGCTTAAACAAACAAAAATTACAAGTTTTTATTGCGTTAAAAAGTTATTTTGAAGTATCTTAGCGCTTTATTCATTTTTATATCCAGACACGTTCTTAAATTTCTCTGAAAATATAAATGCCATTTAGATTTTGGCATTAATGGAATTCCCAACTTACTCGGTTAACGACACGACTTGAAATGATTCCATGTTGGTATAATGGGTTGTGAAAATTGTACAAGTGAAATGTAACTGTTCCATTTAAATTAATTTTCTTAATGAAAAAAAACTAAAACATTTTAAAAATTGCCGCGGTTAAAAAAAAAATATTATAATTTATAAATAGCTTTGTTTTTTATAATCTCAATTTTTTTTTGGTTGTTTTGCATGTTTCCGATATAAACCAGCCGTATAAACCTTAGTAAAACTATCATGCATGTCAATATCATGAGAAGTTCGTAAAGGGCACACTAAACAAATAATAAAAATCAAATAATCACAAATAATATTTTTATTAAATTGTTTTGTATTTTAGACGAACTAAATTAAAAAAAAAAAACGGAAGGGAAACAACTTACTTTTCCTTCTGCCCATGTGACTTTAGTTGAGTTATACCTGAAGCAGATGCCATTAGCAAGAATGGAATCAGCATACCGACAGGTTACTAGAAAATTGCATATCATTAAAGATTAAAAAGAAAACGAAAATGAAATAATGTATGTTTGATTGGATAAAATGAACACTTTTAATTGAACGTTACACACACAACTACACATATCTAGATAGACATATAGACACGACAGACGGACAGAGGGACTGACGGACAGACGGACAGTTGGATAGACATACGGATAGACGGATAGACGGAAAGACGGATAGACAGATAGACAGATAAACAGATAGGCAGATAGACAGATAAACAGATAGGCAGATAGACAGATAGACATATAGACAGACAGACAGACAGACTGATATACATATACAGATGGACAGATAGACAGATCGGAGCTAGTCAGATAGACAGATAGACATATAGACATATAGACACATAGACAGATAGACAGATAGACTGATAGACATATAGACTGATAGGCAGATAGACTGATAGACATGGACCGATAGACTGATAGACAGTAAGACAGACCGACAGATAGATAAACAGCCAGACAGGTAGACAGATATGAGAAAAATAGATAGTCTGAATCAAAGTTAGACAGAAAATTATAACTTCATACCTGTCTGTCCTTGCGCCAGAAAAACGATCTGTGCCAAGACTACAACTAGGCAGACACACATTGAACTAGGCGCCATCTATATGTAGTCCGTCAAGGCACCTTAGTTTGTTATAACTATTGTATGAAACTGTAATAAATAGCATGCATTATATAGGTCTTTAGTAATAATGGTTTTAACTACATATCTGAAATATTTTCTACGAATGTATAAAATCAAACAAAAATAATAGTGATTGCTTGGATGTTCTTTAATGTTAAGAGAATATTCCATCCACTTTTCTTGAGCATTTCTGAATTTCTACACTAGCAGAATATTTTTCTGGTCTTGAGTTGATGTTATAGAAAAAAAAATATTTTTTTTTCTAACAAAATTACTATAACAAATTAACAATGATAGAGTTTTAAAAAGTTAAAATTCATAGTCTTTATCTTGGGACATGTACAATCCCATTGCTAAATAATTATGGCACTTAATTTACCTAAACACACTGCAGATGTTGGTTTTACACAGTGTAAAAACAAGGAACAGATCAAACCTTTTGTGGGTATTTAAATGAGTCTTGTTAGATGTTTACTATTTTATTTATTTTGTTATATACTTCTGTGAGTTTAATGCCAGAAAAAAAATATTTACTATTAAAAGGTGAAGAAAGTACTTAATAATAAGCAAATATTTTTTTAAAAGTAAATCCTAGATGCGGTTATCTTTAATAACAATAGTTGGCATCCAATCTTTATTGCTACAATGTGTAGGTCTATAAATAAATATTCCTATCATTTGGATGTAAGAAATGTTTTAAAAAATGTTAATAAAAGTATCATATTCGAGGACGGACGTTCTGAGTCATAATTTCGAGCAATTATTGGGACTGCGATGGCAGCAATAGCTCGCCTTAACATAATCTTGACCAGTAAAAACATTGGTTCTCCTACAAAGCTCAGACTTTACAGAGCCCTTGTCAGAACTATTGCTCTGTATGGATGTGAGACATGGACGCTTCTATTAGCAACTGAAAATAATAAGTTGCAGGCTTTCGAAAATAAATACATGAGAAAAATACTTCGAATATCCTACGTAAAACACAGGACTAATGCGTATGTTTGGGAAAGAATATCCTCAATTGCAGACCCTCAAGAAAACATTATGACAACAATCAAACGGCTCAAACTGACATGGTTCGGTCATGTTTTGCGGAATAATAGGCTGTCAAAAACAATCCTCCAGGTTTTAATGAAAGGTGTGCGTAGGAGAGGTCGTCAGCGGAGATGCTGGTTAGAAAATGTAGGGTATTGGACAGGGCTGCAGTTGACTCAACTATTAACGACCGCTCAGAATAGGCAAAAGTGGAGAAAGTTGACTGCAGAAGTTACTATTCGCTCCCCCATCAACCACAACGTTCATGGGATTGAAGATGATGATGAATGAAAGTAAAGTTAAATATGTATCTAATTGTAAAGCTTCAAAAAAATATAATAGAATGGAAAAAAAAAGGAATGAAACGTATGTAATAACATTTTAAAAAAAAGGCTACTCACAATTTTAGGTGACAAAAGTATGAAGTAAAATGAGGTTTCTAAATGTATACACACATTTAAATATACATTGTAGATGAGTTCTGATTGGCTAGTAATAATAATAGACTTATAGAATGTGGGAAAAAGAAAATTATTTTGAAATCATTATACACTGTAGGTTATAATAAAAGAAGTATAATTAGGAGAAATTACGTCACATAGAGTATTCAATACTGCAGCATGAAGATAATGATATATTGATTGTGTCAAAAATAATTCACATAATTAGACAGCAAATGAACGATTGTGGATTGTTACGTATCGATTTCAAGGATGAGGCTCCTAATTTAAAAAAAAAGAACGGACTAGTGACTTGGGCGAGTTGTATGACACATCTGTTCGATTTTATGATAGAATCAGTGGCGTAGCCCGGTCTTGATGTTAGAGCCCTCCTTTCACACACCCAACAGTAAATGCAGGACAAAACAACCGATGTATCAAATTACCTCAGCATGCATTGGTCGAATATCCATAGAGGGAAAAGTAAAGTCCTAAAGGTCAATAGAACAAGCAACTCCCAAAAGTGCTAGAAGGCGAAAGTGGACAAATTTCAAGTACTTTGGCAGAATAGTAGACAAACTAGGAGAGACCGAGGCAGACATAAAGCTAGAAAGGGCAAAGCAAGAGCAGCCTATAAATAACTGAAGAGGTTTGGGGGCTTCATAATTCTATCCGTGATAACAAAATTATGAATTTTGAACATTAACTGCAGTCAGATAGAGCAACTGGCCCAGGATTTGTATACATGGAAAACTCTTGTTGGCGGCCTATATCCCAGGTGGGTCGAGAGGCATAGATAAATATGTTAATACTGTTGATTTCAAGGATGCACATGTATTATTGTAAGAAAACGCGATATACTTTTATTGGACAGCATTGTTTTTATTTTTATTGTATTGACATTTCCAAAGAGTATTAAGTTATATAGTTTTAAATTATTGTTTCGTTGTTGTCTTAAATCATCATTATCATCATTGGCTCCATATTCTCGGTAGACGTTTAGATTTGCGCTCTTGTGATTTCGCCAGCTTCGCACTATTCGCTGTGGCTGTGGAGAACTATCCTTTACTGACGGCTATTTCGAAATACAAAACAGCCTTTTAGAATTTATTTAAAAACAACCTATTTTACAACTATTTCCTTTCACCTTTCAAAAGACAATACCTGAGAGTTATATTTATATCATTAAAAACAAACGTAAGAAGGATTACGGTATTTCCCTATTGATACACACCTTTACATTGCTATACCCAAGACTTCAGATATTATATATCGGTATCTTTATATCAAAATTTGTGAAACCATTTTGACCCAACTCAACGTATTTACCAATAAGTCCATTGCCAGCTTGCTAAATTAATACTTTCCACTTTTGTTGGATCTATCAAACTGTGTCTATCAATACCACTAATATTTACACTACCCAATATTATTGAAATGACGCACAGTTTCATCATAATTAAGAGAAACATTTTCAAATCAATCTTTAAGACCAGACTGACAAGTAGACTGATTCAGGTGTAACTTGTGTTTATAGGTGTTTGTAGAAAATATTATTTTTGGGGGTTTTCCATATTTGTGGTCAAAAGTTGCCTGAAGTCTGACTCTGACTGTTGTCCACTTGTTCCTCCATATTAGAGTTTGTTGAAGTAATCAGTTTTTCTGTAATATCAGGCTTCATTTCCAGGGCAGTCTTAGCAGCTGTAGTCGAGGTGGGTGGTTTAAGGTTGCAACATATACAATTATTTTTCCTCTATGATTATATTGCAGCTAAACGTCAATAATTGTACTTGCAACAAGCTATCTTCATGCACCCTGCATCGACATTCTGCTTTAATTACCTAATTTATTATGTCATATATAATTCTATTTTTAATTCAATAAATCTACAGTAAAGTATATGTCGGACCACATTGATACATAGGTCAGTTATAGAAGCATTCACCAGTTTATGTGGCCATGGCATACTAGGTTATTGTGTGGCCAGCACTATGCACATCCGCCTTTACTTTATTCCAGCTAAGGTCAGGTACCCATAAGAGCTGGGTAGACCCAGGGACACCATCTAGAATCGGGAAAAAATCCTAGCCTGCACCAGGATTCAAACTTAGGACCTTCGGTACGCCAGCCGAATGCGGTGTCGCACAGCCACCTCCAGCCGATTGCGGTGCCGCACAGCTACTGCCAGCCGAATGCGCTGCCGCACAGCCACCTTGCCCCTAGTCAATAGGCCTACCAGATAAAAATTATAATGTCAATTGAAAACCACACAAACATGCACATCCATTAGATTATCAGATAATAAAATGTTCCTATGTTAATCTTATAAATTAATACTATTATTGCTCAACTAATATATCTCATGCATTATCAATATGTACAACTTATAAATGACACTTTGTAACAAGTATAATACGATTTAACCTGGCATAAATAATTGTTAAATTTATATTAATAAATGTATGCTATCTATACTGGTAGGCGCTATTATGCCCTATAATTATATAAATACAATCTTAATATGTGTAAATAGGATTTTATGGACCTATACTTAGAGTTATATCATTTTTATCAGAATTGAAAATTGAAACATATTTTTAAATGTTGAATTTGAAGGGAGCTATATTATTTTAGATGATAAAAAAGTTCATTTACTAAAAAATATTTAGGCTTATATCTACATAATAAAAAAGTCATTTAGTTTTATATCAGATTAATATAATATAGACCTCTATAGCCACCACACAAAAATGTTTATTGGACTTCATCATATAATATAATCCTACAATAGGCCTATAATCTATAAGGCTACTAGCATCAAGCTTTACATTTATATTTTTTATATTTTTACTTTTAGGCCTAGGCCTATGCCTTTTATTTAGTTTTAAAAAATGTTATAAGACTATTGAGCTGCAGCATGCCACTGTATACATATTGACTAATTAATAATAGGCTTAATTATATCTTATCATAGGTCATAGGCCTATGAACCTATTATAGATAGGCATAGGGCTATCTGGATAGGCATGTCCTATCAATGACAATTAAATAAAAGCGATGTCACGAAATGTGTAAAAACAACTAATCCGAAAGTCTAAATCATCATGTCATACAGGCCATACTAAATGACTCAAATATAATGAGTAGGTTAAATAATTTCATCAAATGAAATATAGTAAGTCCCCATAAGTCGCCTTAAATCAGTTTATTTTCATCTACAATTTACTTTACGTTAAATAAACTGCCAACTTTATCTTCTTCAAGTTCTTGTACAATTTTAATGGAACTTATTAGCTACTTCGTTTTAGTCTTAGACCTAATAAAAATAAGGAAGACAATTAAAAGTAATACGTAATTTTCCTGAGTTATTGAGTATTCTGTTCACATTTTATGCAGACCTTTCTTTACTAATGCTTCCACTATTCATACACATGGCCTTATGGTAATTATGCCAGTTTTACAAGTTGTGTATAGTCTACTCTGTAAACGTCGACAGTGACAGTGTGGATTGTCGCATCGACACTCTACCGTACACAGTGATGGCTACATACACTCACCTAATAGGCCTAAATCTCTCGATGAATAAACAATGCTTGGCTTTTAATTATTTGTACATGTCCAAAAACTATAATCACACCCATGTGCAGTGTTTAAGACATCTGCGGTTTTATGTAATATTGCTAAATTCAATGTTTTTATGAAGCATTGGTGTAGACAATTTAGAGGCGAAGGACGCCATTTTTGGTATGTTTTGGATTGATTACGTGACCAAGCTTCTATCTCTAAGTACTTGTGCATAACGCCCATTGGTTATATTTTATCATTCTTTTCATTATAAACATTATAGTTATATTTTTGAACTGTACCTAGTTCATTTGTAAAAGGTCCAATTTGGTGCACAAAGTTCGCATGATGATGACATTGTATTTCATGTATTTATTGGTGTCGTACTTGGGTACCATTAAACCATATGGTCAATTTGCATAAAAGATTGAAGCAAGATATAGTAGCATCACATTAATCATTTATAGAAATATTTGTATACAATTAATTTTGACATATTTTTGAATTGAATCGAATTGTTTTTTTCCGGCCTTTTTGTTAATGTTGTTGTCATGTTTTTCTTGTATACATTTTATTATTCTTTAAATTCTAAGGTACAGTTCCATGTCTTTAATATAGTTAATCATATGATTTGGTTTAAAGTGTGTTTATGCAATCACGCTTCAATACCCCACTGTTAATTTATAGTCTATTGTATTGCAACTGTAGCCGTCAAGCGTAAGCGCAAACTCACTGTAATTAAATATATTAACACTCCGAGGATAGTCTAGGATGATTTGGTTTAATCAAAGATGGAATGACTCAACGAAACAATATAGACCTATAATCTAGTCGACAGTTCAGTCCAAAGCCTAGTATAACAATTACAATAGCCCCTACAGCAGGGGACGGAAACCTATGGCTCGCGAGCCAGATGAGACTCGTTTGATGGCTGCATCTGGCTCGCAGACAAAATGTTCAATTATAACAAAATGTTTCATTATACTCCTTTGATCTACATATGAATTTTTGATGTCTTTTCCTGATAAGGACAAAATAATTAAACTGATAAAAGACATGCCTCTGTCGGCAAGAACTGTTCAGAATCGTAGCATCATGATGTCAAATCAAATTGAGGCAATGCAAGTGAAGGACATTCATGCGGCATCGTTTTTTTTCTCTCGCTTTGGATGAGTCAACAGACGTCAGTAATTTATCCCAGTTCTGCGTGTTTGCAAGGTATGTTGTCGGTGATACACTACATGAGGAAAGTTTTGCTGTTTTGTATATGAAAGGCACAAAAAGAGGGCAGGATTTATTCGAGTCGTTCACTGAGTTCGCTAAAGAAAAAAATATACCGATGGATAAACTTGCTTCGGTGTTTACTGATGGTGCTCCGTGCTTGGTGGGGAAAAACATAGGATTTGTCGCTCTTCTTTGTGAGCATGAAAACAGACGCATTTCATTGCATCCTACATAAGGGGGCGCTTTGTGCTCATATGTGTAACGAGCAGCTTGGTGAGGTGATGTCGCTGGTGATTCGAGTAGTCAACTTTTTGTTGCCCTAGCATTAAATGATAGCCAGTTTAAAACACTGCTTGATGAGGTTGGGAATAATTATCCTGGTCTGCTACTGCACAGCGTCGTGCGTTGATTGTCAAGGGGGAAAATGCTCAGCCGATTAGCGGCTTCTCTGAGCGAAATCTCGACTTTTCTTGAAATGAAGAATGTCGAGCATCCCGAGTTAACTGACACTGAGTGGCTCCTGAAGTTCTATTATCTCGTAGACATGACCGAACATCTAAATCTGTTGAATGAGAAAATGCATGACAATGGAAATACAATATTATCCCTGAAACGTGAAGTGTTTGCATTTGAAAACAAGCTAGAACTCTTAATCGCCAACACTGAAAAAGGTCGTTTTCTACACTTTGAAAAACTGGGAGAGTTCAAAGTTTCGTGCACATCAAGTGACACTGCTGAACATCTTAATCTTCAGCAACTTCGGGCTTCATGTCTAATCACCTGCAGTCATTTGAAGCGCGCTTTGAAGAATTTCGCAAAACCTTTACTTCAATTGTTTGTTTTATACATAATGTATGTCTACAACAGAATTACTTTTCAAAATACGTTGAGTCCATGGCTCTCTCAGACAAAAATGTTCCCGACCCCTGTCCTTCAGTCTAATGTCGTCTAAAGTTTTTTAATGTATTCCCAAAGTCTTCCCTGTTGTAACAGTATAAAATCCTACATAATATAGGAGAAGGGGCTTGTAACCACAGATAAATGTAGGGCAGCAGTGCGTGATCAGCGGTGTGCGCACGGGATCTGTGAAGGGGAGAAAAAGCTGGTGAAAGGACAGAGTGCCCAGTGTGATATGTGGAGAGTTCAGTGTCCAGTGTGATATGTGGAAAGTCGATGTTTTTGGTAGAGTTATGGCATTGCAAACGATTGTATAATGTTTTATGAAACGTGTATTGTGTAAGTTAATAAAGTTACTTTTGCTGGAATACAGTGTTGAGAATCATACTGTGAGTAGTGTACTGTTCTGTACAGTTTCGTGTTACATATAAAAAACGCCTACAAAGATAAAGTAATAACAATTACACACATGTGTAAAGTTACTATAATGTCAGAAGTTACAATGGTGTGTAGTTACAATGGTGTCAGAAGTAAAGGCCATATTCATCAGAAGTAAAGGCCATATTCATCAGTTTACACTATAATAGTCGTTTCTGACACATACGAATCGTGTCAGAAGTAAAGGCTATATTTAACAATTTTCAGAATTAATAAACTTTTCTGACAAGTATAATATGTTTCTGTGAAAACTTATTGTCGGAAGTATTTTATCGTACGTTCTCTGGACAGCTATATTCAGTGTGTAGGAAAGTTACAGTTGTACTAAAGTGGCACACTGTCATGCACGCGCCGTAATAAAGGTCAAGTCTGGACTAAGCACTGGACTAAGCACGTTTCTGTGTTTGTGAAGAAAAGTGAAGTAAAGAAATAAAAAATCGTTTACGAAGGCGGATATTAAATGATTGACCAGCACATAACCGGAACTCGACTAGCTGGTTAGCGCAACTCTTGAAAGAAAAGCTCTGTACATGTGATCACTATCACGAGATCACTATCGGAAAAACACGAATTAACAAGCGAAGGTGACATTGATAATTGATACATTTTATATACTCGGAGTTTATTAACACATAAATAGACTGTAACAACTGAAAGTTTTAATATATTTGGATTATAAACTGTATTGAGCTACTATAGCAAGTAATTATCAAATAATTGGATACTGTGAAATAACAATGTTTACTTTGGATTATGGACAGTATTGATTTACTATAACAAGGAAACACGATTCCTACTTTTCAACTTTTTATGTATTATATTTGTTTTATTTGTTTTGTATTTATGTTATGTATAGAATTTTTTTTTACATGATTCATTTTTTCTATACATGATCTTTTAGGGTATTTTGTTTTGTCAATCTGAGGAAGCGTATATATTTCATATACTTGTATTCCTGTGATAGGAAATTTTGTTGCCTCATTTTGTCAAAATTAAAATTTATATGTTTGAATATGTATTGTCATGTTTGTAAATCGTCAGTATAAGTAATTATTTCTTGGTGTGTAGTTTATATAGCTACCTGTTTGTTCTTATGGACATACAATGATGTCTTAATTGTGTGTGTTGAATTGTTGATAAATATTGTAATTCTTTTGTCCATTTTTCTCTATCCACAAAAAACAAAAAAAAAACAACCCAGCAATTGAGTGTATTTATGTTGTCTTGTTGTGTTCAATTATTGTAAATATATTGTATTACTCATAAGACATTTGATAAGTATTTGCATTCAAATATTGAGTATTATATTTTTTTTTCAAATTTGATAATTATTAGCATTCAAATCGAGTGTTATATTTTGTTTCAATTTTCACTAAGTATTGTACTTTTGTGTCGGTGACACAAAGAAACATATAAACTGTATTTTGAAGAAAATGGATTACTATAAAGAATTCACAGCTGTAGCTGAAAAATTCGGGTTGACTGGCAAAGAGATGAGAGACTTTGTAGAAGAGAAGGTCAAAGAGGCAAAGGAAGAGGAGAGACAAAAGCAAGTGAAAGAGAGAGAGGAGAGAGCGGAAAAAAGGGAACTTGAACAACTTAAAAATGACAACCTAAAACTACAAGTTGATCTGCAGAGCAAAGGGCAAGATCCCGGTAGTGTCGCAAAGGAAAAATCAACACCAAAAGAAAAAAAATTAAAGTTAGAAAATACGACAGCAAGAAAGAAAAAATGGATGTCTATCTAGACTATTTTGAGTCTATAATGGTCATGAAAGGCTATGAGGAAAAAGATTGGCCAGCACAACTGATGGCAAAACTAACCGGTGAAGCATTTGAGTCTTATAATAGTTTAGCCAAGGAAGAGAAGACTAAATATAGCAATATAAAACAAGCACTGTTATTCCATTTCGGCAAGTCCGAAAATGACTACAGAAGGGAATTTCATGAAATAAGAATTAAAATGGATAGAGACCCACAGATGATAGTACATGATGTACATGTAAAACTAACTAAATGGCTGGAACTCACTGGAATAGATAACAGTAGTCCCCAAGCCATTTTAGACATGGTATTGATAGACAAGTTTCTAGAAAGTGCAACACCAGACTTATTTACTTACCTGACTGATAAAAAAATCCGTACACAAACAGCCTTAACAAATGCATTACGCACATTCAAAGACTCGCATCCAAACGTAGAGATGGATAAAAGACAAGATGTCTTTGCTCTAGTACAAAATCGAAGACTGGAAAAAAGACAAGGCCAAAGGTATCAAAGCCTACCGAACACAGGAATCAGACAAACTACTATTTGCTGGTATTGCAATAAGAAAGGGCATATTGCGAGAAATTGCTACTCAAATAGAAGTCAGACAATTAGGATATCTCCCAACGGCAGTCCAGTAAGGAAGAAAACCGAAGACAGATCCAGACAAGGACATTTTGAGATGAGGGGAAGAGGATCATGGAGAGGCAGATGGAATTATAATTCCAAAAACAGAGATGTTGATCAAAACTGGAGAAAGAATGACAGCCGAGAAGGGCATGATAAAGAAAAAAAGAAACAAGAAACACAATCTGGAGACACTATAGCCACCATTGACACTCATGGGAAACTCAAATTCTACCCAGTTTATATCAATAATAGGAGATGTATGTGCCTTAGAGATTCCGGATGCACAACCATTGTGGTCAATAGCAAAATGGTAGAAGAAGAAGAATATGATGGTCAAAAGGACACTCTGGTAATGGCTGATGGAACCAGAAGAGAATGTCCGACCGCAACTCTGACAATAAACTCGCCCTGGTTTCAAGGTGAAGTCCGAGCGAGAGTTTTGAAAGATGCTATTTGTGATCTGATCATAGGCAATATTGAAGGTGTAGTTGACAATTCTGACGAAATGTTCAAGACATGGTGCGACAACAACTATCAGATTAGCGCCAGCGTACAAACAAGAGCTGAAGCAAAGAGAAAAGAAAATAGGGACATTGACATGGATGAAAAGATAGAAGTTGGAAACAAACTTATGTCCAGGAAAGAATTTAAAAAACTACAAGAACAGGACAAAACTATAACAGAATTAAAACAGAAGCTCACAAAAGAATGTCAAACAGGCCACATCAAACAGTACAAGCTAGATAGAGGCATATTGGTAAACGTTGTAGGAGAAGGCGCATGTACTAGATTGGTGATTCCAGAAAAGTTGCAAGAAACTATTATCAAAATGGCACATGATAGTCCTTTAGGGGGACATATGGGCTACAAGAAAACAACTGCTACCATAGCAGAAAACTTTTACTGGCCTAAGATGTCCAAGCACATAAAAGAATACATTAAGAAATGTACAGTATGTTTACGACACAATCCCAAAGATGGAAAACAAACAGCGCCGATACAACCGCCTGACAAGGCGAATTTTCTATTCGAGAAAATTGCAGTGGATCTAGTAGGCCCGTTTAAAGAAATGTCAAAGAAAAAACATATGTATGCTCTTACTATAGTGGACATAGCCACCAGATGGGCTGAAGCCATTCCACTGAAGCGAATAAATGCTGAAACTATATGCACTGAGTTACTAAATGTTTTCAGCAGATATGGTTTTCCCCAAACCATTCTATCAGATAACGGCAGCCAGTTCAAAGGACAGATGACAAATGCTATTATGAAAATGCTGAATATTACGCAGGTGCACAGCACAATTTATTATCCTCAATCAAATGGAGTGATTGAAAGACTGAATAAAACAATAAAAAACATGCTTTTAAAGGTTACAGTAGACCATGAAGACAGATGGCATGAGTATCTACCTATGGTTCTGTTCGCTTACAACAGCAGTAAACACGATAGCACTGGTTTTAGTCCATTTCAGTTAATGTTCGGACACAACCCATCAAGTCCTTTAAAAAATTTTAAAGACAGAATGATAAGCAGACAAGATGCCATAAGAGACAAATATCAACTAATGTCTGATACTAGAGATAAAATACTCTATAGTATTCAAATGGCAAAACAGAAATTGATAAAACAAAGTAAAAGACACAGAGAAATAAAAAACAAAAACAGACAATTAAAGACATTTGAGCCACAACAACAAGTTTTAGTATGGTTGCCAAACACAAAGAATGAGCACAAGTGGGAAGGTCCCTACAAAATTGAAGACAAAATTAGCAATGTGACATATGGTGTAAATATAAAAGGACATGTGAAAAAACTGCACATAGATAAATTACGAGCATATGGTGACAATAGAGAAGAACAACAATCAGTCAACATTATCAACAAACATAGTGATGAAAGTGAAATAGTTGCAATGAAAATGAAAAGCCCAAACAAAGAGACCATACTTATTGATATGCCAGATATTGTCAAAGATAGAGTGATGGCAATATTAAACAAGTACAAAGATGTTATCACAAAAGAAACAGGCAACACGACAACGCTGACTCATAAGATTGAACTGCTAGAACACCAACCGTTCAAAGCTAAAGTATATCCTATTCCCATGGCATATAGAGACACAGTAAAGAAAGAAATAGACTACCTTCTTAAAGAAAAGAAAATCAGAAAAGCCACTGAAGCTAACTATACTTCACCAGCTGTTATTGTCAAAAAGAAGAATGGTACAATCCGTCTCTGCTGTGACTATAGGCAATTAAACAGTATTACAAAATTGGACCATGAGCCAATTGGAGACCCAAGAGAAATAGTGGACAAAATTGGTAATTCCAAAATATTTACCACATTCGACTTGAACAGAGGTTTTTGGCAGATAAGCATGGATCCTGCTGCTATAACATATACGGCATTTGTAGCTATGGATGACGTATATGAATGGCTAGTGATGCCGTTCGGGCTAGTCAACAGCACTGCCACTTTCAGCAGATTCATGAAAACTATGTTGAAGGGAATTCCAAATGTGGTACATTACGTGGACGATATATTTATCCACACCAAAGACTGGGAAACTCACATCCATACATTGGAAATTGTACTTGAAAGGCTGAAAAAGCATCACGTCACAATCTCACCTGAAAAAATAAGCATAGGAAAAAAAAATATTGATTTTTTGGGTTACAGAATAGGAGAAAGCAAAGTGACTCTCACTGCAGACAATGAAAGCAAGATCTTCAACTTGAACATCCCAAAATCAAAGAAACAAGTTCAAGCCTTATTAGGGCTATGCAATTTCTATAGACCCTTTATAAAAAATTATGCAGAAATTGTACATCCACTGACAGAGCTAACTAGAATAAAAGATACGCGAAAATTCCATTTCACAGAGGATTGCTTGAAGGCATTGGCAGACATAAAAGAAGCATTTGGAAAGAAGCCAATTTTGGTTGCACCAAGGTGGAACAAACCTTTTGTGGTTTCTACTGACGCCTCAGCTATCGCTCTAGGGGCTTGTCTTATGCAAGAGAAGGATGGAATGCTACACCCAATACAGTATCTAAGCAGGAATCTAACGAAAACGGAGGGTAACTATAGCACTATAGAGAAAGAATGCCTTGCAATAGTTTGGGCTCTACAAAAACTGCAAAAATACCTGCTAGGTAGAACATTCACTCTACTGACAGATCACAAGCCACTTGTAGCATTTAACAAAAAGAAAATCAGCAATGCAAAAATAAACAGATGGGCTATGTTACTAGCAGACTACAAATTTGACATAAAACCTGTGAAAGGCAAGGATAATGTTGTAGCAGACATTCTCAGTAGAATGATAATTAATACAGACACTTTGTAAATACTTAAACAATGCAAGCAGAACTTTTATTTGGAAAATGTTGATACATGATAGTACATTATTATGATTGTGAAACATAACTTTGTTTCGACAAATTACTATGTACTCTATTCAATTTGCATTTTTTTCTATACTAAGCATATTTTTTTTCTTACATGTTGTTAAATAGTTAAATATATTTTACCTAGATTTGTTGTTATGCAGCAAAAATGTTTTATGTAGAAAACATTTTTTTGTAAAGATGGGGGTGAGTGTAACAGTATAAAATCCTACATAATATAGGAGAAGGGGCTTGTAACCACAGATAAACAGGCCCCACGAGAGGGGGTACAGCCGGTACGCCGTACCGGGGCCCACGAGAGTTTAGGGGGGCCCATGAAGCCCATGAATATTAAAATTAAAAATGAAATTGGCAATTACGCAAGTATTTTTTTATTATTGCTATTAAGTTAAGAGGAGATGTCCCAAAACCTTCTACAATCTCACGTGGCGCTGGGGCCCTTAATTTTGATATTTTTTGAATGTGTACTTGAACATTTTGTTAAATATGCAATGAAATCCTTAAGTTGTAATATAGGGCCCAATTATTTCCGATAGCATTTAGGATCTTAGTTTTCGTCCTGATTCGTCTGCCTGCGCTGCTGTTGTTGGTAATGTGGAGGAGTGCTGTCAAATAGTTAAGGCATGAATGGCTGCTAACAACTTAAATTAAATGATGACAAGACAGAGGCAATTATCTGTGGTTCTGATGTCAGTCTTCGAAAAATAGCTATTACTACGATTAAGGTTGGGGCTTCCGAGATAACGTTGTCCAACACGGTTAGAGACCTTGGCCTTTTTATTGATAATAAAATATCAATGGTTCCACATAACAGTGCTGTGGTTAAAGCTTGTTCGTCTCATCTACGCACCCTGGGTCAGCTGCGACCTCAACTCAATAGAAGGACGGCCAACGCCGTAGCAGTCTCTATTATCCAGTCCAGGTTGGATTACAGCAATAGTTGCATGTGGGGTTAGCCCCAGAACCAACTGCAGAGATTACGGAGAGTGCAGAACACCGCGGCGCGCATTGTTTCGGGGGTGAGGAGGCTAGATCATATCTTCCCGACACTGAGGGATCTCCACTGGCTCTCGGTGATAAAGCGAATAGAGCACAAAATTATGTCCAAGTACCTGGAAGTGCGCTCATTTGAATCAGTTGTGCCTTCTTTATGGAACAATTTACCTCAGACCAGTGGCGTAGCTAGGGGAGGGGGAGGGGGGTCCAAATTCATAAATCCGCCCGGGCCCCTACTTGTGCGGTAGCCACGAGGGGAGGTTGAAGTAATCATAATTTTAAACAAATGTAAATACACATTATTCAGTTGCAGCCTCAAGAGGTGGAAAATACTGTCAAAGCTTCATGGCATTTCTAGCACAATATGGTCAGATGGAATTGAAAATGTAAAACAATTTGTAGCTCATCGACCAGGGGTTGAGTTGGCTATGGAAGACCTTTTAAAGTTGAATCTTACTCCGAAAACCAGAAACGAAATTCATGAAATGTATATGTTATGTCGGTTCTTTCACTTGCATTATAATGTCAGTCGTTTGGCACAGCATACTAGTCTCTTTTGGCTTCTGCAACAAAGTCATTCAAGCTTGTGATGCGACTATAGATATGGAAGTTGCAAACATAGAAAGCTTATAATATGCTCAACTAGGAGCTTTGTGAAACAGTTGGAAAGCAATGTGGAATGAAGCTAAGATTGTTAAATCCCACCTGCAGATAGAAGTACAATAGTTTAGGAACAGCAATACAACTGCCAGTAAACGAGGATATATACACCTGATGAAAATGTGAATGAGATGAACGAAACAGAAGAATGCCATGAGGAAGCCCACTTTCGAAAACACATTATTTTATGTTGTATTGGATAATGACATAGTTTTATTGGAGGGCTTAGAGTTTACAGTTCGGTTCAATTCAGTCAAAGATATTTCTAACACATACAGCTTTCTTTGGAACTGCCAAAAGATGTCAGAAGTAGACTTGAAGTATAAAGCTACTAAGTTAGCAGAAAAGTAATCTTATTATAATATCATAAGTTGTGAAGACTTTCTTCAGGAAATAATTCACCTAACAATGGTTCACAATGCAAATGTTGGTAAAGAACAGTTGGGTGCATTGGAACTGTTAAATGTTTTGGCAAATTCCAAATTAGAAAATATTTTTCATAACATAAGTGTCAGTTCGAGGATGTTTCTTACATCACTAGTCCAGTAGCATTAGCAGAGAGGAGCTTCAGTAAACTTAAGCTCATCAAAAATTGCCTTAAGTCCACCATGAGTCAGGATCGCCTGCACATCTTAGCTAGGCTCAGTATTGAGTCTGGCATTGCAAGACAATAAACTTTGACACAATAATTCGTAGTTTTGCCAAGAAAAAGGCACGCAATTTAAGCCCTGTGTTAATAAAACTAGTCTTTTTCTACTCTTTCTTATCATTCATGTAGGCCTTTTGATGAATTTTCTGTTGACTATTTCTTTTCACCAAACAGTAAGCATTCAAAAGATGAATGATTTGGGTATATTTTTGTAAATAATTAGATCAATTCTGATCAATACTGAAGCGGAGGACCAATTAGATCTACAACAATTTAACTAAGAATATTTGATTAATGTATTTTTGTAATAGACCTGTAAGGCTATGATTGAAATTAGTACACTCTAATGGTAAATGGTTACACTTATGGCAGTTTCACAAAATGATCCACAAACCCTTTAAAAAGATTCCTGATTTTTCAAACGTATGTAATACAAATAAATCATCAAGATCTGAATAATGTTAGAAAAGAAAAGGTGTTTGGCGGGGGGGGGGGGGGCCCACAAAAGATCTCGTACCGGCATCTTTTTTTTCTCTCGAGGGCCCTGCAGATAAATGTAGGGCAGCAGTGCGTGACCAGCGGTGTGCGCACGGGATCTGTGAAGGGGAGAAAAAGGTGGTGAAAGGACAGAGTGCCCAGTGTGATATGTGGAGAGTTCAGTGTCCAGTGTGATATGTGGAAAGTCGATGTTTTTGGTAGAGTTATGGCATTGCAAACGATTGTATAATGTTTTATGAAACGTGTATTGTGTAAGTTAATAAAGTTACTTTTGCTGGAATACAGTGTTGAGAATCATACTGTGAGTAGTGTACTGTTCTGTACAGTTTCGTGTTACATATAAAAAACGCCAACAAAGATAAAGTAATAACAATTACACACATGTGTAAAGTTACTATAATGTCAGAAGTTACAATGGTGTGTAGTTACACCTGTGTCTCTTACGACATCACTTTAGTATCTACTTTATTTTGGGGTTTTCGATTATTACAAATTATTTTGAATCCTAACATTCCCCAATTGACCGCTTAAATTAGTTATTCAAATTTAGATACAAAACTTCATACTTTCAGAGTCTGTTTAATTCAATAATTTCAAGCATTTAATCTCAAAACATAAAATTTAAGCGATAAATTTCAATGACAAAATCCTAAAGAAATATGTCTTTGTGTTGGTGGTACTTTCTGGTGTCGCGGTCTCGATGGATGCTGAAGATTTAGCTGTCTAGAGGGCTGCGTTTATTGCGGATTGGGCTGATTAAGTTGTAGAAGCTGACGTACTCGATGAGGCTGAAGAGTTTGTTTTGGTTGTTTGTGTTACTGTGGTACTTACTGGTGTAAGAGTCGTTAAAGTAGTAACAGTAGCAGCAGTAATCGTAGTTGTTATAGTTGCATTGGTTATTTTTGTGGTTGAAGTGGTTGTCGATTTAATTGTAGCGGTTGTTGGTGTAGTTGTAGTGGTTGTAGTAATAGTTGTAGCATTTGTTAAATAGTTGTAGGATTAGTAGTTGTAGTGGTTATAGTAGTAGTTGTAATTGTGGTTGTAGTGGTTGTTGTATTGGTTGTTGTAGTGGTTGTTGTAGTGGTTGTTGTAGTGGTTGTTGTAGTGGTTGTTAATATAGTTTTAGTAGTACTTGAAGCTGTATGTGTAGGTGTAGTAGTTGGCGTAATTGTAGAGCTTGTAGATGTCGATGTAGCGGTTGAATTAGTGGTCATTAAAGCTGAAAATCACAAAGTTTAAAAAGTATTTTAGTTTACATACGGTCTTAAATACAGTTTTACTAGACACAAATGACACTATTACAATTTACGATTTGAGATACACATAAAAAATAGTTTAAAATAGATACATCGACACACGTATGTTTGACTTTCGTGTTTTGTTTAACGTATTGTGTGGCCAGAAAAATGCCCCCCCCCCTCATTTCCTTAATGTCAGATACCAAATACTACAACACTATAAACTCTGGAAAGTTACACAGATCTTGGTAAAAATTATTGTATTCTCTTTGATTCAAACCTGCGACTTTCGCTACGACAAACAAATCCACTCTCGCGTTGCAAATGCAAAGGCCAATCTTTTTTTATTACTCCCTTTATTTTAAGTTGCATCTTATGTCTGTCTGTCTGTCTGTCTGCAATGGTGCAAAAATTGGCTTCAATTTTTCGACCACTTCCCGTGGTCCGATCGAGCTGAAATTTTGACAGCAGACTTGTGGCGCCTAACAATACATCCTATTAAAGTTTCAGTTAAAACAACTTAATAATACTACACTTATGATAATATTCATTTTTTAAAAGGAAAGTATAAGAAAAAATTTAATTTCGCGTTAAAAATGCCTGTGCAACTTTTTATACTTTTTCTGCGCAAAGCTAGAAAAAAAAATTATGGGCTAAGATTATTTTTAGAACAAATCATACAGAGTAAGGAGATATTTTTGAGATTTGCGACACATATATTTTTTTTTGTACGTTTCGTTTGCAGTAGTCAATCAATTATTTAATTACATGATGGTAAACTTAGTTTGCAAATAAAGGGAGTATAATAAAAAGTTCGTTTTTATGGTTTTCTTGTTAACGTATATTTAAATGTTTAGTCGCATACACTAATTTTCGGAATTTTATGAAAAGAAATAATTAAATCATTTGGATTCTTCCGTTTCTCTCTCAACTGAGTACATCGTTGTTTACTAAACCAAGGTATCCTATTGGGTCATTGACATGCCTGTCCTGGGTCAAGATAAATGATGAGGTTTGGGATTGGCCGTTAGCAATGACCACACTAGACAATACAAAAGAACATGTTCTACATATGATACACATTAGATAAAAACAACAAAAAAACAACGAAACTTCCAGAACGTACACTAGGATAAAAATGTAAAATGTAAAATGTAAAATATGGATGACAAAATGAAAGAAATGAGAAAACCTTTTGTTAAAAGGATAGAAGACTTCTATGGTGATGATTGGCGATTATTTAAGAGAAAAATTATTACTGATAATTTCTATGTAGACATAGTTGTTCTTTGTGTATATTGCCAGACTTCTCTGATGGACAAAACACTATAATATGATGGACCGCTTGCTTTGATTTTTCTGCTATTTGATAACTTAAATACTCTGTTTTGGAATTTCCAATCGCACCTGGTCCTCTAGACTTTCGGTTAAGTAATTCATTATAATTTCCTCAGTAGAAAATTAAATTAAGATTGAAATCGAAAGTTGCATACAGCGGAATTCTTTAGGCACGTTAGGATATTTATAAGACAGAACTATCGGCTTCGCTAGGAAAATAACACTTTAGCTCTAATAAACCCATAAAAAAAAGTTTTTATTATACTTCCTTTCTTTGTAAACTAAGTTTATATTTAATTTATGTTTTGATAGATTAAAATAAATATAAGTGATATATCTTATGAATGTCCACACTCAAATTTTGCGCATCCTTTTTTTTTTCTAGCTTTGGCCAGCAAAAACCATAAAAGTTGGACCGGCATTTTCAAAGTGAAACCAAACCATAGATCATTTATCTATGAAGTGTTTGTTAAATGAAAAAAAATATAATTATATTATAATTAATTTTTTCAACTAAAAAATTGATAACATGTATTGTTAGTCGCCACAAGTCTGCTGCCCAAGTTTCAGCTTGATTGGACGACGAGAAGTGGTCGAAAAATCTATGCAAAGTTTTGCAGCACGCACGCAGAGAAACAGTAAGAGTCAATCTTTTTATAGTCTTTGTTAGGACCTACATTTATGTTTATAACACTTCTTTATAGGACAAAATAGTTTTATTTTCTTTGTGTTTTTTTTAGTATATGTTGAGCCTATTTAGATTTTATAACATAAATTACATTTAGTTATTTGGAAAAAATGAATATAGAGTTAAAAGTATATACAAGAGCATATATTACAAACTCATTTGATATCATTACAAAATGTTTTATACATTTTTGTTAGTTTAAATTATCAACAGATTGATAAGTATACTTACGCATCTCCATGCATAGCGTTCCCCAGAGAGCGGTGCAAAGGGATGCATAGACTTTAAATGATGTTGTTGATGTCCTGTGAATCATGCCGCATTTAAACCAAGCCGAAAAATTGCTTGGCTTTCTTAAAGTCCAAAGTCCTATACGCGAATAGTTCACGAGAGATTTGTCGTGGTCCCAAATGAATGTCCCTTTCACAACGATGTCATTTGCGCCAATCCATACAACACTGTCTAAATATGTATATAAACAAAAAATAATAAATTTGTAAATAACAATTGTATTTTTTTTTTATATTTAGTGTCTGTCTTCTTATTACTTTTAAACTACTAAGACATTTAACTCTAATTTAGAACTACATTACAAATAACAACCTGTGACAATGCTCAGATAAACATAAAGACAAAAACTCTTTCTTTGTGCATTATTAAAGAAACAAATACATATAAATACTCTTTCGTCCAGAGTGGCACCATGGCATGAAATGCGATTCCTGAACACAGTAAAACAAGTAACTTAACATTTTTTAAACACTAATGTAAATACAAGACTAGACTCGGACCACGGATAAGCGTAGGATGCAATAATCTTCTTTATAGAAGGAGCGTCTGCAATATATAAGATGATATAAGCACATTCTTTACTAACAAAACTTATTGCATCGTACGTTTTTCCGTGCATTGCAATATAATTAAGGTTTAATGAAATAATAATTTTTTTAGTTTTCTGGTTCGTTCAGGCAACCCATTACATGTCAGGAGGACACAATAGTCGAAGACATAACTAGATAATTATAACAATAGTAATTATTACAGAATATTACAAAAAAAAAAAGAAGTTATAATAATTAGTTCATTTTTAGGTACCATAAGATGTAAATGCAAGGGCGATAATTCATTTTAAGTACAATAAAAAAAAACATTTTATGGTATAATAAATAAATACAAAGGACGTAATAGACTGTTTTTTATCTAACTTAAACTTTTTCTTATCCAAATTAAACGTATTATCGCTTCAACTTCAAGATGACATTAACAGAGTAACAAAAATAAATATTTATATAAGAATTATACCTAAATACTTGAAACCGGTCATCATTCAAGGTCTCAACACTAGATTATTTATAATATTTTTTAAAGCAGTCAGCAGTATCTTTGCATTGAAAGAATCTACTTATTTTTTAAAATTCTTGTAAATATCTAGATTTTATTAAGTTCCGACATTATTTCTACATTATCTTTGTTATAATAATATTGTGTATATACATCGTCCGTTGTCTGCAAAAATGTTTACATGTAAAGAGTATAAAGTAATAAGCACACCTTTTACCTTTTAAGGGCATAACCTTAATTCAATATCTAGTCGGGAATGGCGACCCAGTTCAACAAGGAAATACTTATTGTTGGTTCTTATTATTTTAATATATGTGGCTTCATTAAGGGTATTTTATTTTACACTATATTTGGATTTATAAAGTTTGCATTTGCAACTATATTGCATGCATTCATTTATAATTGTGTGCTTTGGTGATCTTTTCTAGTTGTTTATTATCCATTTGGCGGATCGTTTGTCTTTTTCAAACAAGTGCTTATTTATTAACTTGTAGTAAACAAATATATTTTATTGTAATGTGTATTTGTATACGTACCAACACTGGAGTTCTTTAACGCTGTGGCTATCTGTGCTGAAGAATTGACCATAGCCAGAGCTCCGTTCATACTGGCACAAAAAGCCTTTAGATATTAAGGAAAAAGAAAACAAACAACACAACATATATTTAATATAATTATATTGTTATTTATATTACTAGCTGAAACACATCCATATACAAAAATGGATAATAAATAGTAAGTTACACTTTTATAGTATAAGTAAATTGGAAATAAAAATGTGAAAACTTAGAATACTAAAGTTTAAAACCTAACAGACCGTTTCGGCTAATAAGAGAAAAAACCAAACGTTTAATTCAACAGAATGAATGTTTAGCATCTATTGTCATGGTTTACTTTAAAGACAGTCTGTATCGTCTATTTGTCTATGTTTAGCCTTTGTATTGTACAGACGGCGGCTTACTTTAAGATGATAAAAGAGATTTGAAGTAGGACAAGTCATTCTTTGAAATCTTTATACACAATAGTCTAAGTTTTTTTTTAATGTAAAGTTGAAACAAAAAAATTACATGTTTTAATTGCGTTAATAAGTCTTTTTAAAAGTATTTTAGCGATTCATTCATTTTTATATTCAGAAATTTTCTTGAGTTTCTCTGAAAATATAAATGCCATTAAGATTTTGGCGTTAATGAAATTATACACTTGCGAAAATGTTTAAATGCCAATAAGTTTACTCGGTTAAATACATGAATTGAAATGATTCCATGTTGGTATAACGGGTTTTGAAAATTTTACATAGGAATATAATTGTTCAATTTAATTTAATTTTCTTAAACAAATAAGCCAAAACGTTTTGTTTAATGTTTTATTTTTTTTTATTTGTCGCGGTAACAAAAAAATTATAATTTCATCTTCGTTTTTTTTTAAATTTCAATTTTTTTAGGGTTGTTTTGCATGTTTTCGATATTAACCAGCCATATAAACTTTAATAAAACTATCTTGCATGTCAATTTCATCTGAAGTACATAAAGGGCACATTAAAAAAAATATCACAAAATGACAAATAATATATTTTTTTAATGGTTTAGTATTTTAAGACAAATTAAATTTAAAAAAAAACAAGGAAGGAAAACTACTTACTTTTCCAGCTGCCCAGGTGACTTTAGTTGAGTTATATCTGAAGCAGGTGCCATTAGCCAGAATGGAATCAGCATACCGGCAGGTTACTAGAAAATTACATTGCAAAAAATAAAAATAAACAAAAAATAAATAGAAATATTGTATTGAATAAAATAAAAAATTTAAATTGAACGTTACACACACAAATACACGCATATAGACAGATAGACAGATAGGCAGACAGAAAGATAGGCAGATAGACAGATAGACAGAAAGACAGATAGACATATAGACAGATAGACAGACAGACAGATAGGCAGATAGACAGATAGACAGATAGACAGATAGACAGATAGACAGATAGACAGATAGACAGATAGACAGATAGACAGAGAGACAGATAGAAAGATAGACAGATAGACAGATAGACAGATAGACAGATAGACAGATAGACAGATAGACAGATAGACAGAGAGACAGATAGACGGATAGACAGATAGACAGATAGACAGATAGACAGATAGACAGATAGACAGATAAACAGATAGACAGATAGGCAGATAGACAAATAGATAGATAGACAGATAGACAGATAGACAGATAGACAGATAGACAGATAGACAGATAGACAGATAAACAGATAGTAAGATAGATAAATAGACAGATAGACAGATAGACAGATAGACAGATAGACAGATAGACAGATAGACAGATAGACAGATAGACAGATAGACAGATAGACAGATAGACTGATAGACAGATAGACAGAGAGACAGATAGACAGATAGACAGATAGACAGATAGACAGATAGACAGATAGACAGATAGACAGATAGACATATAGACAGATAGACAGATAGACTGATAGACGGATAGACGGATAGACAGATAGACAGATAGACAGATAGACAGATAGACAGATAGACAAATAGATAGATAGACAGATAGACAGATAGACAGATAGACAGATAGACAGATAGACAGATAGACAGATAGACAGATAGACAGATAGACAGATAAACAGATAGTAAGATAGATAAATAGACAGATAAACAGATAGACAAATAGACAGATAGACAGATAGACAGATAGACAGATAGACAGATAGACAGATAGACAGATAGACAGATAGACAGATAGACAGATAGACAGATAGACAGATAGACAGATAGACAGATAGACAGAGAGACATATAGACAGATAGACAGATAGACAGATAGACAGATAGACAGATAGACAGATAGACAGATAGACAGATAGACAGATAGACAGATAGACAGATAGACAGATAGACAGATAGACAGATAGACAGATAGACAGATAAACAGATAGACAGATAGACAGATAGACAGATAGACAGATAGACAGATAGACAGATAGACAGATAGACAGATAGACTGATAGACAGATAGACAGATAGACAGATAGACAGATAGACAGATAGACAGATAGACAGATAGACAGATAGACGGATAGACGGATAGACGGATAGACGGATAGACGGATAGACAGATTGACAGATAGACAGATAGACAGATAGACAGATAGACAGATAGACAGATAGACAGAGAGACAGATAGACAGATAGACAGATAGACAGATAGACAGATAGACAGATAGACAGATAGACAGATAGACAGATAGACAGATAGACAGATAGACAGATAGACAGATAGACAGATAGACAGATAGACAGATAGACAGATAGACAGATAGACAGATAGACAGTTAGACAGATAGACAGATAGACAGATAAACAGATAGACAGATAGACAGATAGACAGATAGACAGATAGACAGATAGACAGATAGACAGATAGACAGATAGACAGATAGACGGATAGACAGATAGACAGATAGACAGATAGACGGATAGACGGGTAGACGGATAGACGGGTAGACAGATAGACAGATAGACAGATAGACAGATAGACAGATATACAGATAGACAGATAAACAGATGGACATATAGACAGATAGACATATTGACAGATAAACAGATAGACAGATAGTCAGATAGATAGATAGACAAATAGACAGATAGACAGATAGACAGATAGACAGTTAGACAGATAGACAGATAGACAGATAGACAGATAGACAGACAGACAGACAGATAGACAGATAGACAGATAGACAGATAGACAGATAGACAGATAGACAGATAGACAGATAGACAGATAGACAGATAGAAAGATAGACAGATAGACAGATAGACAGATAGACAGATAGACAGATAGACAGATAGACAGATAGACAGATAGACAGATAGACAGATAGACAGATAGACAGATAGACAGATAGACAGATAGACAGATAGACAGATAGACAGATAGACAGATAGACAGATAGACAGATAGACAGATAGACAGATAGACAGATAGACAGATAGACAGATAGACAGCCAGACAGGTAGAAAGTTAGACAGATAGACAGAAAGACAGATAGACAGATATGAGAAAAATAGATAGTCTGAAACAAAATAAAACAGAGAATGATAACTTCATACCATTCTGTCCTTGCGCCAGAAAAACGATCTGTGCAAAGACTACAACTAGGCAGAAACACAATGAACTTGGAGCCATCTATAAGTAATCCGTTGTAGATATTGCCTTTCCCAAAATAATAATGATATTAATGAGTTAATTGATTAAATAATTATATTAAGACATTGGCATATTTATATCATTAATTATTTAGTATCCCGTATTAAAGTTGCATAGGTCAGTGCACCCAGTGTATTTTAGGAAATCTTCAATAATAAAAGATTAAGTTTTTGTTAGACCAGACGAGTTTTTGTGTAGCCCCAAAGAGGGTACTGATTTAATATCTCCGCTGTAAAATTGTTTAATTAAAGTATATCATATGTGCCTACAATTCCTACATTATATATCATCAAAGAATATATTATATTATATATATGTGTTTATATTGTTCAATAAATTTGAAGTAAAAAAAAAAAATTGTCACGTTATCATTTCTCAAGTCTACGTATACAGGGCTGAATAGATTAAATGTCAGTTGTCTGAGTTGGATCTGAATAAAATGTTAAGTTGCTTATACCAATACCAATAATACAAATATTATAAGCACCAACATCCGTCAAGGTACTTTGGTCTGTCATAACTATTGTATGAAACTGTACTAAATATATTGCATTAAATAGGTCTATAAGTAATAATGGTTTTAACTGCTGTTGCAGTTCAGTTGTATTCACTGTAACATGATTTTATGAGTGATTCAGAGTTGACAAGGGAGAGAATGATAGGGTAAAAGTTTAGTACATGTTGGATTCTTGAGATAGAAGGTTCAGTTTTATATAAGTTCTGTTGAACTAAATGTGTCATACTTAAATTGATTCAAGTCTACGTGCAGACTTTGAATAGTGTTTGAATAAATAAAGAATCCTATAAGGAGCTATATGAAGTGCTCAAGATATAATAAGTATATGACTATAAATGAAGAATGCTGTTATGAAGATTTTATAATACAATTGACAATTTATGTACAAGAACTAATTGTGAACCATGTGCTGCGTCCATTGATATTTTATGTGTAATAAACTTATCTTCTGAATGAAACCAATGTGTACTCAAGTATTCATGTTACTGTTGTTCAATAGACAATATTACACGCCTCTGAAATTATAATATTACAAAGACCAATACAGTAACAACTACATATCTGAAATATTTTCTACTAATGTATAAAATCAAACAAAAATAATAGTGATTGCTTGGATGTTTTTTAATGTTAAGAGAATATTCCATCCACTTTTCTTGAGCATTTGTGAATTTCCACACTAGCAGAATATTTTTCTGGTCTTGAGTTGAATTTATTGAACAAAACATTTTTATTTTCTATAAATTCACAATAATAAATTAACAATGATAGAGTTTAGAAAAGTAAAAATTCATAGTCTTTAGCTTGGGACATGCACAATTCCTTTGCTAAATAATCATGGCACTTATTTTACCTGAACACAATTTTAAGGCAGTTACTAACAAAATGTTTAATTACTCTAGTTACACTCTAGTACATATCCTGAAATCTAGCTACTAGAAAACAGCAGTGTCATCTGTTGTTAATAAATCTATTATCAGTATTCCTGGATGATTAAATGTGACATGTTCGGTGACGTCATTGTGTTGTAATTGTTTCAATATTAGACTATGATTTAAACTTCCACTCTTTCACATTCAAAAATTAATGCAAGGCCAGTTTTAGCACCCATTTATTACGTGTTTAACACAAATAGTATTGAACAATATACATTGACTTTACACCTGCTCAACACGTTTTCTATTTATACACTAATGTCAGGCCAAAGTCAATCTCTAACTCTCTATCTAACTCTGACTGACTTCTGTATTCTCTACACAATGGGCAGCTCCAAATGTTGACCAACCAGTCTCCTGTCAAGTCCCGCCTTTTTTCGACCTCGTGCTACCCGGTGAATTACTGAGTTAGTGACATCTGCATGGGTGAACTGCGCTACAGATGTCGTTTTTTTTTTAGTGTAAAATTAACAAGGAACAGATCAAACATTTTGGTGAGTATTTAAATGAGTCTTGTAAGAAGTTTATTAGTTTTTTTTTGTTTTTTTTTTATACTTCGGTGAGTTTAATACTAAAAAAAATTATTACTATATAAAGTTGAAGAAAGTACTTAATAATATCAAAGCATTTTTCTTAGAAATATCCAAGATGCCGTTATTTTTAGTATTAATAGCTGGTATTCGATCCTTTTTTCTACAATTTGTAGGTCTATACATAAATATTTCTATCATTTTAATGCTTAAAACATGTTAATGAAAGTATCATATCCGCATACGGACGCTGTAAGTCAGAAATTCGAGCAAGAATTGGGGCGGCGATGGCGCAATAGTTCGCCTAAACAGAATCTGGATCAGTAAAAGCGTTGGTCTCCCGACAAAGCTCAGACTTTACAGAACCCTTGTCAGAACTATTGTTCTGTATGGATCTGAGACATTGACATTTCAATCAGCATCTGAAAATAAGTTGCAGGCTTTCGAAAATAAATGCTTTAGAAAAATACTTCGAATTGAATTTCCTAAGTAGAACATAGGACTAATACGAATGTTTGGGACAGAATATCCTCAATTGCAGGCCCTCAAGAAAACATTATGGCAAACGGCGCAATCTGACATGGTTCGGTCATGTGTTGCGGCACGATAACTTGACAAAACAATCCTTTAGGGCACGGTAGAAGGTGGGCGTAGTAGAGGCCGTCAGCGGAGATGCTGGTTCGAAAATGTAAGGAATTGGACTGGGCTGCAGTTGACTCAACTATTGACGACCGCTCAGGATAGGCAAAAGAAAGTTGACTGCCGAAGTTTCCATTCGCTCCCCCCAACGACCACAACGGTCATGGGATTGAATGATTATGATTATGAATTAAAGTAAAGTCAAATATTTATCTAATTGTAAAGCTTACAAAAAAATATGTACGGGTATTAATAAACGAAGTGGCTATTCGGACCCGATAGACTTAGTGATAAATAGTTAGTATTGGTTAGTTTATATAGGTTAGGGATGGCTTTGTAGTATTTTTGGTAATAGTTAGTATCGATAGATTTGGTGTTTTCTGTGCTACTTCTTATAATATATATGGGAAAACAAATATATTTTGTGTTTGTTTCCCTCTTTTTTGATTTTTTTTATGAGTTTTAAGGAATTCTGCCTGAAGCTGGGTACGAAGAGCCATTTCATGCTATCGGGACCCGGGTCCGAATAGCGGCAGCCATTAATAAAACGTATGTAAAAACATTTATAAAAAAACAAAACGCTACTCACAATTTTAGGTGAGAAAAGTATGAAGTAAAATGAGATTTCTAAATCTATACACAGATTTAAATATACATTGGAGATGAGTTCTGATTGGCTAGTAATAATAATAGACTTATAGAATGTAGGAAAAAGAAAATTGTTTGAAATCATTATACACTGTAGCTATAATTCAAGAAGTATAATAAGGAGAACTTACGTCACATAGTGTATTTAATACTGCAGCATAAAGATGATGATATATTGATAGGTGTCCAAAATAATTCGCATAATTTGACAGCAATTGAACGAATGTGAATTGCGACGTAGGGATTTCAAGGATGAAGCTACTAATTAAAAAAATTAACGTACTAGTGACTTTGGTGAGTTGTTTGACACATCTTGTCGATTTTATGATAGAATCAGTGGCGTAGCCAGGTCTTGATGTTAGGGCCCCAAGGGTTAGGGCCAACGGTAAATGCAAGACTAAACAACCGATGTAGCAAACAACTCTGCATGCATTGGTCTTAATATCCATTGAGGGAAAAGTAAAGTCCTAAATAGAACGAGCAACTCACCAATAGTGCTAGAAGCAGAAAATATAGAATTAGTGGACACATTTCAAGTACTTAGGCAGCACAGTAGACAAATTAGGAGGGACCGAGGCAGACATAAAGCTAGAAAAGGCAAAGCAAGAACAGCCTTTAACTAACTGAAAAGGTTTGGGGGCTTCATAATTCTATCCTTGATCACAAAGTTATAAATTTTAAACATTAGAGCTTAACTTTGGTCAGAGAAACTGGTCCAGGATTAGTATACATGGAAAAATCTTTTTGGCGGCCTTTGTCCCAGGTGGGTCGAGAGGCTTAAGTAAATATGTTAATACTGTTGATTTATAGGATGCACATCTATTACTGTAAGAAAACGCGATATACTTATATTGTACAGCATTGTTTTGTTTTTATTATTGTATTGACATTCCCAAATTGTAATATGTTATACAGTTTTAAATTATTTTTTCGTTAATGTCTTAAATCATCATCATCATTTGCTCCGTAGTATCGGAAGACGTTAATATTTGCGCTATTGTTTCGCCAGCTTTGCAGCCATGTCTGTATCTGTGGAGAACTATCTCTTTCTGACAAATACAAAACAGTCTTGAGTAACTATTTACAAAATATCCTTTTTTTACAACTATTTATCTTCACCTTTCAAAAGACAATACCTGAGAGTTATATTTATATCATTAAACAAACGTAAGAAGGATTACGGTATTTCCCTATTGATACACACCTTTACAATGTTTTTCCCCCAGACTTCAGATATTATATATCGGTATCTTTATATCAAAATTAGTGAAACCAGTTTGGACCAACTCACGTATTTACCAATAAGTCAATTGCCAGCAAGCTAAATTAATATTTTCTGCTTTTGTTGGGTCTATCAAACATTATCTATCTATTTCACTATCATTTTCACAACCCAATATTATTGAAATGACGCACAGTTTCATCTTAATTAAGAGAAAAAAAATTAAATTAATTTATAAGACCCGATTGACAAGTAGACTTGTTCAGGTGTTACAGGTGTTTATAGAAAATATTCATTTTTTGGGGTTTACCATAGTTGTGGTCAAAAGTTGCCTGAAGTCTGACTCTTACTTAGTCCCGCATTATCCTTCATAAGAGAGTTTGTTAAAGTGATCAGGTTTTCTGTAGTACCAGACTCCATTTCCTGGGCAGTCTTAGCAGCTGTAGCTGAGGTGTTGTTATTAATTAACACTTAGGTTCACAGAGCGCTCATTTTCTAAGGCATATGACTTCATCCTAAATAAAAGTATGTATTCGATTACGCATATTTAATTACGCTTTTGATCGATTTAAAATTTATGTTTTTTTCCCCCCACCCATTGACACGTCTTAACGATTATGCATGCATGAAAGGTCGAATATAAAAACATATTCGGTCCCATTCGATCATTATATTAAAAACATGTCTGTGTGTTGCGTTACTGGTTGTACACAAATATGTAGTGGATTAAATTTTTATTTTATTTCCTAAAAATGTTGGCAAATAAAAAACGATGGATTGTGAATGTTTCTTGTTTTTTTTTTTTTTTTTTTTTTTTTTTTATTATGAATATACGCATAGTGTTTTTTAAATAAACAGGGACGCAATTCTTGACTAATTTATTTTATAAACAAAGCTGCATATAACTTAACGCGACTAACACTTCAGTATTAATTATCGCTTCTCACTTTTGATGTTAAAAACTGATTCCTCATAACTAATCTTGTAGTCTTTGAATATTTCTAAGAGACTAGAACTGGCTGACGAGGTTGAAAACAACTGTCAAACACCAGCAAAAGCATGGTTTTCGTTTACGAAAATGCCTTAAATAATTACACATTTAAAAAAAGAACCGGAAGTTCATGATCTCTTCCTTTGAAAAGGTCATGCCTATTTAAGACTTATCAATTGTACCGCTTCTTACTCATTATGTTTGGTCCCTTTGTATTTTTTCTTCACCATGTATTCTGGTTTGCTAGTAACTTTTCTTCCCTTCCAGACCCAGAAATTTCAAAATCAAGTACAATTTGCGTGATCAGATCTATTAGAAAATATAAATTCTAGTAGCAGGGTATGTCTCTACGAAAAGCTCATTAAAGTTAAAAATATTACCGGCAATTTAGCTTTTTGTGAAAGAAAAAGACTTACCTATTTTTTTTAAAACCCGATTACAATGTTTCTTTCCTAAATGTGTTCAGTAAAAAAAAAAATTATATATGGGGTTGTCTGGGTCTCTAACAAGATTAACACCACATGAAATCTAGGACGGTTTTAAATATAATCTGTTCTTATAAGATAAAATAATCGTAGCTGTCTGGTACGTACGCCTTATTGACATTATATGCCATATGCATGTGTCTTTTTTTTTCGCTCCAATATATTTACCATTTAAATGACATTGTATTTAGTACTTGATTTTGAATCATTTCCATGAATATAGGCACATTTCATTTTCATGCCTAATACTATTACTTATTACTATATAGTTGCTATTGCTTTTGGTCATACTATGTTTACATTTATGCATACCATTCTGAATGCTGTAGCACGTGTGTGCTTTACCCACCCCGCGAACAGGTGGGAAACACGCCAAGGTCATGCGTGACGCAATCATGCTTGAGCCCACCACCGCTGACCTTCACGCCCCTCCCCGTCCCTCCTCACTTCCTCGACCAACGAGAAGTAACATGCATACAAAAATATACATCTTGTTCCCCTGGTCAAATTTGCTCTGTAACGTAATAAGACGACCGGGGAGAAACCAAATGTAGACCAGAAACGCATGGCTTTATTTATCCACTAGCCCCCGCTCCCAACCCGCACCCCACTCTTCCCACTACCTACTTATCCTCTCTCCCCAAATGTCAATCAATCGCTGAAGTGAGCACACATGTCTACCAATCGCACACGAGATCCTTATATAGTTGTAATCTAACTTCAGAGTTGTCTTTGTAAAAGGTAATTTAAATTTACGGCTGTCTACAGTAGAGGGTCGGACGGAAAGGAATGTGCCCCTCTAGGGGCCCCAGACACTAAGTCCATTACATTTCTCCGCTGTTTACGTTGCTGGACTATGTACCTAAAATTATGTATGATATTTATGCAACGGTGTATGCAGTCTTTATAATCTAGTGTTTTCGGTCATGTTTTCTAGTGACTTGTATAATAGTTGTCGTGTAGTGTATGTGTCGAGCATTGTCAAAATATCTACAATAAAAAAATCACATCGTACAAGCCTTTGAATTCAACACACATTAAATATAAATTTGATCATCAATACGTTAATCTCTAGCACAGTACTCCGGCTCATCAATTAAGACAAAACGTAGACAACAAATGATAGAAAGAGAATAATTAATCTCTTATCTACTTATATAGACCACTCTTATAAGAAGGGAATAATACAAATACGAGCCTGCCTACAACACAGTGTCACATAATACAGTCATTTCACTTAATCATACAGGAAGGCACGACACACATGAGTCTCAGGTGCAAATCTAATCCAAAACTTATAAAGTATACATGGTGATTAAGTATCCAGGTTGGATCTAATAACCCAACTCGCTACAATATCTAGATCTATAGTTTTCTGTTCCTTTTAGTTGATACAATTTTTATCTTTAACTTATACAGGTATGTTATATTTTCCCTCATGCAACGCCGGGCAATATAGCTTGTATTCAAATATATATTTTATTGTTACGTAGCCTTCATCTAGTTTTTTCTAGTATTTATTGTTTAAAGTGTGTTTATGCCATTACGCTTCAATGCCCCACTGTTAATTTATACTATATTGTATTGCGACTGTAGCCGTCAAACGTAAGCGCAAACTCACGGTAATTAAATATATTAATGCTCCGAGGATAGTCTAAGATTAATTGTTTTAATAAAAGATAAAATAACTCAACAAAACAACATGCACCTATAATCCCGTCGATAGTTTAGAGCCTAGTATAACAAGTCTCATCGCTCCTACAGTCTAAGGTCATCTGACGTTTTTCAATATCCCCCAAAAGTCCTCACTAACTAAGGCGTCAGTCTGTATTGTGTCTTACGTCATCACTTTAGTTTCTACTTTATTTTTGGGTTTGAGAGTATTATAAATTATTTTAAATCCTAACATTACCCCAATTGACCCCTTAAATTTGTTATTCAAATTTAGATACAAAACTTCAATACTCTCAGTGTGTGTTTAATAATTTCAAGGGTATAATCTCAAAACATGAAATATAAGCGATACATTTCAATGACCAAATCCTAATAAAAATATGTCTTGGTTTCGATGGTTGCTGTAGATTCAGCTGTGGAGAGGGCTGCGTTTACTGCGGATAGCATCTGCTTGAGTTGTGGAAGCTGATGGCGTCGTACTCGAGGAGGCTGAAGAGTTCGTTGTGGTTGCTGGTGTTACTGTGGTACTTGCTGGTTTAGAATTCGTTAAAATAGTAGTAGCAGCAGTCGTCATATTGTGTGTAGTTGCATAGTAGGTTGTTATAGGAGTAGTTGAAGTGGTCTTTGGTGTGGTTTTAATAGTATGAGTAATTAAAGTAGTTGTAGTGGTTGTTAGGGTATTTGATGTACTTGTCGGTGCAGTTGTAGTGGATGATGTTGTAGTTGTAGTGGTCTTAGTGGTTGTTAGTGCACTAGTACCATTTGTTATATAGTTTTGGGATTAGTAGTTGTAGTGGTTGTTGTAGTGGTTGTAGTAGTAGTTGTTGTAGTGTTCGTTGTAGTGGTTGTTAATATAGTTGCAGTAGTATTTAAAGTAGTGTTTGTAGAAGTAATAGTTGGCGTAATTGTTGTGCTTGTATTTGTCGATGTAGTTGTTGAATTAGTGGTCTGTAAAGCTGAAAATCACAAAGTTTAAAAAGTACTTTAGTTTAAATACGGTTTACAATGCAATTTTACTATACAACAAATGACACTATTACAGTTTACTATTTCAGGTACACTACGGAAAGTATTTCACAATATAGTTTACAATGTACTTTACAACATAGTTCGTTTAAAATAGATATATCGACATCTGTATGATTTCTGTCGTTTTTTGTTTAACGTATTGTGTGGCCAGTAATATGCCCATTCTCCTCATTCCCTTAATTTCATATACCAAATACTACTACACTGTAAACTCTGGGAAATTCTATAGATCTTGGGAAAAATTATTGCATTCTCCCTGATTCGAACCCATGACTTTCGTTACGACAGACAAATCCACTGCCGCTTTGCAACCGCCGATCTAATTTAAACGTATATTGAAATGTTTAATAGGAAAATATTTTTCGGCAATTTATTATAAGAAATTATTAATAAATTTGGATTCTTCCGTTTCTTTTGCAACTAACTACATTTCTTTTTTTTTCGATAAACCAAGGTGTCCTATTGGGCCATTGACATGCTTGTCACGGATCAAGATTAAGGATGTTTGGGATTGGACGCTAGCAATACCACACTGATATTTCTACTATTCGATAACTTGAAATACTCTGTTTCGGAATTGCGGATCGCACCTGGTCCTCTAGACTCTAGACTTTCGGTTTGAGTAGTTCTCGATGATTTTCTCAATAGAAAATTAAAATTAAAATGGAAAGTTGTAAACTGTGTAAATCTTTAGGCACGTTTAGGTGATATATAGGACACTAAAATAAAAATTGAACAAGCCGGTGCACCTTATTATAGTCTTTGGCTGGACCTAAATTTATGTTTTGAACACTTTATTAAAGATGATATAGTTCCTTTTATTTTTTTCTGTCGCCTTTTATGAATATGTTGTGTTTATAGATTGCATTATATAGTACATTTGGTTAATTTTAAAAATTGAACAGAGGGTTGAAAGTATACAGTCTAAGCAACACGACTGTTATCATTTACTAAATGTTTTATACAGTTGTGTAAGTTTAAATTATCAACATATTGAATCAATGATACTCACGCATCTCCATGCATAGCGTTGCGTACAGAGAGTTGCAATATAAGGGAAAGGCTTTATATGCATCAAATGTTATGTAAATCGCGCTGCAGTCCTCTGAAACCAAACCACTTCTTGGCTTTCCTAGATCCCACAGTCCAGTCTGCGAAGAGTTCACGAGTGATTTATCGTGGTCCCAAATGAACGTCCCTTTCACATCGATGTCATTTGCGCCAATCCATACAACGCGATCTAAACAACAATACATTTGTATATAACAATCGTAGTATACCTATATTTTTTATGTGGTAAATTTAATATGAGTACTTTCTTATATCTTTTAAAGTACAGAGGCATTAAACTCTAATTTAGAACTACAACAATAATAACAACCTGTGGCAATGCTCAGATTAAAGTAAAGACAAAAGTATGTTTCTTATGCATTATTCGAGAACAAATGCATATAAATACTCTTTCTTCCCGAGTGGCATCAGAGCATGGAATGTGTTTTCTTAACACAATAAAACCACTAGCTTTAGGAGTTTTAAAACACGAATGGAAATGCAAGACAATACTTGGTCCACTGATAAACGTAGGACGCAATAATCTTCTTTACAGAAGAAGTGTCTGCAATATAGAATATAATATAAACACATTCTTAAACACAAAACAAACTTATTGCTGCCTACGCTTTTCCGTGCATTGCAATATAATTAGGGTTTGCTGAAATGATACGTTTTTAGTTTTCTGGTTCGTTCAGGCAACACATAACATGTCGAGATGCCGCAATAAAGGCAGTCTTAGTCAAAGACATAACTAGATAATCATAACGTTAGTAAATTATACAGAATGTTACCAAAACAATAAGTTATAATAAGGGTGTTATTTATTCGCTTTATAGATATCTTATCTTAAATTTTCTTTTTTTTTTCTGTCGGCTGCGAACCGGGCAGGCGAACGCATGAGGGACAGCTCCCACTGCGGGTCTGATACCTACTGCGCTGCCAAAAGGCCACGGGGTCTCGGTGGGGAGGAGGCAATGAACTCAGCAACCCCGTCTCGAGAACCACCCGGTGCCTTGATGTCTGTACCTATAGTATAGGAATTGTGCTACCGGGTGACAGTGCAGGTATACGGTCAAGCCACCACGATAATGATCCTTAGAGGAACCGCAATGGGTAACCTAGATGCGTAATCTTCACTGTTACACAACACGCCATGCCTTTGGCGTGTTGTGGGGTGGCTTGAGCCCGAACAGAGCTTGGGAGTGCCCCCCACCTCCTTAGCTCAAATATTTCGTTACGCTCTGAACAAAGAGTCCTTTGGGCTTGTCCGTTTTTTTTAAAGAGACCTTATATTTCTGTCGGCCTCTTCTCCTTACTCTTCTGTGCCGAGCGATATTAGCGGTAACCTTCCACTGGTTCCTGTCCATTCCACCACAATTACTTGCACTAGGAGGTGCTTCGTGTATTCTTATATGCGCCGATTTTTTTATAAATTGTTTGCTAACATCTTCGTTAGTGATAATCAAAATCTTGTTGAAATATCTCATTTCTAGGACCCCGACCCTTCTCTGGAGATTATACCTGAAAACTGATATCATCAGAGTGCATAGTAATCAAATATTTGAACAGAAGGAGGTTCTCTCGTATAGCCAAGTGATCTTTAGCTTGTTTACAGCTTCGATTGTCTGCACTATTCTGGTTAGAATGTATGGCTTTGAGCGTTCGTCTGATAAGTGGTCAATAGCTGACATCTTATCCAGGACCATATTTGCATATAAACAGATCCTAAAGAATTCAATCTCTAATAAGGAAACAGAAACAGGTCTGAGGAAACATAGTCTTGATGGGCAGCTGTATCATGTAAACTTCTGTTCTAATCAAAGAATGTGCCACCACTGTGGCCATGTTTAGCGCCCATTTATAGTTTATTAGTTTATAGTTAACGTGGCGTAACAATTAATTATTAAAGTAACAACTTCAGTTATTGTATACAATCTGTATTTATTGTGGGCTTTAATTTCTTTAAAAAGAATCATGGAAAACAATGTTCATTTATAAACGTATTGTTTAAGGTTTTTTCTTCATAATTGTAAACAACAATCAATATGATTCCTATATATATATAAATAAATAAATAAATAAATATGAGACTTATATAGCGCATATCCCGTTCTTGTTGGGAACAGTTCTATGCGCTGCTGTAACATAGTGCTGCCTGCTGGCGCAAATACGGTTACAGGCCCAAAACTCCTGCAGGGTGACAGGGATCCGCCGGTGGCAGGGATAGAACCCGCGACCTGTCCGATGGTTTTTGGTTGACAGTCCGGTGTGCTAACCACTAGACCAGCCGGCTATAAATTACTCATTAAATTTCTTTATTATGTTTCATTGTATAAAAAAAGTAATAAATATATGAGCAGGCTTATTATTTGCTGGATGGTGGGTCAAAGGGTAATGGGAGGAACTAATATTTTTCTTCATAGAAATCTATAAAATATAAAACATAGTATTTCTTTAAATTTCCGGCCTGGGCTAGTACCATAAAAGTGTCAAGTGATTGATTTTTAGAGCTTAAATGATTGGTGGAAGCACGTAACTTACACTATGACACTAATAAATGTGATTCCGTTCAAAACCTTTAACGGGAAAACATAATAAACGAAATGACCCAATATAAATTTACACGGGGCCACTTGTTGCTACTGTAACACATAGGGGACGTTTTTTAAACGTCAATATCTCAAAAAGTTTTCAATTGAAAGAAAAATCAAAAGCCATAGTGACCTAAAAAACTAAATAATATCCAAAAATGAAAAAAATCTCGACCTCAGCAGAACATTGGTTAACATTCCTTGTAAATAATTATAGTTTAGGAGTTCCGACTTTTTTTTTACTGCATTAAGTTTGTTTTAATAATATTTTTATGTAAGCTTACATTTTCCATTGCAAAAATGTTAACATTTAAGTACATAGTGGTAATCATGTCCTTTATTATTTACGCAAAGAGGACATGACCTTCAATCAAGGTCAAGTCGGGTGTGTGGCGAGCCTGTTCAACAAGGAAATACTTATTGCTGGTTCTTTTTTTTTAAATATACATAACTTTTTTGAGAGTTAATTTATTTTACAAGATCGGGATATTTACCCAAACAATTTTTTTTTGGCACTATATAGTTTGCCTTTGTCACTATTTAGCATTTTTTCATATAATGGTTGTGAGCTCTGACAATTTATTCGTGTGTTTATCATTCATTTGGCGGAACCATTTGTCTTTTTCAAACAAGTATCTTTTAGTAACTAGTAATAAAATCCAATATATTTTATTGTAAGTTTTATACGTACTAACACTGACGTTCTTTAACGCTGTGGCCATCTGTGCTGAAGAAGTGACCATAGCCAGAGCTCCGTTCATACTGGCACAAAAAGCCTTTTAGATATTTTAGGAAAAAGAAAACACAACATATATTTAATATAATAATATTGTTATTGACTTTACTAGCTGAAACACATCCATAGACCTATATAAAAATGGATAATACATACGATTTTACGCTTCAATATGACACAGAAGTAAATAGTAAATGCACATGGAATGTGAAAACTTAGGATATAAAAGTTAGAAAGTCTAACAGAAACTACTGCTTTGGCACTCAAGAAAACAAAACTACTCGTTAACCACTAGAATGAATGTTAACCATCTTTCGTCATTGTTTACTATGTCTATGTTTAGCCTTTGTATAGTATAGCCGTCGGCTTGCTTTGAGATGTTAAAAGAGATTGAAACTAGGACAAGTCTTTCATTGAAATGTCTATAAACACTAGATACAAATGTATAATGCGAAGTTTTATGTTTTGCATGTTTCCGATATCAACCAGCCATATAAACTTAAGTAAAACTATCATGCGTGTCAATATCAAATAAAGAATATATATGGCACATTGAAAAAAAAAGAAGAAAAATCATATAATCACAAAAAATATATACTTTTTTTTTTAAGGTTTTGTATTTTAAGACAAAGTCGAAATTTTTTTTTTAAACAAGACAGGAAACAACTTACTTTTCCAGTAGCCCAGGTGACTCTTGTTGAGTTATACCTGAAGCAGGTGCCATTAGCAGGAATGGAATCAGAATACCGACAGGTAACTAGAAAATTACATTGCAAAGAAAACCAAATGAAATAAAATATTTTATTAATTAAAATTAATAATTTAACTCAACGTTACACATAGAAATACACGTATATAGACAGATAGACAGACAGATAGATAGACATAATGACAGATATACATATATACAGATAGAGAGAAAGATATACAGATAGACTGATAGACAGATAGACAGATAGACAGATAAACAGATAGACAGATAGACAGATAGACAGATAGACAGATAGACAGATAGACAGATAGACAAATAGACAGATAGACAGATAGATAGACAGATAGACAGATAGACAGATAGACAGATAGACAGATAGACAGATAGACAGATAGACAGATAGACAGATAGACAGATAGACGGATAGACAGATAGACAGACGGACAGATGGACATATGGACAGATGGACGGACGGTTGGACAGAGGGACAGGCGGACAGGTGGACAGACGCACAAACGGACAGACGGACAGACTGAGAGACGGACAGACGGACAGACGGATAGACGGATAGAAGGATAGACGGATAGACGGATAGACGCATAGACGAATAGACGGATATACAGAAATACGGATAGACGGATGCACGGATGGAATGATAGACAAACAGCTAGACAGATAGACAGATAGACAGACAGATAGACAGATAGACAGATAGACAGATAGACAGATAGACAGATAGACAGATAGACAGATAGACAGATAGACAGATAGACAGATAGACAGATAGACAGATAGTCAGATAGACAGATAGACAGATAGACAGATAGACAGATAGACAGATAGACAGATAGACAGATAGACAGATAGACAGATAGACAGATAGACAGATAGACAGATAGACAGATAGACAGATAGACAGATAGACAGATAGACATATAGACAGATAGTCGGATAGACAGATAGACAGATAGACAGATAGACGGATAGACAAACGGACAGATGGACAGATGGACGAACGGACGGACAGAGGGACAGGCGGACAGGTGGACAGACGCACAGACGGACAGACAGACAGACGGACAGATGGGCAGATGGGCAGACGGGCAGACGGATAGACGGTTTTAATGATATACGGATAGACGGATAGACAGATAGACAGATAGACAGATAGACAGATAGACAGATAGACAGATAGACAGATAGACAGATAGACAGATAGACAGATAGACAGATAGACAGATAGACAGATAGACAGATAGACAGATAGACAGATAGACAGATAGACAGATAGACAGATAGACAGATAGACAGATAGACAGATAGACAGATAGACAGATAGACAGATAGACAGATAGACAGATAGACAGATAGACAGATAGACAGATAGACAGATAGACAGATAGACAGATAGTCGGATAGACAGATAGACAGATAGACAGATAGACAGATAGACGGATAGACAAACGGACAGATGGACAGATGGACGAACGGACGGACAGAGGGACAGGCGGACAGGTGGACAGACGCACAGACGGACAGACAGACAGACGGACAGATGGGCAGATGGGCAGACGGGCAGACGGATAGACGGTTATAATGATATACGGATAGACGGATAGACAGATAGACAGATAGACAGATAGACAGATAGACAGATAGACAGATAGACAGATAGACAGATAGACAGATAGACAGATAGACAGATAGACAGATAGACAGATAGACAGATAGACAGATAGACAGATAGACAGATAGACAGATAGACAGATAGACAGATAGACAGATAGACAGATAGACAGATAGACAGATAGACAGATAGACAGATAGACAGATAGACAGATAGACAGATAGACAGATAGACAGATAGACAGATAGACAGATAGACAGATAGACAGATAGACAGATAGACAGATAGACAGATAGACAGATAGACAGATAGACAGATAGACAGATAGACAGATAGACAGATAGACAGATAGACAGATAGACAGATAGACAGATAGACAGATAGACAGATAGACAGATAGACAGATAGACAGATAGACAGATAGACATACAGACCAATAGACAGATAGACAGATTGACAAATAGACAGATAGAAACAAAGTCTGAAACAAAGTTATGCATAGAATGATAACTTTATACCAGTCTGTCCTTGCGCCAGAACAACGATCTGTGCCAACACTCCAACTAGGCAAACACACAATGAACTAGGCGCCATCTATAAGTAGTCCATCAAGACACCTTATTCTGTTATACAGTTTATAAAGTGTAATCTTTTTGTCATTATATCAATGAGTCTTGTTAAAGATGTTTTTAATTATTTTTTTTTTTACATAGGCTTTCGCGAGATTAATGCTGGAACAAAAATGTAAATCGTATTTCCTATTAAAAGTTGAAGAAAGTACTTCATAATATGCAAAGCATTTTTCTTACAATATTTGAGATGCGATTATTATTTTTTATAGTATTAATAGTTTGCATCATATGTTTATTTCTATAATTTGTAGGTCTATACATTAATGATCCTATCAATTGAATGTAAGAAATGTTTTTAAACATGATATAAAAGTAAAGTCTAATAATTATATAATTGTAAAGCTTCACAAAAATGTATTAGTAAAACTTATGTAATAATATTTTTTTTAAAGGCTACTCACATTTTTAGGTAAGAAAAGTATGAAGTGAAATGAGGTTTCTACATGTATACAAATATTTAAATATGCATTAGAGATGCGTTCTAATTGGCTAGTAATAATAATAGGTCTATATTATGTATTGAAAAAAAGTATTTGAAATCACTGTACACTGTAAGCTATAATAACAGAAGTAGAATATATAATTAGGTGAAATGACGTCAGTTAATGTATACATATGAAGACTTATAATTTGATACTGTAGCATGTATATAATTATAAATAGAGTGTTGTGCCAAATAATGCACATAATTAGACAGCAACTGAACGAATGGAGATTGAGACGTGAGGATTTCAAGAAGGACGTTACTAAGGAGATTTTTTAAAAAAAAATATAGGACTTGTCACTTGGGCGAGGAGCTAGACACACCCATTCAATTCAATGATATAATTTTATATCGATTGTGTGGTTTAATAATTGTTTTTATATATATATATATTGTGTGGCTTAATAATTGTTTATTGATATGAATTATATTATTATACTTTAAGAACTCTGATTTATTTATGTTTATTTAATAAAGTTAATAAAATGTATTCTGAAAAAAACTGTATCCATATCCTGCTAGCGTCCAACTGATGTGACACTTCATAAAAAATACATATTAATCGCCTACATGGCTTATAAAAACACAATTTAGTTGTTTTATTTTATTGCATTGTACGATAATTTAATTAAACAAATTTTGAACTAGTCTATAACTTTGCTTTGCGAACACAATTTTACTTTTTACAAGATTTACTAGACATTGACCTTTCAACTAGTAAAAATTGATGAAAAAAAATATGTATATAAAATAAGCGCACAGTTATGAAATATGATTACAAGATAATGTGTAATTTTGTCCTTTATCTCATAGTCATAACAATAGAAAACATAAAATAATCGCAGTGACCTTGTCTTATCAAGTGTCGAACAAGCCTCCAAAAATTGGGAAGTAGTAACAAACGTAGTAAAATATCCCACTTGTTAGTACTTGTGTTTACTTGTGTTTACTTGTGTTTACTTGTGTATATATTACGAATTATTTCTTTTGATTATGGTCAACCAGTCTATATTTTATTTTCCGGCATAGACTATCTCAGGCTTGTGTGACATGAAGCTATAAATTGACACATAGATAACTTTAAATAACTTTATTAAAAAACGTAGTATACACTATATATATTGAGCTAGGTAGAACTGGATTACCTTAATGTTTATTACATCTATCTTGTAACACGAACATCTGAGTTGGTCGATTTCATGTTGTACTTTATAGCATACAAGTCTGTTTGTTCTGTCAAAATATGTATATGCACAGATAAATGTAATCTATTTGTCTCCACCGTTTCGTACACTAGGCGATAGTGTGACCAACTTGTTCTTACATCGGGTTCTGTTATTGATTGATATGTTCTGAAACAATGCTAAGTCCATGCTAAACAAATAGATGATATTATAATTATATGTCTTAGAGGCCACGAGACCTGAAACATTTTCTGTGAGAAGGAATAGAAGTATAATCCATATTATATAGCTGCAACAGATGTTCCAGAGTCAGCCACTCACGAAATGGCTTATTCCACCACCACAGACTCATTAACTACTTGAATCTTCACAACAAATTCCGGTTTAATATGTGGACAGGAGCTAATGACATCAATCAGAAAAAAGCCTTTTATTTGGGACCACGACAATATCAGAGGAACCTCTCTGGAGTGGTGGCCGTTCAAATAATGATGAAACATTACACTGCTAAAACGATTGAATTATTTTCTGCTACAGAATCACATTTTGAGAAGTATGCTTGTAATAGCCATCTGCCACCTCTCTGTATGTATGCCCGTCTCTATTATATAAGTAACATTTTTGAAAAATATCAATTTAATGAAATGAGCCATTGACAAGTCTTAACGTGTATGCATGCATACAAGTTCATAAGAAATAACATTTCCTGTCGAATTCGATCATTATATTCGAAAAATTTCTGTGTGCTGGGTTGCTGGTTGTACGAACATTTGTTGGAGATTAAAGTTTCTTTCATTTCCAAACGATGTTTACAAAAGAAAACAATGTAGTGTGAAAGTCAGAAGGGAATAATCCCCTTTTTATAATATTAAACTTATTGCTTAATGCAAAAGAATTTTTGTTTTTCGTTTTTATGAATTTACGAATTTTGTTTTTCAATAACCAAGAAAACGCAACTCTTGACTAAGTTATTTTATAAACAAGCTACATGCGACTAACACTTGAGTATTAATTATCGCCTACTCACTTTTGATGTAAAAAACGGATTCCTCATAACTAATATTGTATCCTTTGTATAATTCTAAAAGACTAGAACTAGCCGTCGAGGTTGAAATCAACTGTCAATAACCAGCAAAAGCATGCTTTTTTGTTTACGGAAATGCCTAAAATAATTAAACATTCAAAAATAGAACAGGAAGTTCACGATCACACCAGTTCAAAAGGTCACGCCTAATTAAGACTTGTCAATTAGTTCACGCAAAGAAAATTACACTGTTTAAAGTAAAGACAATGATAGGATGGTCCGATTGCTTTAATATTTCTCCTATTTGATAACTCGTATGACTGGTTTTTGGAATTTCCGATTCCCTTTTGAAAGTGCACTTCCGTTTTATTGAATCGCTACAATTTTCTCAAAGAAAAATGTACATTTAAATCGAAAGCGGAAATCTTTATGCATACGAAGTAAAAAAAAAAAGTATCCCGTCAGACCAAGTTGGTCCGTAGGGCCGGTGAAGCAGCGTTCACCAGTTTCCGTGGCCACGGCATAGGTGATTGTGTGGCCAGCACTATGCACAGCCGCCTTTACTTTACCCCAAATAAGGTCAGGTACCCTCAGAGCTGGGTAGACTCAGGGACACCCTCAGATCCTGGGAAAAAATCCCAGCCTGCACTAGGATTCGAACCCAAGACCCTTGGATCGCCAGTCGAACGCGCTGCCGCTCGGCTACCGTGCCCCATATACGAAGTAGCGTAGAAGTAATTTTAAAACAGCATTATTGGATGCGCACGGAACAAGAATATATAAGCTCTAAAATTATTATTTTCTAAAAACATTTCTTCCCAAGTAACTGCAATGAGCACGCGATCTCAAATGAAGCAGCCAATGCAACATCCTTCCGCACTTTTCTGTTTTGTAAAATAAACGATGCTTGTTTTATACTATACTATAAATATGGAGAGTTACAGCGGGAATCGCATTATTGGACCTAAGTCTTCTCCATTTGGAAGAACTAGTATTGGTCTTGTACGTTTTAAACCTTAAAATTCCACCTTTATAATTTTTTATCAAACCCAAAATCACTCTAATTCTACTCTTGCCATATATCGCTAATACAGTTTTATTTCTGTATCAATGTCTCTTTATGTCCTTTGTCGTGGTCAAGTGGACGTTTCGGAGGCTTGCTTGGCTTCTGCAGGTGGCATCCGGGAGTCAGACTTATATTGACTCAGGAATTATGTCAATCGAGGTGGGTCTAGTCTTTGGTTGATTCTACTCTAAAGTCTCTTCGGTATTTATATTCATGACGTATCCTTAATACTTAACGTTTTTTAAACTATACAATACGTTGATAACTCCACAGTTGCAGAAATAAAATGTTCATTAATTACTTACACGAGTAATATCAATAATGTACAGGAAACAGAAAATGTATCAAATCTCACACAGTTACTAAGCTATACAAGATGCTTGTCGAGGTTTATTAATAATGCGCGTAAAACCTACAACTAGACCGATACATGTTTCTGCAACAACGTCTATAAGTTATTTTACTATCTCTGCTGTTCTATTTCTAATTTTTATTTTCGCGCGCTTTGTGTCTATCTGCATGTATTTCATATGTTAAGCGTGCATCAAGAATCATTAAAATCAAAACAAAACAGTCGTTCAGATTTCTTTAAAGGGAATTAATACGTGTGCTTAATGTAGATAACGTTTTATAATTGCTGAATTGTTTCCCTTCGACCATGTTTAGATATTTTTTTCCACAAAATAAATAGTCATTAACAAGAGGTTAGGCTCTGCTGGCAAACATAGCTGTGAGCTTAAACTCTAACAATAAAAATAAAATAATTGAAAATACATTTACTTCATAAAAATAGCAACAAAATCAAACAACTACAAAAACGACAAATAGAAACAAAAAAGCATTACAATGATACATAATAAAAATAAATCAGGAAAAACAGTTATTTAGCTAAATTGAAATGGCCGATCGGGACTGGCATACGTGGCTCAAATGACCCAAGAAATGAGCATTGATTGTTTGTGGGAATATAAAATATATCACGAAGCTATCATGAACAAAACTACAATAGACAAATATACAACAGGCAAATATACTTTTTTAAATCTCAGATATCTCTTAAAAAATTTTGTTTTTTGAATACTTAAATACTCTCAGAAGTTTACTTTATATTAAGCATATTAATTAAAACATTCCTGGTATTAAATTAAAAAAACAGCGTTTGCTACATTCCTTAGAAACTTAAAGTGTCTTAGAACAGGGATCGGCAACCTAAGTAACGCGTGCCACAATCGGCACGCAGAGCGATTTTCAAATGGCAAGCGAGATATCTCCCCAAGAAATAATGCCAGTCAACAAAGCGTAAATAAGCATAATTGATGCCTGCTGCGTGAAAAACTTCATGAAAACCACAATGAATGTCAACTGTTATGTCAACTGTTAAAGTTCAGGAATGTTTGTGTGCAAATATTTTATCATTGGAATTGCGATCTTCTGTTAAATAAAAGTAAATTCTAAAGTATCTCACCCTTTATCTATTTACTGGTAATTCAAGTTTTTTCTACAAGAACGTGATACTGAATTTAGAGATATGCTCTTGCACACAGTGTACATTGCCTTAGACAAGGGTTAAGCCTTGGATAGATTCGTTTCTTGTCTGGAAGCAATTTAAGTGATGCTTTATGTTTCTTAATTTTTCTTTATAAAAACAGTAATGGCTTGGAATATATAACTTTTAAATAATCAAACTAGACAAGCTAGTTACACATTTTATGAATAGTATATGAGTAATTAATTATAATTACATTTTTAAACATTATCTTAGCTACCCAGTTTGCATTATTACTACTTATGTATTCCGCTCCACCATACGTTTTGTACATTATTGTTGATCTGAAATTATTAAAACAAATCCGAGTTAAGCTGAGATCAAAATTTAATAAACTTATTGCAAGAGATAATCTACCTCACCTTGGCTTATCTTTCCCAAGATCTTGATTTTTTTTTCAACAAAATATTTGCATGATTTTATGTGTATTAGTGGTCAAAATGTATTTAGGGAAGCGTCTATAAGAATAAATGTATGTACCAACTGTACAGCTACAGCAGATCGTTTGGCAAGACTCATAGTGTCACCAGCGAAGGCCCAGTTATAACAGAGCTGCTGTAGCTGGAAATTTAGTAAATGATGATGTAGCAACGAGGAGAGCGTGATGAAGAGGTGTACAATTAATCAACCCTCACATATGACAACACAACATAAATGGATTAGACATGGTGAACACCCCCAGCCGTTTATTGCCAGTAAAAAGAGAAGATATTCCAGGAGAAACAGTAATTTAACATCATTTAAAACACAAATAAAATGCAAGACTAGACTCAGATCCCGGATCAGCGTAGGACGCAATGTTTTTTTTTAAATAGAAGAAGCGTCTGTAAAATATAAGATAAAGGGGAGGGGTGAACAGTTGTTACCCTTTTATCAAGTTGGGCGCACTTATTAAGCGCAGATTTCTAGTCCAAGGCGGTGCAACAACGCCTTGTCTTAATTAGTAATATAGGTTCTAAATAGTATCTATTTTAATGTGTGATAAATTATTGTACATTTACATTATAAGTTATAATGTTAGGCTTCAATTTTATTATCTTTTATATTCATACAACAACTCACAGAAGCACCTTTATAAGAAAAAAAGTCATGCAGTGTGACTTGCGTACGCGATGGACGGCATTTGCGGCTTCCGGTCGGCCTCATGGAATTATAATGTCTTTTAAAATCCGGACGAGGCCGAAGGGATATTTATTCCAAGGCGTAACGTATTAGAAATGCTCTGTCCGGGCTTCGGCTACCCCACGAAACGCGTGGCGTGCCGTGTAACAGGGAAGGTTACCGCAGTACAGCTATTGTTCACTTAGGATCAATATCGTGGTGGCTCGCCCTGGTATGCAATGCCCCCCCCCCCAGTAGCCCAAATCCTATCCTATAGGCACAGGCATCCAGGCACCGGGAGGGTGATCGAGACGGGTTCGAAACGTCCTTTCTACATCCTTACCGGGGCCACGACCCTACCCGGTGTGCAATGGGTGTACCTCATCAGGCACTTCCGAACCCACCCACAGAACCCTAAATGGATGTTCTTCTTGGAAACCATTGGTAGAACAACAACAAATCAACAACGTTTAGTACTGCGTTTAGTTTCCAGTGGCTGTGAACCTTCGACCATTCATTGTATTCCGACAGGTAAGTTACGTAAAAAACAAACAAGAAAAAATAACAATAGAGTGATTAGAAGTTGTTTAGTATATTCTGACGTTTTTAAAAAAATTATTTTATTTTTCTAAGTCATAGCCTGTAATAGTTATCATCACTTCTACAATAAGAACCTTCTCAATTAAGGTATTTATAATACATCGCTACTAAACCTATTGATTTTAGTCCTCTAAATGGTCATTCGTACGCATTTTATGATGTCCATTTTGAACCGACAACGAAAACGCGGAAATTTTTTTGGCGAGACTCGAGGAAGTAATCCTTAATCTCACATTTATCTTCACGAAACTTTGAGAGAATAACTAAGAGAAAAATGTGCACATGTCTTAAAAACATCTATTTGTAGAATATAATATAATAAATATAAGCGCAGTTGGTTCACTGTTGTGTTAAATTTAAAGCAAGAGGTTATACATACGTGGATTGAAGTTCAATTATAGTATCTAGGGGATTTACAAGCTTTACAGGCTGTGTTAACAGTTAGTGGTTAGTTGAAAGTTGGGTTAAATAGGATTATTACGTCCACTAGGCCCAAAACTCCTGCAGGGCGTCGGTGGCAGGGATAGAACCCGCGACGTGTCAGTTGGTTTTTGGTTTACAGTCTGGTGAACAAACCACTGGACCAGCCGGCTTCACTGGACCAGCCGGCTTCACTGGACCAGCCGGCTTCACCTTACATGTACTATTTTTTTTCCGCGTGCAGCCAATAAGGCTTTCTTGAATGACTTCTACGCTCCTACTTTTGCCTACAGGTTTTCCGATAAACACAACTTTCGATTTAAATTTTTTTATTGAAAAAAACAATAGCGACTAAATAAAACGGAAGCGTAAAGTACAAAAGGGAATCCAAAAAGTTGGCTAGTCATTCTTAATACGTAAATACTCCTGCCATTATGAAATAGTTAGAGCTGCAAGGCATAGAAATGATCATAAATGCCGTTTGTTATTGAGTCCTGAATGGACTCAAGGTTAGTGCTACAAATTATGAACACCGTCCTCGAGTCAACTGCTTTGATTCAACGCCCACGGTTGAGTCTTTTCCAACCCTTGAAACCGTGTTTGTTTGGATCAGCGTTTGCGGGCCATGCACTCCGACACGGAAATGTATGAGTAGACATAAATGCCCTATTGTTGTATGAATGAGGTTACCTGTTGCTCAATGACTACTTATACTACAGACCGTGGTATTGTTAAAATGTGAATTATCTCTCTACACACACACACTTACACACACACACACACAACACAAGCTTTATATATATTTGCCTTACTTGCACAGAAAGTCTATAATCTTTTAAAGGCTAACCGGCCCTCCCCCCTCTCCCAGCGACCACCAATAATGTTTAACACTAACTCCGCGAGTGAGCCAGTGGACTTAGAAAAGTTCTATGCACTTAACGTATCTATAACCTTATCTCTTTACTCTATTGTTCCAGAGAAAAGGGGAGATAATAATTACAGTTTTGAGGGGTTTCGGGAAAGAGAAAAATAGGTGTGACTAATTTTACACAAATTGTGACTCAGTGATTATAAAGAAAGAGGTTACTGCGTCTGTATTAAACTACAGACTCGTAAACAGACTTGAATTCCATAAAGAACATTGGTCAATTGACAGACTCAAGTGTTCGTGATTCAGGACAGATCTAATATACGATAATAAATTCCAGTTCTGCCAAAGTTCAATAACTGTTTACCTGTGTAACGACTGCACCATACGTCTTCAAATGTATGGATTCTTTAAAATGACGTAACCTCACCTAATTCTCCTTCTTTAATTATATCATTCAAGAAACAAAGATTTCCAAAGATTTTTTAAATTGCCATATGCCTATAATTATTTCTAGCCAATCGGAACTCATTACCAAGCCTTATTTAAATGTGTGTATAAATTCAGAAACCTCATTTGACTTTATGTATTTCTGACATAATAAATGTAAGTAGTCTATTATTTTACTAATATTTTAACATACGTTTTATTAATATTATTGTGTAGAGCTTTACAGAAAAAAAAAATCTGGTGAACTCTACTTCACCGGCCTAAGGTACTTCAGCGTCACTTATCCCATAACCCGAGTGAGGGTCGTAGGGCACTATCTTTTGACTGTTGTACGATTGTATGCCACTAGTCTCGGTCCTGCGACGACCTCTGAATTCCACAAGGGACAATCGGTCCACGCATCCTGATGTCATCCTCCCATCGTCTCTTTTGCCTGATTCTTTTTCTTCCACCCTCCACTGTGCCCTGTGATTCTAAAATCAAATTATTGTGTACGACCAGTATATACATTTCTCAAAACTCTATTATTTTTACAGTAAATTTGTACTACAATTAAAAAATACTTAAATGAATTCAATTCAAGACACAATAATATTCTGAATGAACTGCTGTCAGAAAAATTTACGACCGCCCAGTAAACAATTGACGGGATGTTTTCTTGAAATAAAAGAGCATTCTATAATACTATATTTTGTGTTATGTTAAACGCCGTTATAAAATAATTTACATTTGTTGATAAAGTTACTATTAATTGAATTTAAAACAGTTTCTTACAATGATTATAACAGACTAATTTGCCTTGGTGGACTAGATATAGATGGCGCCTAGTTCATTGTGTTTCTGCCTAGTTGGAGTGTTGGCACACATAGTTTTTCCGGCGCAAGGACAGACTGGTATGAAGTTATCATTGTCTAGCTTACTTTGTATCAGCCTCTTTGTTATTGTGAACTACCTACCTACCTATCTATCTATCCATCTATCTATCTGTCTATCTATCTGTCTATCTATATATATATATCTGTCTATTTATCAATCTATCTATCTCTCCCCCTCTCTCTGTATATATATATATATATATATATATATATATATATATATATATATATATATATATATATATACATATATATATATATATATATATATAAATGTTAATGTTTTCATTTTATTAAATAAAACATAATGTCTCTAGTTATATATATATATTATTTCTAGTGACCTGCCGGTATGCTGATTCAATTCTTGTCAGCGGAACTTGCTTCAGGTATAACTCAACTGGGGTCACCTGGGCAGCTGGAAAAGTAAGATGTTGCTCCCATTTGTTTAAAAACCATATATTGAATTAGTCTGCAAATACAATAACATAAAAACAGCAAAATAATTTGAACTTATTTTTTCTTTCTTATTAATGTATTTCGGCTGAATCTTTTTCATTCAAGAAAATAAGGAAATATTGTTCATTATATTCTTCACATTCCTGAATATTATACGAAAAATTATGATGTTTAGTAACAGAAACATGCAAGTAGAAAAAAACAAGTAAGGTACCCTTCGGACCAAACTGATCATAGGGCTGGTGAAGCAGCGTTCACCACTTTCTGTGGCCACGGCGTACGAGGGGATGTGTACCCAGCACAATGCCCAGATACCTTTACTTTACTCGTGTCAGGTACCCATCAGAGCTGGGTAGACTCAGGGGCACCCTCAAGTCGCGAAAAAAAATATCCTAGCCTGCACCAGGATTCGAGCCCAGGACCTTCGGATCACCTGTTCAACCACTGTACCCCCGGAAACATGCAAAGCCAAGATTGTTGAGACCAAAACAAAATATATAAACTTATAATTTTTTTTTTTTTTTATTAGTAATTCTATAATTGACAACTTTGAACAAAACGTTTGGGCTCATCAGTTTAAGGCCTTTCTTAACCGGGCCAAACCCTAGGTTCTCAAACCAGATCGTCGATCCTACCTGAACCGTTCTCCGTATTAACCTGCCAGTCTTGGGTTGGCGATCTCGGGTTGGAATGGATCGCGAACCATGGTTTGAGGTTTGCGTGTCGTGTTGAGCAAACCTAGGCCGAATATGGCACTTTTTTGAGCGGAAAGGTGCAGGAAGGGGCAGAAAGACGCGAATGCATAGTTGCGGTAATCAACATGGCGGAACTGTACTTAAACGATGATGAGACCATATTTGTTTACGTTTTCAGAGAAGTACGTCAAATGTAGGATCAGCCTTGTTAAGATCGCAAACCCCGATCTGCGACCTCATAGAAAGGTTAGGGGTTTGTATTCGTACACGTGACTATGGTTTGCAAAATAGATCACCGATCTCAGGTTCGACCCGGTTAAGAAAGGCCTTTAAGAAAATAATTTCATTTGAACTTAATTCGTCGGCATTTTACGTCTCGAGAGACGATCTGTTTCCCTTGCAGGCACTCATGTGGCTAAAGAGACCAATCCTAGAAGTACAGGTAAGGTCACACTGGATGCAGATAAATGCAGCAGAGGGGAACCATACTTTTCTCCAGCTTCTTGTTCCTTGTTCGATCCTCTTGTGCAAGCCGAGAACCTTCTTTGATACCGCTCCTCCAGGTGGGCCTATCCTGCGCCATGACTTCCCAACTGTCAATTCAGATGTGCTTCATGTCTCTTTTACAGACATCCGCAAATCTCAGTTTCAGACATCCAGCAGCTCTGTCCCCCAAGCTAAAGTTCCATAAAGGATATCCTGCGGGAGTCGACCGACCCTGTGGCATTCGTCGTGCGTGACCTAGCCAGCTGGGACATCGGTTGCTGAGAGTAATGCGGATGTATTGACACCCTGATCTTTGTATAACATCGGCATTTAAAACTGTGTCCTGCCAACTAATTCTATCACAATGATACTATGATACTATTTAAACATTTCGAAATTATTGCCACCCACAAGGAAGCATTTTAATTCCTGTATTATAACTAGTAGCATTTAATACATAAAAATGTTTCCGTAAGTAGGCCTAGAGACATTCATGAAAGTAAAATAAAAAAATATTATTATTATGGCATTTTTATAGCTAAAAATGTTGTGAAAATTATGGATCCCAAAATGGATGAATCACGAAAATAACTTTTAGTGTCAACCTATTATCCAATATACAATTTTTATTTTTTTTTGTTTTTTTACGCAACAAAACTCACTGTAGTGTTTCTGCTCGTCTAAGAAATGACGTTTTGAATGAGGTCTTTGCACAATTCCTTAGAGACAGAAAATCGATAACATGATGCTATGTCCACTAAAACAAAAATGGCTGATTTTAAATTGATCTTAATGGCACCTATGCTTATTAAAAAATGTAATTTTTCACATAACTTTGAATATTGTGATATTATAAATGATGCTCACGGAAGCAACAATGATTATAGACATACAATTATTAAAGGACAACACCTATTTGTTTATCTTTCAAAGGAAATCTATGAGAAGATTTCAGATTATTTACATGATAATTTAGAGGTAGAATTTGCGCACCCAACAGAAGCGCAGTAACTGCCCAGCTCATTCAATTCATTGTTTATCAAGTGCGTCTAACAATGATCACGTGATTGGAAAAGACTTCTGCATAGACCTCATTATTATTATGTTGATTTTAAACGTGTAAATTAAGATACGATACGATTACTTTATTGATCCAAATAAATGGAAATTTGACTTGATTACATAAATTCCGTCTTTCAGCATACTTAAAACGATATTAAAGAACCATTTGTTCTCAAGCACAATAGACATTCACGCACACTATCATACCATTTATCATACAAGACAAAGTATCATTTAGGAGTCGGCTTTTGTATTTTCTGGCTGACTGATGATTATTTTGAAAGTTTATCACTGATAATGGAACCAAAGATTTCCTAAATCTCTCTGTTCTTGCCCTTATTGAAAGAAGCCGACCACTTCGACTAGATATTATGTAACTACCATGAAGCGAGTGTGCATGATCTTGGAGGATTTTATCAATCATAGTTATTGCTTTACCGAAGCAATAGTTATATTTCTGGTTGTCAAACCTTTGTTTCAAAGGTCATCATCTTTACATTTTCTATTTGCGTGTGTTATAAAAAAAAGCTAAAATTATTATTTATTATCCATTTATCCACTGGTTGAGTTTGAGCTGGTTAAGTAAATACGCAATAATATATATTTCAAAACTGTTGTGTTATTGTCTTTACTATCTGAAGGCTTTCTGTGCCAGTATGAACGGAGCACTTGCAATGGTCAATTCTTCAGCACAGATTACAACAGCTCTAAAGAATTTAGGATATTGTACGTATTGAAAGTTGAATAAAATATATTGATTTACTACTAGTTATACAATCTATACATTAATTTGATACATTTCATCAAACGAACTACATACGCTGTGCTATTAAATAATGATAAACATGTAAAGCTCAATTTATAATTTGATATATATTATTGTAATGAGTAAATGACATATTCTTAAAGTGCCTACGTGATAATAGCTATATGTATTTGATTAGTATATTTGGCTAGATCAGTAAATAGCGTATCTGACTACCATTTTTTGAAAATTGTAAAAGATTTTCGGACTTACAGCTTAAAGGTTTTCCGTAAGTAATATATTATATAATTATTATATTTTTGACGCATGCGCGAGACTGGTGTCAGATTCTCACGCACAGGGCTAGCAATAGTAGTTACTTTTTCAAACTTTTCGTTATATAAAAAGACATGCTATTTTTAAAACTAGATTACAATAGTAATTGTCAATTACTTTCTTAAAGGTTTTCAGTGTATATATAATAATTATTTATACAATTTTTTTATAGCTTTCTGTTCATTGTAATTTATATAATTTTTATCTGTGGCTGCTATTCATCATCGTATATGCGTCTAGCTTTTATTCATTATATTATATACATTTATCTGTTGTTCATCATCTTATATACGTCTAACTGCTGAACATCATCGTATATACATTTATCCGGTGGTCATCATCTTATATACGTCTAGCTGTTTTTCATCATCTTATATACGTCTAGCTGTTGTTTATCATCTTATATACGTCTAGCTGATGTACATCATCTTATATACGTCTAGCTGATGATCATCATCTTATATACGTCTAGCTGCTGTTCATCATCTTAAATACGTCTAGCTGATGTTCATCATCTTATATACGTCTAGCTGATGTTCATCATCTTATATACGTCAAGCTGATATTCATCATCTTATATACTTCTAGCTGATGTTTATCATCTTGTATACGTCTAGCGTCTGTTTATCATCTAATGTACGTCTAGCGTCTGTTCATAAACGTATATACGTCTAGCGTCTTTTCATCATTTTATATACGTCTAGCTGATGCTCATCATCTTATATACATCTTTATTACGTCCAGCTACTGTTCATCATCTTATATACGTCTAGCTGATGTTCATCATCTTATATACGTCAAGCTGATATTCATCATCTTAATTACGTCCAGCTACTGTTCATCATCTTATATACGTCTAGCGTCTGTTCATCATCTTAATTACGTCCAGCTACTGTTCATCATTTTAATTACGTCCAGCTACTGTTCATCATCTTATATACGTCTAGCGTCTGTTCATCATCTTAATTACGTCCAGCTACTGTTCATCATCTTATATACGTCTAGCGTCTGTTCATCATCTTAATTACGTCCAGCTACTGTTCATCATCTTAATTACGTCCAGCTACTGTTCATCATCTTATATACGTCTAGCGTCTGTTCATCATCTTAATTACGTCCAGCTACTGTTCATCATCTTAATTACGTCCAGCTACTGTTCATCATCTTAATTACGTTCCAGCTGATGCTCAACGCTTGCATTATAAAAAAATTATCATTTCCCTGCCATAATAGCTACAATAATTTTGTTCTTTTTTTTGCCATTGATTAATGCTGATCGGGTCCCTAAGACGGCTGCCAATTAAACTGTCGGACTACCTATTCCACAGTCTCTCAGTGCATACCAACCTGAATCAACGTAAACCTTTCAGCTAGTATAAGTGCCGTTAAACCACTGTCAATTAGTGTACTCAAAAATATACAAATGCACTGGATTACGTTTTCCCAAAGACTATAATATATGTACCGCTTGCTCTATTTTTTTTAGCTTCACACTAGTTTTTTTTCCGTGCTCAGCGAATAACATTGTCTTTAATAATTCCTAAACTTCGCTAAAAACGTCCGCTGTATTGACAAGTCTTAACAAATATGCGTGCATAAAAGATATACAAAAAAATACATTTCCGGTCGTATTAAATCATTTTATTAAAAAACCATGTCGGTGTTCTACGTTACTGGTTGTACCAAAAGATGTAGGAGATTAAATTTTATTTTATTTTCAAAGATGTTGCCAAAAGAAAACGATGAATTGTGAAATTCAGAAGAGAAATTTCACCTTTATAATATCAAACGTATTGCTTAATGCAAGAGAATTTCGTTATTTGTTTTTTGAATCTACGCATTTTGTTTTTTAATAACCAAGAAACGCAACTCTTGACTAATTTATTTTATAAACAAAAGCTAAATTTATCCTAACGCGACTAACAATTGAATATTAATCATCGCCTACTCACTTTTGATGTTAAAAACGGATTCCTCATAACTAATCCTGCATTCTTTGTATATTTTTAAAAGACTAGAACTAGCCGACGAGGCTGAAATTAATTGTCAAACACCAGCAAAAGCATCCTTTTTTTCGTTTACTAATTTAAAAAATAGAACCGAAAGTTAACCCTTAGAGTCCCAGGCGCGTATATAGCGGAACTGAAGGCAGCATAGATAGAAGTAGGTCGGTACGGGAAGGGTTAAAGGTATCTTCCATTTGAAAAGGGCACCCCTCATTAACACTTGTCAATACAGCTTTGGATTTTAATCTTGATTATCCATTGAGAAAATGTTAGTGAATTTCTGAACCGGAAGTCTAGAAGATGTGGTAAAATCGGAAATTCCGAAAGGAAAATATTCGAGTCATCAAATAGCAGAAATATTAAAGCAAGCAGTCCATCTTATTATAGCATTTGTTTTTTCAAAGTAAACCGTTTCTAGGAACCGCAACTCGATTCAGCCACTGCGGCAAGTAACTGTTCCTGTTATTACCTTCATGATACTTGTAAACAATCTACCATTCATGCCGTTCCTGACACCTCTAACACCTATAAAATGGGAGCATCCGTAACATCTAAGATATAAAAAAATACTCATATTAATTATACCAAATAAAAAAGATTATGCAGGTCTTATACGCGGATTCATTTTTATGTATTTCTTTAGACGGCGATGCATGGATTGGCGCTAATGACATCGATGTGAAAGGCACGTTCATTTGGGACCACGACAAATCGCCCGCAGCCTCTTCGCTGACTGGATTGTGGGCTATAGGACAGCCTGGCGTAAGTGACTGCTGTGAAGTTTACAGGACATTAATATCATATAAAGTCTATGCCTCAGACTGCAGCTCTCTGTACGGAACGCTATGCATGGAGATGCGTAAGTATGCTTATTAAACTGTTGATAATTTAAACTTTCAAATCTCTCCATAAAAATATATTGCATTAGTAACAATGTCGTTTCCTTTATAGATTGAAGTTTATTTAGTATTTTTTAACATTGTATTTTTTTCAAATTTACTGTACAAGGAGGCTGTGAGGCAGAGCGTACTCTTGTACCGAAGGTCCTGGGTTCGAATCCTGGTGAAGACTGGGATTTGTTCTCGGGTCTGGACGGTGTTCCTGAGTCTACCCAGTTCTGATGGGAACCTGACACTACTGTACCCATGGGCCTCAAAGCGGCGTAGTGTGTAAGCCGCCAGTACTTTTCTTTGAAAACACCGGCGGGCAAACGCATGGGGGACAGCCCCCGCAGCATGTCCGAGATCCTATGCAGTGCCGAGATTAAAGAAGTTGTTAAAAAACATACATTCAGGCCCAATAGTTAGCTTTATTAATAATCCCAAAACCTGTGTGGAACAGTGCACTGGGCACTAACTTTTGACGACCCCAAGAGCTATACCATCGGGAGTTCAAACTCCTGGCAGGCTCAACCAGGCTGGTAAGTTCTGAGTGGGTAGGGGGTCAGACAAGATCTTTAATTCAAACGTCAGGCCTGTCCTAGTCTTTGGCGCTGAGAAGTACAGAAACGCAACTACTAAAGCATAGAAAATTAACAACTTTCATGAACTAACGTCTCAGCCTTAGCAACGATGAGCCACGAAGCCGCATAGGTCAAGATGCCGACGATTATAGAAATCATGCTAAAACGATACAGATGATTGGTACACAAACTTAGACATTGAGGCGTGATTGTGAAACATTATGCTGGTCGTTGTGCTTGCCACACTGAAGTTGACCTTGGTCTGACGAGGATACTTAATGAAAACACTGCAGAAAGTCACACTGGTGTCTGTATATATAGTTAAAACCGCTCCGTTGTTTGCCTTTAGTCTAATAAATTGTGTCTAGAAAGTCAGCATTGGAACCCGTATGTAAGCTATTGCACTTTTTTAACTTTGTAAATTTCAGCTTTACCGACCACTACGTCTACTACAGCTACGCCAACAACTTCTCCTACAACGACTTCTTCAACTACTACAACAACTACACCGACAACCACTACAACTACACCGACAACTACGACAACTACACCGACAACCACTACAACCACACCAACAACCACTACAACCACACCAACAACCCCTACAACCACACCAACAGCCACTACGACCACCCCAACAACCACTACAACCACACCAACAGCCACTACAACCACACCAACAGCCACTACAACCACACCAACAGCCACTACAACCACACCAACAACCACTACGTCTACACAAACAACCACTACAACGGCTTCTACGCCAGGAAGCACCACGTTAACACCATCAATGACAACGACCACTGACGCCTCCACGGTTGAACCGACGCAATCCACAGTGAAAGCAACCCTCTCGACAGACGCAACATCAGCAATCACTGAGCCTACCACACCAGAAAGCACCACTACCACTAGGGAGGAAACTTCTCCACCGACAACCATAGCACTCGAAACTTTCATGCGTGGAGGCGTAGAACCGGTCAAACTAAATGCAGTCTTCTACGCTCTTCCCGCTTTGATTATTTTGTTCTTTAAACAAGATGGAAGACTACACTTATCTTAACCAAAATAAAAGGTACTTTTATATGCGACTATGTATTTATGCTAGAGTTAAATCCATTTACTAGAATTTAATTAGTTTCATAGTTGCAGTGTATCGACAAATCCCAATGAGACCTGACCTTTTCAAATGGATAAGATCATGAACTTCCGGTGCTATTTTTAATTATCTAAGACATTACCGTAAACAAAAAGGTATGCCTTTTCTGGTGTTTGAAAATTGATTTCAACCTCGACGGCCAGTTCTGGTCTTTTAGAAATATACAAAGGCTGCAAGTTTAGTTATGAGGAATCCGTTTTAACATCAAAAGTGAGTAGGCAATAATTAATACTCAAAGTGTTAGTTGCGCATAAATAGGTGATTATTCACTTCTGAATATCACAATCCAGCGTCTTCTTTTGGCAACATCTTTTGCAAAGAAATAAAATGAAATCCACTGCATCTTTTTGTACAACCGGTAACGCAGCAAAGAGACATTGTTGAAGCAAATAAAATAATGGGATCGGAAGTATTTTACGCTTCAACCTCTTTGCATGCATACTAGTTAATACTTGTCAACACTGCTTTCGTCTAATAAGTTAAGAAATGATACGATTTTTTGTCCTAGAATCAGAATGGAAATATGTATTCATTACAATGATTTATAACTTCAATTAAATCAAGAAAAAATAATGCGCACACAAGAACGACAACCAGAACAGATACAAAATACACCCACAGAAACACACACGATTCAGAGATTTACATATTAGTGTCTCATTTGATTCTGAGTTTTTTTTTTTCAATTTCAGGTTTGCAGTCCAACTAAAAAAACCTTGAAAAAAGAATCTAACAGGACAGTGCATATGTATATGCATATATTATACCAAATGTCCAATAACCAAGACATTGTCACTCTATATAACGATTCACATTTGAATAATTTATAGAATTTTCATTTGTATATATTTTCATACACAAGAACTGGAGAAGACGTACTATTTATTACTATACACTGTGATTTTGTATATAGGTCCAACTCCATTATATTCACATCTGCTTTTATTTCAATAAAAGACGATACATCGATAGTACTTCGTTTACAGTTTAATTTTTTTTTGGCTTTTAATTTAACCCAAGCTTTGTCTTGAAGAAGCTGATTATTTGAATAAAAGGGGAAGTTAAACAATGCACAAACCAACAGTTTCATGCACCTACGTTGATTTAAGTCACGTGGTTATTAAGGTAATTAACCCTTACAGTCCCGGGCGCGTATATCGCGGTACTGAAGGCAGCATAGATAGAAGTAGGTCGGTACGGGAAGGGTTAAAACATTTTTTATCTTTGTGTGCGTGGCTGAGACACAAACGAAAGGTTGTTTTGGTCTGCTCTGTCACAGAGCTCTTTACGTTTCCACCAAAATTCCATCAGCGCTGGATTAAATCAGACACTGCCTATGGAATCTTACAAATGTTTTTGCGCAACATACACAAATGTAAGGCCATTTAGAAAAAGGGCGACATAAATATTCCATGGTTAGCCAATTATCAATATACAATATATATTGTTATGGACCTCTATGATGACTATTATTACGACTCGTTAAATCGGATTCAATGCATATAGTTGTATCTTTATTAGAAGTCTCTAGATTCTGCTAATCTGTAGCCCAAGCTAGGGGTTCCTTGACTGACAGGTCTATGCAGTAATGTAGTTATATTCGGGATAATTATCTTCAACACCTTTCTCAACAATGATAGATCAAACAACTCCAGTTGTTGAATAAACAATTTTATTTAAATTGTAGACTCAATATAAACGATCAATAAATGCCTCAACTGATGGCCACATAAGTATCAACAAAATGACATTAAATATACAAGTATCAATATAGCGACTTCACTCCACAAACTTTCAAACTGAACTAACTTTAAGGAGGTGGGGACTTTACAAAGAAAACTATCATCGAAGATTCTAAAGGGTCTTAATACGCATTTTAACCTCTTTCTCTATAAAATCCAGAATTATCCTCCAATTTCCACGGGGTTGGACTAATTATTTTATTTAAACTGCCCTCAGGGCATAAAGGTCAAACCTTGGACTCTAATACGCACTTGTTAAGAGGTCAATGCCTTACTACGTCATTCATTTATGACCGATATTCGTAACACGACCACCCTTCAAAAGTTTTATAATTATTTCTTTTACATTTTAACAATACTAAAAAATGTTAATTTTAAGGAATAATTATAAAAGAAAATATTCCGGGGAAAACAATACAGTTCAATTGGCTATCCCAATAATTCAATCGAACTGATAACAATAACATATAATATATGCAATATAAGTTAATGTTATCAAAATGGCTTAACTACAGTCATTCAATCATTCAATGTTTTAATTCAAAACAATGGACAATTAAATTGTTTATCTAAATCTTGTATACAAGAAAAATACATAGGGATAAATATTATACAATATAATAATTTCCATTCCATTAACATTCCACGTTAATAAAAACTCTCTCGTCCATTTAATTATAAACTAATATCTTTTACAATTTGTAATTATACAACAAGAAAAAATCACTTAATGTCTATTCAGACACGACTTATTTTTCATAAGGAGAAAAAACTCAAACGCTCTGATAGAACACTTACTAGGCCTGACCTAATTACATGTTACAAAAAAAAATTCTCGGCATTATTTTTTTCCAGCCTGTAGGCTTTAGACAACACTGTCTGTGTCGAAACACAGAAATTTAGGTCAATTCCGCACTCTCTCTCTCTATTCCTTCTTTCACTCTCTCATTCTCAATTGATTTTAACAATGTTGACATGTTTATGCAAATTTTTACCTCATCACAGCTTAGGTCAAAAATTGCTACGCGATTAAAAAGTTATCTTTTTAATGATCATTATTTCACAACTATTATCTCAAAATTACATTCATTTATGTTATATTAAGAAAATGAAAAATGGTCTGTTCACGAATTAAAATAGTTTATAGACAATTTCATTAAAAATATTTCAATCTTTCATTTTACCATGACCTTTCTACGTCATAGGTTTGTTTAGAATAGTTCACAGCAGTTTTAAATTGAAACATTCTATCTTTTATGCAGACATGGATTTACTTGAAACAAATTTGGTTAATTTACTTAATTAACTATCAATCAAAGCAAATTATATTATCTTCATACAATCTTAGTATTAAACAGTAAGTACTTATTTTCTTTAGATTACATTAAAGACATTTCAAATACAATATTATTTACGTACAAAAGGTTAAAGAGCATAGACTATATTTTTTTCAGACAGAAATCAATTTAACAATTTTTACAAAACAATTGCTGGTCTGAATGGTTCCATCTCCCAGCTTTTCAGTTATGGTAAGGTTGGAATTCATTGCTCTTGTCCATTCCATAAAGGTTTTATTCATTATTCATAGATTCTAGGTTCTCCTGTTCCTCACAGTGTTCAGGTCTACCCAGTCTTTTCATTGTCAGTAAAATTCATTCAATCTATTTTAACTAATACAGAAAAAAATAGATTAGTTTTACAATCTTGACATGAAATCCTTAATTAATAATACATTTGTTGAACATTGGTATGTCAACATTATAAATTCTCAACCATGAAATTCTCAACCATTCTGGTTTACAGTGTCAAGTCAGTGGCACATTCTAATTTAATACAAAACAAGGATAACAAAGTTTACATTAGTTTCACTTCTGGTCTGCTTTTCATGTAACAGTATCCTAAAAGTGAAAAATCCTATATAATACATTTCTTGGAATCTTGTTAGTCATAGTTCTGTCTCGTAGCAACTATTTTTACCCTACATTATCATACATTCAATGATAATATAATAAATGAATAAATTCACATAGAAGAAATCTGCATACTGACTCAGTGCAATTATTTCAACAACAGTACATGATAAAATAAATTTCCATAGTACAATAATAAAACATTTCTCAATACTTTAGTGATAGAAAATTATCTTTTCTCAAAATCATTTACATCTTTATCAATCAGATTATCCTTTCTGCCAAATGTTTCAATTATCATTTCCAGAGATTCTCAAACATATCTTATAATCAGTCCACATTTATAATGTCCTCTGATTTAGAAACCAATTCTGCGGATAAAACTGATCTTTTTCTCTTATAGCAATTATTTTAAATGCTCAACCTAACAAGTTTGTTTAGAAATATCACACTATAATGATATTTACTCTAACAATACTTTTACTCAGTCCTTTTTCATCACAAGTAAGGGATTTAGTTTTAAAATAGTAAGTTTGGTAACTAACTATCAGTGAATTTGTCATTCAATTCATCCTGTACTCCAGGCATGAATTTTACAAATAAGAGTAACAATGTTAACAACATCAAGCTTATTCCAATTGTTTTCAGAAGGTAAGGCTTTATCATGTTCAAATGATATAATCTTTTTGCCTTTCTTTCATCACACAACAATGGCATCTGCATGTGAGCAGTGTACAATTTTTTTCTAACAAAAACAGTTATGTCAGACAAAAATTTTATGTACTTATCTAGGTACTTGATCAGCCCAAGGAGGTCCAATTCGGTCTGCCATTCCTCTTGAAGTAGTTTGAGTGGTCCTCGGACAGTGGGTCCAAATATTGGTCAATAGGCTCCTTGACTTTCCGGATAGGATTCAGTTGACATCTCATGCTCCAGGCATAAGTTCTTTAGGACTGGATTGAAGAGTTCCGAGGCGAAGTTGGTCCCTCGATCTGTAGGTATGGATTGTGGTAATCCATAGCTTTTGATAGTTTCGGTCCAGTTCTCAGCACTCGTTTCTTCAGTGATGCTCCTCAAATCTTCATCTGTACCGGCAACTGTAGGTTTGCATTGTTGTTTGTTCATGCTGTGGTCTATCTGTTCGTAGACATCAGTAGTAGGATTTTCTTTCTTGTCGACAGCTTTCTCATGCAACTGTAGTAACTCTGCATCTACTTTCTGTTCAGCAATCAATTCATTTTGTGATGACTTCTTTGATTGTTCATTTCCTTTCGGACAATCTTCAATCTTGGAGAAAATAGTAGTATAAAGTTCCACTTCTTCTTCCTCTTTCTTCTCTCGTGGGAGAATTTCTTCTTTCTTTTTCTTTTCTTGTGAGAGAATTTCTTCTTTCTTTTTCTGTGGTGTCATACCCTTTATGACATCACCTACAGGATAAAGTTCTTTTTCTTTTCCTGTCTCCACAATAGGACTAGGGTCTGGATTTTCCTTCACAATCAGTTCAGGTCTCACCCTCCCTTTCGCCAAATCATTTGCTAGGATAACGGATATGCCCTCAACAGGAAGTTTTGATATTACTCCAACTGTCACATATCCTGTCACCAAGCCAGATGAGAGGTATATCCTATGTAGAGGTATTTCTTCTTTCCATTCAAAACCTGGTTTTTTGACTGGTTTCTGGTTTAGAAGAATCTTTCTTCGAATTCAGTTCGTTTATATTTTCGCTTCCTTGTACATTCTGTATTGGTGCATGGCTTGCACACAGTACCACTTTATTAGTTCCTTTATCTTTCCTTATGTTCCAACAGTCTTCAATGCTATGTCCTGTTCTCTTACAAAAAGTACATTGGACGTTTTCGTTGACAGGTTTCTTATGAACATCATTTTGTTTCACAAAATGCTCCTTTTTACGATGTTGTTGTTGTGTGTTTTCTGCTGGCCGTTGTGACCGATTAAAATTCTTTTCACCAGCGGTTCTATGACACAGTGTGTATTGCTCCGCTAAATCAGCAGCCTCTATGTCACGCTCGGATAAATACATTCTTACATCCAGCCTCACTTTGTTAATAAAATCCTTTAAAAGAATGATATCTTTCATTTCTTTTAATGTGGAGATATTTCTGGATTTTATCCACTGATCCATTAACTTTTCTTCTGCTCGAAGGAAGTCTAAGTGTGTTTGGTAAGGGGACATTGTGTACTGACGGAACCTTTTCCGATAACTTTCCGGTATCTGGTTATAGGCTTTAAGTACAGTGTCTTTAATGACTTCATAATCATTTAAATGCTCCTCTTTTAACAATAGAACACAATCTCTTGCCCTCCCCTGAGTAAAAGCTGTTCTAACTAATATTCCCCATTTATCTTCTGGGAACTTAAAATCTCTGCAAGAAATCTCAAAGGTTTGGAAGAAATTAGCTATTTCACTTTCTTTATCAATGTAGGTAGGGACTAGTTTTTTCCATCTGGCCATCTCTACATCATTATGAGATTCTTTTTAGTAGCTCCTATCTTTGCTAGTTCTATTATTTCCTTACTTTCTGTTTCTCTTTGACTTTGCTTATCTTCCATCTCACGATCAAGACGTTTTTGTTCTATCTCAAGACGTTTTTGTTCCATTTCACGATCAAGACGTTTTTCTTCCATCTCAAGCCGTTTCATTTCTAGCTGAAACCGTAACTGTTCAGACATCTGACCTTCAACTTGATATCCCTCCGCTCTTGATTCTACTTTCATTTTTCCACTCGCAATCAACACATCTTTTATCTGCTGTGTCAACACAATTCTGGATGGTGTAGTCTCAGTAACTTCTATCTTCAAGATCTCAGCGATCTCTTTTAACTTCTTTATTGATAAAGTTTTCAAAACTTCCTCTTCTGGATTTTCAATAAATTCCATTCTTTAGTTAAGAGAATTTTAAAGAAGTAAATTTCCAACTTACGTTTTACCAATCGGAAGAATGAATTCAGCGTTATTAGGCTTGCTCAGTAGGTCACGGCTTTACACACAACACAACACGACTTGAATATATGCTTCACTATACAACTTATATCGGACGCAAGCCCTCAAATTGTTATGGACCTCTATGATGACTATTATTACGACTCGTTAAATCGGATTCAATGCATATAGTTGTATCTTTATTAGAAGTCTCTAGATTCTGCTAATCTGTAGCCCAAGATAGGGGTTCCTTGACTGACAGGTCTATGCAGCAATGTAGTTATATTCGGGATAATTATCTTCAACACCTTTCTTAACAATGATAGATCAAACAACTCCAGTTGTTGAATAAACAATTTTATTTAAATTGTAGACTCAATATAAACGATCAATAAATGCCTCAACTGATGGCCACATAAGTATCAACAAAATGACATTAAATATACAAGTATCAATATAGCGACTTCACTCCACAAACTTTCAAACTGAACTAACTTTAAGGAGGTGGGGACTTTACAAAGAAAACTATCATCGAAGATTCTACAGGGTCTTAATACGCATTTTAACCTCTTTCTCTATAAAATCCAGAATTATCCTCCAATTTCCACGGGGTTGGACTAATTATTTTATTTAAACTGCCCTCAGGGCATAAAGGTCAAACCTTGGACTCTAATACGCACTTGTTAAGAGGTCAATGCCTTACTACGTCATTCATTTATGACCGATATTCGTAACAATATGTATATATATATATATATATATATATATATATATAATATATATATACAAGCTACATTGCCCAGCGTTGCCCGGGTGAAAGAAAAACATGACTGTATAAGGTGCAGATAAAAACTTTATAAACTACAATTAAAAGAAAGCTATCAATCTAATATTTAAATTAATATCTTTTTACCGATGACTTTTAGGAAAGTAATTTAAAATAATATTAAAATCGGGTAAAAAAAATTGGCAATTTCTTTTATTTATTGACAAAAATCTAAATTGCCCGTACATTTACAAAGTCTTTTGCTTTTAAAAGTTTGAAAAAAAAATTGTAGAAAAAAATAAGAAATAGTCTAACTGGAGAATCGAACCAGGGTCGCTTGCAAAGCAGTCCACTAAGTTAAACACTGAGCTAACTAAGACACATATCCGATGTGAAAAATTATTAGACAGTATTTAGGCCAAGGCTTAAATAGATCAGTGACACAAACTCACGTGTTTTCAAATTGATCAATGGGGATCCCTGGCGACACAAACACGATGCTTATATATATATGTATATATATATATATATTATATATACATATGTATATATAATTATATAATATAATATAATATATATATATGAATAGACAAATTATATTTAACTCGTATCTTCTCCAGTCTGTCTTTAGTCTGCTTCATTTAGAAAAAGACAAAACAATTGTAACACGAAAGTTTAAAAACTAATAATAAATAACTAACCTTTAACGATCAAGTTCCAATACAGGCTTATTTACAATTAGTAAAGTTATACACACAGACTGTACACAATGCATTGATAGACTATTAACTTTTATAGCACTTTTTAAAATAAACAACAACAAATACCCCTCTGAGAGTTCTTCATGGTCATCTCCCCAGTACATCAGATCCACGGTCGAGCTACACACATCAGAGAAAAGAGAACTGCGTAAAAAAAAATCCATTTACAGCTCAAGGTACCAAGCGTAAAAAGAGAAACATCTGCAGCTCGCTTCTACAGGGTCGTGGCACCTTTGCGGTGGAATGACACTTCCGAACCCCATTAAACAAGCCGAAAATATTGACGTTTTAAAATAATATTAAAAACACATTTTTTTTTCAATTTATATTAATAACATACGGTAAATGTATGGAACATTCTAAGACTTTGTCATGAATAGCGCTATATAAATATGTATTTTTAATGTGTAAATTTGTAAAAAAAAAAAAAAAAAAAAAAAAAAAAAAAAAAAAGTTTTAGTGCCTTAAGTGCTTTAGTGCTAATCAGAAACTATCCGAATATCTTAAAAGGCGGAAGGCGCTCTGGAAGTCAGCAAGTCCATCAACTTAAGAAAACATTAAAAAATTTGAAAAAATTCAAAAAATAGCTGCAAGGTTTATAACTAGTGAATATTCCCAATTGACAAGAGTAACACCATTAGTCAAATCAATAAACCTAGAAACACTAGAGGACTGAAAGCCAAAAGAGTAAGGTAGTAATAATACATATGACATTGAACTCTAATTTAGAAATACAACCCAATAACAACCTGTTGCAAAGCTCAGATAAACATAAAGACAAAAACACTTTCCTTATCACCTATGCGAGAAAAAAGGCATATTATAAGTACTCTTTCTTCCCCAGTGGCATTCGGGCATGGAATGGGTTGCCCGAACAAACCAGGAAAACCAGTAATTTAACATCTTTTAAAACATCAATAAAAATGCAAGACTAGCCTCGGACCACGGATGAGCGTAGGACGCAATAATCTTCTTTATAGAAGGAGCGTCAGTAATGTATAAGATAAGAAGATAAGAGACAAGCCGGTCCACTCCCTGATGTCAGCCTCCCATCATCTCTTCTGCCTGCCTCTCTTTCTTCCACCTTGCACGGGGCAATCAAATGCAATTAAATTCGGGCATGGAATGGGTTGCCCGAACAAATCAAGTGCAATTAAAACAGTTAAAATCAATTCTGACTAAGCAATAACTTTCAAAAGGCTAATGGACTAAAATTAAATCATTATGCAATCTAAAAAGACACATCTGTATACAATAAATTACAATAAATTATAAAATATTTAGCTCTCTCTCTATATATATATATTAACATATACTTTAAATAATATACATCATCAGGATTTCAATTAATTCGATTTTTTCTAAATTAAAAAAAAATTATTTTTTATTACTAAATGTTAAATTTCTTGTTTAGCATCGTATAATCGCCTAAATCCCTAATTTCAAGCAGGTGGTTTAGGTAAAAGATTTTTAAAAATTTCTACATTAAAAAAAAAACACTCAATACATGTTCTTAATTGCCCAAACTAGTTTCGGTCGAATCGGGTATTGTTCAATTCGCAAGAGCTACTGTTTGCTCTTAAATGGGCTCGTGCACTTTCGCCGACATTAGGGCGAGCTAGGAAGCTCAGCGAACTGGTGCTCTTGTTTTTAACTGGTCTATTTTGAGCGCTGAGGCGACTGTCGGATGTTAATATTGCTGCAAATGGCTGCGCTCATAGACGAAGAAGCTTTTGGTATTGCGATTACATTGCACACAGATTTTGGGCAATAATGTTCAAGGCCTTGGTTTTTTCAACCTTATTTTTATAGTCCCGATGCAGGCATGGAACATTTTCCCATGCATCTATGAATATTACTAGACTGTCCTCTGACATCTCTGGCAGCTGACTGTCTTGTGTAGGCGCCATTTTTTTTTCATTTAAGACTAGGAAATTTTGGTGCCTTTTCGCATAATGAACGTGATCAATTTAGCCAATCAATACGCGGCTTCGTCAACATGTCGACGAAGCAATCGTTCGCCCGAATTTGGCTCGCCGATACCCCCCGAGATGTCGCTTGTCGAGCAATAGATCGCCCGGTTAAGCGCAAAAACGACGAAAGGCGAGCAATTTACGAAGCGAACCCTTGCTTGGGCTGTTCGGCGAAGTACAATTCGGGCAATTAATAACATGCTTACCATATTATAAGCCGAACGTCAATACCACCGGGTTAATACATTTTAATAAATCATTTAATTAAAAAACGATTTACTGTACAATATAATTATTACAAGATAAAAACAGTGCTTTATCTTTCGCGGCAAACCTATTTTATATGTCTTACAAAAAAACAGACTCTATAGTCCAAGAAGGCATAGTGGCCGGGCTGTAGCGCGTTTGAATGGCGTACCGAAGTTCATGGGTTCGAATTCTGATGCAGGCTATAGTAGTAGTGTAATGTAAGATTTAGGTATCATCCCCCCTCTCATGCCCCCTCCGCCTCTCATGCCCCCTCCCCCTCTCATGCCCCCTCCACCTCTCATGCCCCCTCCCCCTCTCATGCCCCCTCCTCCTCTCATGCCCCCTCCCCCTCTCATGCCCCCTCCCCCTCTCATGCCCCATCCCCCTCTCGTTGTGACGTCAGCCCCTGCTCCCCCTCCTGACATGTAGCACACGTGAAATTTCGGGACCTCCCCCTCTCGACAATTTTGTCATGACCTTTCGTGTTTATTCTTCTCCCCTACCCCCTGTAATTATATAGAGATGACCCACATCAGCAATAGGTGTTCAGCCTCCCACTCCCCTTCTTACTCCTCCTCTCAGCAATAGATGTTCATGTGTTCAGTACATTTTTAAATAGTTTTTTTCCCCTTAGTAATTTAGTTATCTTTATATTTATGTATGTAAAAGAGATGTAGGCTATCGAACTTTTAGTTCCGGCTTGTCGTCCTAGGTTATTGAGCTTTTGCCCTGGCTTGTACATACTTAAAACACCAACACTGGCTCAATAATGTATAATTAATTAGATGAAAAGATTCATCCTCTCGACATCCTTCCTCCCCACACCCACCATACATTCACCCCACCCACTCGATCAATAATAATTTGAATGTATAATGTCGCATATGTTTACAGCTAAACTCAAGCCCACATCTATAATTAAGATGTAATTTCGGATTATTGATCTTTTGCCTCTCGTGCAAAACAACTCGAAAAGTCCCTCTTACTTCTAAAAACAGGTGTTGTTTCTAAATATATAATTGATTTGAGCAATAAACTCAACTGCAGATCAATAGAATATTCATTTTTTTCACACACACACATACACACATCTAAAATTCCTAGGATATTGACCTTTTGAGACACACACACACACACATACACACACACATACGTACACACATCTAAAATACAATGCCCACTTATTGAACTTTTCGTCCTGGCTTGCTGACATTTTCTCTGATTATAATCCCTCCATCTTTTCCTATACGGGCGAGGTTGTCTGAGCCGCACAAGGTCCCCTTGGTTAACTACATTTTTGGGCGCCATGTAATTGGATAATTGTTGACCAGTGAACTTTTTGTCGTGGCTAGCTGACCTTTTGTCTGCTTATAATCCCCCATCTCTACACAGCTAAAAAGTCCACTTATCATTTTCCTCACCGTCTTGAATAATTTGGACACAATAAAATGTCAATTTTTGTTAACCTTTTTTGTACTATCATTTTCTTTTCTTCCATTCAGACATCTGTTTAATTCAATCCTCCCACCCAATCGATAATGCCAACATTTCACTTACTATTTTCACGTTTTCCCTACGCACACACACACACACATACATACAGACCATCACATTTACAAACGCACACACACACACACATACATACATACAATCACATTTACAAACGCACTCACACACACACATACATACAGACAATCACATTTACAAACGCACACACGCACATACATACAGACAATCACATTTACAAACGCACACACGCACATACATACAGACAATCACATTTACAAACGCATACACGCACATACATACATACAGACAATCACATTAACAAACGCAGACACGCACATACATACAGACAATCACATTTACAAACACACATACACACACACACACACACACACAGTATTTTTATCTCTCACACACACACACATACATACAGACAATCACATTTACAAAAGCACTCACACACACACACATACATACAGACAATCACATTTACAAACGCACACACGCACATACATACAGACAATCACATTTACAAACGCACACACGCACATACATACAGACAATCACATTTACAAACGCATACACGCACATACATACATACAGACAATCAAATTTACAAACACACATACACACAAACACACACACAGTATTTTTATCTCTCACACACACACACACATACATACAGACAATCACATTTACAAACGCACACACACACACATACATACAGACAATCACATTTACAAACGCAATCGCACACACACATACATACAGACAATCACATTTACAAACGCACACACGCACATACATACAGACAATCACATTTACAAACGCACACACGCACATACATACAGACAATCACATTTACAAACGCATACACGCACATACATACATACAGACAATCACATTAACAAACGCATACACGCACATACATACAGACAATCACATTTACAAACACACATACACACACACACACAGTATTTTTGTCTCTCACACACACACACATACATACAGACAATCACATTTACAAACGCATACACGCACATACATACAGACAATCACATTAACAAACGCATACACGCACATACATACAGACAATCACATTTACAAACACACATACACACACACACAAACACACAGTATTTTTATCTCTCACACACACACATACATACAGACACTCACATTACTCATACTGGCATACAAATACGCACACAGGCCCGTCATTTACAAACGCACACACGCACATACATACAGACAATCACATTTACAAACGCATACACGCACATACATACATACAGACAATCACATTAACAAACGCATACACACACATACATACAGACAATCACATTTACAAACGCACACACGCACATACATACAGACAATCACATTTACAAACGCACACACGCACATACATACAGACAATCACATTTACAAACGCATACACGCACATACATACATACAGACAATCAAATTTACAAACACACATACACACAAACACACACACAGTATTTTTATCTCTCACACACACACACACATACATACAGACAATCACATTTACAAACGCACACACACACACATACATACAGACAATCACATTTACAAACGCACTCGCACACACACATACATACAGACAATCACATTTACAAACGCACACACGCACATACATACAGACAATCACATTTACAAACGCACACACGCACATACATACAGACAATCACATTTACAAACGCATACACGCACATACATACATACAGACAATCACATTAACAAACGCATACACGCATATACATACAGACAATCACATTTACAAACACACATACACACACACACACACACACAGTATTTTTATCTCTCTCACACACACACATACATACAGACAATCACATTTACAAAAGCACTCACACACACACACATACATACAGACAATCACATTTACAAACGCACACACGCACATACATACAGACAATCACATTTACAAACGCACACACGCACATACATACAGACAATCACATTTACAAACGCATACACGCACATACATACATACAGACAATCAAATTTACAAACACACATACACACACACACACACACACACAGTATTTTTATCTCTCACACACACACACACATACATACAGACAATCACATTTACAAACGCACACACACACACATACATACAGACAATCACATTTACAAACGCACTCGCACACACACATACATACAGACAATCACATTTACAAACGCACACACGCACATACATACAGACAATCACATTTACAAACGCACACACGCACATACATACAGACAATCACATTTACAAACGCACACACGCACATACATACAGACAATCACATTTACAAACGCATACACGCACATACATACATACAGACAATCACATTAACAAACGCATACACGCACATACATACAGACAATCACATTTACAAACACACATACACACACACACACACACAGTATTTTTATCTCTCACACACACACACATACATACAGACAATCACATTTACAAACGCATACACGCACATACATACAGACAATCACATTAACAAACGCATACACGCACATACATACAGACAATCACATTTACAAACACACATACACACACACAAACACACAGTATTTTTATCTCTCACACACACACATACATACAGACACTCACATTACTCATACTGGCATACAAATACGCACACAGGCCCGTCAGACCATATTTACATTGTCACATCTGTCTCTCTGCAAACGCTCCTTCTATAAAGAAGCTTATTGCTTCCTACGTTCATCCGTGGTCCAAGGCCAGTCTAGTTGCATTTTTTTTATTAATGTTTAAAATTATGTTACTGGTTTGTTCAGGCAACCCATTCCATATGAACCTTGCAGCTCGTTTTATTTTTATTTTTTTTTAATTTTTTGTTATTTATTTTTTTTGTAATTAATTAATGTTTTCGTAAAAGTATCCAGGCATTTTTAGAATTATACACATGCATCAGTCTAAACTAAAATATTCAACGTGTCTCTGATGGCGTCCTTTTTAACTTTCTGTTATACAGAAGTCATAGTCATAGTCCCATTGTTCTTTTAGGAACACGTGGTATCCAATATGGCGGAAGGGATGTATCCAAGGGGAGTAATCGTGTAATTATTATTTTTTGTCATTATTACCTTTTGTATTTTTTTTCTTTTTGTTGTAAACTTAAAATGTTTCAGCTATTAGTATAAATATTACGAGCTCTAAATTTTCACATAATAGTGAAGGGTGATATTCTTTTTTTTTATAGAATAATTATACTTTAATGCAATTTTGTTTTCTCTTTTTGATATTATAAGACATGTAAATTTATAGTAATTTTGTATTTTAACTTTAAGAATTCGCATGTCACCTTATTTACGATTGCACTAGATGTATAAACTTGAATATACTGTATTTAATCAAGTAATTATTTTCTTTAGCATAATTAACCCTTCCCGTACCGACCTACTTCTATCTATGCTGCCTCCAGTTCCGCTATATACGAGCCCGGGACTGTAAGGGTTAAGTGAGCGAGAAATATTGAATAGATTAAAATCAAGGGTAGCAATCGTGTAATTAGTTGTTTTAATTTTTGTAAAATTTATATTAATCTTGTCTTAAGTTAATGGATTTTCAGGGCGATTTGCAGCTCGTTGTTTTCAACTAAAGAAATACCACATTGTAGATACGCTTCTACTATGGTTAACAACATATATTAATACACATCTGTCGAGCTTTATGAATAGTCATAATAACTGGGTGAGTAACAGGTTCACAATAGTAACAAGACAGTCTTTGTTAAACAAAAAATCACCATATACACAGTTAAATATAAAAGAGTATATTAAACTAGCTTCCATCTTTCTTTTCGTCACAGAGGTGTCCCTGAGTCTGCCCAGCTCTGATGGGTACCTGACATTAGTTGGGGTAGAGTAAAGTCGGCTGGGCATTGTGCTGACCACACATCCCGTTTTATGACGTGGCCACAGAAACTGGTGAATGCTGCTTTACCAGCCCTATGATCAGTTTGGTCCGAAGGGTACTTTACTAAGTCATGTTTTGTTTGTTATTATTATTGTAAACGTGTAACGCTAGTATGGAAACATGGGTGTCATTTATTTATGCCATTCAATTCATTAAAGAATAAAAGTGGGGAAAAAGAAATGTTTGTTTCCTTTGTCTTTATTTCATCTAGTACATCTAAGTCCAATGTTTTCATTGCCCTAGTATGTATAAAATAGTTGTAATTTTAAAGTTATTTTGAAATATTAAGTTAACCCAATGGATTCGTTGTAAAAACAAATAAGCTCCAGAAGATCTTTTACGTCTGCTTGCTCATCAATTAGGCGCTGACAAGATTCTTGCAGAGATATGATGACTTTCGTAGACCTACCAAGTATCTGAGCTAGCCCTTCAGTATCCGCATCCACAAATTGCTAGATAAGACATTGAAAATAAAAATTATATTTATTATTTATTTATTTTGTTTATACCTGCAAGATGTAATAATTTGGTAGTATCTTACATGCATTTCATCTTCATTCAATAATACAACACAAGCGAGGTCTACTTTGATTTTCTCAATGACTGAAGATAAATAACAGTCTTTACGGCCACATTCTAATACAGCGCCATCTGGGTGATCGTAACTCGTAATGGCTACACAGGGAAAAAATAATGGAAAATTGAATTTTTTACTGTATCATGACTACACTGTTGGTTTCTGTGATCTAGCTACATGACTTTAGGTGACCAAGACTATCATGGCTTTAGGTTGACCTCACCCAAGACTATTAAAACTGTTAGGGAAATATTTTTTTTATTTTTTTTTCTCCCAAGAGTCCAGAGGGAAGAGTTTACAATGCTATCACTCGCATTTAATCAAGGGAAGTAATTGGGAAAGTAAAGGTGTTGAGGCGCTTTGCTGGCCACACTATCCCCACATTAATGTAAAGGATTTAAAATATAAAAATAATCTACATATTGTAAAAGTAGATTGGATGGATACTTTAAACAAAACAATTTTGACTTTAAAACAAAAAAAATCGATAGAAAATATATTAAACTACACCTACAATAGTGTGGAGGCATCCAGTCGCTTCGACCGGGTAGCAACATGAACACTGTGTTGTCTGGTAAGAAGGAGAAATATTCCTCATCAATTTCTGTTCCATCCTCTGCAAGAACGACTCTGACAGGGGGATCAATTTGGAGTTTTTTACAACCTTCAAACGTAAAAAACAACAACTACCAAACAACAACAAACAAACAAAACAACAAGAATAAAATAATTGATAGCTTTTAATTTACTTTATTTATTTTTTTATTTATTTTTTTACCTTTGTTTTTAAGCTCTTGAAATGATGAGACAGTAAATCCTTTTGTGACAATTCTTTCTTTATCCCAGACTTTAAACGGTCTATACTTAGGTTCACACATTTTTTAAAAATGTGATAATCCTTTAAAAATAAATATAAAAATAGGCCAACATGGTTACCTACCCTTGCCAATAATATTGGCAATATAATATTTGTTGACTACGCCTAGTTTTCTTTTTATCGTTCCCTCTTTCTAACTCCCACTCTATCAAATCTTATAGAACTACAAACTCTTATCTTCAACTCCCTTGTCAGCTTTTACATTCGCATTATTTGTGCCTCGTTTCTTTATTATAGCTCCAGAGCGTTCTCACTACTATCTCTCTCACACAAAACTGTTAGTTACTCTACTTTCAATAATGTTCCCTCTCTACAACGTGCGTCAGACATACATTGTTTTTCTGCCTAGAAAGTTTTTTAGTACACTTGTCTATGGACACCTTTTTTTTTTCTCCAACTCTCTTGTTATTTTTTTCTCCCTCTCGAAAAAAAGTCTCCCTCTCGAAAAGAAATATTTCCTTCCACGAAGGAAATAGAGACCGGCTTGTAATTTTTTTTCTCCCTCTTCGAAAAAAAAGTCTCCCTCTCGAAAAAAAAATATTTCCTTCCACGAAGGAAATAGAGACCGGCTTGTAATTTTTTTTCTCCCTCTCGAAAAAAAAGTCTCCCTCTCGAAAAAAAAAAAAATTCCTTCCACGAAGGAAAAAGAGACTCGCTTGTAATTTTTTTCTCCCTCTTCGAAAAAATTTCTTCCCTGGCACCCTTCTTTCTCCAATCATCCAGGCAAATCGTTTAGCATATCTACACTCCTAACTCTAAAACGGTGTGTACATTACACGTCACCAAGGTTTTTGCAAGTAACGTTCTTTAGATATATCAAAGGCCAAGTTGTAAACCTAAAGTTATCCCGACTGACCCTCATGTGAATTGGGGAAAAGCCCCTGCTCTCTTTCCCTATCTATCACTATGTAAAGTTTACCAAATATTACTAAACTAGCTATGGAAAACTTTAATTACCAAACCGACATTTAATAGTAGTGGTCAGAACCTGTGGAACACATATGACCACTCAATACCCTATAAAAGCCTTAGCACTCTTACTACCGTCTCAGGACTTCTCAAATCAAAATACATATCAAGTAGGTATAGTTGTTTTAAGATAGCTCTACATTTCATTTTCCTAAGTTCACTAAGACTTTCAACTCTAGTAATAGGTTAAACAGCCCCGTATGACTACAGTCATACCACGAAAGATTTTTTACTATTAGCGAACATAGCCAAAACACAACCCAAAACACATATCTACAACACCCAAGTATATCTTACCACTTAGGTAATCTTGCTTGTCTCGTGTCACGAAAGATTTCTGATATAGCCCTGTTCAAAACACCAACTTTACAAAACACATAGCTACATCACCTTCCCACTAGGGCAATCTTGCTTGACTCAAACCATTAGAATACTTTTATTCTGATAGTCTACCTTTATAAATAGCCCTGTTCAAAACACTAACTTTACAAAACACATATCGACAACACCCAAGTATACCTTCCCACTTAGGCAATGTTGCTTGGCTCAAACCTTTAGAATACCTTTATAGATAGCCCTGTCCAAAACACTAACTTTACAAAAACACATAGCATATCTTCATCAAATAAGTATAACTTAACATTTGTATGCCCCTAGTCATGTCATGAAATATATCTGACACTCCAACTTTATGTATAACCCTATCCCAACACTAGTATAACATTAGACAATCTTGCTTGACTCATACCACAACAAAAGCTTTTTACAAAACACACACCTTTTAATAACACCTTTCAAAAGTCTAATACTAGGGATGTGGCATTACCCATGCCAAATACCTCCTACGACTTAAAAATATGCCTTCTAATGACTTTTCACAGACTTTTCATTACCTCCCTATACTTGTAACTCATCACTATCACCTCCACACAAGATCAAACTAATTACTTTCAGCTTCTCCCTTTTCTCCAACTGACCCAGGTGTCAGTTTGAAGAAAACCCTCCCATATCTCTCCCTAACTTTCACTGTTATAAAGTTTACAGAATATTACCAAACTAGCTATGGAACCTTTAATTACCAACATTTATTAATAGTTGTCAGAACCTTTGTAACATATACTACCATTCACCAGTTGATACAACACTTATTGTTTCAGACTTTCTCCCCAGGACATAGAGTTCCTAGAGACTTATCCTTATATACTATCTTTATAGGTAATCTTGTGTTTCAATGAATGCATTTACAAGATAGACAAAAATTTAGACCTATTCTTTGTTTCCTCGATAAACGTGTATCTAGAATTTCCTCTTCCTAAGTTCAAAGGGGCTTTGAACCCTAGTAATAGGAGAAACAACCCTGCACAACTTCACGCTCGAACTCCGATCACTTGTTTGGCCTTAGACTATTTCTGCCATTTACAAAACACCATCTTTACAAAATACATATCATCAACACTTTTTAACATCACACTTATTTTATTCGTACCATGAACGATGTCTAACTTTTACAATAAAAAAATCTCTTGACAAAATAAATATTACCACCACCAGATAAACCACACCATACATATGCAATTTGCATGACTCAAAACCCTTAGAATACTTTTAGGGATAAGACTATACAAAACACATTTAAAACACCACACATTTCAGTATAAGACCAGTGCTTTTTTCTGCCTTATCCAATTTATAGTAGTAATTTATTATAATCATAAATACACATCCTAAAACTTATCACAATTCCTTCAAACTCATTTTAGCGATTTACAAAGCTCTTTACAATACTATCAACCCCAAACTAGATAAAACTAATTATTTTTTTATGCCCCACTTTTCCCCAATTCACATGAGGGTCAGTCGGGATAACTTTAGGTTTACAACTTGGCCTTTGATATCTCTAAAGAACGTTACTTGCAAAAACCTTGGTGACGTGTAATGTACACACCGTTTTAGAGTTAGGAGTGTAGATATGCTAAACGATTTGCCTGGATGATTGGAGAAAGAAGGGTGCCAGGGAAGAAATTTTTTCGAAGAGGGAGAAAAAAATTACAAGCGAGTCTCTTTTTCCTTCGTGGAAGGAATTTTTTTTTTTTTCGAGAGGGAGACTTTTTTTTCGAGAGGGAGAAAAAAAATTACAAGCCGGTCTCTATTTCCTTCGTGGAAGGAAATATTTTTTTTTCGAGAGGGAGACTTTTTTTTCGAAGAGGGAGAAAAAAAATTACAAGCCGGTCTCTATTTCCTTCGTGGAAGGAAATATTTCTTTTCGAGAGGGAGACTTTTTTTCGAGAGGGAGAAAAAAATAACAAGAGAGTTGGAGAAAAAAAAAAGGTGTCCATAGACAAGTGTACTAAAAAACTTTCTAGGCAGAAAAACAATGTATGTCTGACGCACGTTGTAGAGAGGGAACATTATTGAAAGTAGAGTAACTAACAGTTTTGTGTGAGAGAGATAGTAGTGAGAACGCTCTGGAGCTATAATAAAGAAACGAGGCACAAATAATGCGAATGTAAAAGCTGACAAGGGAGTTGAAGATAAGAGTTTGTAGTTCTATAAGATTTGATAGAGTGGGAGTTAGAAAGAGGGAACGATAAAAAGAAAACTAGGCGTAGTCAACAAATATTATATTGCCAATATTATTGGCAAGGGTAGGTAACCATGTTGGCCTATTTTTATATTTATTTTTAAAGGATTATCACATTTTTAAAAAATGTGTGAACCTAAGTATAGACCGTTTAAAGTCTGGGATAAAGAAAGAATTGTCACAAAAGGATTTACTGTCTCATCATTTCAAGAGCTTAAAAACAAAGGTAAAAAAATAAATAAAAAAATAAATAAAGTAAATTAAAAGCTATCAATTATTTTATTCTTGTTGTTTTGTTTGTTTGTTGTTGTTTGGTAGTTGTTGTTTTTTACGTTTGAAAGTTGTAAAAAACTCCAAATTGATCCCCCTGTCAGAGTCGTTCTTGCAGAGGATGGAACAGAAATTGATGAGGAATATTTCTCCTTCTTACCAGACAACACAGTGTTCATGTTGCTACCCGGTCGAAGCGACTGGATGCCTCCACACTATTGTAGGTGTAGTTTAATATATTTTCTATCGATTTTTTTTGTTTTAAAGTCAAAATTGTTTTGTTTAAAGTATCCATCCAATCTACTTTTACAATATGTAGATTATTTTTATATTTTAAATCCTTTACATTAATGTGGGGATAGTGTGGCCAGCAAAGCGCCTCAACACCTTTACTTTCCCAATTACTTCCCTTGATTAAATGCGAGTGATAGCATTGTAAACTCTTCCCTCTGGACTCTTGGGAGAAAAAAAAATAAAAAAAATATTTCCCTAACAGTTTTAATAGTCTTGGGTGAGGTCAACCTAAAGCCATGATAGTCTTGGTCACCTAAAGTCATGTAGCTAGATCACAGAAACCAACAGTGTAGTCATGATACAGTAAAAAATTCAATTTTCCATTATTTTTTCCCTGTGTAGCCATTACGAGTTACGATCACCCAGATGGCGCTGTATTAGAATGTGGCCGTAAAGACTGTTATTTATCTTCAGTCATTGAGAAAATCAAAGTAGACCTCGCTTGTGTTGTATTATTGAATGAAGATGAAATGCATGTAAGATACTACCAAATTATTACATCTTGCAGGTATAAACAAAATAAATAAATAATAAATATAATTTTTATTTTCAATGTCTTATCTAGCAATTTGTGGATGCGGATACTGAAGGGCTAGCTCAGATACTTGGTAGGTCTACGAAAGTCATCATATCTCTGCAAGAATCTTGTCAGCGCCTAATTGATGAGCAAGCAGACGTAAAAGATCTTCTGGAGCTTATTTGTTTTTACAACGAATCCATTGGGTTAACTTAATATTTCAAAATAACTTTAAAATTACAACTATTTTATACATACTAGGGCAATGAAAACATTGGACTTAGATGTACTAGATGAAATAAAGACAAAGGAAACAAACATTTCTTTTTCCCCACTTTTATTCTTTAATGAATTGAATGGCATAAATAAATGACACCCATGTTTCCATACTAGCGTTACACGTTTACAATAATAATAACAAACAAAACATGACTTAGTAAAGTACCCTTCGGACCAAACTGATCATAGGGCTGGTAAAGCAGCATTCACCAGTTTCTGTGGCCACGTCATAAAACGGGATGTGTGGTCAGCACAATGCCCAGCCGACTTTACTTTACCCCAACTAATGTCAGGTACCCATCAGAGCTGGGCAGACTCAGGGACACCTCTGTGACGAAAAGAAAGATGGAAGCTAGTTTAATATACTCTTTTATATTTAACTGTGTATATGGTGATTTTTTGTTTAACAAAGACTGTCTTGTTACTATTGTGAACCTGTTACTCACCCAGTTATTATGACTATTCATAAAGCTCGACAGATGTGTATTAATATATGTTGTTAACCATAGTAGAAGCGTATCTACAATGTGGTATTTCTTTAGTTGAAAACAACGAGCTGCAAATCGCCCTGAAAATCCATTAACTTAAGACAAGATTAATATAAATTTTACAAAAATTAAAACAACTAATTACACGATTGCTACCCTTGATTTTAATCTATTCAATATTTCTCGCTCACTTAACCCTTACAGTCCCGGGCTCGTATATAGCGGAACTGGAGGCAGCATAGATAGAAGTAGGTCGGTACGGGAAGGGTTAATTATGCTAAAGAAAATAATTACTTGATTAAATACAGTATATTCAAGTTTATACATCTAGTGCAATCGTAAATAAGGTGACATGCGAATTCTTAAAGTTAAAATACAAAATTACTATAAATTTACATGTCTTATAATATCAAAAAGAGAAAACAAAATTGCATTAAAGTATAATTATTCTATAAAAAAAAAGAATATCACCCTTCACTATTATGTGAAAATTTAGAGCTCGTAATATTTATACTAATAGCTGAAACATTTTAAGTTTACAACAAAAAGAAAAAAAATACAAAAGGTAATAATGACAAAAAATAATAATTACACGATTACTCCCCTTGGATACATCCCTTCCGCCATATTGGATACCACGTGTTCCTAAAAGAACAATGGGACTATGACTATGACTTCTGTATAACAGAAAGTTAAAAAGGACGCCATCAGAGACACGTTGAATATTTTAGTTTAGACTGATGCATGTGTATAATTCTAAAAATGCCTGGATACTTTTACGAAAACATTAAAAAATTACAAAAAAAATAAATAACAAAAAATTAAAAAAAAATAAAAATAAAACGAGCTGCAAGGTTCATATGGAATGGGTTGCCTGAACAAACCAGTAACATAATTTAAAACATTAATTAAAAAAAATGCAACTAGACTGGCCTTGGACCACGGATGAACGTAGGAAGCAATAAGCTTCTTTAAAGAAGGAGCGTTTGCAGAGAGACAGATGTGACAATGTAAATATGGTCTGACGGGCCTGTGTGCGTATTTGTATGCCAGTATGAGTAATGTGAGTGTCTGTATGTATGTGTGTGTGTGAGAGATAAAAATACTGTGTGTTTGTGTGTGTGTATGTGTGTTTGTAAATGTGATTGTCTGTATGTATGTGCGTGTATGCGTTTGTTAATGTGATTGTCTGTATGTATGTGCGTGTATGCGTTTGTAAATGTGATTGTCTGTATGTATGTGTGTGTGTGTGAGAGATAAAAATACTGTGTGTGTGTGTGTGTGTATGTGTGTTTGTAAATGTGATTGTCTGTATGTATGTGCGTGTATGCGTTTGTTAATGTGATTGTCTGTATGTATGTATGTGCGTGTATGCGTTTGTAAATGTGATTGTCTGTATGTATGTGCGTGTGTGCGTTTGTAAATGTGATTGTCTGTATGTATGTGCGTGTGTGCGTTTGTAAATGTGATTGTCTGTATGTATGTGTGTGTGCGAGTGCGTTTGTAAATGTGATTGTCTGTATGTATGTGTGTGTGTGTGCGTTTGTAAATGTGATTGTCTGTATGTATGTGTGTGTGTGTGTGAGAGATAAAAATACTGTGTGTGTGTGTGTGTGTGTGTGTGTGTATGTGTGTTTGTAAATTTGATTGTCTGTATGTATGTATGTGCGTGTATGCGTTTGTAAATGTGATTGTCTGTATGTATGTGCGTGTGTGCGTTTGTAAATGTGATTGTCTGTATGTATGTGCGTGTGTGCGTTTGTAAATGTGATTGTCTGTATGTATGTGTGTGTGTGTGAGTGCTTTTGTAAATGTGATTGTCTGTATGTATGTGTGTGTGTGTGAGAGATAAAAATACTGTGTGTGTGTGTGTGTGTGTATGTGTGTTTGTAAATGTGATTGTCTGTATGTATGTGCGTGTATGCGTTTGTTAATGTGATTGTCTGTATGTATGTATGTGCGTGTATGCGTTTGTATATGTGATTGTCTGTATGTATGTGCGTGTGTGCGTTTGTAAATGTGATTGTCTGTATGTATGTGCGTGTGTGCGTTTGTAAATGTGATTGTCTGTATGTATGTGTGTGTGTGAGTGCGTTTGTAAATGTGATTGTCTGTATGTATGTGTGTGTGTGAGTGCGTTTGTAAATGTGATTGTATGTATGTATGTGTGTGTGTGTGTGCGTTTGTAAATGTGATTGTCTGTATGTATGTGTGTGTGTGTGTGCGTAGGGAAAACGTGAAAATAGTAAGTGAAATGTTGGCATTATCGATTGGGTGGGAGGATTGAATTAAACAGATGTCTGAATGGAAGAAAAGAAAATGATAGTACAAAAAAGGTTAACAAAAATTGACATTTTATTGTGTCCAAATTATTCAAGACGGTGAGGAAAATGATAAGTGGACTTTTTAGCTGTGTAGAGATGGGGGATTATAAGCAGACAAAAGGTCAGCTAGCCACGACAAAAAGTTCACTGGTCAACAATTATCCAATTACATGGCGCCCAAAAATGTAGTTAACCAAGGGGACCTTGTGCGGCTCAGACAACCTCGCCCGTATAGGAAAAGATGGAGGGATTATAATCAGAGAAAATGTCAGCAAGCCAGGACGAAAAGTTCAATAAGTGGGCATTGTATTTTAGATGTGTGTACGTATGTGTGTGTGTGTGTATGTGTGTGTGTGTGTGTCTCAAAAGGTCAATATCCTAGGAATTTTAGATGTGTGTATGTGTGTGTGTGAAAAAAATGAATATTCTATTGATCTGCAGTTGAGTTTATTGCTCAAATCAATTATATATTTAGAAACAACACCTGTTTTTAGAAGTAAGAGGGACTTTTCGAGTTGTTTTGCACGAGAGGCAAAAGATCAATAATCCGAAATTACATCTTAATTATAGATGTGGGCTTGAGTTTAGCTGTAAACATATGCGACATTATACATTCAAATTATTATTGATCGAGTGGGTGGGGTGAATGTATGGTGGGTGTGGGGAGGAAGGATGTCGAGAGGATGAATCTTTTCATCTAATTAATTATACATTATTGAGCCAGTGTTGGTGTTTTAAGTATGTACAAGCCAGGGCAAAAGCTCAATAACCTAGGACGACAAGCCGGAACTAAAAGTTCGATAGCCTACATCTCTTTTACATACATAAATATAAAGATAACTAAATTACTAAGGGGAAAAAAACTATTTAAAAATGTACTGAACACATGAACATCTATTGCTGAGAGGAGGAGTAAGAAGGGGAGTGGGAGGCTGAACACCTATTGCTGATGTGGGTCATCTCTATATAATTACAGGGGGTAGGGGAGAAGAATAAACACGAAAGGTCATGACAAAATTGTCGAGAGGGGGAGGTCACGAAATGTCACGTGTGCTACATGTCAGGAGGGGGAGCAGGGGCTGACGTCACAACGAGAGGGGGAGGGGGCATGAGAGGGGGAGGGGGCATGAGAGGGGGAGGGGGCATGAGAGGAGGAGGGGGCATGAGAGGGGGAGGGGGCATGAGAGGTGGCGGGGGCATGAGAGGGGGAGGGGGCATGAGAGGCGGAGGGGGCATGAGAGGGGGGATGATACCTAAATCTTACATTACACTACTACTGGCTATGACTTTTCTTCCCGGTTCTGGAGGGTGTCCCTGAGTCTACCCAGCTCTGATGGGACCATCCTTTTGTTGGGGTAAAGTAAAGGCGGCTGTGCATATTGCTGGCCATACAATCACCTAGAACATGGGTTGGCAACCTAAGGCACGCGTGCCAAACTTGGCACGCAGAGCGATTTGCAATGGCACGCAAGATACCTCCAAGCTGTGATTATTATTTATAAAAAAAGTAGCAATATTTTCTGGTTCTGAATGTAAAAAAAATGATTGTTGAAGCTTCGTTAATATATATATATATTTCTGAATGAAATAGCAACACTTTTAGGTGAGTTTACAAGGACCACTGGAATGGATTTGCATTGAAACTAGACATGTACGCCTACATGTACATTCCTATATTAAGGCATATATTAAGATAGATAGTTGAGCTTTTTTTTTAAGTACACTCAAAGCGGAGTTATCTAATCAAAGACAAGACTTTTAAATTGATGGACTCATTTTTAATACCACATCCAGCCTAACTAGTTTAATATTATTACAACCTTCTTAGAAATAGATCTTTTTTTTAAGTGGAGAGATATTGAGGATTTTAAAATGCAGCAAGTTAAATTTTAAACATGTAAATAAAAAATGCTCATTTGCGGAAAAAATCTGGAAGGTATCTGCTTAGTAAAGTCATCTGCTTTTCTCAACTACTAGGCAGGCATTCGCTCTTTTACTTTCAGCTTTTGGTTCAACTTACACTTGTGAACAGATTTTATCGCACATGAAAGCTGTTTTAAGCATACAAAAAGGTCACCTACAATTGACCGCACATTAATTGATATAGACTAATTATATTTAAAAGAGTTTTTATGCTAATCTTCTATAATTAAAAATAAATATAAGTTACTCTGAAACATGATTTTTGTTGTATTAATTTATGTAATAAATATAATAAATATTAATATATTACATTTATTAAATATAGCACTATATTATGTACTTTCTTTAATTATTAATGTTTAAAATAGAAACGGCTTAAATTAATGCAGAAAATGTTTTTTTACAACTGTTTAACGTAAAATATTTTAATCCTCTAATAATTAAATATTGTAATGAATACCGTAATGTTGGATTTATAAAAAGAAATAATAATTATATTTGTTATATTAAAAAACATAACTTGTTTGGCTTCACTATTGAATCAAATGTGGACATGTTTTTTTTATTAAAGGGAGATCATAAACCCATTTTTTTTAAGCTAATATTTCTAATATGTTTTTTTTCCTTTAATACAAGAATAAATGTCTAAATATTTAGAAATTTGAAATGATCAAATATTTAAAAAAAATAATTAAAAATTCTATAAATATTATATGACTAAAGTATTTTCATGTATATTTTCAAACATTACATTAACTACCTAAATTGTATGATAACTACGTATCCATTCCGCTATACTGCATTCGTCATCCCTTTTATAGCCGAAAACACACTAAGGACGTAAAATGTATATATAAAGATCATTTTCTTTGAAAACAAAAAAAAAAGATCATTTTCAGGTGTTAAATAATCAATTTGACTAACGAATGATAATGTTTAGATAATAATTACCATAAATATTGTATTTGATATAAATGCTGATTAAAAGATTGATAATCACAAACACGTTAATTAAATATAAAACGCTTTAACGATTTTATCTATATATAATCTCCTTTGTTATTAGCCTTGGTCTTGCTACGGTGTTCAATTAATTGTTCTATAAAAAAAATATTCATAAAGTATATTAGAGAAGGTTAACTTTCAGGCTGTTCAGTGTTGGCACGCTGAATGAGTTAGAAATCCTAATTTGGCACACTGTCACCAGCCTTATGGATCATTTCGGTTCGACGGATACTTTACTTATTCTAGTCCGAGGTGCAAAGGAGAAGGGTGGCTTAATGAGGTGCACACCAAGACCCGGTCTAAGGCATTCATCTATACAGCATGCCTATGGGGAACGCCACGTACAGCCAGTTTTCCACAGGCACAAGCACAACAAATTTTCCCACCTGCAGAATTTACTCTCTGATCATTAATGCGGCATCATTGCTCGTGTACCTGCAATTTAGCCTGGCGATAGACAATACACCAGAATATATGACTGGTTGTTTAGGCTTGGCGACATGGGTATTGTTGCACTTATTTATTTTTCCCTTTTCTACCGAGTCTTGATGGGCTATCGCCCGTGCGATTATCCTCATGTGCCTAGCCTGGTAACGTTTCAATGCTTGAGCCCACCGGTGCACTGTTAATGGGAGCGTATCAATGGTTTACATACTTCGCCAGCTGTGAGTACGGAATTGTCTCCATGACGCAGAAACATACCGTTATAAACATAACATAGGCGAAGCTATTGGAAAAAATACAAATCGAAAACATAATAATACATGTAACTCTAACACGTCGCTAAATGATATTTATAACCACAACCAAATTACTCGTGTTTAAATAAAGTAATAAGCGTGTACTGATTTTTTTTTAATTACTAAGTTTTCGTATCAATCCCTGAGCGACTATTTCATATCTTCATGGGCTGCTGCTCCGGTGAAAGTTATCTTATCTTATACCTTACAGACGCTCCTTCTATAAAGAAGAGTATTGCGCCCTACGCACATCCTTGGTTTGAGTCTAGTCCTGCATTTATATTAGTGTTTTAAATCATGATAAGTTTCCTGGTTTGTTCAAGCAACCCATTCCATGTCCGGATGCCACTCGAGAAGATGGTTTCATTTATCTACTTCATTATTCTAAACGAGAAATATGTATTTATATATTTACTGTCCAGACGCAGTTGACTAGCAGTAGCATGTCCTAAATTTATTAGATCGAGATTTAAAACTTATATAGATGTTTCTGTATTATTAACGGCAATAAACGAAACACAGCGCTTGTAAACAGAAACAAAATCTGCTTTCCTTGACTTATTTATTCAGCCAACATTATCACAGCATGGGGCATGGTTACAGAGGCAGAGCGTTTGACTGGCGATCGAATCCTTGTGGAGGCTAGGATTTTTTTCCCGGGACATGTGTGTGTCCCTGAGTCTACCCAGCTCTGATGGGTGCTTGACATTAGTTGGGGTAAAGTGAAGGCGGATGGGCATTGTGTTGGCCACACATCCCATGGAAGTAGTGAATTTAAGCATGTTCTACATGTTCCATTAAAACTGGGGCTCCCACCCAAAAGTGGGCCCCCAAACATCCCAAAATAGTATTTTTTTTTAGTAAAGTACAGTATCCCGTCTGACCAAATTGATCCTTTGGGCCGGTGAAGCAGCGTTCATCAGTTTCCGTGTCATAATGTGTTTGTGTGGCCAGCACTATGCACAGCCGCCTTTACTTTACCCCAACTACGGTCAGGTACACATCAGAGCGTGGTAGACTCAAGGACACCCTAAAATCCTAGCCTGCACCAGGATTCGAACCCAGGACCCATGGATCGCCAGTCGAATACGCAACCTATTGGCTACCGTGCTATCCCCATATTCTTTCGTTGAAATGTCAAATAAAATGTATTTATTCCCCTACATTTTTAACCCTTACCGTCCCGGGCGCGTATATAGCGGAACTGAAGGCAGCATAGATAGAAGTAGGTCGGTACGGGAAGGGTTAAGCGCTTCAGTCCAACCAGTTTAGGTAACATAAGATTTATGTTGGATCTTACAGAATGTAACATGAATTAACATCCATTTTCTTAGGTAGGTTATGTGGAAGGCAGAGGGCGAGGCTACGAGGGGCACCCACATAAATTTGGGAACAGGACCCCCACGATCCTAAATACGGCCCTGTTCCCCGGGTAAGCTGTGACCACAGAAACTGCTGAATGCTTCTTCAGCAGCCCTGTGATAAGTTTGGTACTGAAGGGTGCTTATTATAGTGAATAATGTTCGCTGGTGCAAAGCCTAGACATAATTTGATGGCGCTCCTTAGATGATGATAATACTTTTTCATTGTTTGTTACATTACAGACTCTTTGAGGCCCAAACAGTTCATAATTCAAAGCTATCTTCTTGGCTTTACGATAGAAGAAATACTGTAATAATAAATTTATTTTATAGACAGTGCCCAATAACAACATATTTTAGAACCCTTAAAAGCACTATAGGTAAATAAAGGTGTCCTTTATGTTCGGGTTTCATAAGTAAGGTAATGCTTATCAAGAAGAGAAATCGTCTCCTAGAATTAGAAGGTCCACTTTAATGATATAAAATTGATAATCTCTTGTTGTTCTGCTTTATATGTTGCTTTCTTAAACACAGGTAAGAAACCTACTCAGGTGAACTAATACTTAACGGCTGCCATTAGAACGGGTGTCTTTGTAAAAAGAAAAAAAAAATTACCAGAAAGTTACAATTGTTGACCATATTATTATTATTGTTGCTTCGCTAACTCATTTTATGCAAGATAATAGCACAACAAATACAATGTAGAAGCTGTAACATTTATCAATGGATGTTAGTTACAAAAAGGCCGGATTCAGTATATCAAAGACTATAATAAGATGGAACGCGTGCTTTAATATTTCTGCTATTTAATGACTCGCATGACTGCTTTTTGGAAATTCCGATTACCTTTTGTGAATGCAATGACATGAACTATTGTAAAGGTAACTGTAAATGTAATAGTTCAAATACATATTCCACTACTCAATGTTGATATTATTGTTCAAAAGTAAAGGTGGCAAAATGCCGCAGAGTAGAGATCGGGCAATAACAACCGGTTGCAATGCTAAGAGCAAAAACACTTTCTTTATGCCTTATGGGTGAAGAAATGCATATACGTACTGTTTCTTCACGAGAGGCATCCGGGCATGGAATGTGTTGCCTGAACAAACCAGGAAAACCAGTAAACACTAATAAAAAAGCAAGTGTCGATTCGGACCACGGATAGGACGAAATAATCTTCTTAATAGAAGGAGCGTCTGTAATGTATAAGATAAGATATAAGATATATAAGATATATAAGACCAATGATAATATATAGTCACAAGAAAAATGTTTTTGATTTTTCGTTGCGCCAAACAGTGTGTGACGACCAGGTCAAATCAAACACATCGATTTAGAGGGCAGGAAGAATCGTCTATATAAAATGAGCGTTGTAATATATATAAGATAAGGATGACTCAACAGACAGGCATGAGCCAAAGACCTTCAAAGGGGATGTATAGTAAGTCTCAATAGTTGAGTACAGATTACATTGTTATGTCAGAAATAATAGATTGTCACCACACCTTCAGAACAACAAGAAGACACCACTGAGGTGTTGGATTTATTAGATCTACGAGAGAAGATCATTTACAGAGACGACGATTGTTTGAGACCTATCAATTAAGCAAAGCTCAGTTCCGTTTCATGTAGACTGATTCTTTAGATCAGCTAAAAGTACTTCTTACCTTTATATACAGCGATTCTCACATAACGAGATTCAGAAAAAAAATATATACAACTTTATAAACTGATGGGAATTTTATTATGAAATGTATTATTTCAATCTAAAAACGCCGATTTGATAACATTGTAGGTTTATGGCATTCAGAGTTCTAATTTCTTTTTGAACAAAAACAGTTTTCTTATTCTATTAGCATAAAACATATGCCAAAAACTAGATTTTCTTCCGAGTGGCATCCATGTGTAGAATGGTTTGCCTGAACAAACTAGGAAAACCAGTAACTTAACATCAAATCAATAAAGCTAGACTACACTCAAACCAAGGATAAGCGTTGGACGCAGTAATGTTCTCTATAGAAGGAACGTCTGTAACATATTAGATAAGAAATAATCTTTCTAAATTTTTCTTGGTAAAATCCAGTTTAAGCTGAAATCCATGTACTACAATGTGAATGTGACTCTGGTCAGCCTTGCTTTGTTACTTGCGTTAGTTTGGTAAAAGTAACGATAGCTGGGCATCGCGCTGACCACACGATTTATTTATTTGACGTTCGCTCCGGAGTAATGCTTAACTTGATGTATAAACAACATAGTCTGCGTTCTATTATAGCTAACAAGCTAAATTGCCCGGCGTTGCAAGGGGGGAAATAAAATAGGTCTGTATAAGCTACAGATAAAAAATAATTTAAACAACAATGAACAGAAAGCTGTAAATATTTTACTGAAAAACTATTTGGAAAGTAATTTTAAAGAAATATTGTAATCGGGTAAAATATAGGCAAGTCTATTTGTTTTAATAAGAAATGTAAATTGACCGGTATTGCTCGTACATTTGCAATCTTTTTTAAAAAAAAGTAATATTCATTGAAATTTAAAAAAAAATAACAAAAACCGCACGGCAGTCCGATACGATATCTACTTAGCTAGCGAAGACACTTATCTGAAGTGGAATCGCAAACGTATAGTATGAGACAATAAGGTCACTTGTCTTTAAATTAACTAATATGATTGGTTAAACACACACAAAGTCTACTTTATATATAAAGATTATAGTGCTGAATTAGAAACTAGTCGCATTACTTGATCAATATGGTGCGTAGTGATTAAGTTTGCTCTAAATGTTAAAAACGATAATTGTCACTAAACAAAGTACGACAGAGCTATATCAAAACAATTTAACCTTTCCCGTACTGACCTACTTCTATCTATGCTGCCTTCAGTTCCGCTATAACGACTGTTAGTGTTGGTCAGTAGACCGTGACCGGTCATTACGACCAGGACTGTGTTGGGCACAGTCGTTTGGCCAGTTTTGTACAAACACGGGTTATGAGAAGGGGAGAGAGAGGAGTGGATAGAAAAACAAGAGCGAGGGTGTAACATGTAGAAGTAATCGTGGAGTGAAGACATATTTTGATGATGTTTGTGAGACTATGTTTTTGGATGTACAGTTATAAGGACGCTGTATAGAATTGATTTTTGGAACTATGGAATTAATGTTGAGAAGTGTTACTTGATGTTTCAAGAACTATTTTGTATGCATCGTGAATAAAATATATATGTCTAAGCATTGGAGTTGTATTCTGTGTATGAGGTGAAATATATGAAGTGCATCCCATGTTTGTTGTGAGAGCTGTCTTGACGAGTGGAAATAATGTAACGTACAACACATGGGGATGTTACATAATGGTGTCAGAAGTTAAAGCGACATGTTACATGATGCGACACGTTGGAGTTCTCAACGGAAATTGCTGAACTACTAATGGATATAGCAAGGTGAGCTGAAGAATGTCATAAACATTATAATTTTTCATGACGGACGGGACTAATTGATTTATCACGTAAATATGAAAAGGAGTATCCAAAACATGAACAGTGCATTGAGCACGGAATAATTTTGTTAAAGTCAGTGATATTTGTGAACGACTTAAGACTAAAAATAGTAATATTGCAATGGGAGTTGTACCATATGACAACAGAAAGTGAACTGAAGTTGTGTTTATGAACTCAATAATAGTTGTTACGGACTAAACATTTATGTTTATATGTACGCAACGTGGATTTAAAAGAGAACTATTAGTACTTATGAATATAACAAGAATTTAATAGGAGCTGTTCGATGTGGAAAGACTATAAACTTTGTTATATTGTTATCTTACATAAGTCAAGATGGGAGATAAGTAATCATATGGACATTTATAGCGAATTGAAAAGAGGAGGAATCACGTGGAAATTTCAGATTTCACAATCGGATTAAGAACTGTTTAGCTTTACAAACTATATTAGTATACCTTGTATTTTCTCAACTTGAAGGAACGTTTACACTGGTAATGATAGTGTTGCAGCCTTCGTTTTGTTAAAATATATAATTAATTGTTTAGTTGTATAGTATTTTGTTTGTAAATTGTTTATACATATAATTATATCTTTGCATTATTTGTTATTTTTTATAATACTTTACAATATTGACTATCAACCCCAAACTAGTACAAACAAATAAATGTTTTCTTCTACCACACTTTTCCCAAATTCACACTAGTGTCAGTTGACCTTGGCCTTTGCTATATATCTCTTACTAGTAAAACCTTGTTTACGTGTAAAGTACACACCGTTTTAGCATTAGGAGTGACCATGCTTAACGATTTGCACGTTATAAAACATAAAATGAAAGACAATTTTAGAAAGAGAGAAGAAGTAAGTAAGAAGGTAGAGATTGAACAAGACAGAAAGAGGGAACGCTGTTGAAAGAGTGCTGCTTAGAGTAACTAAACGTTTCGTGAGAGAAAGCTCTCGAGACAAGAGTAAGGAAAGAGAGTCACAGAGACTAAGAATGTAAACGATGGCACGCGGAAAAAAAAGAAAACGAAAGACATAATGAAAGCTGTGTAGCAAATTATGTGTTAGGTTTTGCTGACCATAAAGTTTTTCTAGAGAGCGGGAGAAAGATAGAAGCATGTAGTAAGAGATACAGATAATGAGCAATGCAGAAAAAAGAGCACGCGTAATGGTTAGGTTGGAGTGACCTAACGTTTTGTTAGAGAAAGAGACGGAGAGATAAATAAGTGTAGACATAGTAAGGAAAGCAGTCAAAGACAGAAAGAGGGAACGCTGTTGAAAGAGAGATGTTTTGTGAGAGAAATTTGGAGACAGAGAGCGCTATCGAAAGTTTGAGAAGATGTACTTAAAAGTTTGTCGCGTGTGTAAAAGATTTCTAAAAAGTTACCCTAACAGGTTTGTCGAGAGAGAGAGAGAGAGAGAGAGAGAGAGAGAGAGAGAGAGAGAGAGAGAGAGAGAGAGAGAGAGAGAAGAAAGTAGTAAGCGATACAAAGATTGCGCAAGGCAGAAAATGAAACTAGTCATTCGTGATGTAAAAGTTAACATTATTGCCTGTCAAACACGGAAGGGTCTCTAAAAATATTTGTTAAACTGAAAACGTTTCTAATTGTGGAAACAAACACAAAATTTGGGATTGTTTGACATGTCTTAGTTGTATAAAAAATTAACATCACTGTGATGTACCAAGAGGAGTTCTATAAACTTGTAAGATGATATGCCTAGTTGTTTTAAAAACAAGTATGTTGGGTATAGATTACTACTTGTCGTATCCTGTCCGTGACTTCTGTATACCAAAAAGTTGAAAAGTTGTAGTAAACAATCGGAATCATGCTCAAAGTACACTACCGAGGGACAAATGAAACACATAGCGCTCGGATGATTGTGCAAGATTCTTACAGAAAACCTTGTCGCAACATTTGTAAGAGTCGCCTGTTGTGACATAAACATTAAACTTGATAATTTAGTTTAGCCTGGATGTCTGATTTACTATTTAAAAAAAGTTTGTTACACATAACGCCTTTACTTCATACATACACTAACTACACAGAAATTAACGCTCTTATTTTTACATAAAGAGACAGATGTACTCAGACAATGTTAAGACAATACCGTTACTAGTATAATTTTCTTTAGGAACCCCTAGGACCTATATACTACACACACGCACACACAGACAAATACAGACTACACGTACGTATTACTAATTGTCGATTTTTTATTTGTTTCATGTACGTAAGAAATTAACCATGCTCGTATTTATTATATTATAAATGACTCTGTTCGTATTGTAAATATACCTTTAGTTAGATGTAAAATAAAAAAGAAAATAATTTAAAAAAAACGACCAGTCATGTTGTTGTTTTATTCCTTGTTTGATGTAATTGCGCGCAAAAAATTTTTTTAAAAAATGAAATCTCTTGATGTTTACTGTTTAAAAAATTATTACACGGTAACTGCCCTTGTATATTACTTGGATTAGACGCTATCTTGTTTTCCAGTTGACCCGTGTGTGGAACACTCGAATCGGCCCTCTTGGATCCGCCCCCTTCTGACCCGTCATATTGGATACCACTTGAAACACTTAATATACTTAAATTGTAAAACGTTCAACCCTAGTAAGTAAAAAATTACACGACAAAAATGAAAAGATACAACCATTTACGTATATCAAACTGAATTTTAATAGTTAAAGCGGTGTTTATTAGCAGTTATACATTTAAAAGATACACATTTAAAATAGGTAAGTAAATAAGGAAATAACGATGTTATAGTAAGTCAACCATTACACTTCGTTTAACGATTAAACAATTTAAATTATTTTAATTGAAAAGAGAAATATTTAAAAAAGGAATACTCGAAATACACATTCACTAAAATAATGTACATTCGCGTGAACGCTCACAGCCAAGTTAAAGACCATCTGGCCGAGAGAATAGTTAAAATATGCAACATTTATGTTTAAAAGTGTTTACAGATCGCACTGAGCATGCTAAAATAGCATAGATAGAAGCGCTATATAAATAAACAATTCAATTTTAATTTAATTTAAATTTAAACGAGTTAAGTAAACTGTATTTACATGTATTATCAATAAAAATTTAAAGAAAATGTACAAAATACAAATGTAGACTTATGTAATTATAAAGTATATAAGTAAAAGGATTGACCTTACTGTACTAATTGCCTTAGTGCAAAAATGTAAAAACCTGACCACATGGATGATTGATAAGCCAAAACCCATTAGTGCAAAAAGTTGACCTTTAGGTCTGTACTAAGTGCCTTAGTGCAACAGCTGGCGAACTAAACATTTCTGAATTGTTACATCATCGCGACGAGCCAGATGCCGTAGCCGAGATTCAGGTTGGTAGATAAGTAAATTTTTGACCAGGTCTGTTTCGGTCAGCAATGCGTAAAATGCACTTAGCCAAGTGCAACTAATGGAAACTGACCATAGGGCCAGTCAAATCCAATTACCTGTACACCGAAACTCTCAGCCTATGCTTAATATACGTAACCAGACGTAATGTTTAAATGGGTTTAGACAGTGTTGGCTTTTAAGATGATACTGATAAATACAGGTGTGGTCAAAATACGCTATATATAGTCCGAGGCAGATTGCTAAATTTCACTTGTTCTAGCATCGTAAATCTACCCTTGTTCCAGTTTTTGTGTCTAGGTCGCTGTTATATACAGAAAAAAGGTAAGTTATTTTTTGCCTTTATATCACAATATGTTAATTTAGCTTGTATCGTTATATAGATAGGTGGTGGCTTTATTTTTAACCTGCTTACAATATATACATAGTACTATTATTAAAAATTTTATAAGACAAGCATTTATTTATTTCAGATCTTGTCAACGCTTCCTGTTTACTGCTGTAAATAAACTATACTGTATATATCAATTGATATAAATAAACTTGTTTGATTGCTATAAATACACTATACTGTATATATGAATTGCTATAAAACACTATACTGTATATACGCATTGTTATAAATAAACTTGTTTGATTGCTTTAAATACATTATACTGTATATATGAATTGATCTAAATAAAGCTTTTTGGTTGCTATTGTATGTATATATGTATTGCTATAAATAAACTTTTTGTTTGATGTACATACTATGAAAGTATTATTAAAAATAAACTTATTTAATTGATGTACGTACTATGTCTATATAATACTATGAATAAAATCACATCATAACTTAAACCTATTTTTTTTTCTATATGTTGTTTTGTTGTACTGTTGTAGTGTTGTACTGTTATACTTTATGTCGTACTTTTGTTTATTGTCAATAAATAAGGAAAAGGCTTAATCAAACCGAAATAGTAATATTAAACATTGTTAAATTTAAAAAAATCACGTGTTAAAATCATGTGTAAGAACAAAATAGACGTCATCTTATTTAAAAAAAACCTTTACAATATAATTATGGCTATAAAAATACAAATTAGTTATTTAATTAAGTATAAAATAGAGATAATTACTATATACAAGTAAGTAAAAATGTAAAAGGTATATAAAAGGTGGCCTATTTAGTGCTAATTTTGTGGCCTTAGTAATTAAAAAACACCTCTTTACACGATAATTATGGTTCTTAAAATTATAATTATTTAGTTAATTAAGTATACAATAAAGACAATTACTATATTCAAGTAAGTAAAAAGTTAAAAAAGTAAAAAAATTGGTCTATTTAGTGCTAATTACGGTCCTTTGTAATTAAAAACAGACCCGTTTACAAGATAATTATGGTTATAAAAAAATTTCAATTATTTAATTAAGAATAAAATTAAGATAATTACCGTATCGAAGTAAGTAAATGTGCGTTCCTTACATGAGAATTGTTGCGTGAAATGTGATAATTACGGCCCTTAGGAATTAAAATCGTCCCTTTACGAGATAATTATGGCTATACAAATTATAATTAGTTAATTAGTTAAGAATAAAATGAAGATAATTACCGTATCGAAGTAAGTAAATGTGCGTTCCTTACATGAGAATTGTTGCTTGAAATGTGATAATTACGGCCCTTAGTAATTAAAATCGTCCCTTTACGAGATAATTATGGCTATACAAATTATAATCAGTTAATTAGTTAAGAATAAAATTAAGATAATTACCGTATCGAAGAAAGTAAATGTGCGTTCCTTACATGAGAATTGTAGCTTAAAATGTGATAATTACGGCCCTTAGGAATTAAAATCGTCCCTTTACGAGATAATTATGGCTATAAAAATTATAATTAGTTCATTAGTTAAGAATAAATTAAGAAAATTACTGCCGCCAAGTAAGTAAAAATAACCCTTACACATCAATTATCGATTCAAAAGTGCTAATTAGGGCAATAAACACATTAAACTTATTGAAAAAAGCCTTTTACTATTGAAAATTATAAAGAACACTATACAAGTGATCAATTACTTAATTAATATTATTAATTAATTATAAAATTTTAGATCCGCTGAACCTTAGAAAGACCCTTATAAAACAATGGGAGAAAAAAAAATAGGACATGTGTCAATCATTGTAAGACAATGGGAAAAAATAATACCACACAAAAATAATACCAGACAAAAAAAATCATATGATCAAATCACGTGCTAACAACACGAGGAACCGCCATCTTGGTTCCGCCATCTTTAATTAAAGCACGTGCTCAAAGCACGTGTAATACCACAAAATAACCGGACGGTCACTGGGTCACTAGGTCAAAAGGGCACTGCCGGGGCACTAGGGCACTAGGTCACGGCTGAACGTGTAACAACACGACGATACGCCATCTTGGATGACGTCACTTCCGGTAGGGGTCACTTCCTGTGACGGGGTCAAAGGGCACTTCCGGATCAAAGGTCAAAGGTCAACTGAGGCGCAGAGGCGCGCGCCTCAAATAATAATCGAAAACTACACACTATACTACTGTAGGCCTATATTTCCTACACTAGAGACATCACGTCACACTGTTTCCAGAAGAAAACACTTCTCGAATGGCTTAGGTAGCGGTCGGCCGATCCCTAGCTTAGCGAGCTGGCTTTCTATTGGCGTTATTCTCTAATTCCCCTGAATGTAATTGAGCGAAACTTTTGAAAGATGGTGAGGAAAATAAAGTTTTTACACTGCACTGGCTGCTTAAAAGAATTTAAGTACCCGTCGGACCAAATTGATACATAGGGGCGGTGAAACAGAGTTTCTATGGCCACGGCATACTAGAGGATTGTGTGGCCAGTACACTGACCAGCCGCCTTTACTTTACTCCAACTAATGCCAGGTACCCGTCAGAGATGGGTTGACTCAGGGGCACCCTCAAGTCCCGGGAACAAATACTAGCCTTCACCAGGATTCGAACCCAGTACCTTTGGTACTGAAGTCGGACGCGCTGCCGCTCGACCACATTTGCCCAGTGATTGAAAGAGATGTTTCGTAAATAATTGACGGTGCATTTTCAATTAGCATCTGTATAATTAGCGATAGGGGCTGGATAGCAAAGTTGACTGTGAGCTCGTCCCACCAGTTCGACATCATGGCTTTTACGAACGGTTCAATCAGAAATAAAAAGAAATCTAACGCCGATTTGGTTAACGTAGCGGATTGCTATGCGGGTGTTGCGTACCAAAGTGAACACTGTGTGAGCGACCCATGAAATGTTTTGGGGTGGTGTTGTCCAGGTGTAGTTTTAGCGATTCATGCGCTAAGTTTAGAAGGGGACTTTTTTCTAGTTTGCTAGTCAGTTGTTTGAGAGAGTCCTGACCGTGCAAGACTGTGTTTTTAGATCTATTTGTAAAGCGTAAGTGAGATTTACAATGACAATTTTTGCACACTGAAACACTATAACATTATAGTATTGTACTATTGTACTGTTATGACTTATTATATTGAGGATATTTCTTTTAATGCCTCTTTCATATATTTGTTATAGGCGAATATTTCCTTAACGCTGTCAAGATCAGATTCGCTATTTTTTATTGCTTTTCTCTTGGGTGATCTTATACCTATAAGAAGAGCTAATGATTTCATGTTTGATTAATGTATGTAACTTTCTTGTATATTTCTTTTGTTCTTTCTGTATTTATAATAAACTATTTATTATTCAGCTGAACTCGGGTCTATCTTTCTGAATATTATTTACTTAGATATTCGTTGGACAAAGCTCACGACACACAATCTCGCTCATACCCCTTAAGACTAAGAGCCTTGTTATTAACTTTGTATATCCCATTAAATGGATAAAAAGAGATTGCGGGGCCGTGACACGGGCGACCCGGGTTCGATTCTCCAGTTAGACTATCCTTTTTTTTCGACAATTTTTTTTTCAAACTTTTAAAAACAAAAGACATTGTAAATCTACGGGCAATTTAGATTTTTGTTAAATAAAATACTTGTTTTTTTTTTTTACCCGATTACAATATTTATTTCAATTATTTTTTTTAAAGTCTTCAGTTAAAAAAATAAAAAAATAATTAAATATTAGATTTATAGCTTTCTTTTATTTGTAGTTTATATAACTTTTATATGCACCTTATACAGTCCTGTTATTATTCACCCGGGCAACGCCGGGAAATGTAGCTTGTTTATTTATATAATTTATCTATTGTTATGTGTGTGTGTTGACTACCTCCCCTGACCTCTAGATGAACTTTTGCACGCTCGCCGTAAATTTTTTTTTCCTTTGACCTATTTTGCTGGTCTACACAGGAAGCTTCTAGACCACTGTGTTTACATTATTTTAGTTGTCTCTGGAACTCTGTAAGATTCTAGAAGTATCTTTTTTGTTTTACATATAGAGTCTAAGGCATAAGGGAGTCACGTTAGAATCTCAGAAGTTTTATAATGATGTAGTCAGGAGTCTTTTTTTTTCTCACACCGATGTAGTATAGAGTCTATTCTCTTAATGTGATCAGTGGCAGAACTGTGCAATGTATCTTTGTGTACACGTGTGTTGTAATAATTCTTTTGTAATATATTGTAATATATATATATTACATATATAAAGTTATGTGTGTATGTGTTTAACCGATCAAATTATTTATTTAAAGTCACGCGAACTTATTGCTTCATATTTTACTTCTCAATTTGACTTAGCACATGTGTCCTCGCTAGCTAAGTGGATAAGGTATCGGACTGCCATGAGATCAATATAGGTTCGATTCTCCAGTTATTCTATACCTTTTTTTTAAAAAAAAAAAAATAATTTTTCAATTAATATTACTTTAAAAAAAAAATTGATTGTAAACCCACTGGCAACAAATAGCAAATTTAAAATTTTGTTACATAGAAAGAATTTCCAATTTCTAACCCGATTACAATATTTATTCTAAATTACTTTCCTAAATGTTTTTAAAAATTGTATTTTTATTTATTTATTTATAGATCTAAAGTTTTCTGTGAGAGATAATAATATATGGTATGAGAGAGAGAGAGAGAGAAAGAGAGAGAGAGAGAGAGAGAGAGAGAGAGAGAGAGAGAGAGAGAGAGAGAGAGAGAGAGAGATAGTGGCCTGTAATGTACTATTTGCTTCTTTCAAATTTTCAACACCATTGCATTTTAAGACATGGAGCATTTTGCTCTTATTTTAGGCGGGGGTGGCATGGTGCTTCTCCTAATGGCTGTATCAAACACTTCACTGATACCTTCCTTTGTGCGGGTCAAACTTTCTACATAATCGACAGATAATATTCTGGAACAAGAAAAGGAAAAAAAGAAAAGACAACAAAACTAAGTAGGGTTTGAATAAAATCATGTGATGCTTACAAACACACACACACACACAATGAAGTAAAAAAAAAGAAAAGAAGTAAATTGGATGTAAATTTAAACAAAAATTTACGTTCAAAGAGAATGACTTGAAAGTGGAGGTACAAGTGGGTAAAGTACTTATTTTAAATGTAGTTTGAAAAATTTTGAACAAGCCGAATTTTCCTACGTCTTGGCCGTTACTGGGAAAGCGCTGGACCAAGTTAGGAACTCAAGATCCTGTCTGAGGTAAGTCTCTTTGCGGCATGCCCGTAGGGTTATATTTTTTTTAACCATTCGCTAGTTATGAACCTTGAATCTCTTTTCTGAATTAGTTAAATATTTTTTATGTTTTCTTTAGTAATATAAATTGTTGCAATTATGTTATACACGAGCTGGTGTTTGTCTAATATATAAATTTAATTGAAGTGAATATGAAGACAATTATTGTGACACTTAAATTAGTCGAGACATGTCACATTAACCATTGGAGGTTTAGGTCTTTTGTGCATGCCATTTTTAAACATTTTTTTTGTACTATTGCATACTATATGGGGCTCGGTAGCCGAGCGGCAGCGCGTTCAACTGGCGATCCGAAGGTCCTGGGTTCGAATCCTGGTGGAGGCTAGTTTTCTTTTTTTCTCAGGACTTGAAGGTGTCCCTTGAGTCTACCCAGCTCTAAGTACCTGCCATTAGCTGGGGTAAAGTAAAGGCGGTTGGGCATTGTGATGGCCACACACCCCCAAGTATGCCGTGGCCACAGAAACTGATAAACTCTACTTCAACAGCCCTATGAACAGTATGGTCCGAAGTGTACTTTACTTTTCTTGCATACTCCACTGGTTTACACGAGCACAACTCCACGAGACTTAAACTTTACCCAAGCTAGTTCAGGGAATCCATAAAAGAAAGTATGCCTTTTAAACACGTTTGACTTCAATCCGTAACATTCTAACTAGGTCACCTTATGGACAGATATCAGTTTTTAATTAGGCTATCGGAGTCATAATATTAACGATTTGTAGGTTTCTTTTTGCCTAATAATTGTTGTAAATAATGTACATTATGCTATTCTTAAAGTGTATTTACCTTTCAGCTACTCTTTTCCCTTCCTCAGATGTGACTGAGCCTTTCAAGTCTTTTTTGCATCCTACAAGAATAATCGCAGCCCTTGAACAGAAATATCTCACCTGAAATATAAATTGTCTTTTTTATGCGGTACTAATTTTGCTAAATGCTGAAATATTATCAAACGTTTTAGGAATACATCCTGCTTGTCTAGTTACCTTAGCATAATCATCATTGCCCGTCACATCAGCAGGGGTATGGGCGCCAACCACAGATCTCCGGAGTCATATGTCCCAGGCCATTCTCTCTAATTGGGTTCAACTATGCCCCATCTTTTCGGTGTCTGCCTCAAGGTTGCGTCGCCAGGTATTTCTTGGGCGGCCTCTTTTCAGCTTGCTTTGGGAGGTCCACTTGAGTGCTTGCCCAGTGTGTGCCCTATCAAACCCCATCTTCTTCTTCTGATATCCTCTTCTATAGGACGTTAGCAGGTTCTTTTGCAGAGGTCGGTGTTGTTTATGGTGTCAGGCCAGCAGATCTGGAGTATCATTCTGAGGCAGCTGTTGATGAAGGTTTGGACTTTGCCGGTGGTGGCTTTTGTCATTTTCCAAGTTTCCGCGCCATACAACAGGACTGATTTTACATTAGAGTTACCTTAGCACTTTAAAATTATTTCCTTTTGAATATTTGAATATATATATTTTTTTAAGTTTACCTCAGGAGTCCATCTTTCCACAACATTTTCTAGGCTCGTTGGGTTGTTCATACTGAAGCACATACTGAGTACCACATCTGTATCTAGGTATGTCAAGTACCGCGATGCTTCACAGTCTTCTTGACCTTGGGTATCACACAAGGTAATGTAATACTGAAAGGGGGAAAATTTAAATGCCTTAATATTCAAATGAGACTGTACTTCTACGCGTTAATCACCTTTAAATTTGTTTTAAAATTGTATGGCAATGTCGATAAGTTACATGTAAAATATAATCAATGTTTACTATTCTCTATTTTATTTTAACCTTTAAAAAGTTATAAAATTATAATAGACCTACATTAATTATACGTCTTTGAATATGTACTATACAAATGAAGAAAAATATTGTTTACATAAAATATGTATAGGCCTACTTTTACAGGTCAATTGTTTTTACATTACATGCAGTTTGTGAACAAAATATGCAGCTTGCTAATTGGCCGTCGACCGATTTATCTTCTACACGAATTTCAAACACTATTGGTACATAGTAACCAGGAGACAGATTGAAGCAGTAAAAGCTTAGGAGACTCGTTTTACCGCAGCGGTTGTCGCCCACAACGACAAACTTAATCCTTTTTGGATTCGACTCCGCCATAGATCAAATGTAAGCAATATTATTTGGAAACTTAAAGAAAAAATAAATAAAAAAATAATTAATGAAAACTTTGAAATAGAGTCAAAATCAGGCAGATTTGTATTTTAAAAGTTTATTTAAAGAAAATTAAAGGCTGAAAAATACATTTAATCTCCAAAGTAATATTTAGTTAAATTTTAAAATGTAAAAAAAAACATTGTTAAATCTGATATTGTGATAAAAATTAAAGTTGGTATTTTATTTCTTAAAAGCGTATTGGCCCATAAGGCCAGTGAAACAGCGTTCTTAAGTTTACGTGGTCACTGCGTATGAGGTTGTTGTTACAATTCAGTTTTGTATTCACTGCAACATGTTTTTAAGAGTTAAGAGAGTGAGTGAAGTTTATCACTAGACAAACAAATAGTCTTGAAGTGTTAAAACTAATAACACAAGAAAAACATGATTGCTGTATGAGAGAAGATAAGGTAACAAAGGAGACAATAGTAAAATGAAAGATATGTAGGCCTACATGTTGGATTTTTTAGATGAAAGGTTGACTATTCCTAATAAGTTCTACTGAACTAATGAGTGGACTTAAGTTTTATTCAAGTCTAAAAGTGTGGACTTAGAATAGTGATTAAAAGAGATGAATAAGATAGTGTCATGTATATTGTTTTCTACCAAGAATTGGAACACGCAATGTTTATTCTTTCCCCCCCCCCCTCTCTTTTTTTCTCACTACACACGATTTTGTGGGCGGGCCTTAGTCTTTCCGATCGCATGACGTTTAGTAAGAAGACGAGAGATTCTTGGTAAACTTGGTATTCGGTGTTGATCTCAAATTCTCAGAGTGTCTGGGAACGACTCATTATTTAATAGGGAAGTTCCTATCGTTTTGTTATGAGTTTTGTAATGATACCATGATTTTCATCTAGTAATAGGTCTGTCCCTTGCACCACTTGAATAGTATTTTTTTTTTCAAAATATGTTTCTTTGAGGACGCTTGGGTTTGCACTATTTTATTCTAACTGTACATAATACATATATTGAATATATTGAACATATCACCTGAATTAAACTATCAACAACATTTATACTGAAGCTTCCTCGTCAAGTTACTATTCTATTGTGTTGTCTACAATACTATAATATTTATCTACTACTCTAACGTCAAGGAAAGGAACTGTTAGAACACAAAGCTGAGTTTGTGCCCAGGACTATAAGAAGAGTTCTTGTAATACTGAAACATAAATAATAATAACTAAAGTCTCCCCTAGGACTAACGAGAATTATCAACAAGATCTACACAGCTCTGGCCACAAGGGGATTGTGGATGTAACAACAGTTTTAAAGGAGCTGGGTATAGTGCTCAAGTGATAATGGATCTATGCAAGACTTATTGAATCAATGTTTCAATGTAGATTATTATAGTACTTTGGACATTTATGGATAATTAATATTTGATTTGTAGACCATGTGCTTCGTCTACGTACCAAATCAGATATATGAATTAACTTTTTATCTGTAATAATCAACGTATATCTCAAGTTCTTTATATTGTCAGTATCATCCCGCCATAAGAATTACTAAAGCATACAGTAACAGTTGTGTGTACCAGCAGACTTTTTTTTTCTCTATGTCAACAGGTAGCTAGCTAGCAGAGATGGATAGACTCAAAGACACCGCCCCCAGATAGGGGAACATTTATGTTATTAACATAGATTCAAGATAGCGAAGTTTAATAATCTGGCAAACACAGTTATTGATTTAAAAATAGTTGTTGATGGACAATAGCTGAATGACATACCATAGACTCAATATCTTATATACGTATGTAAGTTTTAAAATAATTTGAACGTTTGTATGACAAATAAAACGACCGCAAAGAGAACATGACGCATGTGTCACACATATTTTTTTCAATGTCGTTTAATAGCGATAATAACGTAAAAGAAAACACTATAATAAGATGGACCGCTTGCTTTATTTTTATATGTTTATTCCGTGCGCTGTCGATAACGCTGTCTTAAATCTCTCCTAGGGCTGCCTAACGGTTTCCACTGTATTAAAAAAATGTATTTTGATTTTAATTTTTCATCGAGAAAATCATAGCGATTAAATAAAACGGAAGAACACAATACAAAACGGAATGGGGAATTCCAAAAAAAGTCACCACATGGCAGTAATATTAAAGCAAACGTTCCATTTTTATTACAGTTTTGGTAAAACTAATAATTATTATTGTAATATTAAAATAAAGAATGTCAGTCAAGACTAGTCACAGGGAATTTAATTTTCTTAAAAACAAAATATTAAATATGAATGTAGAATATGTGTGAATGATTTTATAATTACTTTAAAATTGTGTAAGTAGTGAAACAAAATGAGCTGCTTTTAGTGTACATATATTAGTGGACAGTACCTTACGTTTCTGCGAGTGTACAACAGACACCAACCTAGACCCACATCGAGATCTTGTTATGGTCCGACAATGTAACGTAGTACTTGCAAAAGCTTACTGTCTCTTGTCCCCTATATGTCGTTATTCACTATCAGTAAAATTTTATTACCTCATATATTGTTCCATTGACAAAAAAGGAAGAAGTCAGAATGTACGCAATGTTATTACAACTTGTCCTTACTTATGGATATAAATCTGATATTCGAGTGCGTAAAAATTAGTTATTCACTCTATCGCAATCAGGTAACATATTTTTTTAAACATTTTGTTTACATTGAATACGTTAATGTTTTAGTTAAAGTGTGAATCTGATTTAATCAACAAGTAAGGAGTCCGACAGTTGAAACATGCAATTTATCTTTCGATAGAAGATACTAGAACCATACAAACAAAACAGAAGGTATATACTGAAAAAGACACAGCGCACAATCTACCCAGAACACTATGCAAAATTTAAAAAAGTATAAAAACAGTCAGCCAAAGACACAAACCAAGAGTTTAAAAACGTTACTTAAAACTAAATAAAAAACAACTCACGTTCAGTCAAATTAGGACTTCTGCAAAATTAGTAGGTCCCTATGTCGAAATAAGAGTATACATTGCATATAAATATAACAGACTCAAACAGCCTAAATATATAGTCGCTTGAAATAGCCCGTGGAAAAAAAAAACTACTAAAAAAAAAAAAATGTTTGTTTGTATTTGGTCAAGTTTTGGGAAAAAGTAGGTCCGAAGTATAGCATTTCATGACCTAAAACTAGGCACGTTTCTGATGATTTATGAATCACATAAAACTTACTTTTATTTCTGTCATTGAAAAAATCGATCAAACATTATAATTTGGAATTCTAAATATAATGTAATTAAATATATGTTTATGATAAAACATGTGGAGTTCGTTGCTGTTGTTCTCCCATCGAGCACCTCCCCAGGTGGCAGATAGTGAAACGCCTCCCAGATATGGAGGGTACCGGGAAAATAAACTACCCGGTGTCGACCAACAATCAACAGCCACAGGGCACGTGAAAGACCTCAAAGAATATTGTTTAATGCAAGTTAAAACAACGTATGTTAGCATAATAAGTGGGTGATGTATGGCGAACTACATGGAATCACACTGGACGTCGACTGTTTCAGTTCAGTAATCTTTGTATGCAAAGCTCCCGTCATTGAACTTGTAATCCGTGACTGAATCTCTTGTTAAGATAGTCAATTGTATAGTTTCTTTTAGAAGAAAGTCATACAATGAACAATGAACAATGAACAATATTTATTTTGCCACATAGTACATAGGTACAATAAAGGCATAGTCAAAAACATAAGAAAATTATAGCATTTGTGAATAATAAATTGAACAATAATAGTAAAACCAATATTAGTAATAAAATGAAAGTAATAAAAAATTTATTAATTAAAGGTATCCTAAAAGAAAATTCAGGGGGGATAATTTAGTTTATAACACAATTTTTTGGGGGAAAAAACTAACAAAGAAAAAAAACAAAAAAAAAAAAACAAAAAAACAACAACTTAATTTACTAACATAGACATACAGGTAAATCACTTTCATTAGACCTGCACGGCATTAACATAGTGAGAACAAACATTTAAGAAATCATTCACAATTTTTCTTGCGGCTTAGTATATTACATTTCTTCTACGACTATCTCTCAATATCATAGTGACAAACCAGCAAGTTAAAATACTTAAACATTTCTAACCTTTTTCTCATTTTTTAAAAGCAGATACTAATATTTTTGAAAATATGCTTAGTTTTTTAAGTTCTTTTAGAGAGCTAGAATTAAGCAGTTCCGACATTTTTTCTACATTAGGTCTGTTATAGTAATATTTTTTTAGATACATTTTTCGTTGGGCATTGAAGTGCACACATTGGAGTAAATAGTGAAATCCATCTCCTATATCTTTTAAGCAAAAGGGACATAATCTTAAATTATAATCTATTCTGGAGTGGCGACCCAGTTCAACAGGGAAATTATTGTTACTTGTTCGTATTTTTAGTATATAGATAGCTTCTTTCAGATGTAATTTATTTAAAAAGGGTGGAGTATTTTCCCAGTCAGATTTATATTTTAGAGCGCTATATAATTTACCTTTATTGCTTATTTGCATACTCTCATAAAGTTCTTGTTTACTTTGATCATTTATACGTAAGTTAATTATTGATTTTGAAAGTTTAGTGTCTATTATATCTTGTTCTAACCAAATATATCCTAATCCTAGTTGTTCCAATTGTAACTTTATATTGGCGGACCATTTGCATTTTTCAACCAGGTGCTCTTTAAGTAAAATGTTATAAATTATTTTAGAAATCCTGCTTTCTTTGCCGGTCGCTATTTTGATCCAGAAGTGTAACATTCTTTTTTTAATAAATGATCTTATATAGAGTTTGCCTGTTTCGCCTAGTACTACATAATTTGGTGTTTTTGTGTTCAATTTTAAAATCATCTTAAAATATCTTAGTCTAACATTTTCTAAAATGTCACAATTTTCCATACCCCATAGTTCGCAACCGTAGGTTAGTATAGGTAGTATTGTTTGATCAAATAGATCAATTTGACTATCTATGGGCAAGCTTAGTGTATGGCATTTTCTGAGAAGATTGAACATAGCATTAGTACCTTTCATCTTACAATATTTCCTGTGTTCTGAGAAAGAACCGTTAGCTGAGAAGATTATTCCCAGGTATTTAAATTTAGAAACTATTTCTATTATATTATTATTTAGTACAAATTTCTGATTTCCTACCCTCCCCTTTCTACCGAATATCATTATTTTTGTCTTATCTTCATTTATGTTTAAGTGGTTCTCCTTGCAATAGTTACTGTAAATATTTAAGTTTTTCTGTAATTCTTTTGCGGTTTTAGCTAGGATTGTTGTGTCGTCAGCATATAATAATGTGAATATTTTTAGTAAATCTGCGTTGTTATCGTTGCTGATAGTTAAGCTACTTGCGCCTTTTAGTTCTAAATAAGAATCTAAGTCATTAATAAACATAGAAAATAATAGAGGGCTCAGATGTTCTCCCTCTCTTAGTCCTGCTTCGCAGTTAAATAACGGTGACAGGTTTGTATTTAATTTTACTGTCGATTTAATATCTCTATATAACCCCTGTATACATTTAAGGAAAATTCCATCTATGCCTATATCTAACATTTTCGCCCAGAGTAATTTTCTTTTAATAGACGGGAAAGCTCTTTTTAGATCAATGAATGCACAGAACAGTTTGTCACCTTTATTTTTTATTAAAAAGCTCAGCGCATATAGTATAAATGATGCTTCCGTTGTGGAATAACCTTCTCTAAAACCCATTTGATTCTCGTTTAATAAGTTGTGCTCTTCAAGGAACATCTCCATTCGTACATTAAGAATGGATGAGAATAGTTTACCTAAGCATGATAATAAGGTAATTGGTCTAAAGTTTTCGGGCTTTGCCTTGCTGCCTTTATTTTTATATATTGGACATATCATCCCTAGTGACCAGCTTTCGGGGAAAATTCCATCTTTTAGGATAACATTGAATAATTTTACGTATGTGGGTATCATTATAACCTTTGTGCATTTTATATATTCATTATAAATTTTATCGTGTCCGCAGCTTTTATTATTACTTGTTTTATTGATGGCTGATAACACTTCATTATATGTTATTTCACCATTAAGTCTTGTCGTATCTAAGTTAGGTGCGGTTAAATTGGTTTTTATTGGGTTCATGCAACAGTTGTCTGTCGTTTCGTTTTGGGATTTGAAAAAATGGAACAATTCGTCAATACTAATTTCATTATAATCTTCTTTTCTGTTTTTATCCTTTAGGATACGCCAGTATTCTTTTGGATTCTTTCCTTTCAGATTTTTTATTTTATTTCTCATTTTGTTTTCATATTTATTTATAGCGGTGTTCATTTCACGCTTGTAGTTTTTACTGTGTGTTTTTAAACTTTCTAGTGAGCCTTTGGTTTTAAGGGTACTATTCATTCTTCTTGCTTTAAGGTATAATCTTCGTTTTTGTCTACATATAAACTACTAAAAAAAAAAAAATGTTTGTTTGTATTTGGTCAAGTTTTGGGAAAAAGTAGGTCCGAAGTATAGCATTTCATGACCTAAAACTAGGCACGTTTCTGATGATTTATGAATCACATAAAACTTACTTTTATTTCTGTCATTGAAAAAATCGATCAAACATTATAATTTGGAATTCTAAATATAATGTAATTAAATATATGTTTATGATAAAACATGTGGAGTTCGTTGCTGTTGTTCTCCCATCGAGCACCTCCCCAGGTGGCAGATAGTGAAACGCCTCCCAGATATGGAGGGTACCGGGAAAATAAACTACCCGGTGTCGACCAACAATCAACAGCCACAGGGCACGTGAAAGACCTCAAAGAATATTGTTTAATGCAAGTTAAAACAACGTATGTTAGCATAATAAGTGGGTGATGTATGGCGAACTACATGGAATCACACTGGACGTCGACTGTTTCAGTTCAGTAATCTTTGTATGCAAAGCTCCCGTCATTGAACTTGTAATCCGTGACTGAATCTCTTGTTAAGATAGTCAATTGTATAGTTTCTTTTAGAAGAAAGTCATACGGAGTAGGCCTATAGGCAAAGTATTGGATAGATATTTTTTTCTTGTCTGGAAGCAATTAAGATGTATTTTAATGGGAAAAAAATCCGTTATTGAATGAGGAGAACAGGCTGTTAAAGCCAATGTTTCTGTATGACTTGGCGACACGTTTTAGTGAGTTAAACTTCCATTTACAAGACTGGGTCCAAAAGCACTTGAAGTGTTGGGCAACTGGAATGGATATGCATTAAAACTGGGCGTACCTTTCCGTAAAATCAATTTTAAAACTTTAAACTCTTTCCCTAATTTAAGGCAAATTAAGATAGATGAGCATTTTCCCGAAGTACACTAGTTATATCCCTATTTAAGGTCATTAGTAAAGAGGATGTATTGACTTCAATTGATTGAGTGCTTGGGAGTATGGAGATATTCGTACATGTCTTTGTTACCCAAGAGTTCAATCTAAGTCCACACATTTTGGAGATCCAACGCTCTGTCGCTAAGCCAATCTGCACCATAATATTTACGCAATAAATAGCCTGTCATTTGCAATTTACAACAGCAAAAACAAAATCAATGTTAACTTATCGAATGTTATCAATATATTTTTGTAAACTATATATTAGCAGAGAAGGTTATCTCTTTTTTTATTTATAATACCAATATAAGAAAGATTTGACTATCATCATGCTATTGTATATCAACATGCAATAAATTGTCTCATGACTTGGAGTTTTTTCCTTGTAGTTAACACTGTTGGTAATAAACCTTCCATGTTCACAGCGTCAGGATTATTATTTTTGAATATGTTTCGTATATCGCTATTTGTACACAAAGGAAGTCGAAGACTATTGAATATATTTACAAGAAATATGATTTTATAGATAAGTGAAAGTTAGGTGAATGCCCATTGAATTTTGTCATCAAGAATATAGTTTATGGGTCCTATCCATTTTTTTTTATAGATCAATGATAATATATATAGATATTACTTCATCTGTCAAAACTGTCAAAACCAAGTCGCTAAGCAGAACGACTGAATAAATGATTCATTATATTGATAAAAAACATTTTTAAAAGAATGAAGAGGAAAATAATACAGTAGTCTATTTTAATAAATAACTTTTTTAAAAGTCTTTATTTTTTTATAATAAAGCGTAAGTGTTAGGGCGATTTTGCGAAATCAAACATTTTGGCTTTAAACTAGTAGGCTACTTATATTTCAAGCTTAAACTCTAACTTTTCCTATTGTTACGACCACAATCCCCTTGTGGTCAGAGCCGTGTAAATGTTGTTGATAATTCTCGTTAGTCCTAGGGTAGACTTTGGTTATTATTATTTATATTTCAGTATTACACGAACACTCCTTATTGTCCTGGGCACAAACTCAGGATTTGCGTTCTAACAGTTCCTTTCCTTGATGTTGTGGTAAATAAATATATTATCGTATTGTAAACAATGAAACAAAAATAGAATAGTAAATGGACGCGGAAGCTTCAGTGTAAATGTTGTTGATAATAATATTTAATTCAGGTGATAAAGTATGTACAATAAATGTAGTATTTACAGCAATAATAAAATAGTGCCAACACAAGCGTCCATAAAAAGCTCAAAGGTAAGTATCTACAAAACTAACTGCCTTGAAGACAACACGAATCATTAAATACTCGCGGAGAAGAGCGGTGAACAGACCTATTACTAGGAGGGGTGAAATAAGGGTATCATTACAAAACTCATTATAAAAATGATAGTTTTAACATAAACTATCCTGTACGATAAATAATAAACTATTCCTAGCCATTCCGAGAATTTGAGGTCGGCACAAGAGTGGATTCTTAGAACAGTCTAGACTTTAGTACCTCCCACAAAACTTGCGTTGAGAGAGAGCTGGGCGTTATTAATACATGACACTATTTTACTTTAAGTTGTTTCGAATAATAACTAACCATTAATTAACAGATGTAAAAAAACAAAGCATTATTAGCTTTCTCCCTTTCTGACATATTATTTTCGAGGTAATTTGACTGGTAAAACAAATGTCTTAATATCATTGGAAGAAAAATATCAATTTATTATCTATTCCTCTCTTCTATTTTACGCTGGTTTATTAGTTTAACAGTTGTGTAAATTGAATTAGTATAATGCATACAATTATCCTATTGTACCCGTCTTTTCAAAGTGTTTATTATAGAAGAATTAGAAAAAGAAAATGAATACTTCTTTGAATTATAGATCTAATTTTACCCCATTACAATTTTTTTTCTGGTATTTTTAAAGGTATATAAATTAAGTATAATAATAACATATTGTCACTGCCACTATTGCTGGTGTTGTTGTCGTGACAGATGTGATATCTTTGCAGACGTAAAAACTGCCTAAGTGCCGACTTTCATTCTCTCTTCCAAACAATAAGTCTAGAAAGTCTTTTTTTAGCAAGCAATTTATTATACTTCAACAATAAGAATAGTATACAGATACCAGCATATCAATTCAGCTCAATTCACTTTACGTTCTCTAAAATTAGGTATCAACGTCTGTTCTAACAATCTATGACTCCAGATCTCTGACACCGATCTTCCTTCTACCATGTACTAACTCTCTCTCTCTCGACGTCACACTGACAAGCTCCCCGTGCTGACCTCTTGACCCCTTATCATTCCCGTCATATTGTAACAGTGTATCGGCTTTGCCTCCATAACCAATTTTTTATTGACACATTTTATTGTAACAATAGAAAAAAAAATGCAGTGTACTTCATTGGGGCTTGGATAAGTTACACAACTGAAAATGTGCAGTTTAAAAATATTAAAAGTAAAACAGCTAAATATCTGCCTGCATATTATTTTAACATATTTACAAACAACATTATAACAGTTATAAAGATATGAGAATCATTTTTGAACAATACATTGTATAGAAAGTAGTTATAGATTTAAAATTGATTTTCTTTTATATCTTTTTGCACCGATATTTATTACATTTCAAAAATAAATATAATTTAACATATTTATTTCATTTGATTTATCTAATTGAATCGGATGTATATAAACTAGGTGTATATATATAACAGTTACAACGATCAAGATATAAAGTGATTTGATTAATTATAAAACAAAACGTGTCTTTAAGGAGTGTTTAAAGCTCTTTAACTTTCTTTTAGCAATCAACAAGTGTTTAAAGCTCTTTAACTTTCTTTTAACAATCAACAAGTGTTTAAAGCTCTTTAACTTTCTTTTAACAATCAACAAGTGTTTAAAGCTCTTTAACTTTCTTTTAACAATCAACAAGTGTTTAAATCTCTTTAACTTTCTTTTAACAATTAACAGGTGTTTAAAGCTCGTTAACTTTCTTTTAACAATCAACAAGTGTTTAAATCTCTTTAACTTTCTTTTAACAATCAACAAGTGTTTAAAGCTCTTTAACTTTCTTTTAACAATCAACAAGTGTTTAAAGCTCTTTAACTTTCTATTAACAATCAACAAGTGTTTTAAAGACCAAGTGAACAGCTTTTTCTCGAAGGGACGATATTTGTAAAAGTCTCATTCGGAAGTGACGTGTTAGAAAGACAATAAATAAACAAAACACGACCCACAAAATCTATATTTAGCCATTTTGTTAAAAATAAGACCGGGAAAAGATTCAAAACACGTGGAAATAGATTCAAAACACATGATAATATTCATTTTTCCTTGTCGGAATTCCTTCTCTGACGTCACTTTCCTTTGTTGCCATATCAAACGGCTACGAGATTTGGATTTTTCCTACGCACATTTAAGTGCTAATATTGAACTAATTACTCGAAAGTCATGTTTAATATTTTATATAAATGATTTTACTAGCATTAGGGTACTGAATACACTATTTACTATCAAAATAAACGTTTATCTCAATTTTGATAAAAAGCTGTTCACTTGGTCTTTAAGCTCTTTAATTTTCTTTTAACAATCAACAAGTGTTTTAAGGCTATCACATCCGTGAGGCTTGCTGGTCTTGTGGACACCGCACTGCAATAATTTACTATCAATACAAATTTGAATTATGGGAAAAGAGTCCGTTAAATATTCTAAAGAGTTAAATAGGAGGAAGAGACGAAATATTTAAATCACCGTCATCGTAATTATCATTGAAAATGGATGGACGGATGGATGTGTTCATGAAGCTTAAATTATACAATTGTTCATTGAAGCAGACAACACGCTCAGATAACACACTCAGATATCGCGCTCTGATATCACGCTCAGATAACAAGCTCTGGACCCATAGCATCTGTTCCAAACATTTCGTAACTGTGACACACTCCCATAAAGGGTATGCACAATCTCTCCCTCCATCTGCTCCTTCTTCTATATCTATCGGCAACTCTGATATCACACTCTCTTCCTCTGCCAGAAACCTTGGAGTCACTTTCACAGACACCCTCTGCATGGACAAACACGTCACGAACATCTGCAGATCAGCATACAACGAACTCAGCGAAAATCAGCGCCATTAGACACCTCCTCTCCTTTGACGCCACAAAAACTCTCGTCTGTTCACTCATTCTTTCAAAATTTGACTACTGTAACACTCTCCTCGCAGGCATTCCTCAGCACCACATAGACAAACTTCAGAGGGTACAGAACTCAGCATGCAGACTCATTTTTAAAGCAAAGAAACATGACCACATTCAACCACAAATGCAGCAACTCCACTGGCTTCCAATATCCTCTCGCATAAAGTACAAGTCTGCCAATCTATGCTTCAATTCTTTCACTGACCCTCATTTTCCTGTCTATCTCTCTGAATTGTTGCTTCCTTACATCCCCACAAGACAACTACGCTCTTCTACTGACAATAGAACCCTCTCAATCCCAAGACCAAAACCATCGGCGACCGTTCCAGCTTCTTCCACGCCCCCACTTTCTGGAACCAGCTCCCCTTCCACATCCGTCATTGTGAAACCTCCTCCACTTTCAAAAAGTCCCTTAAAACCCATCTGTTTATGTCCGCCTATGACCTGTGATGCCTCTTTCCTGGTCTCGGTTTGTTTTTATGCTTCCTTTGTATTATTACCAGTATGTGCTACTGTGTCTTTGTTTTATAGCCACTTCAATGTTGTAGCCATTGTTTTTTTTAATATTGTAACTATCGTTTTTGTCACTTTTAATGTTGCACCTATTATTTTTAAAATCAATTTTTATTGCTGTACCTATTATCTTTAAGCCATTTAATGATGTAGCTATTGTCTATTTATTTTAGTAGCTTAAATACTTTACTAAAAAAAATAATTGTAAAGCGCTTAGAGCTGTAAGGTAAGCGCTATATAAAAATGCCTCAATAAATAAATAAATAAATAAATGTCTGGCCGTCTCCCTGCAGTTTCTACACCGCGAATCCTCTTGGGGTCTAAACCTACAAAAAAAAATGCCATTATCGAAGACTGTATCTAGTATGAAACTGAGCTATTGTAGAAGATTTCCACCTGCGAAGCGGCTCGATTCGGGCCGCATCAGATGATCAACGCAGGACCAGTCGGCCACTCTGTATTTCTTTGTAATCACACTTTCGAATTAAGCGTAAGTCTAAACAAGACGGAGCTATATCATATAGTGTTGTCATTAATTGTGCTTTTCTAATATAACGTTAAAGCTTCAATTAAGTTAACAATAGAAAAAAAAATACTATAAGAAACCACACTAATACTCTATAGGTCTACATTTTAGTGTAACATTATATTATGTTTTACATCCTCTAAGGTGTAACCTTAACAATTTGAAGATGAATAATTTGTATCTAACATTCGACGAACTTGTTGTACAACAGCTGTACACAAATATGTACTGGTAGTTCCAATAAAAATAATTGAGTCTTGCAGCAGTAAACAATAAATATTTTTATTTTAGAAAAGCTTGCAATTTCTCTTATATTTTTTTACAATACATGTACCATTATAATGTTGTTATTTATTTATTTTTTGCTCGAAAGCTCGAATGACAATTTACATTATACCTAATTCTGATACATTTTATCCATCTAGTTTGTTTGTTGAATGGTTGTCGTGTGAAGGTAGTGTTTTACATTTACGTTTTCAAATAACATTTTTTTTTCTGCGCCATATCAATAAACAGCTATGGGGCTCGGGCATTGGAATTTACTCTCAGCTCTTGATGTATCGGCACATCTCTGTTTGTCTCAATTCATTTTGTATACTAAATGCTACACTCAGCCATAGCATGCGGGAAACAATTATTACGCTTATCTGGTGAGCTTTTTTGCGCTCACAATACGTTTTTCTAGGGTTAACATTCATTTATATAAATATATATATATATATTTATATATATATATATATATATATATTTAAAGCAATGTGTGGGTGTTCAACCAATCATATGTGTTAATTATTATTGTTTCATATTATACTTTTGCGATTTCACTTTGGACATGTATCGTCAATAGCTTACGAGCCGTAATTATGTATACCGTGAAATATAACTGGTTGTATGGTAGTTTTTGCCAATAATTTATAAGATAATTTCTTAAAAGCTTTAGTCAAAAGTTAAACCAAAATTGCCTCCCAAAAAATTGAAAAGACTGCACAGTAATCCCACGCTCCATTTTCGAACATCCTTAGGGATGGTTAGATAATCTTTTATTAATATCTTCAAATATATTCGCAACAGTTTAACAAAATGAAATTATAAATAAGTAGATTAATAGACACAGCACTAGCGTTGCAGTCTGAATTTCGAAAGTTACAGTAGATATTCGGTTTATGACCGAAAGTCAATATCAATTTAGGTCCAAACCAAAAACCAAACAGAAAGCTAGCTTTTTCGCTTCGGCCAAAACCCAAAACCGAAACCACGCCGAAATAGGTTGTAGGTTATTCGCCTACTTTCGGCACCGAAACCAAAACCTTAACCGAATTTCGGTTGGCCTCTAAACTGTAGTACTTTAATATTTAAGAGTTACACCAATGAAAGCTGACGGGCGTATGTTTACCGGTAGCTATGAAATTTTGTATACACATTTGATGAAATATAAAAATAATAATAATAAGACTTGTATAGCGCATATCCCGTTGGGAACAGTCCTATGCGCTGTCAACAGTTACAGACATAGTACAGATAACGAATAAAAGACAAAAATGTATAAATGAGAAATAATAAAATAAAATAATAAACTGCTACTAGAATAGGAAGGTTTTGAGCCGGCTTCTGAAGGGGACAAAGCTAGGGCTCTGTCGAAGTTGTAGTGGGAGGGCATTCCGTGCGGACCGGCCCACGTATCAGAATGCCCGTTCGACAGCGGAAACCAGTTTCACACGAGGGATCTGAAGAGTAAGTGTATAAGAAGCCGAGCGGAGAAGGTGGGATTGAGTATAGAGCTCGAGACAGGAGCGAAGGTAGTCGGGGGCAGAGTTATTCAGGCACTTGTAACATAGAAACGCCAGCTTGTATATATTGATTCATGTAAAATGGTTAATGCTGGAACATTTGAATGTATAATTATGCCATTTATTTTGGTATAATTTGCACTACGTTACGCTCATTGATTATAAAATCATGCGTTGTTCGTAAATCTGCAGAAACTACTTGTTATAGTCACAGAAAATCTGGAGGAAGTCCGTGACGGGATACCAGAACTGGTTGATAGGGATCGAAATGTTGATCGAACTATCAAGTCCACCAGTTCACTCCCTGACTCGCGCTAAAGCGAACAGGTGAGGGGACACTGGCTCACAACGTAAACATGAGGGGATCTATAACAGAGTCATAGAGGGTGGGGCAGCGGGGCCCTTTGTTTAACGTAGGTACATGCATTACTGGTCTAGTGAGCATTCTTCAGGGGGGGGGGTGGGGCTGCAGGCGTTGTGTGAGCGCGTGCAGCTGATCTCAACACAAGCCTAAAGTTAGTGTTTTCTGACCACGTGGATTCTGTGTGATAGACGATCATTAGAGAAGTTAAACAAAGCAGTAAAGCAGCATTACTAATACATGTTATCCACAAATTGATATCTATCCTTCGATAAACACAAGTTTGTGAGCAAAAGGTTTAATAAACATGTTGGCTTTCTGGAGATATCTAATTTATATTTAGGTGTATATATTATTTTGAGATTCAATATAATCTAAGTTTGGATACGGATACCATCAAAATACATACAATCTATGTTTGGATACGGATACCATCGAAATACATATAATCTATGTTTGGATACAGTTAGATGGAAATACACAAAATCTATGTTTGGGGGCTATTGAATGATTATTTATCTGTAGATATCGCATGCAATGGGTATCAAGGAAGCTGTTTCTCTTTGGTGACAATGTGTCTTGTATCTAATACATGCAGTCCGTTCAGTCTTTATTATCTTTATCTGAAGCCGGCTGGTCCTGAGGTTAGTTCACGGGACTGCCAACCAAAAACCAACTGACATGTCGCGGGTTCTATCCCTGCCACCGAGCGATCCCTGCCGCCCTGCAGGAGTTTTGGGACTAGAGGACCATTAAAATTTTAGATCGCACTGAGCATGATAAAATAGCATGGTTCTTCTTCTATCCCATAACCCGGGCGAGGGTCGTTGGAGGCATTTTTTGACAGTTGGATAATTTTACGCCATTTGTCTCGGTCCTGCGCCGCCCTCTGGGAGTCCGCAAGAGACAAGCCGCTCCACTCCTTGATGTCATCATCCCATCGTCTCTTCAGCCTGCCTCTCTTTCTTCCACCACGCACTGTGCCCTGCAGGATGGTTTTCGCCAGGCCTTCGGATCTTGCCACATGCCCATACCATCGGAGTTTTCTGGATTTAATGGCGCTGAGTAGATCCTCATGAGGGCCGATGACGTAGGCATGGATAGAAGCGCTAAATAAATAACCACTATTTTTATTGAACTTAAAATTTTCTTTTGGTTTAATGTTGTTGGTATATTGCTGTCTAGTACATAGGAATCTATGTAAACTTTAAAAGTTTTATTTGATATGTGTTGTACATTGTGATGAGTCATGTTTAAAGGAGAAACAGACTGTGATAGTGAAGGAGCTACGGAGCTATATACATTAGTAAAGAAGGCCATTATAAATATGTGCTCGTAAATAATTTACATACATATCTGAAACTGTATGCAAACAATCATAATAACAACAATAGAACCGCAATAGAAAAATAATAACACTAAACAATTTGTTTAGATGAGCACTAAGATTTACTTTTATTTTTGTGAAGAAAATATCGTCATGTTTAGAGAGGTACTGGTAAATTTTTCCACAAAACAATCAAAGATCCGATCAATCTTTTGCTCGTTTACCCGAACGTTGAAACTTTCCTCACAACCTGAAGAATGTAATATGTCATATTTCATATGATTAGGCATATATTTAATTTCAATGGTAGAAAAGATAATATTTTATAGGTATTATTTGAATTATATTTGTTAGTTTCTCTAGCCTTTCATATTTTGCAGGATTCTCTTTTCCTAAAGCTTAGTCTAGTCAATTGTACAAGCATTAACGAAATAATAGAACTATTTTGTGATCATATGGCTATAGTTTTAAAGTATAACAATTCTCTACATCAATTAGTTTCATTGTGGGCAATAGTAAAGTTTTTTTAATAATCAAAAAAAGCTACAAAATTGTTATTCTTAACAAAATTGTGTGTTTTGAAATAAATGTCATGTGAGTTATCAAAGTGGCATTATAATTTTTGTTTCAAAGACAGGCAAATTAAAAAGAATAGTTTCTAAAACTAGTATCGTCCAATCGGAATTTGGCGGAAAAAGCTCGTGTGGCTAATGGTAAAGCGTAAGCAACAGTCGAAATAGGTTCAATGAGCTATATATTATATATACATGGAGTGCTCAAGCAATTGAAATACAGAAGAAAAAAAGATGAGAAAATGCGGACATTTAAATATAGATAAGTGCACTGTATAAGAAAAAAACTGTATCGAAAATATATAATTTTTCGTAATTGCGTCATTGAAATTTGATAAAAATGATTTTTTTTATACCGAACATACATTATATATATGTGCGTATGCTTATACTCTCTTATACGATAATACGAATAAATTGTGCAATAAGAATGAGAACCGAATTCATTAATTTGATGGCGAAAGATGAAATGGTTGATGATTTTTCTGGATAATCCTTTGAACGCCACATAAATAATATATATATTAGCTGAGTAAGTAATTTTAATGAATTTTTATTATTTAGACATGTAATATAGCTTAGTGCCATATAAAAGTGCATTTATCTATAGGACAATAGGACTATTTAAAAGTCCGCATTTTCTCCAAAAATTCATTTCTTTTGAGTACTCCATATAGCTCAGTGTATAGGTTCACAAGTAGGGGGAATAACTGCGTTTAGGTAAAATTAATGTTTAAATTACTATTGCTAATGATTGATAAGCTTATTTAGCCAGTTTAATCATTTTGTTGCAAAATGTATAATTGAGCATTTGTTAAAATTTAATTAAGAATAAAATTAATGAATTGCATATCTTTTGTCTATCTATATGTTCATATTGACCTCTTTTTTAAAATTACAATTCAAATGAGATCTAATAAAGATACAAGGTTAATTTCTATAAAAATGTGTGTAATGTAATAGATTTTCTGTCAGTTATCAAAGTAACATTATAATTTATGTTTTAAAGTTTTCTTACGACTCCCAAATCTTCCTATCTTTTACTCATCAGGCCTTTAGTTTTATCTTCAACATCAGAACCCTAAAAGAGAATTTGGAAAAATATTATTCTATTAAAATGTAAAACATTTGTTGACTTTGGCATTTCTTGAATTTAATTCATTACCTCGAGCAATGATTAAACAGAACGAAAATTACGTTTAAGATTTTTCGTTTCAACATAAAATTAATTAAATAAACATTTATGATATGCAATTTTTTTAGTTAAAAAGTACAATAATTAAAAGATAACAAATAAGATACTAACTTGTATAGGTACCGGTAAATCGTTCAGCGCACCATTCACAGGTTCCATAAGTCTTTTCTTCGGTATTCCTGGCAGTTTCCCCACAAGCTTAAGAATTAAATCATTTATTTTTTTATATGTTTATATTTTATTTAAATGATACAAACATTAATATTTTATAGGTATTATTAAAATGAATTTTTCTGATTGTTTTTCTTGACTTTAGAGGTTTTTTTTAATTATCTTATCCCAAAGCTTAATTATTTTATCTGTACAAGTATTAACAACACCGTTTCATTTTTGTATTAGCATTTGGTTACAATTTGAATGAAAACCCTAACAATTTTCTACATCTATTCGATGAGTGGAATAAACAAGAAAGGGTATATCATATCATATATATAATTAATCAATATAATTACCGTGAGTTTGTTTATATATATATATATGTATATGTTTGTCCTCTATAGGCGCTTAGGCCGTTTAACGAATCGGGACAAAAGTTAAATGTATAAATTTTAAACGGTCTCAAAAAGAGATTTTTATTTTATCAACAAAATTGCTTAATTCGTAAATTTATTTTTTTAAATAAACATCGAACTATTGATAATCACCGTATGTTAAAGTTTTAAATTTAGCGTCATTTAAAAATGAGCTATTTTGAACGTTCATTTACTGTGTTGAACGCAAGGCCTTATCGGGTTTTCCCCTTGCATTCAGTTGTTTATTAACGCGGCGTAAACTCCTTAATAAAAGGTACGCACCGGCGATTGGCTTGGAGAGTTGTAATGTTGTTCTTAAAAAAAAACACACCAGCGTATGACGTAATGTCTATCAATTCATTTTTTTTCTCATTAATGCGGTAGATGTTTGCTTTATCTTATTAATTTTAAGTAATAGTAACCAAATGTTTTAATTGTTTAATGGATTCACGTCGCTATTGAGAACATCCTTAATGAGCGACTTTATACAATCTATCATTTAAATGATACGAATTATAAAGAGCAGTCTATAAATATAGAAGGCCTATATAAAAGATTACTTTTTAATAGCAGAAGCTTGACGGCAACAATGTGTATGCATGTGCCAGGGCCAGGGTGGCTGATAAAAAAGAACAGAAACTAAATACCGAAAGAAACGTTCTCAATGCTCTTTTGTATTGATACAATAAGCTAGAACACAAATTAAATACTGAAAAAATTTTCTCATTACACTTTTTATAGCATTGAAATATTATTATGCACTTTTTTTTTCTATTTACTTTTTAATTGTTTGTTATTTGTGATTTTTTATCTTCTTTATGGTATTATTGTTAATTTAATGTTAGGCCTATTAATAACAGGTCAAGACAACACAACTGTTCGCTACATTTTAATACCAGAAGCTTGACATCAACAATTCTTATGCGTGTGCCAGGACCAGGGTGACCAGAAACAATAAAAAAAAACACCAAATTTAAATATCGAAAGAAACTTTCTCACTGCAGTTTTTATTGTAATTTTAATTTTATCCTCTCTTAACAAAACACATTATATTCATTAGTTTCTCCGTCCTTTTGATGGGCATAACTACTAGTATATATATAAATCTCAAAAGCTGTATGTGGATATGTATGTGTGTATGTAGATATGTGTGTACATACCGCACAATCTTTTTTAATACTGGAAAGAATGAGATAAAATTTGCTACAAATATTTTTTGTCTTAATGCGGTCAATACTGTCAAGGTTTTACATTTTTGGAAATGACCGCAGTGGTCAGTTTGGTAAAAAAAAAAAACGCGAATAAAAAGACACATTTTGGTTTCATGTTAAAAATTCCGGTTCAACTTTTTATCATTTTTCGATCGATCGCGCAAAAAAAAAAAAAAAAAAATGGACGCGCTGAGATTATTTCTGTATTGCGTCATCAAACTTCGAGCAGAGATAGTTAGCTATCTTATTTTTATGACGTCATCAAACTTTGCGTATTCATTTTAAATCAACTTTGCTTTAATGTTTGCTAATGTACTTTATAAATTAAAAGGACTAAATATATTCACGTTTTAATTTGCGTAGTAATTTATAGCGGGCAATTTTTTAATTGTTATAATGGGTAATGGTTTTAATGGGCAATTTTTTTTGTAGCGGGCAAACATCAAATTCCTTCACGTTTAAATTCGTGTATCATACGGAATATATAATTTTTTGTTGTTGCGGGCAATCTCATTATAACTGCTTGAGTAGTTAGAGTGCATGTAAACGTAACTTTTAGCCGGCTCGGAGGACCAGGCACATACCGGCTAGTATTATATAATAAAGAACCATGCACAGTGTTTTTTTTAACAAAGCTTTGTGTTATGTTATAAATTTTTTGTCGGTTATTAAAGTGACAATATAATTAATGTTTCTAAGATAGACAATAATACTTAATAATAAAGTTTTCTTACGCCTCCAACATCTTGCAATCTTTTACTAACCAGGCCTTTAGTTTTATCTTCTACATCAGAACCCTAAAAGAGAAATGGTAAATAATATTTTCTTAAAATATAAAACACTTTTTGACTTTTGCATTACTTTAATTTAATATATGGCCTCATTGACCAAACAGAAAACAGAACGAAAAGTACACTTTAATTTACATTTTTTAGTTAAATATAAAATTAATTAAATAAACATTTATGATGTGTTTTTTTTTTAGTTAAAAAGTACAATAATTAAAAGATAACAAATAAGATACTAACTTGTATAGGTACCGGTAAATCGTTCAGCGCACCATTCACAGGTTCCATAAGTCTTTTCTTCGGTATTCCTGGCAGTTTCCCCACAAGCTTAAGAATTAAATCATTTATTTTTTTATATGTTTATATTTTATTTAAATGATACAAAAATTAATATTTTATAGGTATTATTAAAATGAATTTTTCTGATTGTTTTTCTTGACTTTAGAGGTTTTTTTTAATTATCTTATCCCAAAGCTTAATTATTTTATCTGTACAAGTATTAACAACACCGTTTCATTTTTGTATTAGCATTTGGTTACAATTTGAATGAAAACCCTAACAATTTTCTACATCTATTCGATGAGTGGAATAAACAAGAAAGGGTATATCATAACATATATATCATTAATCAATATAATTACCGTGAGTTTGTTTATCAACATATATTATTACCGTGAGTTTGTTTATATGTTTGTTTATATATTTATTTATATATATGTTTGTTCGCTATAGGCTCCTAAGCCGTTTGACTATTTGGGCCATAAATTTAATGTATAAATTGGAAACGTCCTCCAAAAGATAATTTTATTTTATCACTTATAATCATAATTGTGTTGATTTAAAAAATCTAAAATGTACTATCCATCTATGCAAATAAATATAACGGTACATAGCAAATGGCCACTTCCGTTCAATTACTATGTTGAACGCGACATTCACTATGTTGAACGCGAGGGTCATTCCGGATTTTCCCAATTCTACTGTTGTTTTTTTAATGTGGCGAAACCTTTTTTAAAAGTTACGCACCGCAATTTGGCTTGGAGAGTTTCAATGGTTTACATTTAAAAAAATACTAGCGTATGACGTAATGTCTATCAAATTATTTCTTTTTTCATTATTGATGTTTGCATTATCCTAAGTAAAAGTAACCAAATGTTTTAATTATTTAATGGATTTACGTCGCTATTGAGAATATCCTTTAATAGGCGACTGTATACACTTTATAAATTAAATGATTCGAATTATTAAAAAAACAAGTTAGGCCTATAAATGATTACTTTCAAATACCGGGTACCATAAGCTTGACAGCAACAATATAAAATAAAAACTAAATACCGAAAGAAACATTCTCAATACTGTTTTATTGATACAGTAAGCAAGAACATATATTAAATACCGAAAAATCTTTCTCAATTTAGTTTTTTATTGCATTGAAATATTATTTTTTTTTTTTTTAAATATTATTTATCTTTTTTATTGTTTTGTATTTATGTTTTTTTTTTTAGGTAGTATATTATTGTTAATTTAATATTATAAATAACAAGTCAAGTCACACAACTGTTTGCTACATTTTCATATCGAATTAAAACATCTCTTAAAAAAACCTGAACGAGCCTTTCGGCTCTTGTGTCCAGGGCGTAACGCTTAGGATTGAGCTATCTCTGTCCAGGCTCCAGCCACCCAATGACACGCCGAAGGCTCCAGCCGCCCAATGACACGCCGAAGGCGCGGCGTGCCGTGTAACGGGGAAGGTTTCCGCAGCGCAGCGATCGTTCACTGCGGTTCCCCTAAGGATCATTATCGTGGTGGCTCGCCAGAATATCTGGACTGTCATCCGGTAGCACAAATCCTATAGGCCTACTATAGGTACATGCATCCAGGCACCGGTTGGTTCTCGAGACGGGATTGCAGCGTCCATTGCTTCCTCCCCACCGAGACCAGTGGCCTCTCGGCAGTGTAATGGACCTCGGACCCGTTGCGGGGGCTGTGCCCCATGCGTTCGACCGCCAGTGTATTCTTAATGGGAATGTATCGGCGGTTTACACACACGCCAGTCCTTGAGGCCACAATTCTTTTGCATATATGCTAGGGTCAGGTCGACCAGAAACAATTCAAAATAACAAAATCTAAATACCGAAAGAAACATTCTCAACACTGTTTTGTTAATACAATAAGCAAGAACAAAAATTAAATACCGAAAAAAATCGTTCTCACTTTAGTTTTTATGGTATTGATATATATTTTTCTACGCTTTTTTTTAATTATTTACATTTTCATTGTTTGGTATTGTGTTTTTTTTCCCTTTTAGATAGTATATTAGTGTTTATTTAATAGTCTATTATTAATAACAAGTCAAGTCAACACAACTGTTTGCTACGTTTTAATACCAGAAGCTTGACAGTAACAATTATTATGCATATGACCGGGCGACCAGAAACAATTAAAAAGAACAAAACCTAAATACCGAAAAGAGACGTTCATTGTCTTAATTGTAATAGTCTCTTTTCTTTCTCTGTTAACAAAACACATTGTAGTCATTCTTTTCTCCGTCATTTTGACGGGCATAACCACTAGTATATATATATATGTATATGTTTGTCCTCTATAGGCGCCTAAGCCGTTTAACGAATCGGGACAAAAGTTAAATGTATAAATTTTAAACGGTCTCAAAAAGAGATTTTTCTTTTATCAACAAGATTGCTTAATTCGTAAAATTATTTTTTTAAATAAACATCGAACTATTGATAATCACCGTATGTTAAAGTTTTAAACTTAGCGTCTTTTCAAAATGAGCTATTTTGAACGTTCATTTACTGTGTTGAACGCAAGGCCTTATCGGGTTTTCCCCTTGCATTCAGTTTATTAACGCGGCGTAAACTCCTTAATAAAAGGTACGCACCGGCGATTGGCTTGGAGAGTTGTAATGTTGTTCTTAAAAAAAAAAACACCAGCGTATGACGTAATGTCTATCAATTCATTTTTTTTTCTCATTAATGCGGTAGATGTTTGCTTTATCCTATTAATTTTAAGTAATAGTAAGCAAATGTTTTAATTGTTTAATGGATTCACGTCGCTGTTGAGAACATCCTTAATAAGCGACTTTATACAATCTATCATTTAAATGATACGAATTATAAAGAGCAGTCTATAAATATAGAAGGCCTATATAAAAGATTACTTTTTAATAGCAGAAGCTTGACGGCAACAATGTGTATGCATGTGCCAGGGCCAGGGTGGCTGATAAAAAAGAACAGAAACTAAATACCGAAAGAAACGTTCTCAATGCTCTTTTGTATTGATACAATAAGCTAGAACACAAATTAAATACTGAAAAAATTTTCTCATTACACTTTTTAAAGCATTGAAATATTATTATGCACTTTTTTTTTCTATTTACTTTTTAATTGTTTGTTATTTGTGATTTTTTATCTTCTTTATGGTATTATTGTTAATTTAATGTTAGGCCTATTAATAACAGGTCATAACAACACAACTGTTCGCTACATTTTAATACCAGAAGCTTGACATCAACAATTCTTATGCGTGTGCCAGGACCAGGGTGACCAGAAACAATAAAAAAAAACACCAAATTTAAATATCGAAAGAAACTTTCTCACTGCAGTTTTTATTGTAATTTTAATTTTATCCTCTCTTAACAAAACACATTATATTCATTCGTTTCTCCGTCCTTTTGATGGTCATAACTACTAGTATATATATAAATCTCGAAAGCTGTATGTGGATATGTATGTGTGTATGTAGATATGTGTGTACATACCGCACAATCTTTTTTAATACTGGAAAGAATGAGATAAAATTTGCTACAAATATTCTTTGTCTTAATGCGGTCAATACTGTCAACGTTTTACATTTTTGGAAATGACCGCAGTGGTCAGTTTGGTAAAAAAAAACGCGAATAAAAAGACACATTTTGGTTTCATGTTAAAAATTCCGGTTCAACTTTTTATCATTTTTCGATCGATCGCGCAAAAATTAATAAAAAAAAAGGACGCGCTGAGATTATTTCTGTATTGCGTCATCAAACTTCGCGCAGAGATAGTTAGCTATCTTAATTTTATGACGTCATCAAACTTTGCGTATTCATTTTAAATTAACTTTGCTTCAATGTTTGCTAATGTACTTTATGAATGAATAGAACTAAATATATTCACGTTTTAATTTGCGTAGTAATTTATAGCGGGCAATTTTTTAATTGTTATAATGGGTAATGGTTTTAATGGGCAATTTTTTTTTTGTAGCGGGCAAACAACAAATTCCTTCACATTTAAATTCGTGTCGCATACGAAATATATAATTTTTAGTTTTTGCGGGCAATCTCATTATAACTGCTTGAGTAGTTAGAGTGCATGTAAAGATAACTTTTAGCCGGCTCGGAGAACCAGGCACATACCGACTAGTATTATATAATAAAGAACCATGCACAGTTTTTTTTAACAAAGCTTTGTGTTATGTTATACATTTTATGTCGGTTATTAAAGTTACAAAATAATTAATGTTCAAAGATAGACAATAATACTTAATAATAAAGTTTTCTTACGCCTCCAACATCTTGCAATCTTTTACTAATCAGGCCTTTACTTTTATCTTCTACATCAGAACCCTAAAACAGATTTGGGAACAATATTCTTTTTAATTGTAAAACATTTGTTGACATCCTGCATTACTTTAATTTAATATATTGCCTTATTGAGCATATAAAATTAATTAAATAAACATTTATGATATGCAATTTTTTTAGTTAAAAAGTACAATAATTAAAAGATAACAAATAAGATACTAACTTGTATAGGTACCGGTAGATCGTTCAGCGCACCATTCACAGGTTCCATAAGTCTTTTCTTCGGTATTCCTGGCAGTTTCCCCACAAGCTTAAGAATTAAATCATTTATTTTTTTATATGTTTATATTTTATTTAAATGATACAAACATTAATATTTTATAGGTATTATTAAAATGAATTTTTCTGATTGTTTTTCTTGACTTTAGAGGTTTTTTTTAATTATCTTATCCCAAAGCTTAATTATTTTATCTGTACAAGTATTAACAACACCGTTTCATTTTTGTATTAGCATTTGGTTACAATTTGAATGAAAACCCTAACAATTTTCTACATCTATTCGATGAGTGCAATAAACAAGAAAGGGTATATCATAACATATATATAATTAATCAATATAATTACCGTGAGTTTGTTTATATATATATATATGTATATGTTTGTCCTCTATAGGCGCCTATGCCTTTTAACGAATCGGGACTAAAGTTAAATGTATAAATTTTAAACGGTCTCAAAAAGAGATTTTTATTTTATCAACAAAATTGCTTAATTCGTAAATTTATATTTTTAAATAAACATCTAACTATTGATAATCACCGTATGTTAAAGTTTTAAACTTAGCGTCTTTTCAAAATGAGCTATTTTGAACGTTCATTTACTGTGTTGAACGCAAGGCCTTATTGGGTTTACCCCTTGCATTCAGTTGTTTATTAACGCGGCGTAAACTCCTTAATAAAAGGTACGCACGGCGATTTGGCTTGGAGAGTTGTAATGTTGTTCTTAAAAAAAAACACACCAGCGTATGACGTAATGTCTATCAATTCATTTTTTTTTCTCATTAATGCGGTAGATGTTTGCTTTATCCTATTCATTTTAAGTAATAGTAACCAAATGTTTTAATTGTTTAATGGATTCACGTCGCTGTTGAGAACATCCTTAATGAGCGACTTTATACAATCTATCATTTAAATGATACGAATTATAAAAAGCAGTCTATAAATATAGAAGGCCTATATAAATGATTACTTTTTAATAGCAGATGCTTGACGGCAACAATGTGTATGCATGTGCCAGGGCCAGGGTGGCTGATAAAAAAGAACAGAAACTAAATACCGAAAGAAACGTTCTCAATGCGCTTTTGTATTGATACAATAAGCTAGAACACAAATTAAATACTGAAAAAATTTTCTCATTACACTTTTTATAGCATTGAAATATTATTATGAATTTTTTTTTTCTATTTACTTTTTAATTGTTTGTTATTTGTAATTTTTTTATCTTCTTTATGGTATTATTGTTAATTTAATGTTAGGCCTATTAATAACAGGTTAAGACAACACAACTGTTCGCTACATTTTAATACCAGAAGCTTGACATCAACAATTCTTATGCGTGTGCCAGGACCAGGGTGACCAGAAACAATAAAAAAAAACCACCAAATTTAAATATCGAAAGAAACTTTCTCACTGCAGTTTTTATTGTAATTTTATTTTATTATCTCTTAACAAAACACATTATATTCATTCGTTTCTCCGTCCTTTTGATGGGCATAACTACTAGTATATATATAAATTTCAAAAGCTGTATGTGGATATGTATCTGTGTATGTGAATATGTGTGTACATACCGCACAATCTTTTTTAATACTGGAAAGAATGAGATAAAATTTGCTACAAATATTCTTTGTCCTAATGCGGTCAATACTGTCAAGGTTTTACATTTTTGGAAATGACCGCAGTGGTCAGTTTAGTAAAAAAAAACGCAAATAAAAAGACACATTTTGGTTTCATGTTAAAAATTCCGGTTCAACTTTTTATCATTATTCGATCGATCGCGCAAAAATAAATAAGAAAAAAGGACGCGCTGAGATTATTTTTGTATTGCGTCATCAAACTTTGCGCAGACATAGTTAGCTATCTTATTTTTATGACGTCATCAAACTTTGCGTATTCATTTTAAATTAACTTTGCTTCAATGTTTGCTAATGTACTTTATAAATTAATAGGACTAAATATATTCACGTTTTAATTTGCGTAGTAATTTATAGCGGGCAATTTTTTAATTGTTATAATGGGTAATGGTTTTAATGGGCAATTTTTTTTGTAGCGGGCAAACATCAAATTCCTTCACGTTTAAATTCGTGTCGCATTCGGAATATATAATTTTTAGTTGTTGCGGGCAATCTCATTATAACTGCTTGAGTAGTTAGAGTGCATGTAAACGTAACTTTTAGCCGGCTCGGAGGACCAGGCACATACCGGCTAGTATTATATAATAAAGAACCATGCACAGTGTTTTTTTTTAACAAAGCTTTGTGTTATGTTATAAATTTTATGTCGGTTATTAAAGTGACAATATAATTAATGTTTCTAAGATAGACAATAATACTTAATAATAAAGTTTTCTTACGCCTCCAACATCTTGCAATCTTTTACTAACCAGGCCTTTAGTTTTATCTTCTACATCAGAACCCTAAAAGAGAAATGGGAAATAATATTTTCTTAAAATATAAAACACTTGTTTACTTTTGCATTACTTTAATTTAATATATTGCCTCATTGAGCAAACAGAAAACAGAACGAAAAGTACACTTTAATTTACATTTTTTAGTTAAATATAAAATTAATTAAATAAACATTTATGATGTGTTTTTTTTTAGTTAAAAAGTACAATAATTAAAAGATAACAAATAAGATACTAACTTGTATAGGTACCGGTAAATCGTTCAGCGCACCATTCACAGGTTCCATAAGTCTTTTCTTCGGTATTCCTGGCAGTTTCCCCACAAGCTTAAGAATTAAATCATTTATTTTTTTATATGTTTATATTTTATTTAAATGATACAAACATTAATATTTTATAGGTATTATTAAAATGAATTTTTCTGATTGTTTTTCTTGACTTTAGAGTTTTTTTTTAATTATCTTATCCCAAAGCTTAATTATTTTATCTGTACAAGTATTAACAACACCGTTTCATTTTTGTATTAGCATTTGGTTACAATTTTAATGAAAACCCTAACAATTTTCTATATCTATTCGATGAGTGGAATAAACAAGAAAGGGTATATCATATCATATATATCATTAATCAATATAATTACCGTGAGTTTGTTTATATATATATATATGTATATGTTTGTCCTCTATAGGCGCTTAGGCCGTTTAACGAATCGGGACAAAAGTTACATGTATAAATTTTAAACGGTCTCAAAAAGAGATTTTTATTTTATCAACAAAATTGCTTAATTCGTAAATTTATTTTTTTAAATAAACATCGAACTATTGATAATTACCGTATGTTAAAGTTTTAAATTTAGCGTCATTTCAAAATGAGCTATTTTGAACGTTCATTTACTGTGTTGAACGCAAGGCCTTATCGGGTTTCCCCCTTGCATTCAGTTGTTTATTAACGCGGCGTAAACTCCTTAATAAAAGGTACGCACCGGCGATTGGCTTGGAGAGTTGTAATGTTGTTCTTAAAAAAAAACACACCAGCGTATGACGTAATGTCTATCAATTCATTTTTTTTCTCATTAATGCGGTAGATGTTTGCTTTATCTTATTAATTTTAAGTAATAGTAACCAAATGTTTTAATTGTTTAATGGATTCACGTCGCTATTGAGAACATCCTTAATGAGCGACTTTATACAATCTATCATTTAAATGATACGAATTATAAAGAGCAGTCTATAAATATAGAAGGCCTATATAAAAGATTACTTTTTAATAGCAGAAGCTTGACGGCAACAATGTGTATGCATGTGCCAGGGCCAGGGTGGCTGATAAAAAAGAACAGAAACTAAATACCGAAAGAAACGTTCTCAATGCTCTTTTGTATTGATACAATAAGCTAGAACACAAATTAAATACTGAAAAAATTTTCTCATTACTCTTTTTATAGCATTGAAATATTATTATGTACTTTTTTTTTTACTTTTTACTTTTTTATTGTTTGTTATTTGTGTTTTTTTTTTCTTCTGTATAGTATTATTGTTAATTTAATATTAGGCCTATTAATAACAGGTCAAGACAACACAACTGTTCGCTACATTTTAATACCGGAAGCTTGACATCAACAATTCTTATACGTGTGCCTTTACCATGGTGACCAGAAACAATTTAAAAAAAAACACCAAATTTAAATATCGAAAGAAACTTTCTCACTACAGTTTTTATTGTAATTTTATTTTATTATCTCTTAACAAAACACATTATATTCATTCGTTTCTCCGTCCCTTTGACGGGCATAACCACTAGTATATATATAAATCTCAAAAGGTGTATGAGATTATATATGTGCGTATGTGGATATGTGTGTACATACCGCACAATCTTTTTTAATACTGGACAGAATGAGATGAAATTTGCTACAAATATTCTTTGTCTTTATGCGGTCAATACTGTTAAGGTTTTACATTTTTGGAAATGACCGCAGTGGTCAGTTTTGTAAAAAAAAAACGCGAAAAAAGACACATTTTGGTTTAATGTTAAAAACTCCGGTTCAACTTTTTATCATTTTTCGATCGATCGCGCTAAAATAAATAAGAAAAGAGGACGCGCTGAGATTATTTCTGTATTGCGTCATCAAACTTCGCGCAGAGATAGTTAGCTATCTTATTTTTATGACGTCATCAAACTTTGCGTATTCATTTTAAATTAACTTTGCTTCAAGGTTTGCTAATGTACTTTATGAATGAATAGAACTAAATATATTCACGTTTTAATTTGCGTAGTAATTTATAGCGGGCAATTTTTTAATTGTTCTAATGGGTAATGGTTTTAATGGGCAATTTTTTTTTTGTAGCGGGCAAACAACAAATTCCTTCACGTTTAAATTCGTGTCGCATACGAAATATATAATTTTTAGTTGTTGCGGGCAATCTCATTATAACTGCTTGAGTAGTTAGAGTGCATGTAAAGATAACTTTTAGCCGGCTCGGAGAACCAGGCACATACCGGCTAGTATTATATAATAAAGAACCATGCTCAGTTTTTTTTAACAAAGCTTTGTGTTATGTTATAAATTTTATGTCGGTTATTAAAGTTACAAAATAATTAATGTTCAAAGATAGACAATAATACTTAATAATAAAGTTTTCTTACGCCTCCAACATCTTGCAATCTTTTACTAATCAGGCCTTTACTTTTATCTTCTACATCAGAACCCTAAAACAGATTTGGGAACAATATTCTTTTTAATTGTAAAACATTTGTTGACATCTTCCATTACTTTAATTTAATATATTGCCTTATTGAGCATATAAAATGTATTAAATAAACATTTATGATGCAATTTTTGAAGTTAAAAAGTATAATAATTAAAAGAAAACTAATAAGTTACTAACTTGTATAGGTACAGGTAAATCTTTCAGCGCATCATTCACAGGTTCCATAAATCTTTTCTTCGGTATTCCTGGCAGTTTCCCCACAAGCTTAAGAATTAAATAATTTATTTTTTTATATGTTTATATTTTATTCAAATGATAAAAAAAGAAAATATTTGATAGGCATTATTTGAATTTCTTTTTCTTATAGTTTTCCTGGCCTTTCGTAATTTGTTAGATTCTCTTGTTCTAAAGCTTAGTTATTATATCTGTACAAATATTAACAGTATAGTTTATTTTTTTATTATCATTTAATTAAAATTTTCATTAAAATCATGACACTTTTCTACATACTCTCTATGAATAGTATAAAATAATAATGATGATATTTGATAAAATAATGAACCATGCACAGTTTAGTTTCTAACAAAACTTTCTGTTGAGTAATAGATTTCTTGACAGTTATCATATTGACATTTTAATTAATGTTTAAAAAAAAAAGACAATAATAAATAATAATACAGTTCGCTTACGCCTCCCACATCTTGCAATCTTTTACTTATCCGGCCATTAGCGCTTTGTACTGCATCAGAACCCTAATAGAGAATATGGAAAAAAATGTGTATATAAAAATGTTATTTTAAAATGTTATATAAAAAAGTTATATAAAAATGTTATATAAAAATGTTATATAAAAATGTTATATAAAAATGTTATATAAAAATGTTATATAAAAATGTTATATAAAAATGTTATATAAAAATGTTATATAAAAATGTTATATAAAAATGTTATATAAAAATGTTATATAAAAATGTTATATAAAATGTTATATAAAAATGTTATATAAAATAGTTATATAAAAATGTTATATAAAAATGTTATATAAAAATGTTATATACAAAATGTTATATAAAAATGTTTTATAAAAATCTAAAACATTTGCTGTCATTTATACATTACAACAATTCAATATAAATGTCCATGGACTCATTAAATAATCAGTAAGCAGACAATTACATTTTATGTTAAATTTAATTAAATAACATAGAAATGAATTTGAATATTAAACATGTCACAAAATAAAAAATAATAAAGTGATAAACTTTCTTACGCCATTAACCTCTCCTAATGTATTACTAAGCTGGCCTTGAACTTTAGCGTTTGCATCAGAAGCCTAGGAATATATTGGGTATAATGAAGTTGTATTAAACTGCAAAACATTCGCTGATTTTTAAAAAAAATGCAATATAATATTTTGGCTTTTTGAAGAATCAGATAACAGAAAAGAAAGAACACTTTAAGTTACATTTTCTAAGTAAAGACCTAAAATTATAATATTACACATTTTTTTTTAAATGTCGAAAGTTATAATAATGAAAATAAAACAAAAAAGATACAAAGTTCACAAAGAAATAAATAACAAAGAAGAAAGTATTGTACACACTTTCAGAATAAATCTGTAAATGTGGCTGATTTTACATATAATAAAATAATAATGTTAAACTAACAACTCTAAATGACTAACAAAAAAACTACAACGTTCATATTTATACTTTAATTAGGATATCGACGTGTAGAAATTCCTTTACAATTACTTTTGTAAATATAATGTTTATTGTAAATGGAATAGTTTAAAAGTGTAGTATTTTCCAGAAGGGGGTTTAACGAAATAAGCACGGGTCGTCAAGCGTAACGGCCTAGCCAACGGTTGAATATAGGCCACTCCATATACTACACAAGCTAATAGAATGATATTTAACTCTGTGGCGTGCTGGTCTAAGATTCTGTCACCGAGCCTGCAATTAGCCTAGGCTATCAGTGCAGACTTAGTGGATAACTCAGCAGGTACACAGGGTGATGGGGAGGGGTGATTTAGGCAGGTTCTCTAGGTGGTATGTGGTCCCGAAGTGCAGATGATTCCTAGGTGATTCTAAGACAAATTTATATCCAGGTTTCGTTTTGGCTCGTTAATACGTAGGTTGAGTTAAACTGTTGACTAATTGACACTGTCACTGGACGTCACACAAACAGGTATTCTATCAATCGATAAGCAAGGCGTATTGTAACAACGAATATTTTATTCACGTGAAAGTCCGTATTCAATCATTGATGACATGAGCACATAATTCATACAATCCAAATACAAGTGATAAAGAGTGTACATTTAATCATAGGCTTAAACTATATGTAGCAGATAGTCCTAACAAGGACTCTACAACAGACTATAGCACCGCGTGGTGCTGTTGGAGCTCGGGGCATCCAACCCTCGAGACTCCTTAAGCCAGACTGACCTAAAAGTAACTTACATTACATGTTAAACAACAAGTTAGGTTGCAACTCCCCACGTGATTGTAATGAGGGGGGAGGGATTGGTCAACATGTCTCTTCAATTCAACATTTGATTGATTGGCATGTGAAAATAGGTACCAAACGGTAGTGGGGAGGGGTGCCGGGGGGGGGGGAAGACGCGGCGGTAGGGAAATTTCAAAGGCCTTGTGTTGTTGGTCAGAGTTTTCTCTCTTGTCCGTCGGGGTCCTGCATCAAAGATTCCAAGTTCCCTATTCTCTGACCAGGGGAAGAACCGTCATTGAGATGTGAATTTCCTGTGATCTGGTCGAAGAGACTGTGGGGTGGGGGGGGGGGGGGCTTAGCTTGGTTGCGTCAGGTATGACCCTGGCCTTGTTCCGAGGGCATGGGGCGGGGAGGGGGGGAGGAACACACACGTGCTACAACATTTATAATATACATGAATGGGAACTAATATCAATGACTAATCGTATAACAATAAGTAATATACTGATAAGCATGCAGAACGTATACATATATGTAAATAAAATTCAATGCAAGCTAAATACTTTAATGTTAAATAATATAGGAGATAGAAAGGAAAGACACATTCTTACTCCAATCAGACATTCAATAGTGGCACATATGTCAGTGGTTTGTACGTACATATGAGATGATTATAGTATCTTATAAGAGCGGATTACATCTAAGACCTTTCTTAGTTGCGTGTGACGTTAATCTTCTCCCCAAAACGCCACAAACTCATTTTGTTTTTGTTAAATCTAATAATAATAATACATTGGTTTAGATAAAATAAACAACTAGATATGAATAACATTTGATAGTTATTTTTTAAATCTCTATTATGGGAACACAATATTGAACAATATTTTTTTTGTCTTGCTCAGTGTTTATAATTGATTGTGAAATAGCTTTACCTGACCCAGATCTAAACTTTGAGCATTTTGAATGCACAGAACCAGCAGACAGAAACACAGCAACAGAGTCAATGATTTCATGATGAAATTTGTTTTCAAAACTTGAGTTTGGAAAAAAAAATAAAATATAAATTTGTTAAGATTGCATCTATCACAATAACTTTGTTTTTCAAATTATAGTCTAATAAAAACACTAAAAAAAATATTCGAAATGTGTCGGTCTATAATTTGTAAAAATAGACATAGAAATAGAAACTCAACTAGATATCGTATATCCCATATGCGAGAACAATAGCATATAAGTACTCTGTCGCAACGAGTGGCATCAGTGATTGGAATGGGTTGTATGAACAAACCGGGAAAACCAGTAAAAAAAACACAAATAAAAATGCAAGACTAGACTTACACCACGGATAAGGATAGGATGCAATAATCTTCTAAATAAGAGCGTCTGTAATATATAATATAAGATACGTTTACTGTTCTATTATACCATAATTAACATTATAGCATAGGCAAACATTTTCAAATTTATCAACTTTCAAACAGAAATAAATCGAGATAATTTTGGCTTAATGGAATTAAATAAATAACTAAACAAGTATTAAGGTAAGTGGTCCCCTACAGACCAAACTGATCATAGGACTGATCATGTATCACAAAGTTTATAGTAAGATTTTTTTTTTAAACTTCTAAAACGTAAATGTGACATAGGCCTACTATTTTTCACATTTCGTTAAACTGTTATATAGTTTATACTGTTAAAGAACAATCAATACATGTAATATAATTGCAAGACGGAGCTGTATTCTTTGAGACTGTCTTACGAAAGTATGTAATTTGCTTCTTTGCGCCTGAAAATAAGCAAAATATATTATGTATAGGAAAACAACAACTCACTTTACTTGAATTCCAGATGTTGGAGTCGCCTTGAATTCAGAGTGATGTGCTTCTAGAAACATCCATTTATATATCTTTTGACAATGACATTTTGTGTAATTAAACATCAAGAGGATTCTTTCAATATTTAAGGTTATCTGTGCATCAACAACAATGTCCCGTATTGGAGTTTAGAATGTCATGCATTATCTCATGGAACAGTTGCGGGTTTCAATATTGTATGGGAGTTATAGAAATATTATCTTTTAGCTACAATCTCTTTGTGTACATATTGTATTTGCGCACAAGAATAATGTGATCAACTTTCAAACCAGGAAAGTAAATTTTAAGAAGAGAGGTAAACTTTAACAAGGTAGGTAAACTTTAACAAGGAAGGTAAACTTTAACACGGTAGTTAAACTTTTAAAATGTAGGTAAACTTTAACAAAGTAGGTAAACATAAACAAGGTAGGAAAACTTTAACAAGGGAGTTAAACTTTAAAAATGTAGAACAATTTTAACAAGGTAGGTAAACTTTAACAAGGTAGGTAAACTTTACCAAGGTAGGTACACTTTAACAAGGTAGGTACACTTAAACAATGTGGGTACAGTTTAACAAGGTAGGTACACAATTTAACAATGTGGGTAAACTTTAACAATGTAGGTACACTTTAACAAGGTAGGTACACTTTAACAAGGTAGGTAAACTTTAACAAGGTAGGTAAATATAAACAAGGTAGGAAAACTTTAACAAGACAGGTAAACTTTAACAAGGTAGGTAAACTTTAACAAGGTAGGTAAACTTTAACAAGGTAGGTAAACTTTAACAAGGTAGGTAAACTTTAGCAAGGTAGGTAAACTTTAACAAGGTGGGTAAACTTTAATAAGGTAGGTAATTTTTAACAAAGTAGGTAAACTTTATCAAGGTAGGTAAACTTTAACAAGGTAAGTAAACTTTAACAAGGTAGGTAAACTTTAACAAGTTAGGTAAACTTTTACAAGGTTGGTAAACTTTGACAAGGTAGGTAAACTTTAAATATGTAGAACAATTTTAACAAGGTAGGTAAACTTTAACAAGGTAGGTAAACTTTAAAAATGTAGAACAATTTTAACAAGGTAGGTAAACTTTAACAAGGTAGGTTAACTTTAAAAATGTAGAACAATTTTAACAAGGTAGGTAAACTTTAACAAGGTAGGTAAACTTTAAAAATGTAGAAAATTTTAACAAGGTAGGTAAACTTTAACAAAGTAAGAAAACTTTAACAAGGTATGTAAACTTTAAAAATGTAGAACAATTTTAACAAGGTAGGTAAACTTTAACAAGGTAGGTAAACTTTAGCAAGGTAGGTAAACTTTAAAAATGTAGAACAATTTTAACAAGGTAGGTAAACTTTAACAAGGTAGGTAAACTTTCACAATGTGGGTACACTTTAACAAGGTAGGTAATCGTAAACAAGGTTGTTCCAATTGAACACGTTAGTAGACATTTGAATAAAGTTAGTTATGTTTAACAAGATACCCTTTACAAGGTAGGTCAATGTTAAGTACGTAGACCACCTTAACAAGTTAGTTCACATTTAAGAAGATAATTTGCAAATAACTTAAGGGGTACCCAAGGGTAAAAGTTCTAGTTTAAGACTTAGATAATGTTACATACAACTAAATTTGGAATTCAAATGGGTGAGGTGTAGGATGTGGACGGTAGCAGTACGGAGAAAACGCATTCAAGAGCTGTCGACGAGCTTAAGTTGTAGGGAACTCTAGTTTCGAAAATATTCATAATACAGAAGAGGTTCTAAAAGATACCCAGATACTACTATGAATTGTATTTTATTTTTCTTATTTTCTAAATGCAAATCTATTTCAAGTGTATTTATTTCTGTGCCTTTTGAAATTCAAAAACGCATTGCAAGTCTTCAAAATTACACATTGCGTGTTTGAATTCCCAGTCAATTCAAGCAGGTTTAATATACTAAAAAAAGCTACATTTTGATATTAAAAGTTACATAATCTAACGTGATCTTTTTCATTTGAGTTAATGCAAAATCTAATTATGTTTTTCAATATATTTTTTAAACTAAACTAGTCAGTAAAAATTAAATATAAATTTGTATTCGAATGTTGATCTAAGTATTGCATGCCTATATGGAAGTTAGATACATATTATAGCCTATTGTTCACTACAACGATAGCGTCTGCTGGTATCTATAATGTCATCTATGTCAGCTTGCATCTTGCTGATCGTGTATTAAGCAATACCAGGCATGCCATTTCTGTTTTATGTTAAATAACATTTCATATATAGAATCTGTAAGATCATATGTAATGAGGATATCTTGATGAAAAACTTTGAGGAATTCGCTATTCATGCTGTCTCTGTGCAACTGTATCTGAAACATCATCAGCACCTGGCCACGAAGCTTGGCATTATAAATGGAATGTGCATATTTTTATTGATGAAAAAAATAAGCATATACATATACATTCTATTCTACGGCTGGTAAGCTTAACATTTACCTTAGCAGCCCCCCCCCCTCCCCGCCCACGTGGCTTCGCCCCTGCAAACAATTCAAACTATTGCTGTAAAAATTGATAAATGACACTGTGCTTTTGGACAATAAGTTTAATATCACATAACATATTGATCTGGTAGACGAATCATAACAGCGACGTCTCCCAGCACACATTCACTAATATCTCAAGACTCTATAGCCTTTCCCAGTCCGACACGACTTCTCTTGTCCACTCTCATATTGATACTGACCTTTTCTCTAAGCATATCTTCTCCTAGTCTATTAGTATATAACATTACGTCAGACACTCACTTCCTCGTAACTACGTTCATACACATATTCACATATTGAACTAATAATATATTAAGTATTTCCATATCATTGCAGACCTAACCATTCCTTACAACGTTACTATAACCAAATTCAGGCCACACGAGAATGGGGGAGCAGCAGGTGCTCAGCACCGCGGCCCATATGAGTTTAAGTAGCCCATGAGTATTAACATTTCAAAATGAAATGGGCATTTTTTTATTCCCTTAAAGCTAAGATGAAGTGGCCCAAAACCTCCTACAACCTCATGTGGCGCCGAGGGCCCTTAGCCTAAATTTTGTATTTTAATGTCAACTTGGTTAAATATGCAAATTAGCCTCTATTTGTAATAAAAGTATTTACAAGTAGTCCTATAGCAATTTGAATCTCAATTTTTGCTTCCAGGCGCCCTTTCAAATATAGGGCTAGTAGCCTCACAGGCTTAAGTCTACAGCCCTCCCTTAGTAGAGTTGGTATAGCAGATAAGAATGCAGATTCCAAAAATCAAGCAAGCAGTGCAACAGAAATTTCTTAATCAAGTAGTGAATCGGTGAAAGTAGTTCAAGATAACTTTGAAATCATTAGCACTGGGCTAGTCAGACTTGACATCGGATTCCTTACATCAGTATTTTCTTCTCAATCAGAGAATTATGTTAACAGTGGTCATATTGACATTCCTTCAACATTACATAGACATGTTAACAATCAAATGTTTCCAGAAGATATACTTAAGTTCAGATACATTAATGCAGAACTGTATACCGGATAGTGGCTTGTATCTGGGACAAGATAATCTTTTAAAAAGAACTTAAAGACCTTTCTCTTTGAGTAGTACATCTTCCACTGCAAATCACACCAAGAGCGCACTGTGCATGCTAATTTAATAGCATGAATAGAAGCCCTATAAGAAATGCCCATTCTTATCTTATCTTGTGTGGAGTGAACATCAAAAGTCACTATATTGTTTTTCCGTGCAGTCTATTTTGTAACAGTGTTTGCCACAGGCTGAGTAGGCCTACTGCATCCAAATCAGCATTAGCTACAGCTGAAGGCTGGCCATTCAGTGCTAGTGTTGCGGAAATTATGTAACAGGGTTCCCGCGCATGAAGAAAGGTAATGTGCATAAGGAATGCTAACTAGCTAATATGCATTTTATTTATTACAAAGTTCCAACTGTCGTAGATATGTTCCAAATTATTAAACCATATAGCTGTGAAAACTACTTAAATTTAACTTGTGTCTCAGATTCTCAATTTACTCTCTCAATTTTCACATTCAAATTACTCCCTATTAAAATCAGTTGGTGCACAAGTTAATTGACAATTTAACTGTCCAACTTTATAACCTCCGATTATTCTCTAGGAGTTGATCATCATCATCATCTTTGGCACTACAGCCCATGGAGGGCTCTGGCCTTCCTCACCACATCCTTCCACTCGGACCTATCCATTGTATACTTTTTTCCAGGCCTGTACCCCGATCTGTCGCAGATCCATCGACATCGTCCAACCATCTCAGTCTGTGTCTGCCTTTAGGTCGTTTTCCATATTCACCATTGAGTGCAATTTTCCCATTTTACTTATCTTTGTCAAATGAGCCTATTTGTCAGATCAATACTGAAGTGGATGAATGGCTACATTAATATAAAATACAAAATATGTACTTGATATAAGAATAATATAATATTGTGGAGGCAGCAATAGATTTTGTTGATGTTGTTTTTTTTTCTGTGTTTTCCGCCTATGCATTCGTTTTAGATGATTTTAGATAATTTTCGATCAGAAAAAATATAGACTATTTGTAAAGCAGAAATTGAGATTTATCGAGAATAATATTGTAGTCAGGTAAAAAAAATCAATCAAATAATGACCTTCTTTTTAATTAATGAATGATATAGAGATACACGACTTTTTCTTTTGTAATATTATAAATACTTCTGAAAATTGTCTGGGGCTCTCTGACGCGAAACAATAGCACAACGCACATGAATTTCTTAAAATCCTACTTTTCGTGAGACTTCGGTACATTTCCGAATGATCTCTCGGAGGGTCGAGTTATAACGTTATAAATAACCGCATTATTTATTGTATCACTCACTACCAGGTTGTAAAAAACGAGTATTTTAGAATGTTGGCGAACTTGACTCGGTAGTGCTGATGATTCTCACGATCGTCGGTATCCTTCGCTGGAGGCCAGGGGCGAAGCCAGACATTTTTGATTCAGGAGGGAGGCTGAATTTTCGCGTGACAAACATTTACACTATTTTTTTGGTAATTTTTTTTACCAGTGTGCCGAAGTAGGATTTCTATTTCATTAGGCTGGCCAATGGTCATCCTGCTTTAGCAGTCAACTTGTAGAAGTAGCTGAAATGTCTTTTTTGTTAGTCCTCCGCGTGCCATTGAAAATCACTTCGCGTGCCAAAAGTGGCTCGCGTGCTATAGGTTGCCGATCTCTGCCCTAACCTATATAAACTAACTAATACTAACTAGTGCTGTCTTTGAACATTTCATTTATTTTGATAGCGCATGGTTAGTAGTTTATATAGGTTAGGGGGTAACCCTTGACCTGTGACCTTTTAGCACAAAATGGGTGATCGATTCAGCTTCTCTTCCGTGAAGTTACACTCCAAAATGGCGTTGTTGACAAAATTTTTTTTATCTAAGTCCAAATATCAAATTGGACATAAATCTTAAAAAATCGTTCCTACACAACCGCAAGTAAAAAAAAATACCTTTTTTATTTTCCTCAAATTAATTTAGTACATATTGTTTTTTTAAAAGGCCCACACGTTGCTTCGCCCCTGTTGGATACACGGCTCTGGGAATGTTAGTAATTGCCAAGGAAGGACTCACAAATTGTGTCGAGAGATCCTTTCAGGAAAAAAAAAATTCACTGTTTGTGATTTAACTTTCCAAGGTAGACTGGCATGTGCGGAGAGAGATCCAGAACATGCTGGTTCTTAGTAATTGTCACCTGGTGCTTCTTCCTTGAGGTGGTGGTGTGATAGCTTAAGTGTTCCGATGACACTCAGTCTTAATTATATTGGACTACTCAATTGGACTGGTCTGTATGAAAAGGGGCCATAACCAAAGGGACATCTTAGCAACATCACGATAGCCACTCGAAGAACTCCGTTTCGTTTGATGCTTTATACCTAATAATATATAATATATATAATTGTAATATTATATTAATCTAGATTTTGCGGATGACCTGGTACTATTCGCACATACTCAGCAGCAGATGCAGGAAAAGACCAACATCGTGACAGAAAACATCACTCGCCTTGGCCTCAACGTGCACAAAGGGAAGACCAAGTTCCTTGAGGTCATAGCAGAAAGCACATCGCCTATCAATCTCAATGGTGAAGCGATAGAAGAAAGAGAAGAATTCACCTATCCAGGCAGCATCGTCAATGTAAAGGGTGGAACCGATGCCGAGTGAGGGCAAGAGTTGGTAAGGCCAGGACTGCCTTCCGTCAACTTAAGAATATCTGGAGCTCAAGAGATATATCCCTGAAAACAAAGAAAGATCAAGATCTTCATTGAAACTCTATGGTGCTGAAACGTGGAGGACCACAGCTACTAACACCAAGAAGAAACTCATTTCTCAGGAGGATATTGCATAATATATGCTGGCCGGACATGGTAAGTAACGATGAGCTCTGCAGTCACACAGGTCAACAGGCAGCCGATCTGGAGATCATGCAAAAAAGATGGAGATGGTTGGATCATACACTCCGAAAACTAGCTTCCAACATCACCAGACAGTCCATAACGTGGAAGCCTGGCTGCCGACGTCATAAGATCAGGTCAGTTTTGGGGACAGTCGGAAAGACTCGCTCAGGGCCGGGATGGCTTGAGAGCCCTAGTTGGTGGGTGGCCTATGCCCCGAGATGGTAATTAGACGTAAGTAAGTAAGCAATACGCTTTTTTTTTGCTTTTGTTGCTGTGTTTTTTTTCTGTTTCCGATGTTGTTGTATTTTAAATATAAGAAAGATCACAATGGTTCTTTAAGGCAAGTAATGCAGCACTTACCTTTTTCCTGGGTCGTGGCATAGAACGGGATTGTGTGTTTGCACAATACCTAGCTGTATTTGCTTTTCCCACAAGTAATAATATAAGATAAGATTTCTTTATGGATCCAAAAAGGACATTTGGTTTGACTACATTGCAGTAAGAACACAAGCACAACAATTGGAACAAACACAGCACCCACACATACACACTAGTCATCTTTAAAACTACAAAACATGCATCTGGCTCTTGACTATGCTTTAGTCAGGGGCAGCGTTGATATAGTCTCACAGAATAATGAGCAAAGGAGTTCTTGTACCTTTCAGTTCGGGCTCTGATTGACAGGAGTCGGCCGCTATGTGTTGATTTTACATAGTTGTTGTGAAGTGGATACATGCTATCTTTGAGTATTTTCTCCACTGCAGAGGCATCGTTGTTGAAATAGTTCATCTAGAAAAGGCAGGTTCATTTGTGTGACTTTTGAATATTAAACAGGTCTTATAGACGCTCTTTTTTATATGCCTATCGAATAGCAGGTGTCCTTGAGTCAATCTCCAGCCCTGTTGAAAAGACAACAACAGAAACTTGCGATTACCCTGGCTCTGGACCCGAGACCTGCCACTAGACACGAGACACTGAATACTTGATCATATTGATGGCTAAATACTTAACAGTACCACTGACTTTAAGCAGACTTACATACTTCTTGACTAAGTCAACAAATCTCTAAGACAAATATTTTATATGGTCAATGTGAATGTAAGTATCTTGAGACGTCCTTTCCAGTGAAATAGTGTTAAGAATAAGTTATATTTTTTCCCAATGTCGGAAGGGTATGGCGTGATATCGTTGTCATACCATGCTTGGAGATTCAAGGTTTCTATGAATCTAACAAGTAATCATGGGCCCCGATATCCCCGTGAAGTTGTTTCACGTAGGATCGTAAGGACCAATAGAAACCAACCCTTTTTAAGACCCCTGTGGTGTCGAGACCACGTTGTGGCAGTCCTATCCTAAGAGTCATATAGACCAGTCGTATATATTTTAACTATCATTGTGTTTGACGATATTTCACATGTATAAAGCTCCGTTCCCGTTGTGGAGTTAAATCTTATGTTCTGTTAACAAGAGTTTTATCTTTATTTTAACCAGTTAAAAGTTAGGTTGTTAATTAAATAAGTTCTGGCTGTGTTCAAATAAACAAATGGATATAACCCCCTCCCTAGATGATATCGAACTTTATGTGTTCCGACGCGCAACAAGAAGTTTAAAGGTTATTAGAGCTAGGTCAATGGGCAGTTAATTAGATGGGCAGATAGATAGATAAATTAGAAAGATAGAGATAGATGGATAACCCAAGTCAAAATGTGTTAACACAATGAATCAAGAGTTCTTTACACATCTTCAATATATGCTTTTTTTATTATTAAAGGACCTAAATTCATTCATTTTCTGCTATATTGTTACTTTCTTATCAAGATTACTTTAATAAATTCTACACTATAACGAACGTGTACCATCCAGTTAGGAGGACAAATGTATGGGACCAATCTTTAATAGATCAAGACTTTATATTCTGTAAGTTGGACTCTTTCATGAGTTAATTTATAATGGTTATAGTGTACAAATTCCCTGCGATCAGTAGACGTATATTTAATATTTAACTATGAGAGATAATTAAGGAGACCACTACCAGTGTAGAGTCATGAAAATAATTAAAACAAGATACTTTGCGTAAATGTGAATCCAGCTGCAATATTGAAGGGATCTTGTTTATACCAATAAACGGAATCATTTGCTTACACGAACAGAACACCTTTTTGATTTATTTCGCTGTATATATGTATTCTAAGTGTTGCAAGCTATACAATTTAAATATCGCCCATATGTCTGATAACATCCAATATCAAGTTCTGCAATCATATTTTAGACCAACTAGCCAGTGTATGGAGGGTATAAAGGTGAGTGCCACTGCCCGGAGTACTCACACTCCGAGCGGTAATTTATGCACCCTGCTGGCCACACAATCCCTTGTTATCACACCATTAGTAAAAAGATTGCCGACCCCTGTTCTAAATCATACATACTTCATAATAAACTTTTCTGCACAATGTTATTGCTCAATATATTTTTGTCAAGTTATACATAAGTTGCGGTCTACTATAACAGGTAAGTAATAGACCGTCTTCTTTTAAGTTCATGCCTATATAAAGTTTTTTTTTAATTTTTATAATCATTTATAGAATTATATTATTTAAATTAAAACAAAACTGAGATAATTAACGAAGTCGCCAAATTTTGGTAGCTGCCCAGCCGATCCAAAAAGCCAATTTATATTCTGAGAGCAGTTCTATTATGCTTTTGTAAATATGCCTGATGTAGATCAAGTTTAACCCTTACAGTCCCGGGCGCGTATATAGCGGAACTGAAGACAGCATAGATAGAAGTAGGTCGGTACGGGAAGGGTTAATAAACAATTCTTTACCATCACCAGCAATGATCAAATATCCAACTAAAAGAGTCATCTTAAAATGGAAGTTTATTGGTTTTGTATTAGAACAGCACAATTACAACACACAAACAGCAACAAGGACATTTAACATCTTCCATCACACAAAGGACTTGGCGGTTCAAATGTTCGGTAATGCCAACACATCTGTAAACGTTAATAGGACTTGTGGGGGTAAGAATGATATGAGCGATTACATTCTAATAGTAACTCTTATGACAGTTTCACGAAATGGTCCACAGATCTTTTTAAAAAGATTCCTGATATCTCAAAACGTATGTAATGCAAATAAATGATCTAGATAAATGACTAGTGTTGGAAAGAGAAGGGGGGGGGGTCCAGAAAATGTCTAGCGCCGGCACCTTTTTTTCCTCTGACAACAAAACCCTTAAGAAGTCATCTAGCATTGTCATTTCCGGACATTAGCAGACGTGATAAAAGTTCGTATTGGTCATGATCTGAGGCAGCCGAAAAAATAAGGAAACGTTAAAGTGGTCACATGTTGGACGACGTATGACTTATGATCACCTGGAGAGTAGCCCCTGAAAAGATGCAATATCCATCGGCGTGGACTGAAGCTGGGTACGCTTCATCAGCCAGAGAACTCTCGACATTTTTCTCCGCCTAATGCCAAACTCGAGGCGCACCTAGACCAGGTGTCGGATACCTTTTGATAATAGTGTGGCCAAAGTAGGATTTCTAATTCATTCAGCGTGCCAACAGCCTAAAAGTTATCCTGCTCTACCACTCAATTTATTGTAGAAGTGACTTGAGTTGCCTTTTAGGGGTCTTCCGCGCGCCATTCAAAATTGCTCTGCATGCCAAGTCTGGCACGCGCGCCATAGGTTGCCGACGCCTGCACTAGACCATCAAACTTACAAACCTCGTTAAGATAAAGTATTGTGATTATAATACAATTTCGCTCATGAAACCGTAAGTAATTTCGTTTAAAATTCGTGGAAACAGCAAGGGAAATAACTTATTATTTAACTTTTAGCAGTTTGTTTAACATGGTGACAGTTCTTGTCTGTCAACGCTATAGATCACTGATACTAATAACATAATATAACATAACATAATATTTATACCCAGAATACGCTTAACAGGTATATGTCAATCGAAATTAAAATTATTTTACTATAGAGAGATTTTGAATGCATAAAATAGTTCATGGACAATCTCTCTGCTACATGAGATCCATGGTCGAGCTACACACTTCAGAGAAAAGAGGACTGCGTTCAAACACAATCCATCTACAGCTCAAGGTACCAAGCGTACAAAGAAAAAAATGTGCAGTTCGCTCCTACAGCGTCGTAGCAGCTCTGTGGTGGAATGAACTTCCGAACACTTTTAAACAAGCCGACAATATTAACATTTGAAAAACAAAATTAAAAACACACTTTCTCGATTTATTTTAATAACGTATGGTAAATGTAAAGCGCATTCGAAGACTTTGTTAGCAATAGCGCTTTATAAATATGCCATTTGTAAATTTGTTTGTAAATATTAGAAAGCAGCGTTGACCAGTTTAAACTGGTGGTTTAAATAGATGTTGTTGTTATTAACAAAAATGTTACTAAATATATTACATTTAGGCTATTTAAATTACTTTACTTGTTAATTTAAAAAAAAATAACTATAGAATAGTTAACCGTAAAACTTAAAGTAACGCACAGTGGCCGAGCGACAACGCGTTCAACTAGCGTACGGAAGGTCCTGGGTTCGAATCCTGGTGAAGGCCAGGATTTCGTCATTGCACTCGAGGGTGTCCGTACCCAGCTGTGATGGGCGCATGAGATTAGTTCTGGGAGTAAAGAAATAGCGGCTAGGCATTGAACTGGCCAAACTTCCTCTAGTATGCCGTGGCCACTAAAAATGGTGATCAATTTGGGATACTTCACTTCACTTACAGTAAAACAGATGTATAATCGTATACACATTGCGTGTTATAAGGAAATAAGGAAGAATAACGGACTTGTAAATATTTAAAGAAGGTTAACCTTTCTACGCGTGTTTTTGGCAGAGTATATCGTGATCTTTCAAAGACTTTAAATCAATTCAAGTTCTTTTCCACATTCATACATTGTTAATGGATAAAATAAAACGTTTTGATATTATATTATATATTATAGACGGTCTTGCTTTGTTCAGGTAACCCATTGCTTGTCTGAATGCCACTCGGGAAGAAAGAGTACTACAATGCTTTTGTTCTCGCATAAGGGATAAGGAAAGCGTTTTTGTACTTATCTTTATCTAACCTTTGCAACGGGTTGTTATTGGGTTGTATTTCTAAATTAGAGTTTAATGCATTATGCCTTAGTGTGTATTATTACTAACTTAATCTTTGCCCTTCTGTTCTCTAGTGTTTCTAGGTTTAGTGATTTAACTACCGATGTTACTCTTGTCAGTTGCGAATATTCGCTACGAATGAACATTGCATCTCTTTTCTCAATTTGTTCTAATGTCTTATGGTCTCTTTAGTTCTTTAGTTATAGCAAACTGAGTAGAAAATAAAATCCGTATCGCGAGTTTTATTCAGCTTCTCTTTTCTGAAAGTTATCCATCTTATATTATGTGTAGCATATGTACTGTATACGCATAGGACGCATTTATCTTCTTTATAAAAGATAAGATAAGTATAAACCTACATACCGCAAACAAGATAATACAGGCGCAGATATAGATAGATTTAAATTATTTAAATATATTACTAATACATATTACTTTAACCAGGTGTCTTAACCTTATAGGATAACAAGTTTTATCGTAAGACTTTCTATTCGACATGTCGGTGTCTACCATCACATGACTCCGTTCTGCTGTTACATCAGGATACTTTATGCCAGGGAGTCTCGAACTCGGATGAAGGCATGTGCCATTTTATCACTTTAAGAGATATGTTAAGGACCGCACCAGCACCCCCCCCCCTCCAACAACCCGACCCTGGTAAACAAAGAAATCTTCTAAATTTTTTCCTGTAACTTGATAATAGCCAATATTGAAATAATGGTTTATTAACTACAGCCGTATTTACTTGTTCAAATCAGATTTTATTTTAAAAAGAATGTTACGAATAAAGGAATAACAATAAAATTTGGTGTGTGTCAGTACTAGCTGTCTGAATTTTATGTGTGTCAGTACTAGCTGTCTGAATTTGATGTGTGTCAGTACTAGCTGTCTGAATTTGATGTGTGTCAGTACTAGCTGTCTGAATTTGATGTGTGTCAGTACTAGCTGTCTGAATTTGATGTGTGTCAGTACTAGCTGTCTGAATTTGATGTGTGTCAGTCCTAGCTGTCTGAATTTGATGTGTGTCAGTCCTAGCTGTCTGAATTTCACGAATAGTACATTTTTGTGTTATCTTACTGACGGGCCACACAAATCTACATGGTAGGATGTATGCGGCCCGTGGGCCGCGTGTTTGAGACCCCTGCTTTAAGCTCAGTATTTATTACACTGGCTGCCAACATCTCTCTGAATCATATGTTGTCGTTAGTTATTTTCTTTTAAACAGTGCTAAGATGCATCCTGGTAGGATTTGAAAAAAAAGTTTATTTATTTGTTTGTTTTATTTCTATAATTCAAATACGTTTTAAATCATATGCATTAAAGTAAGTCACTTTTTCTTTTCTTAACAAAGTAATTTTTTTTTTCGTCTAAATTATAATGTCTCTATTGTATTATACAAGCTTTGCACGCTCTGGTGTTTCTCGAATTTCTTAAATCCAATAAAAGAATAATATAATTACTTACTTTACTCATGCCATTCGCCCCACCGGGGACATAGGCCGCCAAGTAGAGTCGTCCAGGTATCCCGATTCTGGACCAAGTTTTATATCAGACCCCAGTTTAGCCCTCATTTTGTTTTTATGTTCAATTTCCATATCGCGCCTCCGGGTGTTTCTCGGTCGACCTCTTTTTTTTCTTCTTTTGCCTTGTGGAATAACATAATTGACTGGGGCTAAATGCTTTACTAACCTGTAAAAGAGCATAGATCTATTTGCTGAACGTTTTACAGTGGACCAGATTCATTAAGTGATCTAGATTTAACATAATATTTCAAATATCGTAAAAAAAACTCTTTGTATGCTTTAAGAAATATATTTGAAAAGAAATATATGTATATTTTTCTTTACTGATATTCATATTACAGCATGTCAGAGAAGTAAAGTATTAAATTGGACCAAATTGATCCAAAGGGCCGGTGAAGCACCGTTTCCGTGGCCACGATATACTAGTTTATTGTGTGGCCAGCCCCTTTTAAAGGCGCTTTTACCTTTACCCAAACTTATGTCAGGTACCTATCAGAGCTGGGTAGAATCAGGTACACCATCCAGACCCGGAAAAAAATCCTAGCCTGCAGCGGGATTCAAACCCAGGACCTTCGGCAAGCCAGTAGAACGCTTTGCCGCTCGTTTACCGTGATCCATAGTATGGCATGTAGCCATATTAGTTCGGTCAATCGTTACATCCCAGCGTTATAAATTCAACAAGATCTCTGTGTCGAGTTAGGAAAACATGAAATTAACAAATAATACTTGAGTTCAACAATAGATTCATAATGCAACTATAAAAAACGCCTTTAAATCAAAGGCGAAGTTCTTTTGGTGATCTTTGCAGTATCATTTTGAAGTTCTTGGCTTTTTTGATACTTACAGAAAAAACACACAAATACAACAAGAAAAATGACCAAAAAAAGGAAGTTTATCAATATATAAGTCCAACAAGTTTGAAAATGTTAGAAATATTAGGATTGAGTTCAGGTACATTTAACAGGGATTAATCAATGCGCACAAATAAAATAGTTGAAAACAAATTTATGGAGGGGCTAAGTTCGTTTGATGTGGCTGAAAATTTTGATTGTAAGTGTGGTCATGGGCTTAATGTACATGTGTCAATTTTTAGATCGATAGGATGAAGCGATTTTGGATACCTTTTCATCCCAATTCCTTTCGCCAGTAATCAGTCTGTCAAAAACATGTCAGAAACAAAGTTAAGCTAATTAAATTTAACAACAAAAAGGGTTGAATTCATATTATGCAAAAACAGATTTATCAAATTTATCCTTGCTATAGACGTGAAATGGCTTCCCGGAAAAAAATCAATAAAACTAATAACGTTTGCAGTATTCCAAAAACTTTTCTTAAAGATGGACATAAAACAGCAGATAAAGTTTTAAAAATACGACAGTTTCTATCTTTAACTTTCTAAACCTTAAAGTAAAATAATTTTTACTATAATTTTACTATAAATATGCATATTATTTATCACACAAATTACAGTCAGACGTTTATTCTAATTTCAGGTCACTTAAAGTATCAAGTAATTTATACACTAAGAAATAGCAAGTTGAATACTACCTAGAACATTTTATAGGAAGGCTACTTTCAGAAGCGTCAAGCTGTTAAAGAAAATTGAATTTTATTAAAATCATTTTTTAAAAATACTTAATTAACTGTTTTTTTTTTATGATATGCATTATACAACGCTTTCATATTGAATTTTAATTCCATACACATCTCGCTATGGAAGTAAGGTCAATAGACTCACAAAAAGAAAAACACACACACAAATACATACACACATGTATACGCGTAATATACATAAATGTATTTTTTTTTATTTGCAACATAATTAAACATGTTACGTATGCCTACACTTGTCAGTCTTCTATAAAATTATGAAAATTATAAAAAAATCTATGAAATTTATTCTGGAATTCTCTGTATATTTTAACTAACTCTGTTATTTTAATTGTATTTTATATCAAATTATACATGTGTACATTTTCTTTATAAATTGGTAAAATAAATATAGTTAGCTTTGTATGTATAAACGATTGCCAATTAAGCTTATTATAATTATCATTTAATTATTTGTGTGTATATATAGCATATATATATATATATATTATATATATATATATATATATATATATATCAGCGTGTGACTGGATATGTTTATTGGTGTGAATTGACTAGCTAACCTTAACTTAAAGACCAAGTGAAGAGGTTTTTCTCAAAGGAACGAGATTTGCAATAGCCTCATACGGCAGTGACGTATCACAAGGGAAATAAATAAATAAAAATAGACGCTATAAATCTATATTTAACCATTTTGTTAAAAATAAGAACCGGGAAAAGATTCAAAACATGTGGCAATAGATTCAAAACACGTGACAATATTCATTTTTCCTAGTCGGAATCCTTTATGTTACGTCACTTTCCTATATTGCCGGAAATAAAAACATCTCAAATTGCTACGAGATTTGGAGTAATCATCCGAAAGACACACACATTTAAGTGCAAATATTGAACTAATTACTTAAAATGTATCTTTGATATTTTGTATAAATGTTTTTTTTAACATTCAGATACTGAATACACTATTTACTATCAAAATCAAATGTTAACTCAATTTTGATAAAAAGCTCTTCACTTGGTCTTTAAGAAAAAAAATATATAGAATCTATGAAGTGATTTAATTATCTCGATCTATTTGCAATATTTCTCAATATGATTTTTTAATAAACATACAAATGATACATCCATATATTTGTATATATATATATACTTTTAAAAGTAATCCTAGTACTTTATAAAGATTTTTAAAAAATATTATTAACATTATATCTATAAACATTTTATATGTAAAATATAAAACATTAAATTATATACTCACCTTGTTTGGAGGCCGACTACACACACTCGAGGTAAAATTGAAAAACCAAAACATGTTTTTAATTATGTATTTAATAACTGTTGTATTTAGTCATTATTAAATAACACGTTGATAATGATGACGTTTGTATAGCGCTACCAACAAACTTAATGCAAGCTCAGAGCGCATTTAACATAACAACTAAGAACACGGATACAATCTATAGGCCAAGAGATACAAAACTAAATAATGATTCAAAACTTTACAAACATAGTACAAATCAAACAATTCAAAAAAAAAATGGCCGACCTAACATATTGGTAAGACAGTGGAGCTCTAAAGCATGTTAATTAAGATAAATATTGAAATAATGAGTTTTTAAGTTCTTTTTGAAGGTATCAATGGAGCTTATTTGCCTCAGTGTAATGGGAAGTGATACACTACACATGAATGCCTGTATTAGTGGCAAACAGTTTTGGCTATAGATTTGATGTCCTGAACATCAACAAGTGACATGCGATTATCATCGGACAAGTTGGTTCTCAAATTGTTCTTTACGTATTTCATTCTTGAAAATAATTGTTCACATAGGTATATGGTTACATAGATTTTAAAGGTACCTTGATGCAATTTTTTTAACATTAGGAAAGTTTTCATTAAGCAAAAACTGGTAAAAACCCCACAAGTCCTTCTTTGAACTTGTCCCTAAGGAGGTCATTGGCTAGCAACTCAACGATCTCTAGCTGCAGTTCATCTGGGCAACGGGCCACATATGCTTCAAATGGGGTTTTGAAACTGTCTCACATATTCGCTTTTAAATGGAAGTCAGATAAACGCCCCTGAAACTGCACATAGAGGTCGTTGATGATCTCCCATGCAAATGACGTGGGGAACTCATCAGTTGCTTTGAAGACCTTCCACTGCTGAAAGAGTCAAGTTGCACTTGCTCTAAGAAAAAGACAAGTTTGGATCTGGGTGAATAGATCATCGGCGGACAAACAGTTGTTGCGTCCGAGCCAGTCTAGCAATGGTATGTCACCGTAAACCAGAAATCGACTGCTAGCAGCATAATCAAAGCGAGCCCGGCGCACGTCCGTATCAAAAAAAGGTAGAGCCGACCGTGAGTTACCAACGGTGGCCGAGTTCCTTCATGAACATAGTTGAGCAATCGAGACACAGCTCACGACGGGACAATAATGAGATATTCGACGACGAAACTTTATCCCACTTGACCGTTTTATTTGGTATCTAAAAACGTAGAAATCATCAATTGGTATATAGCACACTAATTATTATTATGTTTTTAATACAACAGATGATCACAGGAGGGGGTTCTTAAGTCTACCTTAACCCAACTACTAAAATAGACAGCCATGCATTACAAAATGCTTTAGAAAGGATTAAGTGTCTGGGTATTAAGTGGCTAGTGGTTAAGTGACTAGTGGATTAAGTGTCTGGGGATTAAGTGGCTAGTGGTTAAGTGACTAGTGGATTAAGTGTCTGGGGATTAAGTGGCTAGTGGTTAAGTGACTAGTGGATTAAGTGTCTGGGGATTAAGTGGCTAGTCGTTAAGTGACTAGTGGATTAAGTGTCTGGGGATTAAGTGGCTAGTGGTTAAGTGACTAGTGGATTAAGTGTCTGGGGATTAAGTGGCTAGTCGTTAAGTGACTAGTGGATTAAGTGTCTGGGGATTAAGTGGCTAGTCGTTAAGTGACTAGTGGATTAAGTGTCTGGGGATTAAGTGATATGTCACCAATCATTCTTTTCATTTGCATTTATATCAAATACAATATATTACCAATAAACTTTGACATTTGTGGTAATTATTGTCTTAGCCACGCTTCGGCAACTTACGGAACACGTGCCAGATTTGGCAGGCTGGGCGATTTTCAATGGCACGTGGAAACCCCTCCCCCCCCACCCAAAAAAAAAAAGCAATTTAAATCTTTGCTACAAACATTTTTTTAATGGCGCATGGTGAATTTAGAAATTCTGCTTGGCACATTGTTATGAAAAGTATGCCGACCCCTGGTCTTAACATTATCATTTGTTAGTCCAAGATGTCGATCTATGACCTGTAAATTTTAATTATCTTTTGATCTCAGTTTGACTGAGCAATCTTTTATTAGTCTTGTTTTGAACTTGAAATGAACATTACAGCGGAATAGATACTGAGTAATCATACAAACTGGGTAGTTGCTAAAATGTTTATAAACATACATATACATTCTGTAGTCATATAATATTTATGTACTTTTCAAATACTTTTTACAGTTTCATCATTTTGAAGTTAAAAATTGTTTTGTATTTTATTGTTTATTTTTAAGAAAAAATAGAAACATAATATTATACATTATTAGTTTAAGAAAAAAGATTAATTATTTCCCTTAGGTAAAAAAAAAATTCTACCTCTTGCTAAAGTATACAGTTTTCTGTATATCGCGTCTTCTTGTATTTATCATTAAATACTTGTAAGCAACTAAAATAAATGAAAGTTGTCGAATTTATTGAGAATGCTTATGAATAGACTAAGAGAAAGTTGAACGCTACTAGAAGTAATTAAGATGTCCTCGATGTGATTGAGTAATGGCCAAATTACACAATAGCAACACATAGAAAGAAAATAATAACAATAAAAACCACGGCGAAAAAAAAAGTGAGCTTTTGGGGGTTTTCCCACAAATTCTTATTTTTCCTACAACCAATACATTCTCTGTAGCAATAATATTTAAGAAAAGATATATATTTATGAATCAATTATAATCATTTGCATTGTTTGATAATTAATTTATTTATATTAATACGGCTGGCGAACGGAAGATCCTGGGTTCGAATCCTGGTGCAGACTAGGATTTTGTTTCCCTTGTCTAGAGGGTGTCAACTGAGCCTACCCAGCTCAGATGGGTACCTGACCTTACTTGAGGTAATTAAAGGCGGCTGTGCATGGTGCTGGACACACAATCCCCTAGTATGCCGTGGCCACAGAAACCGGTGAACCGGCCCTTTGGACCAATTTGGTCAGACGGTAATACTTTCCTATTGGAGTATTTTTGTATTGTGTATTTGTCTCCGTATAAGTATATTGACTAAATTACATACAAATAGGAATAATACTATTAAGTCATAAGCTTATTGTTTATAATCGCGACCTTTAATATAATTATTTCAATAATCATTCATATTTAGATCTAGTTTTTCACTAATAGCAGCAATATCAATACAAACATACGAAGACATTCACTCATATAAATATATACTATATATGATTGAATGAGAATTATCAGAAATGGCAATCGTTTATACATACAAAGCTCATGAGCTGCTCATGTTATTTATTGTTCCGTTTATAAAGACAAAGTACACATTTAGAAGTACATCTAAAGTGCAATTGAAATAATACAGTAACTATTTATATATATATATATATGTATATACAGTGCTTTTTTTTTGTAAAAAAATAGGTGCCGGTACTCAGTGATGGATTGTTTAACTTTTAAAGCAGTTTCGCGTTTTATATTTTAATTCTTATTGCGCTTAATTTAAAATAATTCAATTTTAACAAATTATTAATATAATAAATAAATAATAAACGTTAAAAAACAAGAAAAGTAATCATTTTTTCCCCACATTTAAAACAGTGCCGGTACGCCATACCGGTGAGTACCGTCACTGTATATATATATATATATATATATATATATATAATATATTATATAATATATTATATATATATATGTATATATATTTTTTTTTCCCCAATTAGTATCGGTCAAAAAGTGAAAGCCTTTATCTGAACATTTCAAGACGAATGGATTAAGTCCAATATAAATTAGGAGTAGAGGTAGTAAAAACGACGTAAAATCCCCGACCACTGTTGACTCAGAGCTTGTTCTTAAATTTTTGAAGTTGTTCGCCGTAGACAACCCTGTTAAACTGCCTATGGTTGCAATTGTGTACATGTATTGTTATTTCCAGACCTATGACTGATCTCTTTTGGCGTTGTCAAAAAAAAAAAATATTTATAGAAGTGCCAATTTATCACTGGATGAAAAAGATTATCTTATCAGGGAGCAACAAGACCATCTAGCTAAAGATGTGGCAGAACGACAATTTTATAAGTACCTAATAAACCAGAGTAAAGAATATGTCCAAACTCGTAATCTCTAAATAATTTCGATGCACTACTCTTATGTTTATGCACAAAAGGTGCATTACCCATCGAATGCAACTCAGCCAGGACCTATGTTTTTTTTAAATCTCCGAAAATGTTAAATTTTTGGTGTGTGCTGTGAGGCCTTCCGTAAGCAAGTCAATTTTCTTATTAATGAAGCTGTTAACTGCAGCAAGGGATCAACAGGTGTCATTAGCTACTTACATTATGTTTTTATATATATTACATCTTGGGTTATAAGAACTCTTGGATATACTATATGACTGTATCCAAAACATCAGCTAGTTCTCTCTATCTCAGTGTGCGTAACAAATGAATATAACAAGCGAGATCTAGTAAAATAACTGTGAAACTTTAATTCATAACTTGTGTACAGAGATGTTTATATTGTTCAATATTATCGGCCACACATTCAATAGACTGATATCTATCTCTGCTCACATACTTCATACCTCAAAGAGAGACCAGCCTAATCTGAGTAAACGTTGTTATCTCACATCACAACTTGCGTTCCCCCAAAACAACTCAGGTAAATATTTTTGTGTTCATAATGTGCAGTCTTTTGCGCACCAATATTTATCAGGTGCACATTTATGCTACAATAACTATGGTCCAGGTGAAAAGGTACTACACCTACATTGTTACAATTGCACAGGGCAAAGTAAAAATAGCTTTGTCCTTTGGTAATTTAATTGGCGCGTTATGCGTGGTGTGCAGGATGAAGTGACCATTAATTTGTATGCCAGTCGGACATACCAAATTTAAATTCCGACTGGTGTTTTGGCTTACTCAAACTTTGTTTTAGACGTTCTGAAGTTTCATGTCTGGTACACTAACGTCTCTATCAATATTATATTCAACAGAAATAGTTATCCTACTAACAAAGACTGTTTTGTATATTAAATTCGATTTTACTATCGCTTACTGTAAGCCCATTCATTTTTATGAAAAATGTCTTAAACGTCAAAGCTGTAGGCTACTTAGTGTCACAACCTAAGAATGGAAACTATTAAGCTAACACCAGCTTTACGTGCTATCAAGCACTCGCACAGCTACTATAAATGAATGTGCATCTTAAATTTAAGTCTAACCGTTGTCACGTACGCACCCTGTATTCGATCTTGTTGTTGTTTCACTAATTATAATCGGAAGTGGATTGAAAGGTGCGACATGTTGACAGTTGTTCTTTAGTTCTAGTTTTGAAGTCTTGGTGGACATTGTGTATCTATTGTTCATTTAAATAAAATTAGACGCATTGTTTTCCCATGATTATCTATGTTTGTAAAAATAATATTATGTAGAAAAGTTTTTTCTTACATAGTTTGTTAAAGAGGTTATTTTTTATTCAGATCATTGTTCTCAAATATGTTATTTTTAATACAAAAGGAAAATTATATATATATGATTTTGAGCTGTTGAGTGAAAGATAGCAAAAACAAAAATAAAGACATTTTTTTACATGATGTTGAATGCCTATTTTTGTGTTGCCACAATTATCTACCAAAGACAGCTCAAACAAACACAAATGTTTTAAAATTTACTTTTTTAACAAATTTAAAGTTGTTTTTTTATTCCGAAATAATGTTTCAGCCAAATAGTTTTAATGTTGTAAAAAACGATTTCTTCACATATTTTGTCTTTCAAATGAGAACAGATTTCAGCATCTCGTGAGGCTTACTGTAAAAAAAAAAAGAGAAAAATAATGAAATAACAATGAGTAATATGAGCTTAGTAAGTTTTTGTTGGATTGAAAAAATAATAACAGTAATTTTTTTTATATTATTATTTTTTTGGAGTACGCGTTATTTGATGCGCAGCGAAAACACAATTCTTTAGCTCTAAAAATAGCACGAGCTGTCCTCTTATTATAGACTTTGATATTACGTCATCTGTTTATACTCTCAAAACCAAGTCGCTAAGCGTTCCGATACACAGATAGACAGATTTCTTTAGGTAATTATTATATACATATTAATTGTTTTCAATTAGATTAAATATTCATTATTTTTTTATGTGTAGACTTAATAATCATTTAAAATAAATTTAATAACAACTTATTTCAACGTGTATCTCGAGAAACGACATGGTTATGTCCCCAAGCTAATGCCTCAAAAATAATAATTATGTCGTAATTAATGAATGCTTTGTATGGCTCATGATTTGATAGTTCAAGAATTTAGGAAGGAACATTGCCATCTATACGTTAGTACGTTAGGGACAGGATTTTGTGATTGATTCCTTTATTTCCAGGAGCCACTGGAATCCCTTAAAATTGGGAATTCATAATCCTGTCTCGTCACTCTCGAAACAATGCGCGACAGTGTTCTGCACACTCTGTAGTCTCTGCAGCTGGTTCTGGGGCAAACCCTACAGAGAACTGGTAGTAGTCCGAACTTGATTGGATATGGAAGACTGCTACGGCATTGGCAATTCTTCTATAGAGTTGTGGTCACAGTTGACTCAGAGTCCGTAGATTAGACGAAAAAGCCTTACCTTAACCATATCACTGTCATGTGGAACCATTTTCAGTCTATTATCAATAAAACGGCTAAGGTCCTTAACCGTGTTGGACAACATGATCTCGGAAGCTTCATTTGTGATTGACGTAATAGACATCTTCTGAAGTTTAACAGCCAAACCACAGATAATTTCCTCTGTTTCGTCCTCATTCAATTTGAGTCTATTTGCAGCCATCCATGTCTTCACTGTTTGACAGCAATCGTCCACATCAACCACAGCAGCCGCACAGATAGACGAATCATGTCAAAAAATACTGTAAAGCACAATGTCATCTACAAACAAAATTGCGAGATAATTTTGCCAAGCTTGTTTGTGTACACAAGGAATAAGACGGGCTTAAAATCACAGCATGTGGTACGCTGCAGATAAGGAAAGTTTCTTTCGAAGACGCCAGATTGACAATAACTCGCTGAGTCCTGTCGGCCAGGTAGGAACTAAACTAGCGAAGAGCGGTGCTAGTGATGCAAACCTTAAATTCAAGTCTTGACAGGAGTATTCCATGGTCAATGACATCAAAAGCAGCGCTAAGATCCAATAGGACTATGAGTCTCAAATCATCAACGTCCGCACTACAAGGAACATCTTTCAGGACAGAAAGTAGTTTTGTCTCACAGCTGAGCCCATCTTCTTATTCTTCTTCGTAATACTGCGGAGACCCCGTAGAATTGAGGAAAAAGTCCACAATTTAAATACACATAAAATAACATAGCAAACATAACATAGCAAACAACAGTTATATACAGATAAAAGAGTGTCACTTTAGGTTTTTGGACCAGCACTTTAGTGACGATTTGAAGGCCGGAACTGTAGGGGCAGTGATGGAGGCCTGGTCCAGGGTGTTCCACAGCCTAATGGCTGACGGAAAAAATGAATGTTTGTAGACGTCGGTGCGTGCATGTGGGACATGCAGCTTGTGCTGATGGCCTCGGGTAAAGCGGAAACTTTCTGGATTTTACTTGTTTGGGTCGAAAGGTCCACGTGGTCGTTGATGATTTTATAAATCATGGACACTTTGTCAATTGCTCTTCGTTGTTGTAGTGAATCTAGGTGGAGTTTTGCTACTAAGGCAGAGGCGCTTGATTTGGTGCTGTAGTCCTCTAGTATTCGACGTGCTGCGCGTCACTGGGTCATCTCCAGTTTGTCAATCAGGTTTTGCTGGTGGGGGTCCCACACTGGCGAGGCGTATTCTAGGATCGGGCGAGCTAAGCTTTTATGTCGGTATTGACAAGTCTTAATGAGGCGTGAACTTTTGAACCCAATGTTCGTGAACTTCCTGTTATATTTTTAAACTAATAAACCAAAAAAGCATGCTTTTGCTGGTGTTTGACAATTGATTTCAACCTCGACGGCCAGTTCTAGTCTTTTAGAATTATACAAAGGATACAATATTAGTTATGAGGAATCCGTTTTTAACATCGAAAGTGAACAGGCGTTAATTAATACTCAAGTGTTAGTCGCGGACGTTAAATTTTTATTTGTTTACAAAATAAATGAGTCAAGAGTTGCGTTTTCTTGGTTATTGAAAAACAAAATGCGTAAATTCATAAAAACGGATAACAAAAATTATTTTGCATTAAGCAATAAGTTTGATATTTTAAAAAGGTGATTATTCCCTTCTGACTTTCACAATACATTGTTTTGCTTTGTAAACATCTATTGGAAATGAAATAAATTTTAATCCCCAACAAATTTGAGTACAACCAGTAAAGTAGCACACAGACATTGTTTCGAAGAAAATGATCGAATAAGAACGGAAATGTTTTTGCACGTGACCTTTTATGCATGCATACACGTTAAGACTTGTCCGTGATGACTGAAACTGATCTAGTATGTTATTATTGTGTAAAAACATATACAGATTAACGCATTTACATTTGAAACAAGCTAAAAAAAATACAGGACAAAGTTGTATTTTCAATTATTGATTTTTGTAAAAAAAATTTTTGACCACGATAAATAAAAAACTATTTTAAAAGACAAATACATTTAACAACAAAGACAATGATGACATTGCGAGTTTTTGAATAAAAAAAAATTTAGCTTGAGGATTTCGGAAACACTAGTTATAATAAATATATATAAATAAAAGAACTTACTAGTTTATGAACTATATTCATAATTTCCTGTTGTGTCAATTTACTTGGTAGAGATTCGGCAACGATGTTCAAGACTACTACAACAGCAATGACCAGTAGAATTAAAATTTTCATGGTTCTTGCTTTAAATTCTGATGTACAAAAAAATAAAAGAGTTATTAATTGCATTATATATATATATCACCAGCTGGACCGATCTTTGTTATATCAATTGCATGCACCAAAGGGTGACGCTGTGTTTTTAAATTCACGTAAATCATCTTTTCCAAAAGGGGTTTCTAAAAGTAAGCTTTTTCTGATTTATTACTGTACAAGTTTAGTTATTAAGACCATTACATTGACTATTAATCAATTAGTAAAGTATCCCTTTAAGCAGGAGTCTCCAAACTGCGGCCCGAGGGCCGCATGCGGCCCTCGAAGCCTTCTCATGCGGCCCGCGGAAACCTTTTCAGCTACGAAAAAAATTACGGAAAATGATCTATATCCTACCAAGATCAGCCGCCGCCTACGTGGACGTTATGTTTTTACCGAACTCAAATAGAGGCGGGCAGTAGTGCGTTATGTTTTCCAATCGATCACTACATTGTAAAAACCTTATTCGCTGCTTACTTTTTCAACTTACGTCTACATTCAATGAGATGATATAACGCCATCTAGTGGCGAAGTATGACACTGTCACTGGACATGATGTATTCAAAGACATTTGCAGATTATAACTTGGACTGGACTAACCTCAGCTGCCTGAGTTGCCTGACTGTTGATGTAGGAAAGAACGTGAGTGGCATATGGACAGGCTTTGTTGGACAAGTGAAGCAGATGTGCAAAGAGGAATAAACATTCTACAGCCAATGTTTCTACACTGTATTAATCACCAGCAAGCTTTGTGTGCTAAATATTTGGACATTAGAAGTGTACTGAATACTTTGATGAAGATGGTGATCTCAATAAGGTCACATGGGCTCAGCCATAGACAGTTCAGAGACATGTTGAAAGATACAGACACAGAATCGCAAGATTTACCATATTACACAGCACTTAGATGGCTAAGTTCCGAGCAGAGTATTTAAGTTAAGAAAGGAAACATGTGACTTCCTGGAAAATAAAGGCAGTATGGAAATTAGCTTCTACTAGTAACTTACATTTTCTGAGCCTAATACTACAATGAGAGGAAAATCTAGCTTTTGATCTATACATCCAACTTAGGGCCTTTAGATCTCAACTTGTATTGTTTTCGGAACAAGAACAGGCGAACAACTTGACGCACTTTCAGCAGTGCAAGGTATTCATGGCTGAAACTACAGCTGAGTTCCCAACGTCATTTTTGCATGCGAGAACAGGAGCGGGTTTATGAATAGGATTCAAAGGCAGAAGAAGTGAGGCTGTTTCAATGCCCATTTGAAACAGATGTGGCCAGTTGCCTAGGCGAACTGCAGCTGGAGGTCATTGAGTTTCAAGCAAATGACCTCCTTAGGGACAAATTCAAAAAAGGACTGGTGGGTTTTTACCAGTTTTTGCCCAAGCAAGTCTTTCCTAATGTCAAAACATTTGCTTCAATGTACCTTTTAATTTTTGGAACAACATACCTACGTCAGGAACAATTTGAGAGCAAACATGTCCGATGATAATCTCAGGTTAAAGTTGATGTTAGGGGCATCAAATATAAAGCCAGAACTGTCTGCTTTTTTTGGCATCCAGGAAACAATTAATCTACATTTCCACTAATACAGGTGTTCATGTGTAGTGTAACAGTTTGTTGTTAAATAAGGTTTTTGCCGATGGGGGCACGAAACGACAATAACACTCTAAAATAGTTTTAAACACGGTTTTTGCCGATGGGGGCACGAAACGACAATTTAGTTTTAAGCTCAGTTTTTTTGCCGATTGAGTTGGACGCTTTTTCAAACATGGAGTCGTGAAATTATTTATAGCGCTGCGCGTTTATAGTTAAATTATCTTGCTATTTCCTATGCAACCAATAAAAAAAAAAGAAAGTGTGTTTTTAAACCAGCTGCTGCAAAAAGGCAAGAAAAACCGACACTGGCCAAGTCGGTATCAAAATTATGATGATATTTCATTTGGCTTAACTGGGTAAATACCTTTGCAATTTTCTCCTTTGGACCTTGTCTGCTACGTTTTAGTTAAATGTACTACCACCCTTCCCACCCCTCAATCCGAAAGAAATGTATTATATTACATAATATACTGTGTAGTCTGTTGTGTGTTAAGGTAAATTTAAGGACAATATATTATTATATCTAATGCCTTTCAGTAATGGGTATATATAGTAGATGTTTAATTTGCGCCAAAAAAAAAAAGCTACCTCATAGTTTATATGTCTTCTATATGAATGTTTTTTTTAAACGTGTGTATATTAACTTCGCAAAACTTTCTGGCTGGTTTGTTGGCGATCCACCGACCCACGTTCCGAAGGCTAACTGAACCACTATCCTTTATCGTATCAAAATGGAACCTGGCATATAGAAGTGAAACTCTGGGCAACACAATCTTTATAATTTTGAGTCACATCTATCCACTCCACCCGCAAAAAGTTAAGTATCCCGTCGGACCAAACTGATCCATAGGGCTGGTGAAACAGCGTTCACCAGTCTCTGTAGCCACGGCTTACTAGGTGATTGTGTAGCCAGCAATATTCACAGCAGCACATTGAGTAATTCACCTTTAAAATTGGGTTACATATAAACACTAGCTTGTATGTAAAATATACAAAATACGACGGGCTTTAAATTCTAACAGTCAAATCAGATTTGTTTTTGTGCAGTATAATATCTAGACTTTGCCTGATTAAACCAGCCAAAAAACAACACAAAGCAAAAAACAAACAACTTAATCTCTTTTCAAACCCTAAAAAACAACAACAATAAAACATGTTGTTTTTTTTTTGTTGTTTTTCTTTCTACAAATATATCTTGAATGAACAATATAAACAATACTCACCTGTCACAGTTCGTATACGTAGATTCGTGCTTGGAAACGTTGTTCTTACTATAGTTACATTTGTCATCTTATATATACACTAACAAAGCGGATGATAATATATTCAACACTGTGTCATTAAGGGCTCTTAAGAGATTGTATGTACATGTATGCAAATAAAATGTGGATTCTATCAGCATAACACATTTAGGGACCGTATTCTAAATTGTGTAGACATACACATGTAGGACATATGGGCATAGTTATATTGTTTAGATGTTACCAAAGACTTTAATAAGATTGACCGCTTGCTTTGATAAACCTGCTCTTTGATGACTCGTAAACTCACGTTAAGGAATTTACTATCACAAACTCAATTATAGAACTACGATTTAGTAATTCGCCATTATTTGATCAATGGACAACTCTATAAAGTTTTATAGTTGCCAGTTGGTGTCGGAGTTTATAAAGGAATAATACAGACATACAATGCAGATAAATAGACGTCAATTAAATCTATATAATAAAAGTAAATGTTTCAAATTCTAAATTTCATAGTTTCACTGTAGATATGTAGAAGAATGTCTTCAAATAAGGAGCTTCTGTAATAGGCCCTATATTTGATCTATAAGATAAGAACTCTAAGGATTAAAATCGATATACAAACGAATAATCGATGTAAATTACAACTTTTAAATAATGTATTTGTAAAAGGAAATGTTTATAAAAGGAGCTACTGTACAATATTACATGATAAGAACTCAAATTAAGATTAAAATCGACAGTTGCATACAGCAGAAGTCGTTTGGATCACGCTTTATTTGCTGCGCAACAAACACAGGATTACTTGAGCTCTAAAAATAGCGCAAGCGGTCCTCATATTATAGTCTTTGATATTACGTAATCTGTCTATACTCTCGAAACCAATTCGAACAAAGCGTTCCGATACACAAACAGACATATTTCTTTGGGCAATTATGATATAGATAGGCCTATATAATTTATATATAGATAGGCCTATATAATATATGTAGTACCAGGTGACCGATCATTCGATCGGTAATAAAGAGCAGGCGCTTGTACCTTAACATCATGTGTATGTAAAACAACAGTGCATAAATTTAAAAAATACTTCTTTACCAGACCAATAAATTGTAGGCCTATTTGTCTTTTTTCTTTTTTCTACTATGAATAACATGGGCTTTAAATTCTAACAGTCGAAGCAGATTTTTATTTGTGCAGTCTAATATCTAGATTTTCCCCGAGAACCCCCCCCCCCCCGAAAAAAAAAATAAAAAAAAAATAAAAAACCCAGCTTAATCTCATTTTAAACCAAAAAAAAAACATGTAGGCTAGAGTTGTCAGTTTTAAATCCAACAGAAATATATGTCATTTATGTCATTAAATCGCCAGGCTACAACGAATACATACATAAAAGTACTGCGCGTTTGTTTATGTGCAAGTCTAAAAGAGACTCGGGAACTGCCTTCTACGCTCGCTCCAATGGCTCCCCGTGAAAGCCAGAATTGAGTATAAAGTGACGCTACTATGCCATCAGTGCATTTTTAATAACGAGTTTCCGTCCTATCTCAAGGCACTAATCAGACCTTATGTCCCGCAAAGAACACTTCGTTCTGCAAACTCATCGCTTCTGGAAGAGCCCCGTTTCTCTCTGACGACCGTTGGCCTTAGAGCCTTCTCAGTATCCGGTCCGAAGGTGTGGAATCAACTTCCCATTCAACTGAGGCGAACAAGCTCTACTGTTACTTTCAAAAAGGACTTAAAGCTCATTATTTCAATATTTACCTTCGATAACATTTAACATGCTTTAGAAACTTACTGTCTTATTTATGGGTTGGGTCAGTTAATGCTACATTTATTTGTTTTGTCTTTTTTTTAAATCATCAATTTAGCTCTGTCACCTGGCCTAGTGTAATATCCGTATTCTTAGTTGTATGTTAAACGCGCTCTGAGCTTACATTATGTTTGTTGGCAGCGCTATACAAATATTATTATTATTATTATTATTTAAAAGACTGAAAATGAAAAGTTTAAATTTAAAATATCGTGAATTACGTTACAATTTTTAGTTCTTCTACCCCTTCCCCTATTGGTGATTTGGTGTACGCTCGTTTGAATCTGTGGCGCCTTCACTGTGGAACGGCTTACCTGAGACACTGAAAAACTCTGTGTCAAAAAAGGCATTCAAGAAGAATTTGAAGACTTTTCTTTTCAACTAAATTGATCAAATACACATCCATCAGCAAAAAACGTGTTTGAAACTATTTAAAATGTTATTGTCGTTTCGTGCCTCCATCGGCCGAAACCTTGTTTAAAACTATTTTAGAGTGTTATTGTCGTTTCGATTTTGTGAGCGCGCTGAGCATGCTTTTATTAGCATGGAGTGAGGCGCTATATAAATGACCAATTAATTAATTAATTAATTAACTTTAACAACTGTCAAACTTTCCTATAACATTATGTCAATTTTTTCAACTCCTTCCCTCAACCCATTCAAGCTAACAATGAGTTACGGCCGGTAAATATGTTTGATAGGAATTAAAAAGGTCTACGAATAAATGTAAATCGGGTAAAAAAAATAGGCATAGTCTAACTGGAGAATCGAACCCGGGTCGCACGCACAGCAGTCCTCTACGTTAACAACTTAGCTAGAGAAGGCACATGTCAGATGTAAAAAGCTATTAGACAGTATATAGGACTAGGCCTAAATAAGTCAGTGACACAATAGGGATCCGTGGGGACACAAACACGATCTTTTTATATATAGAGATTTTCAATGTTTTCAATGTATTATTCCAAACATTGTTTGACAAAAAAGTAAAAAAATATAGTTTGGTGTTAACATTATCTAATATCCTCCATTTGTGTTACTATTTATAATAAACTATCGCGGCAAAATATAAGGTTGATTAATTAAAACAATGGTATGATAAACATTTTTTTTTTTTTTTAATTTTGAGCATTAAACTTAAATACTAACTTAAAGGTGAAATTATGTTATTCATTGAAAAGACTGCAAATGAAAAGATCATAATATATATAGGCTACGTTAGATGATGTGTTTAATTTCTCCCCCCCCGCCCCTCAATAAAACTAACAGTATATTACACTTCTGACTATTGTTATAAGGAAAATACGAATATACTGAATTTACATCTTTTCTAGTTTACCAGATTTCGAATTGACAATGTTAACATATTCTAATATATCTTACTTTGGTAGGCCTTTATAAGCAAATCATACAAATTTTTAATGAAACATTTATTGAATTTTTAAAAAAGTGGATACTAATACAGTGTTTATTATTTACAGTGTAGAGTATACTGCTACATTGTATGCTATATACAGCGTAGTGTATACTGCTACAGTGAACACTATATACAGTGTAGTGTAATCTGCTACAGTGTACACTATATACAGCTATTCATTGTTTAAAAACAAACAAGTTTTAGAGGTGGTTTTTTTTCAAAAAATGTCAGATAAAAGAAAGTTAAAAATATACCTTTAGTTTGATGAAACTTAATCTAATTCTGTTATTTTTTAAACGGCAAACTATTATCTGACTATTAGATAATTCGTAAATATGTATTTGTTTTTCTTTTTTTTTAATTTAATCTAAAATATATTGAAGTGTAATCTAAAATATATTGAAGACGTTCTAATCTAAATAAGCCGCGAGGGCCGCATACTATCATTTGTCCGCCCGCGCGTTACCCACTGGCTGTAGTTTGGACACCCCTGCATTACATAAACTACACTTGGTCTTGCTTTAAATTATTTCTATCATCGGTGCGCAACAGTAGTTTAAACAAGAAATTAAACTTCTTTCTGCTGTAGTAAGCCTACGGGTATTCCCGAAACGTCATAACTGCGACGCAACAAAACACCGCTCTTGAAAGCAGCACTACATGTGGGTCGAGCAATGGCATGTTTTCACGGCCAAATTCAATTATCTACGATAAATCTAAAGCGTATTTTTGTCTAACGTTCATTTTCGATTTTTATTTGTGTGGCCGAAAAGGTGTAGATTTTTTTTTAGGTGAAACAAGTCGTGCATTAAAACATGAAGATAATCGTTAGAGCGCTTTTGAAGAAAATTTCCAGATATATATATATATATATACATACAATTTTAACTCGTATTATAGTATAGGATATATATATATATATATATATATATATATATATATATATATATATATACATATATATATATATATATATTATATATAATACAGAGAGAGGGAGAGAGATTAGAGCAATATTCCGGTAATAGTTTACTATGGAAACGGACAATTTTAAACGCTGCTTTACTGGCTATTTGGTTTATGTCGATATAAAAAGAATAAGGATTTTATTACAAGGGGGTATTCCTGGTCGAGCTGCAGCCTGCATGCAGGTGTACTCACGGTTCTGGGTTTGAATCCAGATGAAGGTTAGTATTCGTTCCCAGGACTAGAGGGTTTGCCTAAGTCTACACAGTATTGATGGGTACCTGACTTAAGCTAGGGTAACTTAAAGGTAAATAATCATTGTACTGACCCTACAATCCCCTTATATGCCGTGGTCACATAAAATGGTTAAAGCTGCCTTAACAGCCCTTTGATTTGTTTTGTCCATAAGGTGCCTTTCATTAGTTAGTGGCACTGTGATGACCACACATTCCCCTAGTATGTCATAGCCTTAGAAAATGGTAAACGATACTTAGACGGCCTTCAAATAAAATTGCTCCACTGGCTACATTGCTTTTTTAGTTACTTATATTAATAACATCTTCATTAAAGTACTATTAAATTAATATTACAGTAATATGTATGTGTAATAAAACCTTAACAAATTTTCCTAGTTGATATGTGTTTTCTTTATTCACTGGGACCGCTAATGCCGTAACATCATTTGAATATGACATAGCCAAGTGCCAATTCAGACTATTGTAACATGTTGTTATCTGCGGACGCTCCGAATTGGATTTACTTTATTAAGCAATGTCATTGTTGCCACAAATGTTAGGTATACGTCAACATTTCCCCAGCGTCTAGGCCACGTTGAAAAATAACGTATTCAACTCCCGTCTAGGCAACAGATGTATATATCATACTCAAACTGGCAGATAGAGAGGCTTTTGAGTCAATTTTGATCCCATATGAATACGACTTCATTATGAACTTTGAACTCGTAGCTAATTGTTTATGCATATTGCGTTAAACGATTGCTTTAAGATACGCCATATTATATCCACCCGCTTGCTGAGAGGCGAGATTTTCTCCTACTGCTTGAATACAATATAATATCCACTCAGAATATGTACATGCATTATAGAGGTATATGAGACATAATTTAAATCCATTGCGGTTGGCGTTTTACGTGTGCTGTTTTGAACTTTGTTTACCATTCGTTTTTGTGTTCTCGATAGTACAAATAACTTTTCCTGAAATGTGTCTAGATTTTTGAATACATAATAAATATGGGGACGTCTTTATTGTGTCCTTCTTTTAGGTGCATGCTTTGATAAACAATTATAAGATATCTCTCTCAGTCTCTCTCTCTCTCTCTCTCTCTCTCTCTCTTTATCTCTCTCTCTCTCTCTCTCTCTCTCTCTCTCTCTCTCTCTCTCAGCATGGGCTAAGAAAGGAGGAAGCCAATGCCACGTGTTTGAGATCTTATTACACAGTGTGTCCGGGTGGTAAAATCAATGCCCACTGCAGCCCGTCGGGCCGAGTCTTATCTTATCTTATCTTATACATTAAAGACGCACCTTCTATAGAGAAGATTATTGCGCCCTACGCTCATCCGTGGTCCGAGTCTAGTCTTGCATTTTTATTAATGTTTTAAATGATGTTAAGTTCATGGTTTTCCTGGTTTGTTCTGTCAACCCATTCCATGCCCGAATGCCACTCGGGAAGAAAGAGTACTTATATGCATTTGTTCTCGCATAGGGGATAAGGAAAGTGTTTTTGTCTTTATGTTTATCTCAGCTTTGCAACAGGTTGTTATTGGGTTGTATTTCTAAATTAGAGTTTAATACCTTATGTATTATTACTACTTTACTCTTTGCCCTTCTGTCTTCTAGTGTTTCTAGGTTTAATGATTTGACTAATGGTGTTACTCTTGTTAATTGGGAATATTCACTAGTTATGAACCTTGCAGCTCTTTTTGGAATTTGTTCTAATTTTTTTATGTTTTTTTTTAGTTGATGGGTCCCATACAGATCATGCATATTATAGTATAGGCCTAACTGATGTGAGATAGCAATTTAGTTTTTTTTATTATTATTACATTTGTAAAAGTTCCTTTATATGAATCCTAATATTTGTTTGATATTTTTTAATTGCTTCATCAATATGAGGGTTCCAGGATAACTTATCATTTATTACACAATGTAACAAAAAATCTTTTTCTCTGTTTATCAAAATTGTTTGATGTTTATTAATTAATTTGAGCATGCTGAGTCTGAATATGACATTGTTTTTTTTTATTGCATCAACCGTTTGATAATAAAACCAAAAAATCATTTAAAGGGGTTGCTGCATTATTAAGCTATATCATGTAGTTACATGTTAAATAATGTAATGTTTCACCCCCATATTATATATGACTAGGATAGACTAAAAAATATTTTTTTAATAATAATGTTAGTATATGTTACCATGGCAATGGCGGCCATCTTGAAAAAAATCATATATTTTTTTAAATCTTAACATTTTCTAAATTAAAATTATTTTACGGAAGTCTTAAACAAATATTTTTTGTATTATAGTTTCTGTGGGTAACTGGCTAGTTTTGATTGTTTTTCTTTAGAACTTTATGAAATTATGATATTTTTTTTATTTCGGTCTATATAAATTGCCCAAAAAATTATTTTATAACTCATAAATAATATTCATTAAAAAATTTAAATATTTTATAATTAGCAATTAAACACATGAAAATATAGCATGTACCAGTTTGAAAAGGATAAATGTTATAATAAAAAGTGAGAAAAATTAGCTAAGTCGATAAAGTAAAATATGAAAAACAATAATTATTTTTTTAGTTCATTGCATGGTTTTTTGGGTTACATTTACTTAACATTTTTATATATACGGTTTCTTGTGAGCTTTGTATAATATAATACAACAAACATTCATCTCCTCTGTCATTCTATTTCATACCTAGAGACATAATACATTTTTTTAAATATTCCACCAATACGCAGTAACGGTCCTCATATGCACGGCGTCCAATATACTAGACATTCCAATAAATAGTACTTCCTACTTCTATGCTTGGTGTCCAATATACTGGACATGGCACTAAAAATCACTCTGACATAAAAATATCAAAATATATACGCTAGAATCTGTTTAGTTATGTAGCTGTATCATAAATACACACTTTCAATGAATTTTTAAATTATTAGAAGTATTGTATTGAGTACAAAAAAAATTGTCCTTTACCTTTTAAAGGCTTTGAAGATCATTCCATTGTAATTGTTATTGAAAAAAAAGTAGTCAAGAGTACCGGCTCTTGGTTATTAAAAAACATGGTCCATATAAACATTAAGACACAGAACAAAATATCTTTAGCAGAAAGCTAAAGTTATGGGAATTAAAAAAAAATCGAAAAAGTGTCCAATATATTGGACGCTATGCAAGAAAGTGTTCATTATAATTTAATTTGCTTAGTCCAATGAATGTAAAGTTTTAAATTATTGATTAGCTCTATATGTATGTCGTTTTACCCAAAAGAAAGCTGACTGCTTAAGGTATCCAAGAAAAAGAAACAAATAATTACTAACTACTTTATTAATAGTAAAGCCCTTACCAAAATAAAAAAAATGCTAAATACTTAGGCGTAAAAACAAAGGATAAATTTTCTTAGAATCCACATATTGATGAATTTAAGAAATCTAACAAAGCATTAGACTTTATAAAAAGGAGCTTTTACAAATGTAATGTAATAAGAATATTAAACTAACTTGATATCTCACATTGGTAAGACCTGTTCTAAAATATTCAACTTCTGTAAAGGACCCATCTTCTTCTTTTTTAGGTGCCAGGTCCGGAGCAGACATCGGCGGTCATGACTATCCATTCTTTCCTGTGGCCCATTCCTTCAGGCTTTCTACATACGTCAGCCTTTGTCTTCTTCTGTCTCTCTTACCAGATACTTTTCCACACAAAGCCGATCTTTCTATACCATTTTTTCTATAGATGTGTCCTAGGAATGTCATCTGTCTGTTCCTAATTGTTTTAATGAGTTCTCTTGAGGTACATGCTGTTTTCAACACTTCTGCATTACATTTCTTTTCAGTCCATGATATTCTCATCAACTAGCAAAAACAGTTAAAAATTAGAACACATTCAGAACAGAGCTGCAAGATTCATTTCTAGCGAATATTCAAAGCTTTTACACTAATAGTTAAATCACTAAACCTAGAAACACTAGAGGACAGAAGGGCAAAGAGTAAATCAGTAATAATACATAAGGCATTAAACTCTTAGTTTAGAAACACAACACAGTAACAACCAGTTGCAATACTCAGATAAACGTAAGAACACAGACTTTTATTTTGGTCATTTAGGCGAGAACAAATGCATGTAAGTACTCTTTATTTTTGAGTGGCATACGGACATATAATGGGTTTCCTAAATTAACCAGTAAAACCAGTAAGTTAACATAATTTAAGACACTAATCGAAATGCAGGACTAGACTAAGACGAGGGATGAGCGTAAGACGCTTTATAGAGGGAGCCTCATTAATATAAAAGATGAGATATGTTTTAGCCAAGAGAATTACATCCGTGGTCTTGGTTGTTTGTTGCTGTATGTTAAATGGACACGGAGCTTACATTATGTCTGTTGGCAGAGATATACAAATATAATTATTATTGTTTTTTTAATTAGATGATACGTTTCTTCAAATACCTCGTAAATATTGCATCTCCATTATTTATTGGCTTTTACTGGAACGAGGGGGAAAAATAATATATATTTTATGTCACTTGGCATAATTAAACAATGAGACTCTTTGAGACATATAATAGATAATTCTTTACTATTCTTTCTAAGTCTTTGCCAGACTTGAACCTCACTATTATAAATTGATAACAAGAGCCGCGACTACTCTATTCTTCTTCCGTCAAATTTAGGCATCTTGAGCCAGGGTAGAGAGCATATGTCCTACGCCCTGTGTAAGAGGGGCCTCGCTCTCTGCATGCCCAGAGTACAGTTTATAGCTCCTCTGTCTTACAGCCTTGTTTGTCCTGCTTGTGTCCACCTATTCCACCTTGTTTAACTAATGCCCGATTATTTCAATCTTCTTTTCATTTCAGCTGCTACTTGCAGGGGCTTTGAAAGTTTCACACATGGTCCTGACATTCCATGTTCCAATGTTAGTATCCTGGTGAAAAGAAATGTGGTCGGCTTCGTGTCTTCCTTTTGGCGTTTACCACTAAACGCCATAAAGCGTCGAGAACAGCGGTTCCCAACGTGTTAGCCGCGACCTCCTTGAGGGTCGAACGACCATTTCACGGGGGTCGCCAAAGACCATCGGAAAACTTATATATACCGGTATATAAACAAGCGACGAAATTATTTTAATTTCTGGGGGTCGACACACCATTATAAGCTGTATTAAGGGGTGGTCGCGGCCTTAAAAGAGGTTGGACACCACTGGTCTAGGAGTTCTTTTTCTTCCCCAGCTCAACATTTTTCTGTAAATTTGGTGTATCTGTAGCATTTTGTTTTACACTATTTACAGTGGTGTCTTGGCTATTTCGACATCACGAGTCCGGTTGGAACATAACCCTGCCGAATTAAGACCCATATGGGCCAGAGCCCTGTACGAAACTGTGCAAACGTTAACATAACCCTTCCGATGAACAGCTCTTTACCAACTAAGGTTATTATAATTTAGAATTAGTGGGATTCCTAATCCGTATAATGCGTTAACAAATTATTTGCCACAATTTGTTCGCGTGTTAGCAGTATTCAAATTTAGACTTTAGTTTATACTAGATTAACTGTCCTGATTTCTTAATTAACAAAACAGTGGCTGGTAGACACATCGCCACCATGTAGGTCTCGTGGACCAACGACTTGCCAGTCCTGGTTCAGGATTAAGAAGGAGGGCTGGGCGTAGGGCTAAAAAGAAAATGAATTACGTTAATGTTCTGAAATATTTGAACAAAATATTATGATGTATTAGCTGAAATATACGTATGCGTTTGATATAAAGCAATCAACATGGTTAGAATTATACAATTAAGTATTGTATTTTACTATAATGATGAAGAGACCACAAGTCACCCATTAAGTAATGAATTTCTTCTTCTCACTCATCCATGGAATATTACTTTTGATTAACAACTCTTGCTTTGTAGAGTGATACTTTCTTTATATACTGAAACGCTAAGAGTAATATAAATACAACACAGCATCCATTCAGGAGCTGCCGTTATATGTGTGCTTACAACTCGATGTATTAAAACTAAAAAAAAATAAAAAATAAATTAGAAATGAAACACGGGGACAATTATTTCTTTCAATTTGTATCGGTGTTTATTGGATAATTTGCATATATTTTTCTTTTATAATTTTTGCGTAAAGAGAGGGTGGTAGTGCGGAGGAGATAATTATTGTTTTAATGGGCGTATTGCTGCTGAGAGTTAACACCATTTAAGACTGACTTGTAAAAGTAGCAAGGGTGTTAACTCTCATCAGCAATACGGACCATTAATAAGCATTTTGTTTTAAATTTAATTTTTCTATTTGTCGTTCGAATATTGTATCATTTGTCATCCTTGGAAAATTAGGAACTAGCATCTTCATTTGCATCACCATTGGCATCTTCATTGGCATGGTTCTGTCTCTGGTCTAAATCTTTCTGGAAGTGCATTGCTGAAAACACATATTAAAAAAAAAAGAATTATTATATATCTTTTTCATAACAAGTTTATATATATTTCCGTAACATTTAATACCAACCAGTTATACCAATTGTCAGATGCTATTCTGCCTACAGTACTAATTTTCAGTCAAAGAAGATGTCAAAATCTCTTTTTTTTTTTGGTTGGGTAAAATGTGAAAATTGCTATCATTTCGAGTAGCTCTTCTTCAATTATTGTAGATACAGCTTCATATAATATACCGCATTTCCCCCCCCCCCCCCCCACATATATTGAGGATCTCATTGCCTGATTGGTCAAGTTATTCTACCCCTACAGTATAGCCTACATGTAAGGATTCCTCTAAAGCTGTTCCATGACCACATATTTGATTATTTCCTCCTTGTGAAGATGCTATTTTTTTGTCTTCAGTATTATTTTATGTAATGGGTTTTTCTGTACTTTCCTTTTGAATTTTTACTATTAGATTATCGTCTTAATGTGTGTTTGGCTGTTTTTGTAAACCGCACTACTAAATGTACGCTGTTTTTTTAATGGACTGTTCGTCAGTCGTTTTTAAAGCCTTCTACTAACCAGCTGTTTCTGTAACATCTCACTACTAACAAGCGTTCTTTTTTTCATACCCACTACTAAACAGCTGTTTATGTAACACACCACCACTAACCAGCTGTTTCTGTAACACACCCACTACTAAACAGCTGTTTATGTAACACACCACCACTAACCAGCTGTTTATGTAACACACCTCTACTAACCAGCTATTTATGTAACACACAACTACTAACCAGCTGTTTGTGTAACACACCACTACTAACCAGCTGTTTCTGTAACACACCACTACTAACCAGCTGTTTCTGTACCACACCAATACTAACCAGCTATTTATGTAACACACCTCTACTAACCAGCTGTTTATGTAACACACAACTACTAACCAGCTGTTTGTGTAACACACCAATACTAACCAGCTGTTTATGTAACACGCTCCTACTAACCAGCTTTTTATGTAACACACCACTACTAACCAGCTGTTTCTGTAACACACCACTACTAACCAGCTGTTTCTGTACCACACCAATACTAACCAGCTATTTATGTAACACACCTCTACTAACCAGCTGTTTATGTAACACACAACTACTAACCAGCTGTTTGTGTAACACACCAATACTAACCAGCTGTTTATGTAACACGCTCCTACTAACCAGCTTTTTATGTAACACACCACTACTAACCAGCTGTTTATGTAACACACAACTACTAACCAGCTGTTTATGTAACACACAACTACTAACCAGCTGTTTGTGTAACACACCAATACTAACCAGCTGTTTATGTAACACGCTCCTACTAACCAGCTTTTTATGTAACACACCACTACTAACCAGCTGTTTATGTAACACACAACTACTAACCAGCTGTTTATGTAACACACCCCTACTAACCAGCTGTTTATGTAACAACACATTTTCTTCTTATAATAAAGACAATAACTAAAGAGATGAAGGGCTTACATACAGCGATGTTTTATGTTGATAGTATTGTGTTCGGTTGTAATAATCATTTCAACAACATTATTTTCTTTTATTGAAATAATTTAACTATAAAATAAGACATGAAATTGGAAAGTAGTTTGGTTTCCTATTAATATATTATATAAGTTAGTTACTTCGCATTATATACATTAGATTAAATTTTTGTTAGGTTTTTAAGTTAGAGTCGTGGTTATTTATACTCATTGTTATCAATTCTTAAATTGTTCTATTACATCTACTTTAAAAACAAGCCCATTGTATTACATTATAACATAAATAACATTATAAAAAGACACTCACTGAAAAACATAGATACTTACCTATATTACCTATAAAAAACATTTTAAAAAAAAAGCACGGACAAACATATATACTAACCAATGGTTCCTAAGAAATTCAGCTGTTGTATTTGGTGGTATGCCCAAAACGAATTTGTTACAATCGAGACTCCAAATTTCATACCTTCCCTGTTAGAATAGAATGCATAAGACTATAATAAGATGAAGGCTTGCTCTATTTTTAGAGCTTATATGTTATTTTTCCGTGCTCATCCAATAACACTGTCTTAAATGAATTCTACGCTTCTACGTTTGCCAATATGTTTCCACTGTATACAACTTTAGATTGTATGTTTGATTATTTTTTATTGAGAAAATCATGGCGGTTAAATAAAACGGATGTGTACAGTACAAAAAGGAATCGGGAATTCCGAAAAGAAGTTATTCGAGTCATCAAATAGCAGAAATATTAAAGCAAGCGGTCCATCTTATCATAGTCTTTGAATTAACTGGTTGGTGCTGATATTTTCAACATATTGCAAACAAGTCTGAAAAGCATGGGAAAAAACTGCATTCCAAGTAAGCTGAGCAATTTTTTTTATTTTATTTTACAATCCCCTGCAGCTAGGAGTTATACACCAGTACATACTTTAAAAAGGGAAAATACTTTTGAACTACATCGTAAACATTATTGTTTGCTTGTTTGATTGTCTGTTGGTAATTTGAGCGTGTACAAGTCCATAAAAATATATTTTAAATATTAACAGTGAATGTATTGTTAAACATCCGGGCCTACCGTCGTCTGTGTAGTAACCTTCCTCACTATGAAATAGTACACCCAAGCCACTCGACGATCGTTTACATAAGAATTGATTGCTTAAGTAACTTCCTTATCACTATGCACAGCAAACATCTACACAATATATGTTTAGAGCAGAAAGTGTTTGAATGGATTTACCCCGATGTTTGCACAATGCAAGATAAAATACGTACTAAAAATTTTATAGGGACTAGGGATGTTAAAACCCTTTTTTTTTAAACCGGTTTTCGGTTCTATAAAACCGATTTAAAACCAGATTTCAGTTCCCCCCCCCCCACCGCGCAATGTCACAAGTCGCAGGCCGGAAAGGCCAAGTGTGTCTAGTTTTTTAGGCATATTTGAAAAAATTGTTCAAACTTAATTAGTGTTTGCAGGGCATTCAAGGAGTTGATTTATGTGAATAAAATATAATTGTGTACACTTTACCATAAAATTCTTTTGATCTAAAAATAAATCTGGGCTGATTGATAAAAACCGATGATAGCTTTCAATAGTAATAATCAAATTTCCTATTATCGTTGACCATAATATTAAGAAGCATATTATGAAAAGGATGACAATGTTAGTCCAGGATGCTTAGTACGCAGATGCGTACGTACACCAGAGGTGCTGCCACAGCTTCGGCTGTTGGGAACATAGTTTACACCGACCCATCGTTAAAGATTTTTTTTTCAAAATTTTTCGACACAAAGGATTGATTTATTCTATAGCCATATCGAAACTGTTTTTAATTAAAATTAGAGAAATATAACCCTAATTTATCGTCGAAGTGAATAATCCTTTGTGTGACCGTTATTTTGTAAATGTTGCTTTCACAACTCTCAGGGAGATCACATTATATAATAACAATCAATAAACAAACTGCCGGCTTGTAGTAAAATGATAACTCAATATTTAATCCAATTTATGTACAAGATGAATTCAAATATACCAAATCCTAAGGTCGTCTCACGTTCTATGCCAAATCTACGCTACGTCCAATCTAACTCCTACGTCATTGTTTGTATCGTAAAACGTCACTCATTTATTCCATACATGAACACCGGGTTAGAGATTATACAAATTGTGTCCTGCTAAAACAACGATATATTTTAAATCCTCACACTATGAAAGAAATAACAGTTTCAAAAGGAATAGTTACCAACAATAGACGGCGGACTTAAGACTTGTAAAATGATGTATTGAAAGGTTTTGCGTAGCAACAATTAAAAGAATATGTATATAGCCGCAATACTGCACAGACACATTGTCTAGCCGAATTGTTCAGGGTCACAGGAAAAAAACAAGGCTAGATTTCAACAATCGACATCTTCAATTAAATATTCTGTACTTAACGGAACCTATTTCAATCACTTTAAAATGGTTTAAATTTTAGCTTTGAATGTTAATTCTTATCGCTTGACAGAGCTTCATATATTCTTACGTCGTATGGTTGCAATGATAATATTTTGAAATAAAATCTTCTCAAGCTTATAGTAATACTGTGGACATTTGTCACCACTAGACAAAGTAAACTAACAACGCGTGCTGTTTTGTCACGTGATTACAAATGCTCTGTAGTCTGTAGACATTAACATTTAAATTTTTCAACGGCACAAATATTTTAAAAAGACTTTATCTAATAAATAAATAGTACTATTGTACTTACTGCTGGTACAACGCATCTGTCTCTATTTGGGATGTAAATCTGCCCTTGGAGCTCATATTCAATTGTACAATTTCTAATTTCAACGTCAGCTATCGTTAATGAAGCTGCGAATGCATTGATGCTACTGCTGTTACTAGACCTGTTTAAAATAATGATGCCAGAGAATTTTATGTAAGGGAAGTTTTCTGCACGAGATTTGTAATAAGTAAAATAAAGTTACGTATACCGTGGGACCAATTTGATCCATAGGGCCTGGTGAAGCAGCGTTCACCAGTGTCTGTGGCCACGGCATACTAGGTGATTGTGTGGCCAGCACTATGTACATTCGTTTTTTTTTCTTTACCTCAACTAAGGTCAGGTGCCCATCAGAGCTGTGTAGACTCAATGACACCCTCCAGACCCGGAGAAAAATCCTGGCCTGCACTAGGATTCGAACCCAGGACCTTCGGTACGATCGCTGATTGCGCTGCCGCTCGACCCCTGTGCCCCACTTAGTATCCAGAATAAAGCCTTGTGTTGAGTACTTAAGATGTTTTGACATTCATTCATATTACCAGTGCTTTTTTTTGTGACGGTTCGCACCGGTACGCCGTACCGGCACCTTTTTCAACGTGGGGAAAAAAGTGTTACTTTTCTTGTATTTTAACGTTTATTATTAATTTATTATATTATTAATTTGTTAAAATTGAATTATTTTAAAATTTGCGCGCAATAAGAATTAAAATATAAAAAGCGAAACTGCTTTAAAAGTTAGGCAATCCATCACTGAGTACCGGCACTTATTTGTTTACAAAAAAAGCACTGCATATTACTATTATTATATAAAGTTTCAATATTATATTACATAAAATTGTGTAATCAGGTTATTTAACAAAAAGATCAATTGCCCGGCGTCGCCCGTGAAAGGACAATCCCTGTCTTTGAGAATAGAACACCCGTCTTCGGCGTTTGTCTAAAAGATAATTATTAGAAAACATTTTTGGAAAGCTTCAAGTCCTAAATTTCTTTACAATATTTTTAAAAAAAGTAATATTCATGGGGAAGAATAGAAAAGAAAATAGAAAGGTATCAATTGGGAATCGAACCCAGGTTGCCAGCGTGGCAGTTCAAGACGCTAAGCACAACATTAGGGAAGACACATGTCAGAAATGAGATCGCCAAATACAAGATATGAGACTATAACGTCAGACAGTCTGGTGGTACTTGTTGCAAAACCTATTTTAACTTGTTGCTTTTTCTAGCCATCATATTTAATTAGTTTCTTATAGTGTATCGTTTTCGTAAATGGGGCGCGGTGACCGAAGGTCCTGGGTTCGAATCCTCGCTGAGGCTAGGCTTTTGTTTTCCTCCACTCGAGGGTGTCTGAGCCTACCCAGCTCTCTTGTGTACCTGGCATCAGTTGGGGTATAATAAAGGCGGTCGGGCATTATGCTGGCCACACGATCTCCTAGTATGCTGTGTCTATTGAAACTGGTGAACGCTGCTTCACCGGCCCTATGATCAATTTGATCCGCAGGATACTTTACTTATCGTTTTTGTCAATAATGATAAATTAACAATTAATGATAACATAACGATAAGTGATCAATTAACGATCAATGATAACATAACGAAAAGTGATAAATTAACGATGGAGTACAACGTGACCTCTGAGCAATCCAACTTTCCGGTATATAGAAGTTTTCCGTCTCGTACTTCATGCCTTTGTCGTGAAGTAAAACGAGATTAGCAGCTATCAACCCCTCGTTAATTATCACTTCGGACGTCACCGCCAAATCATGCTATAAATTTGAAGAGCATCATCAATAAAGAAAACTAAACATCATTCAGAAAAAAAAATATTTTACACCGAATATTATTTCTAAAATCCGTTCTGTACTCCACACAAAAAAAGCAAAAAACTATCAATGTCTCAATGGCTTTTTTAATGAACGGTCAGCCTACTTACCGTTTTTTCGAAACAGGATAATGTCACCGGTTTCATATCATACTTCATAGAACCAAATCTAGCTGAAAATCTAGCGGCATAAACGGTAGCAAAGTCTTTAAATCCTTCACCTGAAATATTTCTTGCCAGTGTCATCAATACATGTGACTCATGCTAAGTTTCAAAATTAACCATAAAAATCATGCTAGTATCTTATAAAATCTCAAAACCTGGAGGTTCTGTTACTTTCTGCTAAACGCGCCCCGGACGACAAAACGCTTCGCCGCTCGCAGCCGTCGGACGCCAGAGCCCCTTATCCGTCTAGGTCCACGTCTATTTCTTTGATTCACATATTTAGATGTATATGACCCATCTGACCCTTCCCACACTTCATCTAACTCATCTCTAACCCATCCTCTCCCATCCTAAACAATATATGGGTGTCACAGTTCTGCACGTAACTGTGACTATTAGCACACGTAGATAGATAGTAGTGTAGAACTAGAACCATAGATTAGCTTAAGTTTAGGTTAGGAAGGAGGAGAGTAGCCTGACGCCATTATCTTCTCCCTCTCTTACGCAATTGGAACCCCCCCCCCCCCGCCACTCTTCCTCACCTGTTCTTTAACCTTCACTTCACTCTTCTCATTCCCAATTCAGAGTTTACTAATTAATACGACCAGATTGGTACTACACCTTGAATGAATAAGTGTACGTGTGTGAATACCTTAATGTATATATATGTTTATTATGTTTTCAACTATTAATTAATGTTGTATTTTAATAAACTTGCATAGTAAATATTCATCCATTTTGCTAACTCCAACCCCTCTAGTATGTAGACATTACGTCACGGATCGACTCCGCGCCTGAAAACCCTATCCCCACTTTCCCCGCTAACCCCCTTATCTCCCCTTCTCCTACAACCCACGAGCGGCAACTCGTTAGCTAATAACTTTGAGACGGTCTCTCCTGAGAATCGACCGGGAGAAGGTTTTTGCACCTATAATATAACACTTTTCAGGCCGAGTCCGGAGCAGGGCCACTTGACATCACCATGCAAAATTCTTGCAAGGGAGATTAATCGCCTTTTCCCCTCCTTTTTGTTCCCCTCCACTCAGCACGAAGTCTGTATCAATTGCCTTTCATCTAAAACCCCACCCGCAGTTTTGGCGGAATAAATTGTTTCACCTACACCCACCCCTATCCCCCACAATGAGTCATACCTTTATGCAAATATATGTTCGAACTGACCAATGGGAGTCATATGTAATTAAATGTAATTAAATGGTCAACCAACCAAATTGAGCGCGATCACGTGACTCAAGACTCAAGAACGCTATCTCACAAACTTAGTTTTAGTCTGAGGTTGGCGCTTGACCGATACACTGTACATTTTAGTCTAGATTCTGGCCTTCAGCCCAACCAATAATACTTGTATATCTCGCCTCATATAGCATATCACCCTGCCTGTTAGATATCGATGTTCAGCTAGTAATAAAGTTCCACAGTGTAGTTACGTTCCTTAATGTTAGGACACATAACATTACCATGCATCTGTGCTAGTTATCACTGCGCCATTTGATATATATGTATTTCACGTTTGTATCATTGAAACGATAATAAACGCCATAACTGTAACCAGAGACTTGCTTACTTACCAATTAGAACTGTCTCCTGTGTGTGAATTCTACATCATTAACGAGCCGGACAGGACAAATAAATATTCCAGGTCAACTACAGCATCGGTACATCATACCCCCATGACAACCAGCCGCCATTACCCCCACTCAACCACTACCCCGCACCCCTCCCAGTGTCCACATCGTAACAATGGGACCCATCTGACCCTTTCCACACCTCATCTAACGAATCGCTAACCCTTCCTCTCCCATCCAATCTATACCCCCATCCATGTCACTTTTCGTCTCATATCTTCGCTACTGTTCTCCTATGCTCCCTTTTTGGGCAGCTTTAAAAAAAAAATAACGCGGCTAATATTATCACATGAGCTATTTTAAAAATATAGTGCTTTAGTATATAATGAAAAGAAATTCCTTTTAATCACTTACTGACTGTACCATCCTGTGCGTTAATCAACCTACAAATAGTGACCAGCCACAATACTAGAAAGTGGTTCATTTTGTATTGAATTCTATTGAGAAAATTTACAATAAAAGATTGTCAATGGCTAATTACCATGTCAAATATTATAACTAGTGCTACAAATAAAGAAAACATTAAAAAAATTAGAACAAATTCCGAAAAGAGCTGCAATTTTAATCATTAGTGAATATTTACAACTGATAAGACTAATGACAAAAGTCAAATCACTAAACCTAGAAACGCCAGAGGACAGAAGGGTAAAGAGTAAAGTAGTAATAATATATACGGCATTAAACTATAATTAAGAAATACAACACAATAACAACATGTTGAAACGTTCAGATAAACATAAAGACATAAACACTTTGACCATCACATATGCGAGAACAGATTCATATCCGTATTATTTCTTCCCGACTGGCATTCGGGCATGAAAGGGGTTGCTTGAACAAAGCAGGAAAATTAGTAAATTAAAATCATTTAAAACATTAATAAGAATGCAAGACTAAACTCCAACCACGGATGAACGTAGAACGCAATAATCTTCTTTATAGAAGGAGTGTCTGTAATTCTTGTTCTTCCTCTATAAGCCAGCCTGCATAGTAGCACGGCACGGTAGTTAAGCGGCAGCGCGTTCGACTGGCGAGCCGAAGGTCCTGGGTTCAAATCCTGTGCAGTCTAGGATTTTTTCCCCGGTCAGGAGGGTGTCCATTAGTCAACCCAGCTCTTATGGGTACCTGACCTTAGTTGGGGTAAAGTAAAGGCGGCTGTGCATAGTGCTGGCCACACAATCACCTAGTATGCCGTGGCCACATAAACTGGTGAACGCTGCTACATCAGACCTATGGATCAATTCGGTCCGACGGGATACTTTTTTCTTTTTTAACCTTTACAGTCCCGGGCGCGTATATAGCGGGACTGAAGATAGCATAGATTGAAAGTAGGTCGGTACAAGAAGGGTTAAAAGAAGTCGGGAAACAAGGAACATGTATAGCTGCCATTTTCAAAACTTTAGTTTAATACAAAACCTCATTAGGCTCATAATGCAACAAATGTAACACAGTTAACATCACGACATCACAAAATTTACTTTAACTATCCACAAGCCTACATATACATAAATGCTTACACAACCGCTCCATAGGTTGATAGTTAAAGAGATGTGTATAAATAAACCTTAGGTTTTATGTTTAAACAGAAATATATATATGATATGATATAAAACATATATAATATATTTATAAAAAACGTAGGCTACCTATCAAAAGTTAAGCAGTCGAAGTCGAAGCAAGTTACTGTATATTGATTTAGCAAACGGCGCAGTATCTGCGTTTATATTCACTTTAGTTCCGAACTGCTTATTTAATTGCTAAGCAATGAATAAGTCACAATCTTTGATGTTGTGACCAGCAAAACTTTGTAGATTTAAGGCGTCTACGGGTAATACAAAAGAACAGAAAGTCACAATACAGCAATAAAAACAAGTTGAATACAATTTATTGTACAATGTAACCATTGTAATTAAGCAAAGCAAAGCCCATGAATTGTAGTGGATTTAAAACACGATCTGCCTACGTATCGATTGGGCAGGTAGGATCGAAGCAGGTGGGGAGCTGGGCCGATAAGGAAACACGATCTGCCTACTTATCGATTGGACAGGTAGCCCGAAGCAGGTGGGGAGCTGTGCCGATAAGGAAACACGATCTGCCTACGTATCGATTGGACAGGTAGCCCGAAGCAGGTGGGGAGCTGGGCCGATAAGGAAACACGATCTGCCTTCGTGTCGATTGGGCAGGTAGGATCGAAGCAGGTGGGGAGCTGGGCCGATAAAGAGTCAGGCTCTCAATTTAAAACATCTTATATCTTTTAAGTTTCTTTGAAGTTTACAGACGTTCCTTCTAGATAGAAGATTAGTACGTCCTCTAGGCCCAAAACTCCTGCAGGGCGACAGGGATCCGTCGGTGGCAAGGATAGAACCCGCGACCTGTCCGTTGGTTTTTGGTTGACAGTCCGGTGAACTAACCGCTGGACCAGCCGGCTTCATACGAAAGTGAGGTGGTGTTTCTTCTAGAACCCCATTAGCACAGAGGAGAACGGAGAACTTAAGGGAAACATTGCTGATTAAAACCCAGTTGTTTTTCAAAAAACACCATTAGAACAGCATGTATCTTAAGGCAAACGCTAATGATGTAACATCGTTTATTTCAGAACACCATTAGAACAAACAAGGATGCCAAGGCGAACACTGTTTATTAAAAACCCATCATCTAGAATCTGATCATCCTTCAGTGAAATGCACAAGACATCCACAACTATAAACTATTAAACTATTCGTTGATTGCAAATATTCACAACTGGCAAGAGTGACACCAATAGTCAATTCACTAAACCTAGAAACACTAGAGGACAGAAGGGCAAAGATTAAAGTAGTAATAATACTAAAGGCATTAAACTCTAATTTAGAAATACAACTTAATAACAGCCTGTTGCAATGCTCAGATAAACATAAAGACAAAAACACTTTCCTTATCCCTTATGCGAGAGAAAATGCATATTAAGTACTATTTCTTCCAGAGTGGCATTCGGGCTTGGAATGGGTTCCATCAATAAACCTGGGAAGCCAGTAATGAAATTATTTAAAATACTAATAAAAATGCAAGACTAGACTCAAACCACGGATGTGCGTTGGTCGCAAATAATCTTCTTTATAGAAGGATCATCTGTAATATATATATAAGATAAGATGTCGCTAAGAGTATTGATGCCGTTTGTAATCATCTATGATTGTGATATGGCTTTTTTCCACGCTACTTGCTATCAACACAAAACATTCAATGCCTCAAAATACATGATAGTTGCCATGGCACAACAAATCCAAACATAAAAGAAGTCATTTGCAGGGCATTGCAGATGAAGCAATTCCATTGAAATTGTACACGAAATATAATAACTAATTTTGTTCTAGTAATATTTTTTTAATGTAATTGAGAGCATTCCTTAAATTCTGTTATTTGCAGTTAATTTAGTTTTTTAATGTCTAAAGGTACCTTGAGTCATTAAAAGAACTTCTAAGGCACCATCAGGCAATAAATCTTTTAAAGGTTTGAGAATCATTGTCCTAAGGCAACATCTGTAGTTGCAAAATGAACAACAAAGCATCATCTTGTTGTTATTGAAATAAGTTAAACCTTGTGTTGTTGTCAAAAATAAGACCTTAGTTAAACTTCAAGCGATGCGTTAGGTTTACATTGTAAACAACATTGTAAACAACATTGTAAACAACATTGTAAACAACATTGTAAACAACATTGTAAACAGCATTGTAAACAGCATTGTAAACAACGTTGTAAACAACATTGTAAACAACATTGTAAACAGCATGGTAAACAGCATTGTAAACAACATTGTAAACAACATTGTAAACAACATTGTAAACAACATTGTAAACAACAGTGTAAACAACATTGTAAACAACATTGTAAACAACAATGCATCCTAAATGTTGTGACCATCCAGCAAATGCATTGCAATGCAAAAGGTAAAGGGTCTAAACTGTACATAGATCTAAGCCTTCTGTTCAAAAATATATTGTCGATTTTAAAATAGCGACCACAAGTAATGTCAAGTTGACATACCTCTATTGTAGGAATGGGGTCTTAACTGTCTGCAATATGTATGTGATGGTGGAGGTGGGGAAGGGGAGGGGGCAACGATATACGACATCACTACGTAGCAGAACTAACGTTAAGGCTTTTAGCAATTAATAGCAATCTTCTTGCGTGTGTGTGTCAAAAACTGGCTAATTCTATTGAGACATAGTTTCTATCGTGTCAACCAAAATTTAGTAAGAATATTTTCTAAACAAAACCTTATAGGATGGCGGAAAATACATTTTATTTATCTTCAACATCATTAAAAGAGCCACAAATCGTTACACTTTTTAAAAAAGACATCATATGATATATATTCGTCCTTTAGAAAGCTTGCAAGGAAATTTTCAGTCAGGATTGGGTTAGATCTACCTTTTTTTTTTTAAATGTCAGTAAAAAATATGAGCTTGCCAGAAAACCTGACAGCATCTTTTGATATTTTGATATTATCAGGTTGGCTTCTGCTTATGCAACACAGAAATATACACAAACTATGAGGATAAAATAAATATATAAAAATAAATAAATAATAAAAACCAAAGGGACGTAACACGGTTTTTATTAAACAACAAAGAGTGCTCAAGGGAAGTAACAATATTTCATAAGACATGAACAATTACCGACTATTCAACATTAAATAAAAAATCACAGAAACGGAATCGCTAAACGAAACCAACGTTTTCGTAATCAGGACAAAAATATCTTTAAAAGCACATGTAGGACTTAGAAAAAAAAAATAGAATTAGCTCTCCCAAAGTATAGCTGAACAAACAATATTAGATATCGTCACGTAACACTGTATTAATTCTTGATTAATGCTATCATTTATTTATTGGTCGGATGGAAAATCAATTATCAGCTATATATTATATTTTATTATATTATATATATATATATATATATATATATATATATATATATATATATATATATATATATATATATATATATTGTATTATATGTCCATTTAAATCTTGAAAGCCCAGAATCCAAATAAGAAGTTCTAAAGTAAGCTCACTTTCGTACAATTTGAAAGTAAGAATTCAAACATCGGGAAATTCCGTTCACCTCAATGTTCCCGATGCTACAAAATAAATTATAGCCGCTGTAGACTGAACTAGGCTACGTCTAAATTACATAGAAACACCACACAATATTGATACAAATTATACATTTATTAGAAATAAAATCACAAAACGTGCATATATAAGTGAATGTGTTGTGTTTCGATTTTTTATTTGCGTACAAAAAAAAACACGATTTTTTTTACACCCGTAAGTCTTTAGGCCTAGAAATAAAAAACAAGTTGACAAAATGACAAAATGACTTAACTGTGTCACGGATAAGAATGTTTGAATGTTGATATAATGTGCCTGAAATAAATGTTGTTTTGTTGAATTTATGTATTATATATAACACATTGATATAAAAAGATTTATTGTAACATTTAATACGTTTTTTTCTTCCTTTATATACCAGTCTTAGTCTTACAGCACTGCCTTACGGTAGTCTTAACCTAAATCAGTTGATTGATTTCAGTCTATATTCAACTTAGGTAGTCTATAATGGGCACCTCTTTTCCGACCTAAAAATATGGCACAAAAAGTGTGGTTTATACATGTGAATATTAGCTTATCTCTGTGCAAATGTGAGAGACATTGAAACGGCATGTTACATTAACAAGGCATGCTTAATTTACATTTCTATAAGTCAAATTCCAGGCCAGAACCAAAACTCTACCAGTCTTATAATCCAAAGCTCATCAATGAGAAATGTGTGTTCAGCTAAATTCACGTTGACCAAATCAAGGTTGAATTTTTTATACAATTATGTGCTGACACTCAAGTTTTAAACCAAGTATGTTTGTGTTGTCTGGGCTATATAGTCAAATTTAATGGAGAACAAAAAAAAAAGCAACTTTATTAATTTTTATATTAAAAAAATTCAAATAACATTTTTAAAAAGCAGCAAAGGATTATGTTTTTTAAATCTTAATTCTTGAGAATAATTAATTATGCAATTCGTATCATGCACATACTTATATCGCACAGTGATAATTTAAAAATAAATAAAAAAATTGATAACTAATTCAAACTCAACGTTGCTTTGAAAAGTAAATAATATACTAGTTTTTCAATAGTTCAGATTAAAACAATTTTATACACACAAAAAACAACAAGAAGATATTGCTACTCTAATGTGCACCTCCCCCCTCCCTTCCACCTTGCCATTTTTTCCACCTTCCAATGTACTATTCACCATTGGCACGCCCTGCTCCCAAAATAAATTGCACCCCACCTATCCGCCATCCCCTGTTACGTGATTACTGTTTCTTCTAGCCAGTTTTTTAGTTGGGTTGTTTTTTTTCGTATTTCAAACTGAGGTAGATCTAGGTCTTTTGTTTTAATATCAACAGAAAAAAATTAAATGCTTTGTAAAAGTGCGTCTATATTTAATATCTCGGTTCTACCATCCCCCGCGTCATACCACGTCATGCTATGTAGTAAATAGTCCGTCGTTTGCGGATTTTCCCGTTGCGAATACTCGTTGTTGTTTTTGAAGATAACTCAATGCCGTTATTATCGACCTTGTTTCAGTTTTGATATCAGCATTTATTCCCGTTTACTGATCTGTTGGAACTGTCAGGGCGTTCCTGGAAGTAACGTGTTGTTATTTATTATTATTATCATTTAGGACAATACACATTTTTTAAAGAATAAGACTTTAATAAACTTTGTTTATCATACTGTGGCGCTTATAATAATTATTCTCTCAATAGACTTAGTTAACTGTTGCTGCCGATAACACCGTATCGCAGTTCTTGAAGGAAAGTTTAAATAAAATGGATGACTCACCAGTACCTTACAAACGGTTAAAGTTATCAAACCCTGAAGACCCAGGTAAGCTAAACTATTTCTGCTCTTGTAATCAACTTAAATTGAATTTTTATTGGCTTTACTAACACAATGATTCAAAAAGTCATTTTTTAAATAAAGTAAGTTTTTGTTTCCAAGCCAAGCAATATTACATTTGTCTAAGCTTTCTTTAAATTTATTGCCAGGTCAGTTGAACAGCTAAATATAAGTATCTCTCTTAGAACTGGCACGCCACGTCATATCAAATGACAGAAAGTCAAAGAGTAAAGTAGTAATAATACACACGGCATTAAATTTAGAAATAGACCTACAACACAAAAACAATCTTTTGCAATGCTCAGATAAACTTAAGGAAAAAAATACAGTTTTTTCATACCTTAAGCGAGAACAAATGCATATAAGTACTCATTCTTCCCGAGTGGCATTCGGACATGGAATGGGTTGCCTGAACGAACCAGGAAAACCAGTAACTTAACATCATCTAAAACATTAATACAAATGCAAGACTAGACTCGGACCGCGGATGAGAGTAGGACGCAATAATCGTCTTCATAAAAGGAGTGTCTGTAATGCATAAGGTAATATCTGATGTGTGCGTCAGTTCAGTAGCAGCCTGCTGTTGCCTTACTACCCTGCACTATTTCCACTCCCTCCCCAGGATTGCACGTTTAGCCCCTGTTCCGACTTTTACACTTCCCGAGTGGCATCCGTGCGTGGATTGGGTTTCCAGAAAAACAACAACCAGGAAAGCCATCAACGTAACATCATTTAAAACACTTATCAAAATCTAAGACCATACTCCAACAGGCGTAGGACGCAATGATCTTCTGTTTCTGTAAGAGATAAAATACACTTCTTACAAACTTGGCTAGCAGCTGTCCTTTGTGCTAGTGATGCGGAAGAACATCATAATTTTTACTTTTTACTTTGCATTCTTGGCTATTTACTTTTATCGTACGAACAAATCACAATCACATAGAATAGCAACATAAGAACTGACAGTAATACATTTCTAGCCACTGATTCTCTCTGTGTTTGATAGATAAGACTCAAGGACCATCGTCAGAAGAAGCACTTGATGACAAAGATGTCGTTTACGGGCATCCAGCCATAGACGACCAAGGTAGTATTAAAACTTTAAGAGTATTATCGATATTATTTAAAATTATTATACAGAGCTTACCGTGGATCCTTAAGTTAAAATTCGACTAAAAGTTAACCAAATTATAACATTTTAAAGCTTGTTTACATTTTGTACGTAAATAACCAAACTCTATAAGCTAATATTTGTCAAATAATTTAAGCTATGCTGTATTTTAAACAATGTATGTAAGGATTGTTTTTTCCTTATCTTTAATTGCATGCTCAAAAAAGCAAATGACTGACCGTAGGGTATCAAATTGAGAAGAAACAGAAATTCACACTTCATTCAAAATCAATATGTGTTTTATTTATCGTGTTGAATTTTTTCTTTTCTCTTTGAACTTTATCATTTGTTTTTATGATTAGGCAAACATGAGATTGAGGTGTTTGAGCATGACTTCGAGTCCGCTATAGCGTGGCGAATGTGCACCAAACATCCTGGACACAAAGACTTTATCCCGGCATCCAAGTTCAAAATGGACGATTTGCCTGAGAAATTCAGGTGAAATATTTTGTTTCCAAATTTCAAATGGTATCGATAAAGTAAAGTGTGTATGTGTTCTTGTTTAAAGCAGCACATCTTTTACGTGTGAAAGCAAAGTCGACAATGTTTTTGTAATCCGTTTAGACTTGATTTCAAATGTGTGTGTGTGGGGGGGGGGGGGGGGGATTATCGGCAAATTCACAAGTCCCAAGAGTTGATTGGGAGGATAGAATGTGCCCAATAATAGCGTACCGCCAAGCCTATGGCCTGGTGTGTGTGTGTGCTACCGGGCAACAATGCAGGTACACTAGCAACGCCACCTCGTTAATGCTCCAAAGGGGATTCCGCAGAGGGAACAAACTGTAGTGCAGGTACCTGCAGGAAACCTTCTGTACGTGACACGCCCCATCAGCAAGGGCTTGGTGCGCCCCCATCTCCTTTTTGAAGTAACAATAAACTTGACACTGAAAAAAAAAAAGGTACTGACACGTAAATGGGATCTGTTGGAACCGAAAAATGGTAATTAGCCTACTTACAGTTGTAAACTTTCTTTGACTAATTTAGTAAAATATTTATTTATGTGTGTACAATACCTTCACCTAATATAGCCAAGCTTACTGTAATTTTTACGTGTTTATATTATTTCATTATCTTATATTCAGTCTCTCTGCAGAGGCAAACATGAACTGACTCAACTGTCCTCTTATAATAGATGACGTTGTTTTACTACAAAATTCATGTAAACAATATATTATAAAATAATGCGTACTATAACTCCTCATAATTCTTTAAAGAATCAGTGCACATAATTATACAATTAATTTATTTATGTTATGCCCCATGTGAAAAACTCCCGAGTGAACACATTGTTTAAAACACAAAGTTCACATGTCTGAATTACCTCCCATACAGTCGCTGGCCGAAAAACCTCTTCTTACTTCCCCTTGTTTAACTTCTTAACATCACACAGTCCAAATTTAAGCTTTACACACTTCTCTCTGTCTCTCACTTCTCGGTCAACTGACCTTTATACACGTATCCCACTATTTAACATGTTACGCTTACTAAATGTTCTTTTTTTTTTTTTTTCAATATTGTTTAGTTCAACAATTTTTATTGTATTGGGTAAGTAAAGCTTGTTTCCCGTACAACGCTATAAAACTGATTTAATTAGATGTCTTTTGTCAGCTCAATAAATAAGCTAATAAAACCCTTTTCTTATCCCTTATGCGGGAACCAAATGCATATAAGTAATCTTTTTCCCGAGTGGCTTTCGTGCATGGAAAGGGTTACCTGAACAAACCAGAAAAACAAATAACTTAACATCAATTAAAACATTACTAAAAATGCAATGAACAAAGAAAAAAACACACGTCTAGGAAAAAATCGTGGTTTGACAATATTTCTATTTCAAAGCTTTTAGGACTATCTCGACTTCTTAAACTACACATTGAATACCAGTTTCAATTAATAATATTTTCTTTTTTTTACGTCTGTCTGTTTCAGAAATGAGGAAATTTTTAGATTTATACAGTTGTGGGCGGCTCTGACCGTCAAATTGACCATTAAAGTGACCAGCGACGAGCGTACCCCTGAAGATGCCTTCTACCGTTATCGCGGGTCAGCTATGTTCAGAACTGGTTAGAAGATTTATGTCCAGCTTTGTTTAAGTTGTTTTTTATTGAGTCAGCGTAAGATTTAGTCATTTTATGAGTTTGTGATATAAAGATAAAGTAAGTTTATAATAAGTTAGTGATAGTTAAACAACATGTCAATGAGAACCACATTCTGTTTTGTATATGCATTATAAATAGTCACATAATATAACTTATTTAAAAAAAAAAAAAATTAAAGTGTTTTTTAAAGTAAAAAAAATAATTTAATATAGTTACGAGAAAGACAATACGAAATGCATATTAAATACATTTTTAAAACATAATTTAAATATTAAAAAAACACAATTCAATTTTCAATGAAAGCGTAGTTAACGAAGAGCCACTTTAGTCCGACCCTGGCCGTAATTTTATAATCTAGTCTGTCGATGATTTGTTAGTTACTAGCGAATATTCACAACTGACAAGAGTAACACAAATAATGAAATCCCTAAACCTAGAATCACTAGAGGACAGAAGAACCGATAACAAAACTTTAGATATGCTCAGATAAACATGAGGACAGAGGCACTTTCCTCATCCCTAATGCGAGAATAAATGCATTTATGTACTCTTTCTTATCGAGTGGCATTCGGGCATGGAATGGGGTGCCTGAACAAAACAGGAAAATAAAAAACCAGTAACTTAATTTCATTTAAAAAATTAATAAAAATGCAAGACTAGACTCGGACCACGGATGAACGTAGGACGCAATAATCTTCTTTATAGAAGTAGCTTCTGTAGCAATTACGATATGATACGTTAATGAAATAGTCACTTTATTTCCAGTCGATCATAAAAACATTTATGTTGGACAGATCCGTTAATAACTCACTTGCGTCAGATCTTCTTTTAGGGTGGGAGGTGTTACTAATACAAATGTCTTCTCGTTCCAGGGACAGGTAAAGTGACAGATGTTTACACCTATGATGAAGACGATGACCTTCCTTGTCCATGCCCGGACTGCACAAAGTCCAAGTCACCCCATAAGGTAAAACGAAAATACCTTTCAATTAACGATATTTAAACTTACCAGTTACACCCTTCAAGTACAACACAATGTATCTCACAGGCATTCAGAGACGACACAATTTGTGGTGGTTTAGTGGCTAACTGTTGCCCTTTCCTCTTAAATATATAAGGTTCAAATATTTCATAAGAAAGTCTGGATACTTTACCTGGATTATCAGATTATCAGACAACAAAGGTAGCAGAGGAAAGTAATAAGTTGGGGTTATAATCTTCTATCTTGCCTAATGATCTATTCCAGGCGTCGGCAACTTTTCGATAATAGTGTGCCAAAGTAGGATTTCTAATTCATTCAGCGTGCCAACAGATTAAAAGTTCTCCTCTAGCACTAAATTTCTTGTTGAAGAGACTTAAATGGCCATTCGAATGCCGACCACTAATCTCAACAGTGATGAACAAGTCCATTTTCTAAATTATATGAGCGATGACATTGATTACAGTCGCCAAACATAAAAGTAAACATCTAACGTACAAGGTGAAAATGGGTATACCCGCAATGGTTCAATAAATTATTTGGAGCAAGCTACAATAACTGGAAAGTTTCGCTATAAATATATTTACCAGCTTTGAAATTACCTGCAGACGACTAAATATGATCGATGTTTATATTCTTGCAATACAAAAGTAGGGCCTACTCGAACGTTACATAAGTACATCAGTTATTATTAACAATATGTTTTAACTATGTATGCCATATTCTGATATAGGCGAAAATTATATCTAAAAAATAGTAACATCCTAGTCGTAATCCCAATAGACACATAATATCATCAATATACATAATTACCGTGAGTTGGTTTATACGTTTGTTTATTTATGTATTTATATGTTTGTCCTCTATAGGCCTAAGCCATTTGACTAATCGGGCCAAAAGTTAAATGTATAAATTGGAAATGTCCTCCAAAACAATATTGCTTAATAATAAAATTAGTTAATTTAAAAAAAAAAGTAGACCTATTACAAATCACCGTATGTTAAGATTCTAAACTGAGCGTCATTTCAGAATGATGTCTCTTTGAAATGCTATCAATAAAGAAAGAACAAAAACTAAATACCAAAAGAATCATTCTCACTTCAGTTTTTATTAAAGTTATTTTTTGTCTTTCTCTTTTAACAAAACACATTGTAATCATCGTTTCTCCGTCATTTTGACGGGCATAACCACTAGTATAGCAATATTTTCCCATAATACTCGTTATGTGATACCTAAATAGATAGATAGATAGATAGATAGATAGATAGATAGATAGATAGATAGATAGATAGATATATAGATAGATAGATAGATAGATAGATAGTTAGATAGATGCACAGAGAGAGAGAGATAAATATATATGTTATTTTAGTGAATTCCATCAACTTATCTTCTCATAATTTAAAGGTAGCATACATTTTCCCATTTAACTATCAGAGGCCAGTTATTAAAAAAAACCTGGCCTACCTCTCTCTTATATCCTGTGTTAACCCTTACATATAGGAATATTAGAGGTAAATTAAAACTTTGAAATAATGTTTCTGTAAAATTAAATGTTCTCATTTTTAAATTTCGTTGTTCTTCCTAGAAGTGGAAGGCTGTGTGGATAATGACAGCCAGGCACGTTGTGTTTGACGATCAGGAGGCCGAGAAGACCACAGCCGAGTTCTTCTACGACGCCGAGGAACTGAAAGGCTCCACTATCAGCCTGGAGGGTCTCCGAGTGGTCGACTTCAACTGCCACGGCGACTGGTGCAAGTTCGAGTGCGTCACCCACGACCTGGAGTTCGCCCAGAAGATCGAGGACGCGCTGGACCCTATGATCGGCCTGGGGGCGCAGATTCAGGACGGGTTTGGCCACGACCCGCGGCTCAATATGACCGTCATCGCTTCCCATCCTCACGGCTGCGCCAAGATGGTCACGGTCGGGAAGTGGAGAAACGTGGAGAGGTTTGAAAGGACGGAGGAGAACCTCAGGTGGACGACCTACAGCTACTCTACTGCTACCTGTAGAGGGAGCAGCGGGGCGCCGGTCTGGATCCTGGGCTCCGACAGGGGCCACATGTACGCCTACTACAGCCACGTGCACAGCGAAGGGGGCAACCCTGCCCTAGGGGAGCCGAACAAAAGTGGCGCTGGTGACGTCATTAAAACTTGGGAATTATAGGCCTGAAACTAATTTTATATTGTCACAAAAATGACATAAAAAAAAGTCTAGACTATAAACAAAGAATTATTGTTTGACGTTACTTAAAACTTTGTGAAATTATATAATATTGATAGATTGATAGATAGATTGGTAGATTGATGGATAGATCAAATAAGAAAAATAAATGACCTATATTATGTTACTCTTTTCATCTCACTGCTTAAAAAAAAAAGGATATTTCCTGTGTTATAATTTTTTTCTTTCATTCCTACTTTAGTTAATTTACTTTTGGTGTTACACTTGGAATAAACATACACTACTGGGCTATAATGTGTAGTGTTTTCTTCAATTTGTTTATATCAGTCTGAGGGTGTTTTTTACGTCTCGCTGTCTATGATGAGCTGTTTATCACAATGTTTGTTTTTGGTACCATTGAAGTCTCCTTAACACTCGCCCAAACTTTCATCCAAGTAATTTTGAAACGATGTCAGCAAGAAAAAAAATTAACATAACTTTTAATTCAACATTACACATAACATCGAAACTCAGCACAAGTCAATCATAATAACCCGATTTACGAAGAACACTAGAAGCATCCTAACCAGTCTCTACTCACTATACATCACATTGTCCGGAAACTCGCCCCGTTCTCGCTCATGCCAAACGGACGAGGGTGACCCATGGTCACCAAAAGAATGTGACCACCAGTTACAAAGGGAGGTAATCACAACTAAACAAAACAAGGGAGTTAATTAATTCTAACCTCATCCTCATACATCACAATGTAGTATAAGCCTAATGTTATGAAACATTTCATTCTGCTGTTCATGTAACAGTTGTAAGTAAACTTTTGATAAACATTCCTGGATTTTGAAATAATCTTTTGATAGCTTTATCAATGCACGGGTTAATGTGTCATGTATTCTTATGTACTTTGCATTTTTCGTTCAAATAAAGCATAAAACATATTGTACTCGCAAAAGTGTATGTACGGTAGCTATATAATATATTTAAAATAGAAAGTGTCTGGCTATGGTTCTACTAACTTCAATGTAGGCTTAATTGTACCCCCGGGTAATTTTGCTAGCAACGTAATCAATTAGAAAAAAGAAAGTCTTGCCTAGTTTGCAACTAAAAAAACACAATAGGGCCTAACATATATATTGATAGATAGATAAATAGATTGACAGACAGATAGATAGACAGATAGATTGATTAATAGACATTTAGATATATATATATATATAGATAGATAGATAGATAGATAGATAGATAGATAGATAGATAGATAGATAGATAGATAGATAGATAGATAGATAGATAGATAGACAGTTAGATAGACAGATAGATAGATAAAGATATAGACTGATTTAAAGATACAAATACAATCGATCCATTAATTCTAATTATATATTCAGTAAACAATTATTGTACACAGTAGTTCCAATTGTTTGTTTTACAAAAACGTTTAAAACAAAAAATGACGTAAATATCCAATGTCAATTTTATGTACTTTCATTTTTGTAGTCAATCCTTTAACATCGCCACATCTTGTCACAGAGACAAAAAGCTAGACCAAAGTTCTTTTAAGATAGACCAAGGCCCAGATAACGATCCGATTCTACCAGTGCTTACAATCAATTCCCTTTTAATGCAAATTTGGTATTAGCTATGGTTTTAGATCATTTTTTCTTGTGTTTTTTTTTAGTACAAAAAATAAAATTAGATTTTATCATGAGATCAATAGTTGAATTAAACTGTGGTGTGATGCTCACTGCGTGCTCCAGCGATGGCTCTGTTGCTCCCTCGTTAGCGAATCTTATCAGTTAGTTTTATTGGAAATCAATTATTTTTTCAAAAGGCATTTGTTCTATCAAATATTTATTTTTCTGGTAAGTAATTGCTTAATAACTTATTAGTTAGCATCTATAACAGCATAAGTCCACCTGGACTCGAACCCATAACCTTCGGGTCGCCAGTCGAACGCGCTGCCTAATAGGATATACAAATAATATTATATATTTTATTTACTTGTTTTATTACATTTTCACTTAGACATATTATATTATCTGAATAGCCAAATGTTATACAAATCATTATCTGCGTTAAAAGTGTATAAAAATGTTTGGTTATACGCAACTCCTTTTAAAGGCTTTATCTTTACACACACAAAATCATTATCTATTACCTTTTGCGAATATCTGGTTGCATATCCTATTTTCATGAACTAGATGTTGGTTGTGTCAGATAAATAATAAAATTGCTATCGACTGTCGTCGTTAGATCTAGTGGCTTGTATAGACAGCTCAACTTCGTCTGAACTGTAAGGATGTGAGGAATTTGTTTTACATCAATGGCCTGGCCATGCGTCGAAGTGATATCATTTACCAGATTTGTGTGTAAGTTTAAAAAAATAAAATTACAAATCGAAATTCATTGTCACGTTTACTAGAACAATTAATGTATGACGATTTTTGACGAAGGCATATTAAAATATTATAGTGTTTATATTCTAGTTCTAGGTTTAATTATTTAAGTTTGATTTAACTGGAGTTACTATTGTCAGTTGTGAATTTTCGCTAGTATCGAACCCTGCGTCTTTATGTTTCTTAAACGATTCAAGTTTTAATCTTTCATTTTTCTCTAGTGTTATATTAAAGCTTTTTGCTTTAGCATCGGACTATGTTAGCATTAAATCTTCCAATAAAATAACTTTTGTTAGTAAATAATAATTTGCTTTCTATATTTCCATTTATGAGTTTGTCATTACCAAACAAAGTATTTCTACTAGATTCATTCAGTGTAGGCCTAAATGTCACTGTTTAATATCTCGTTTTGCGACTTATAACCCATTCACAAATCCACTGCCATAAATCTGCCAGAGACGATCGAACGATGTCTGTATGTGACACACCGGGTCTCAGTCACAATAACAGCGAGACTCTTGTTATCAGCTACACACACACACACACATGGCGTGTGTGTGTATAGTAGCGATACATCTAAACCTCTCGTTGGTTATATTGAGAGTCCAGAGATTGACATATCTCTTAGGGGATGTCCATAAACAACGTCAGTGCTACTGAAGGTGTGGATATTATATAATATGGCATCCTTCCATCCTCAAGGGACGATGTCGCAGTCTCCTTTTTCTCTGCCCCTCGCCTTTCTCCTGGTTCGTTTCTCTTCACTTCTTTCTGTGAGGGTGGCTTCTGTAGCTTGAGCGCTCTCACACACCTTGCACCGCCAGGAGGTGCGTTCCTCAGCAAGGCTTAATGTGGATATTAATGCTGATGAAACACATAGTTTAACATTAGAGCCGTTAGAAGACCCGTCTGGCATGTTTTACCATTACCATTTTGAAACAACCGGTACTAAGATGGTCATGACAGCTATAACTTACATGTTACAAACTCCCCTACTATACAAGGAATAACGATGCCCTACTCAGAGACTGGCATTTTTGTCTGGATTTTAGTGATAGTACGGGTAATTTGCTTTTCCCTGTTTGTTAAGACAACCATTCCGTGCTTGGATTGCGCACCAAAAAAAAAGATAATGTAAGTGCATTTATTGTTTTTGCGTATGAAATTGCCATAGACTATAATAGGATGGACCGCTTGCTTAAATATTTCTTTTATTTGATAACTTGAAACACTTAGTTTCGGAATTTACATTCGCACTACGTCCTCTAGACTTACGGTTTAGTAATTAGCTATGAATTTCTCAATGGAAAATTAAAATTATAATCGAAAATTGTATGCAGCGGAAACATTTAATGCAATCGTAGGAGCGTAGAAGTCATTTAAGTCAACCTTATTGGCTGCGCACAGAAAAAAGAGAACAATTAAGCTCTATAAATAGACCAAGCGGTCCATCTTATTATAGTCTTTGGTCCATCTGAGTCGTGTAATAGATTGCTGTTGTATTGCATTTATAATTTAGAGTGAAATTCTGTAGGCTATATATTATGGCTACTTTGATCTTTATTCCTCTTTAATCTAGCGACTCTAGTTTATTTCTACAATACTATAAATATTTTGTAGCGAAATTGCATTAAAATGAATGCAGTAATATGACCCAAACATTTTTTCCCAATTGCTTCATCTATTTAAGCTTTGCTTGACATTTAAGTTTGTTCTAGTTGCGATAAGAACCACACATAACGTAAAACTTAAACATGTCTAACAAATACAGATTAGATGAAAACAATAGCATATGAAATTTATTTTAATGGAAATGTCGGTCATAATGTTAAAACAATCAGAAAACTCCATTTGGGAAACGTTAAAGGATCGAATCCCTAAAGTTTTGTGCTGAAATCGTAATAAAACAATAGTTTGTACATATCCCAAAACATTAAATACCTACCCACCAGACAAGATATGTATTGAACTCCTTATGCCATTACATTGAATGGTACCATTGAATGCAATGGAGAGGGGTGCACACCAAGATCCTATCTGAGGCACGCCGCATTCAGAAGGCACATGGACTAACCCTTTTCTCTCTCCTGCGAAATTCCCTAAACGAGTGCGGCATTGCTCGTGAACCTGCATTGTCGCCCACTTGTACAAATACCAGACTATATGTCTTTTATATAATGCATCAGGCTTGGCGAGACGGGATAGTGCGGCATATTCCATCCTCCCCGCCGAGTTTGAGTGGCTCGAGCCTGGCTCCACAATGTTTATAGCCCATCGCTGTACTCTTAACGGGATCGTATCGGTGGTTTACACACTTCGCCAGCTTTAAGGTACATGTGTAAAACCAAATCACCATCACTTAGCATCTAAAGCTCTATCTAGGATAATTTACTAATGATTTGCCATTTAATATGTTCTTACATGCTTTGATTCGTCATATATACAAACTAACTTCAATCTGCTGTAATCAGAAACAGCTTCCGCATGTATCTATAACAACTCAATAATGCGTCATATAGAAATTTCAAGGACAACATTATGAAAGAAACAACGTTCTTCCATCTGTTTGATGCCAATCAATATCATATTAAAACAGATAAACACGATACCATAAGCGTCGATGTAAACTTCAGCCCACTTTCATACTTTATAGATCAATACAATTTTTCTAGTTCATAGCTGTAACGCTGTTTACATATTAAGGCGTGTTATACTAGTTATAGTTAGCAGATCTTGTTCGAAAAGTAATAAATCACGGAGAGTGTATTACTTGTTTTAAAACTATCATATACCAACCAAAAATGAATACCTGATATACTATTGTCTTTCATTTATAAACTGATTAAGGAGTATCGGGAGCATCGTTGATATCACTAGTTGAGCATCGTAAAGAAATATTACTTTAGGAATGTCCCTGTTGTTACTCCAACGTAATTAATGCCTTAAATTAGTAATAATATTGTTATTTATATTGCACGCATTCATGCAAATGTATTTAGCATGATTAGTGCGCGGAATACATTGCAGTGGCCGTTCTATTGGTATGTAAGGCACACAACCACTAGCATAAGAGAAAGGTCTTTAAGCTCTTTCTAAATGACTTTCTTGTCTCAGACAACAGAAGATCCGACGTAACAACATTTATAATATACCTATATCATACGCATAGATAATATAGTCAATATATATAATACATATATTTACTACATATATGATATTACAGTGACGTAAGATACGTTTAATGTAAAAAATTGTGTTCTGCACAGGAATGAAGTCACTGTAATTGTATTGATTATTGCCCTTGCCTCGTTCTTTCAATAACTTGCCCAAGAACTCGTTAGAATAACTGTTAAAACTGTTATTTGTTCTGCCTCACCCTAACTCAGCATTGACTTACTTGACTTAATCCTGTATATCCCCATAGGAGCATAGGGCCGCAACTACACTTTTCCATCGGTCTCGGTCTTGGGAGGCTCCCTTTATTTGTGTCCATGTGAGGCCAACAGCCTTTGCCTCGCCTACGACTGACTTCCTCCATGTCTGCCTGGGTCTGCCTACTTTCTTTTTGCCCTGGGGATTCCAGTCAAGTTCCGTGTCTAGCCACACTGCCTTCTGGTCTTCTTAAAGTGTGTCCAATCCACTCCCATCTTAAATTGTGTCCAATCCACTCCCATTTTAAAGTGTGTCCAATCCACTCCCATCTTAAAGTGTGTCCAATCCACTCCCATCTTAAAGTGTGTCCAATCCACACCCATCTTAAAGTGTGTCCAATCCACTCCCATCTTAAAGTGTGTCCAATCCACTCCCATCTTAAAGTGTGTCCAATCCACTCCCATCTTAAAGTGTGTCCAATCCACACCCATCTTTAAGTGTGTCCAATCCACACCCATCTTAAAGTGTGTCCAATCCACTCCCATCTTAAAGTGTGTCCAATCCACACCCATCTTAAAGTGTGTCCAATCCACTCCCATCTTAAAGTGTGTCCAATCGACTCCCATCTTAAAGTGTGTCCAATCCACTCCCATCTTAAAGTGTGTCCAATCCACACCCATCTTAAAGTGTGTCCAATCCACTTCCATCTTAAATTGTGTCCAATCCACTCCCATCTTAAAGTGTGTCCAATTCAATCCCATCTCAAAGTGTGTCCAATCTACTCCCTTCTGAAAGTGCGTCCAATCCACTCCCATCTTAAAGTGTGTCCAATCCACTCCCATCTTAAAGTGTGTCCAATCCACTCCCATCTTAAAGTGTGTCCAATTCACTTCCATCTTAAAGTGTGTCCAATCCACTTCCATCTTAAAGTGTGTCCAATCCACTTCCATCTTAAAGTGTGTCCAATCCACTTCCATCTTAAAGTGTGTCCAATCCACTTCCATCTTAAAGTGTGTCCAATCCACACCCATCTTTAAGTGTGTCCAATCCACTCCCATCTTAAAGTGTGTCCAATCCACTCCCATCGTAAAGTCTGTCCAATCCACACCCATCTTAAAGTGTGTCCAATCCACTCCCATCTTAAAGTGTGTCCAATCCACTCCCATCTTAAAGTGTGTCCAATCCACACCCATCTTTAAGTGTGTCCAATCCACTCCCATCTTAAAGTGTGTCCAATCCACTCCCATCTTAAAGTGTGTCCAATCCACTTCCATCTTAAAGTGTGTCCAATCCACACCCATCTTTAAGTGTGTCCAATCCACTCCCATCTTAAAGTGTGTCCAATCCACACCCATCTTAAAGTGTGTCCAATCCACTCCTATCTTAAAGTGTGTCCAATCCACTCCCATCTTAAAGTGTGTCCAATCCACTCCCATTTTAAAGTGTGTCCAATCGACTCCCATCTTAAAGTGTGTCCAATCCACTCCCATCTTAAAGTGTGTCCAATCCACTCCCATCTTAAAGTGTGTCCAATCCACTCCCATCTTAAAGTGTGTCCAATCCACTCCCATTTTAAAGTGTGTCCAATCCACTTCCATCTTAAAGTGTGTCCAATCCACTTCCATCTTAAAGTGTGTCCAATCCACTCCCATCTTAAAGTGTGTCCAATCCACTTCCATCTTAAAGTGTGACCAATTCACTTCCATCTATGGCTTTTGATGCTGTTGTCGATGGGTATTTGTCTGGTCTTTTCCCATAGGTTGACGCATTACAGTGTTTCTGGCCATCGAAATTTTCAGCATGCGTCTCAGGCTTCTGTTTACAAACTCAGCATTACCTACAACAAATTGTAGAGTTTCGCCTTTTCAAAAATGGCATGTAGCGAAAAACTGGACCACTTTTCGAACGCGTCACGAAATAATCCACCATTCTTTATAATGCGTTGCATAGATCGACAAATCCCTGCGTGATTTACGCAATGGATATTCTTCAGGCAAAATCCGGGATTTCTACTATACAAAAACTAAATAATAAAATAGCACATCTTAGCCGATCGATTTATTGATTTAAATTTTAAAATATGCCTATTTAAGTAATAAAAGATGGAACTAGTTAAAAAAAAAAAGAAATGTTAATGATATTTCATGTGTGCGATCTTATGACAAACCTAACTACAAAGAATGAATTGCATTTTCCGTTTTCATTGTCATATATCGTATAATCAAATATATTTTGTTTCCATAGCTAAACCTTGTCAACACCCACTAAAATACCATGCATGCATTTTAATCCACTCTTCGATTCCTCTTTGTAAATCTATTGCAATGTAAGAGTCTTTATTTTTTACTTCGCCTTTTCTTTGCATTTTGTAAAGTTTTACGAAAATCTTATCTTATTTGTTAACAAAATACAAACACGACAGTTGGAAAAAAAGAAGAAATGATCTATTACAGTGGCATTAAAATAGCATTACGGCTCATTGAAATGAGAAATCATGATTGTTTTATGACTTGTAGAAAAAATGTTATTTTTGTTTTCTGGTTAATGCAGTGACTGTATTTAGCTGCCAAGCCAGTGCCTCACTTTACAGCTAACTAGCATATTGCCCTTTAATTGAAATAAATGCCAAGCAATAAAGTAGTGTTAAATGGTCTTATACATTCAAGCAAATCACTTTTATAGAAAAATATCCGCAAATAGTATATCACTACTCTGCTAGTACTTTAGTTAGGATAAAGAAGAGGCGGCTGTGCATTGGGCTGGCCACACAATCTACTAGTATGCCGTGAAAGCTGCTTCATCGGCCCTATTAATAAATTTTGTCCGAAAGGTACTTTACTTCACACTACTGGTAATTGCTTAGAATTAAATATGAAAGGTAATGTTAATATACTCTGATTATTAAAACGAAACAATACAAGCAAATGAAATGAATAAGGAGAAACAAAAGAAAAATAAGAAAGAAGGAAAAGACAAGAAACAGAGGACAACTGAAAACAAGCAATAACGGAAAAGAAACCTTTAAACAAGATTTATGATTTATATTATTGATTGCTTCTGTTCATTATAAAAAAATGAAATTAATCACGGTTGTCCATCTGGTGATATCACGTACGCCCGCATTTATAAGTCTTATAAGTTTACAGACGTTCCTTCTAGATAGAACATTATTACGTCCACAGGGCCCACAAACTCCTGCAGGGCGACAGGGATCCGTCGGTGGAAGGGATAGAAACCGCGACCTGTCAGTTGGTTTTCGGTTGACAGGCCGGTGAACTAACCGCTGGACCAGCCGGCTTCACTAATAATATTGTCTCTATCTTCAAGTATTTCTATTTTAACACTGAAACCGTCTCCTGGGAGATATACACTTTCAGAAAATGTGAAACTGTTGTCTGGTTGAATAGTGATAATTTACAGTGTGGCTGGGTACAAAAAGACTGTACCTTGGATTGCGCTCACTTGAATCTGTTGCGCATTCTATATTGACCAGATTGCCTCAGACACTGAGAGAATCTGAGACCAAAGAGTCTTTTAAAATTAGCTTTAAGACCTTTCTCTTTGGCTAGTGGTTGTGTGCCTTACATACTAGGACATCGGTCACTACAGTTCATTCCAAGAGCGCACTGAGCTAAGCTAATTTTCTTTCCATATAACCAAATATGTTTTTTAACAAAGAGATGGTTGACTATTTACATAACTCTATTATACAGTCCCCAATAAGTATGAAATGTATAATGAACATATACACACTGATGAAGCATACACATTTTTCTTTTTATCCCCATGAACTATGAACATTGTATATTTGATGCTTGGGGTGGAGAAGGAAGGAGGGTCAAGAAAGTAGGTTCTCCCCATCGTTCTCCCATCACTGCCTTCTCCCGCCCCGACATCTTATAATGTCATTCATTAGCCTTGTTCTCTTACAAGGAAAACTACATTTTCTATTTTTATTTAGAAACGTGTATCGAGTTTCATACACTGTAAATATATATTGATCGTGTGGCTACATCTTGTGGCTACATCTTACTTGAAAAACTCACATTTTTCTCTCTCTCTCTCTTTGTATCTATCTTTCTATTTCTCTCTATCCCAAGGCGGCCTTAGGGCTCTGTCAGTGACGGCTACGCCTTAAAAGAGATTTGATCGAAGCCATCAAACGAGAACAAATGCATATATTAATATAAGTAGGCCTACTCTTTCTTCGCGAGTGGCATTCAGGCATAAAATGGGTTGCCTGAACAAACCAGGAAAACTAGTAACTTAACATCATTTAAAACATTAAAAAAGATGGAAGACTAGACTCTGACCACGGATGAACGTAGGACGCAAAAATCTTCTTTATAGAAGGGAGCGTCTGTAATATATAAGCTAAGATAAGAACTCAGCTATAATGAAAAGTATAATTATCGCGTTTTGTATGTATTATTTTGTAACAATAATAATAAGAAGACGCTACTGCATAAAAGGTCAAAATATGCCTGTGAGCGTTGTGCTAAGGCAGATTAGGGCTCTCAGCCTCGCATATGAAGCTCGCGTATTGCTGAGGACGCCTCTTTCTCTCTACATTAAACCGTTTATCGCGGTAGATAGGTTCTGAGACCGGCCGCGATAGCTGAAAATCCGCGATGTATTCAGACTTTAAAAACCCTCCCTTTACGTAGGCCTTCTGTTAACAAACCACCCTTTACAGAAATGTACAGTAATTCACAGTAGGCCCTATGTATATACAAGCAGTACACAAACACAAATGTTTAACAATATATCGCGAATATTTTCGAAATTTCCGGAAAATCGAAATTTTTTTTTCTCATATTATAGAACAAAACACAATCCGTGACGTCGTGAATCTGCGAAAGTCGAACCGCGAAGTGGCGATGGTTTTTCTATCTGGTCCTTTTTCCTTTCTATTTAACCCTTCCCGTACCGACCTACTTCTATCTATGCTGACTTCAGTTCCGCTATATACGCGCCCGGGACTTTAAGGGTTAATTGTCCCTCTCTCTTCCTTTCTCCTTATCACTGTCTGGTCTCTTGTTCCCACACACGACCACTGTCTTGTTATCACTCACCGGGCCCAAATTAATTCGGTTTCTGTCTTTCTGCCTCTCTCCTTACTTTTAATATAATTTAATGAGTATCTAGTATCTTTTCATGGTGCAGGGTGGCAGACCGGTAGAGCGTTCGACTGGCGATCCCGAAGGTTCAGGGTTCGAATCCTGGTGTAGGCTAGGATTTTGTTCCCGGGAATGGATGGTGTCCCTGAGTCTACCCAACTCTGATGGGTACCTGACCTTAGTTGTGTAAAGGCGGCTGGGTATTGTGCTGGCCCCACAATCCTCTAGTATGCCGTGGCCACAGAAACTGATGAACGCTGCTTCACCGGTCCTATAATCAGTTGGGTCCGAAGGGTACTTTACTTACTTAGTATCTAGGCCTTTTCACTTGTTATTCTTTTATATATAGTCTACAATTAGTTGATCACATTGCAACTTTTATTTACGCCTTTTTTTTTTTGCTTAAACTTATTTTAATTCCCGCTTTTATTAAACAAACAAACAAAATAACAACTCATGCCATCCATATTTGGGGCACATCTCGATGTGACTTGTGTCTTAGCATGGCCCAAAACGTCAAGTTACGCAATAATTTAGGTCACCTCAACTGTGTTGTTCTTCAAATAGATAATTATGTAGGTCAGACCAGTATTTTTTTTTTACTTGTGTCAAGACTTCAATGTTATAACAACGCGACCTTGGCAAAGGTTAACACCTGACCCATTAATATTTTATAGCCTATGTGTCTATTACAAAATACAAATATCAGTAAACCTAAATCCCCTCGTGCACAACACGTCGTATCGACGGAAAAAAAACGTGGAAACCACGAAAACACATTGAAACCACGTTTTTTTCACGTAGATACGACGTAATGTCCCCCTAATTAATGAGAGTTATTTGCCTAAATGTTTAAATAATATCAAGTGCATTACGTTTTAGGCTTTCTGCAAGAAAATGATTTAAAAAAGAAGATATATCTAGATCTATTGATAAATAGACATCGTATCTTAAATTAAATTTTACAATAAAGAAAGAACAAAAAAAAACAACTGATCTGCACACAACTACATCCCAGTGGGCAGACCATGTCGTATCGACGTGGACAATAACAAACCGTTGAAACCACGAAAACTTGAGGGAACCACCTTTTTCCCCACGTCGAAACGACGTGATGTGCCCGCTGGGATAGCTAATCTATACACATGCTAAGTCGAATATGTGTGCCGTTCTATTTGTGTGTGTGCTTATTGGTCAATTTAAAGGCACGTGATCTTCTCTTGTATTTCAAAGTTTGGGATTTTTTTGCAAAAGCGTGTCATGCGTAGTGTCTTAGCTAAGCGATATCACCAACAGAAAACTACAGTGTCCCAGTGTTGTCCCAATTTTAAACAAGATATACGTACTGGCCCAACATTGAATCAATATTGGACCAATAAAAATTGTGCTTTAAGGGGCTTTGTTCTCCTTTGAGTAGTTAGTTTTGGATAGCGCAGCTGAAAGTATGTGTGATTTTCTCTTAACTGCAAATGCTACCTGACCCTGGGCAATGTTAGGCAATTAGACAAACTAGTATTATTATTATTAGGCCTATTATTGTTATTCTATATTAGTGTAGTCTAAATCAAACTAAAAAAACACCAACATTCATTAAACATTTTTAATATATTGTTTTGTCCTACAATTATTAAAAAAAAAAGAAGATATAATTCCCATCGGGCACATCACGTCTTAACGACGGGGAATCAACGTGGAAACCACGAAAACACGTTGAAATCACGTTTTTTTTTCTCCGTCAATACGACGAGGTGTGCCCGCTGGGAACCTGTTTAAATGTAGCCTATTTTTTCAAAAGGAGGAAAAAAAAAACCTTATCCCATATTTTCATGCACATTAAAAAAAGATGTTGCTACAGTAGGCCTATTTATGCTCTGTGTGCACAAGTGTGTGTTTTATTGATATGCAGGCCTATCAACTCGGCGCGCTACTAATAAGTCCTACCCTACATCTATTACATCTGACGATTTTAATTTGTTTTAAACTGCGTTCATACTGTTCCTGGCAATATTTGTTATTATGTACTTAAGATATGACCCTGTAAAAAGACCAATAACAGAACAACACCTTCTGATAATAACATGAGCTGTGGTTTAAATTCTGTGTTTTTTTCTGATAGATCTGTGTTGTTATACTTCTTACTATTTTTACCTGTCGTAATGTTACTTAAAACAGCTTAATATGTTTGTTTTACTTTCTTTTTTTTATTCTAAAATATTTCTCGTTTCCTAAACTATCAAATGACAAAACGTGTTGCTTTTAAAAATGTTATAAACGTTTATTGTTTCAGTAAAAATCTTCAGTCAATGTACTGGGTTTTTCTATGTTGATTTACATTCAAGATCTGCAGGAAAACGAAAATCCGAGTTGCAGCACTGTGTAGTTTTTATAAAAATAGGTCAGCGTGTTGTTGTCATGTGTGCTTTACTCTACGGCTGTAAATGGGGTTAAGATATGAAGGACATTGCTGCATTACATTCGTGATTTACATTTCAGTCTGAAAATGGGGCAAGCCTTCTGTTCTGGATTGTGTTTGCGTTTATTACATATTCGCCTGTAATTATGTGTAGAAATGTGTTCCTAGAGACGAGTTCTCATTTTATTTTCTTGTGAAACTATATATAACCTCCTTTTGAATCAAGGCTATTATATTTAGGCCTAGGCCTACTTTATGGTACTTACGCTAACGTGGATCATGAGTTATAAAAATAACTTAGGCCTACTAAAGGATATCATATTTTATAACTAAACTTAATTCTAGTTATGTTATCTAGATCTAGTTCATAAGTATACACTTTTAATTAGCCAGAAAAGTGTAGGCCTACTAGTCGGTCTTTAACTGTAACATGACTATGACTCTGACACTTGTTTTAATGGAAAAACAACGGAATTTATAGCCTACATTCATTACATTGTCAATGTTTTTACATTTACAGTTGATTTACAGTTTACAGGATAAAGGTAAGATTTTAACAGTATAATTGTTGTTAGTTTATTTCTACTTAGGACCTAGATTCAAACTTTATTATTCATAGATAGGCCTCTAGATTCTAGATACATTCTACACATATTATATGGCCCATGCCCATATGGCTATGGACCGCTATGGTCATTAACATATATTATTATATCTAGGTATAGGCTAGGCCTAACTAGTAGCATAAACATTGACTTTCGTTTTAAGATACAATTTAATGTCGTGTATGTGTTCTACTGGCTACTGCGGAGGTAGATTACTAATAATCATTACAATTACTCTGAACACAAGCTGGTTAAAAAAATATAAGGTAGGCCTATATAACTAGGCCTACTATTATAACTATAGTAGGCTAATATAATTATAAGTGAAAATAAATACTTTTTATAAGTTTTATAATCTATTATAAATTGTAGGCACATGTAGGCCTATAATGTAATGTAAATATGCCTACTTAATACTTTAGGCCTGTTTATTATCATTATATCATAATAATATCATAATTATCATATCCAGTATTTTAATGTAACGTATTAGTTAGAATTGCCCGTCCAGCATGAAGGTATCCTGTTCGAATCCAATTTAAACACAGTTCCCCCCTCCCCCCCCCACCTCTTCCACCCCCACCGTCCTTAGGGTTGGAGGGTGGTCCTGTTGGTATTGAGAGCTTGTGTACCTGACAGTTTGAGGGCCGCATAGTCCACTTATATTCTTATAACACTTACTGTCTTATCTATATGTTAGGTCGGTTTATGTTTTCATTTTTTTGGTTTGTCCTATTTTTGTAAAGTTTTAAATCATTAATTAGCTTTATATTTATTATCCTAGAGATTATATCCATAGTCTTAGTTGTTTGTTGCTCAACGTTAAATGCGCTCTTACATTATGTTTGTTGGCAGCGTATGCACATATTATTATCTTATTATTATATGCTGTAGTAAAAAGGTGAACATCGAAATCAAATTGTTTACTTTAGTTCATAAATAATACATGAGCAGTCATTAAAGACGGTTAGGCCCTATTCTATCCACAGATAATATTTTATAAAATTAAAATATTGGTTTAACAGCTGACCATTGTAGTTTGCAGACAGCCATAATATAACATGTCTTCTTATCTTATATATTACAGACGCTCATTTTTTAAGGAAGATTATTGCATACTACGCTCATCCGAGTCTAGTCTTGCAGTTTGATTAATGCTTTAAATGATGTTAAGTTACTGTTTTTCCTGGTTTGTTCAGGCAACCCATTCCGTGCCCGATTGACACTTAGCAAGCAAGAACATATGATAATTAACCTTATATAGACTAGACCTACAGTATATAGCATGTAAAGCGGTTTTGATTAACTTGGGTCTTTTGTTTACCTTTGCGATGACTGTATTATTCTATAGTGCAGCAGATGGTCATGCGTGAAAATTGCAGAAATTCGTATGGCATATCAGATATGCAGTGGCCAAAATGTCATCGGAAATTCAATATAACATCTGTCCCAGCCCCCCCCCCCCCCCCAAATGGTCCTCATTATTTCAAGGGTTCTCAAATGTACAGCGGTTTTTCCTTTTTATCTCATAGTGTTATTTAAGCCATATAAACTCGTGTACGCAAAGTACATTATTAATTTTGTTTACAGAAACTTTATTAATGCTTGCTTTGTTGCTTTGTTTTACTTCAAAGTGTATTCAAAATTAAAGGGGTCAAGAATTCAACCAATAAAATCAATAAGTCAACCACCAATCATTTTCTTTTTTAGTAGGGTAAATGTGTCGTAATATAAAATATGTTTGAATATAATAATAATAATAATATTTGTATAGCGCTGCCATCAAACATATATTTGTATGTTAAGCCAAGAAATAAGGATTACAATGAAGTTAGACGATTCCTATTTAGTAAAAAAAAAAGATTTGTTTCTTATATATTACTGATGCTCCTTCTATAAACAATATCAATTGGCCCACGCTCATCCGTAGTCTTTGTCTAGTCTTGCATTTTGATGAGTGAGTAAAAATGATGTTAAGCTACTACATTTCATGGTTTATTCAGGCAACCCATTCCATGCACGGATGCCATTCGGGGGAGAATAGAGTACTTATATGCATTTGTTCTCGCTTAAGGTATAAGAAAAGTGTTTTTGTCTTTATGTTTATCTGAGCTTTGCAACAGGTTGTTCTTGGGTAGTATTTCTAAATTATAATTTAATTCCTTATGTATTATTACTACTTTACACTTTGCCCTTCTGTACAATAAAGCTTTCCTTATCTTGATTGTCAAATTAGACAATTTTAGCGATTAAATGAATCGGGAAGCGTACAGTACAGTGTAGACGATAATCGGGAAATTCCGAAAAAAAAAGTCATTATATTCATCAAATAGCAGAAATATTAAAGCAAGCGGTCCGTCTTATTAAAGTCTTTGGGAAAACCAACAAATAAGCATAATTTAAAACCATTATGTATTTGCTAGACTGGTCAAAACTAGGAGCATGCGTAGAGCGTAATAAAATCCCTCATTTAAGGCGCATCTACGAATCAAAAAGATCAGATCTGGCTGTTCCAATTATTGCGGACACAGAAGCTGCATATGTCGCAACAGTAATTGGATTAGGGAAAGAAACCTCAACCGACAAAGAAAAACAAATGCCGAACATGAGATTGTCTAAATTCGTTATAATATGGACTCTCAGATTTCATCCTTTAATTAGCTTTGTCCGTGATTCTGTATTTCGCTGCCGTTCTATGCATCGTTCTTATTAAGTGTGTTTCTTCAAGAAGCACATCGCGACATTTTCTTTTGTACCCTAATTAGATCGTGTTTTTGTTGTTGTAATAAGAGTGGCATCCGGGCATGGAATGGTTTGCCTGAACATACCAGAAAACCAGTAACTTAACATCACTTAAGACACTAATAGAAATGCAGAGCTAAAGGAGTTTCCGTGACAACAGCATGGTAAGGGATTGTGTGGCTAGCACAACACCCAGCCGCCTTTATTTTGTCTCCAGTTGATGTCAGGTAATCGCCAGAACATTAACATTTGAAAGCAAATGATAGTCCTTCAACAGGATTCGAACTCTGGACTTTCGGTACCTTTGACAATTTATGTGAATGGCTGAAAAGAAATAGAAATTTATGAGCGTATTTTTTTATGCTATCTTCGTATTTTGTGTGTTAATATCACATTATTTAAACATTTATCTCATTTACGCAGCTAATGAATAGCTTTACACTTCAACGTTCTTAAGTTTTCATTTAGAAGTCAATGCTCGGTGAGTGGTTCTCTAGTTATCGAAACATATTTCCATTCAGAATATATAAGGTTATATTATAAGCATTTCCTACATCATGGGTCGGCAACTTAAGGCACGCGTGGAAGGCTCGGCATGCAGAGATAGTTTCTATGGCACGCGGAAGACCCACCAAAAAAAAAGGCAAATGGTGTTTATTCAACTAGAAATGACGTGTTAGAGTAGGACCAATTTTAGGCTGTTAGCACGCTGAATGAATTAGAAATTCTACTTTGGCGCACTATTATTAATAGGCTGCCGACCTCTGTCCTACATACTTTAAACAGTTGGCGATTAGCAAGCTAGAAAGTTGACATCAAAACTGGGTAATTGATATTTGTGCACTTGCAATTCAAACTCACTGTGACCTACTTTGCTCCGGTATTTTGTCGACCTTACTACTCACTACCCCGCCATGTGGTTACCTCATAATCAGGACCAACTGTTCACAGTTATCTAACTAGCGTCATTACTTGACGCTAGTTTGTGTCGCATTAAATAATCATGATATGATATTTGTGTACCAGCCATTGTTATAGGCGTTTAGCACTGCTTATCATCTTATCGCAGCGTTCCAGTTACATTGCAACTTTAATGTCATTTATGTTTCTTTGTTTGACTATTTTTTTTATATTCCCAAAACCATACTATAATTACCTAAAGAAAAAACGGTCGAGCCTTGGGGAGGGGGAGGGGTTGTAATGATATTCAGGGGCGAACCAGGAGGGAGGGCTTCACCAATATTCTGTCCGGACGTGGGCCACCACAATGTGCTCCGATATGTCGTGCCGAGCCATTTTGGGAGCGGTTTCCGCAGCCACATGCACTATTTGATCGCACTGCGGATTTCCCCATCGGGTGATAATCGTTGTGGCTCGCCCGTATATGCCTGTAATGTCGCCTGGTAGCGCAAATCCCATATTATAAATAGGGATGGGAATTCAGGCACCAGGGCGGGGATGAGACGGGACTACTGCGCTCATGTCTTCCTCCCCATCAAGTTCTCAGCCCGCTGGAATGCAGGTGAGAGCGAGAGAACTCAAAGTCACAGCATGGTCTGACCCCCCCCCCCCTCCATGCGTTAGCCCCACAGGTGTGCTCTTGATGCAAGCGTAATGGTGGTTTCCAGATCATGGGTACAGAAGTAAACGGGATTTATTACATTAAGATACAGTAATGGCGGCTGTGCATTGTGCTGGCCACACAATCACCTAGTATGCCGTAACCACAGAAACACATATGTATAAATTGAATAGGTTTATAATTAATAAAATTGTAGCTTTCTGAAATGAAGGCTACACAATTTCCGATTCTGTTTCTGTAGAAGCTTATTCTACTTAGGGCCGTTGCGTTTATAACCAAATCAGTCTTGAATTAGACAGCCCCGAATGCCGATTGCAACCGTTTTTTTTTTAACGAGTGTAAGTGTGTTAACAACTAATTCTGCATTACAATAAAATAATTGTGTTCACACCTAATTGTATGTGACATTAAGTTTCAACGAATTATCCACCAAAGCGTTTTTTGCATTTTTTTTTTTTTTTTTTTTTATTTTTTTTTTTTTTTTTTTTTTTTTTTCAATTGTTACGTATATCTTCAGTCGAGCCCCCTCCCCGTGCGCTAATTCTTCGTTATCCACCACCCCTCCTTCTCTTTACCCCTCCTAACATATGGGTGATCCTGTATTCCGGATAATCCAGGACCCGCAGTGATGATCTTTCAAATGTGAAGGAACCGGTTTCCTACGCAAAAGGAAGGTTACTCGCCCTCTTTTCAAGTCAGTTAAGACAGCTAGACGTCTGGATTTGTGTTGTCTAACTTAGAGCGTGAGTTATTCATGTTATTATAGGTAAGCTACATGCTCCGCTTCTACCTTCTTATATTATCTTATACATCACAGACACTCCTTGTATAAAGAAGATTATTGCTCCCTACGCTCATCCGTGGTTTGAGTCTAGTCTTGCATCTTTATTAATGATTTAAATGATGTTAAGTTACTGTTTTCCTGGTCTTCTATACAAACGTTTATTGTGTATGACGCCTAATAGTGATACACGCCGTGTCTTGCTTTTTAATTAGTGTCTCAAATGATGTATAGCCACTGGTCTTTCCTGCTTTGTTCAGGCAACCCATTCCACGCCGGGGTGTCACTGGAAAGAAAGAGAATTGTTCAGGCAACCCATTCCACGCCGGGGTGTCACTGGAAAGAAAGAGAATTGTTCAGGCAACCCATTCCACCCCGGGGTGTCACTGGAAAGTAAGAGAATTGTTCAGGCAACCCATTCCACACCGGAGTGTCTCTGGAAAGAAAGAGAACCTATTTTAAGTGTGTGTATTTTCTATGAGAAGTAATAGTACCCGATCACTTTGCTGTTTCGAATAAGTTACTAATGCGCCATTACTTTAACACCAAATCACCAACTGCGCATGCTCCCTTTCCCAACCTATAACCTTGAAATGTAAACCAAGTTGTTTTTTGAATATCGGAATCGCCATTCATTCATTATGCGCAATAGTCGATGCCGATAATTTGAATCTAATATATCCAATATTCGAACCCAAAACTAATCTTTTAGTCTATCAATACTCATCACTGGACCATTTTTTCGATGTTGTTGTTATGTCAAAGAACCATATTTGGAGGTTGGAAGTCACGATTCCCTGAGCTAACATTGTAAAAGTGCATCCAGAAGGCCAGAAAGGAGTAAGCGCGTTCTTCGGTCCCCATTTCCTTTAACTAGTGGGAAAAACAAATTCCGGGTCATTCTGACACTTTTTGACGGTATTGTAAATAAATACGTATTGAATAATACGGGTTCAGAGGTTACGACTAAGCGTGTAGACCATATTACTGTGTGGTTAGAATAAGAGAGAGGTGTGGAGCCTTTTTAAAAGGGAAAATTAAAAGTACGAACATACAACATTTTTTTATCCATCTTCATAAATTTCCAACTTAGCTTCTTATCTTAGTGTTATATGTGACAGACGCTCCTTCTATAAAGAATAATATTGTGTTGTACACTGAATCCAGTTTAATCAGTCTCGCATTTTATTAATGTATTTTTAAATTATATTAAGTTACTGTTTTTTTCCTGGTTTGTTCAGGCAACCCATTCTATGACCGAATGCCACTCGGGAAGAAAGAGTACTTTATATGCATTTGGTCTCGCATAAGGGATAAGAAAAGTGTTTTTTGTACTTATGCTTTATCTAAGCTTTGTAATGGGTTGTTATTGTGTTGTATTTCTAAGTATTTATAGTACAATAGCCGGTGCGTATCTGAGATAAAGTGTTTGCTTGTTGTACCTCTGAGTGTCAAGATGACGTGTACAGTTAAGGGGACACAACTTATAGCATGATCTTTGGCTCAGTGTGCTACATGTAACCTTTCACACAGGGCCGGTTAATCCATATAGGCAACCTAGGCGGCCACCTAGGGCGCAATTGTTGTTTTTTTTGTTTTTTTGACATTTTTTTTTTTTGGGGGGGGGGGGGTCCATATTTGAGGACTTTTTTTTTTTAATTTGGGGATTTAAAAATATAAACTAAATTAGAGTTTAGTACTTCTGCGCGCTGCTAGCATCGGCAGACGAATTTTTCTAGGTAATGAAAGGCGAAGGGTAGGCCCCATTTTATTTAAGTTGTCTTAGAAAATAGGAAAGTAGGCTACTAACACTACTCATTTTCTCCCCGCCGAAGGCAATTTAATCAGGGCGCAGAATGTGTTTTCGCCTAGGGCTTCAACAGCTCTAGAACCGGTCCTGCTTTCACACCCCAAACAAACATATTATTATCATTGGAGTTCCTGAAAAACATAATTTTCCCCCACTGCCTAACCAAACAATAATACCACCATATACTCTTTTAATCATTTTTTATATCTTAGTATATATACTTTTTATACACTTTTTGTCCATTCGGTTTGGGCTTTACATAATTGAGAATTCGAATGGATAGAAAATTATGTATTTGTCCATATTATAAATATATAATATAACAAAATTTGTTTTGTTCTTTTCACTGAGGGTTAGAGATTATTTGTGTTCAATTTGAACAATTTGCGCACTTGAATGTTTGAAAGAAAAAAAAAAAGACTTGTTAATTTGTTTACATTTTCTTTGCAAGAAATTATCATACTCGTTATATAAAACCTTTTCTAATGGTGCGCAATTGTAAATTACTATTTTTTTATGCATAGATTGGTGTGTCGTCAGAAGCGTTGCTAATACTTTTACTAGCCTTGTATGTAGGCTCAATATAGAGCATTTGCAATAGGCGTTGCTTAGGTTTCTAACTCTCGTATTTATGTAAATAGAAGCCATGATGTCCTAAATAGCTTTCAATGATTAACCTTTTTTTGGTGCTACTAGGTTGCCTGTGCTAATCACCCACGTTATCCATGTCTCAGACCAGCGGTCCCGTAATGCCGTGTTAGTGACCCGGTACCGGAGCGACAAAAAAACACAATTACCGGGTCGATTGAAAAAAAAAAGACCAATTTTTGTTATTGCAAAAGAGACATGATTCACCCTTTTTGGGAGCCTTTTGCGTGCCATTTTAAATCACTCTGCGTGCCAAGTATGGCAAGTCTGGGTTACATAGTAGAAAAGAGAAAAAAATCATGGTTCATTTTTTTTTATAACTTTTTAGAAACGCTGACCTAGACAACATTTATACAATAAGGATAATATCGTCAATGTTTCCCTTCTGTGACGTTATAAAGAGAATTTCACTCATAAGTAGGTCCAAAACAAATTTGCTAGCTATAATTAGATGTGTGCTGCGCGTCACCTGAACGCGCTATTTAATCATTAAAAAAAAATCAAACAATGGCTGACAAGGCTTCGTTAAACAGCCTAGTTAAACACCATCTCTCGACATGTTTCTCTTATCGTCTGCAGATCGATTAAACCTTGCCACATGTGTCTTGATATGACTAACTGACCAAAGGCTGTTCGGACACTTGACGACGACGTATTATGTCTCACCCCCCCCCCCTTCCCACGTCCTCTATCATAAGATACTCCGATGCCTCAGGATACCGACTAGATTGTTATTGTGTTAATTCACTGTTGTTGTTTTTTGCAGCAATGAATGTCAATGACAAATCATCAGAGCTTGGGGGAAAACCAAAGACTATAATAAGATGGACCGCTTTCACTATTTTTAGAACTTTTATGTTCTTTTGTTCCGTGCGCATCCAATAACGCTGTCTTAAATGATTTTTACGCTCCTACGCCTGCCTAAGTAAAGGTTTCCGCTGTATACAACTTTCGATTTTAATTTTTTTTTTTTTTTCATGAGAAAATCATAGCGATGAAATAAAACGGAAGTGTACAATACAGTTGGGCTAAAGTAAAGGCGGCTGGGCATTGTGCTCGCCACACATCTCCTAGTATACTGTGGCCACAGAAACTGGTGAACGCTGCTTCATCAGGCCTATGATCAGTTTGGTCCGACGGGTACTTTACTGTACAATACAAAAGGGAATCGAGAATTCCGAAAAGAAGTCATTCGAGTCACCAAATAGCAGAAATATGAAAGCAAGCGGTCCATCTTATTATAGTCTCTGGATAAACATTGAATGTTAGTTTTAACGCGGATTATGTATTTAGGTCAACCGCTGCAACAAGCGTCTATATGTGAACGAGGTTAGGATTATCTGTTATATCTGATATATCCTACTTTATCGATTTTTTAAAAGCTATTTCAATATACTAGATGTGCGATTTAATAAAACGGAACTTGTATGACAATTACTTTATTTAGAATCTAGAATTGCAAAAAAAGAAGATAATAGCATAAAAATCTTTAGCAAGCGATCCATGTATATTATAGTATATGGATTTTTTATAAAAATATTTTGCTTTGGTTTTTTGTCGTTGTCGGATATCGACGCTTGTTCTCTTGTGGGTTTTTGAAGAAAACCGAGAATTGACTTTTATAGATCTTTCCAATTCTATCTCATAACAATGTATTTTCTTTGTCTTCCTTAGTTATCTCTGTTGCTGTTTTTAGCATGCTACTATGTTATACACTACGCACGTGGGTTGATATAGAGAAGAGAAGTTATCATTAACCCAACCAAGCGTGACATATTACCAGTGCGCGTTCGGGGACGAATAGCGTTAACACTAGTTGCACTTTTGATACAAGTGCACAAACTCAGAATGTATCCACCGCAACACATAGATCTACCACACTACAACACATAGATCTACCGCACTACAACATATAGATCTATCGCACTACAACACATAGATATATCGCACTACAACACATAGATCTACCGCACTACAACACATAGATCTACCGCACTACAACACATAGATCTACCGCACTACAACATATAGATCTATCGCACTACAACACATAGATATATCGCACTACAACACATAGATCTACCGCACTACAACACATAGATCTACCGCACTACAACACATAGATCTACCGCACCGCAACACATAGATCTACCGCACTACAACACATAGATCTACCGCACTACAACACATAGATCTACCGCACTACAACACATAGATCTACCGCACTACAACACATAGATCTACCGCACTACAACACATAGATCTACCGCACCGCAACACATAGATCTACCGCACTACAACACATAGATCTACCGCACCGCAACACATAGATCTACCGCACTACAACATATAGATCTACCACACTACAACACATAGATCTACCGCACTACAACACATAGATCTACCACACTACAACACATAGATCTACCACACTACAACACATAGATCTACCGCACCGCAACACATAGATCTACCACACTACAACACATAGATCTACCGCACTACAACACATAGATCTACCACACTACAACACACAGATCTAACGCACTACAACACCTAGATCTACCGCACTACAACACATAGATCTACCGAACTACAACACATAGATCTACCGAACTACAACACATAGATCTACCGCACTACAACACATAGATCTACCGCACTACAACACATAGATCTACCGAACTACAACACATAGATCTACCGCACTGCAACACATACCACACCGCAACACATAGATCTACCGCACCGCAACACATAGATCTACCGCACTACAACACATAGATCTACCGCACTGCAACACATATCGCACTGCAACATATACCGCACGCTTAAAAGTAATGGGGCTGTCGGTGGGTGCAGAATAAAAGTAGGAATTAGTTCTGTAAATGTGTGTCGATGATCAAGATAAAAAATACATAGTCGCAAAATAGTGTTCAGTAGATCTGAAAGCGTACAATCTTTTTAGACTGAATAAATATTTCATAGACCTCAAGAAAGTCGGTCTACGTGCACATAGAGTGAATAGTGATTGTGAACATTTCAGACTTTGGATAGACTTCGAAATCTTCACAAAATCTTCACTGACTACTTTTATGTAAGAATAACATCTGTTGACCCAGAACACGGGCTATATAAACACATGTGTTCTGTCGAAGGTTATTTGTGAAATCGTTACCTTGAATTAATGGGGTGACATAATTCAATGTTAAGCGGACCGCGAGGAACTTGTTTAGTAGCTACATCATAGAGATCCGAGACAACCTTACACAGGTAGAGTCTGTATGCAATGATAATGTAATCTATTAAAGATTGATTAATAAAGCCATGTCCTAAGTTAAGGCTACATGTAGTCCTATTACCATACATTTTTTTGACGCCACAACTACGATGCTCCCAAACCGAGATCGGCAACCTTTTCACAATAGTGTGCTAAAGTAAGATGCCAAGTTCATTTGGTGCGGTAGCGAGGACACATGTGCTAAGTCAAATTACAAAGGTAAAATATGAGGCAATAAGGTCGCGTGTCTTTAAATAAAACAATTTGATTGGTTAAACACACACAGAGCTTTATATTTTATAAATATATGATGTAACAGACGATATATTGATCTAACTGTTCAGAACACTCGAACTCTCGAATTTATAGATCTAGTTGTTTTTTTTTACTGATAATAAAAGTAAAAATATTCAAGAACGGAATCGTATTTCAAATACAAATTAATAGTAGTTAGTGACAGCGATTGGACAGGTAGTTGAAGGTTTTAACTGTGTGTGTCTTTTATGATAGGACTTCCTTATCTTTGAACTATTATAAATAGTTTAAAGAAAGTCCAGCTAGAAGTTTTTATCTGCGGCGTCCCCAGTGAGGGTCAGTGCTATAAGCCATTGACACGATCCGCGTACATTGAGCGGTACTGGACTCGACTGGTAAACATATAGTAGTCATGTACCTCTGCTTATATCGTATACAACAAACTACACATTACATATATAGCGCTATTCAAAACATAGTTTTCGAAATGGGCTTTACATATAGGTACCATAAATGAAAAAGTGTGTTTTTAATTTTGTTTTAAAAATGTCTATATTGTCCGCTTGTTTAATTATGTTCGGAAATTCATTCCACCACAGAGGTCCTACGACGCTGTAGGAGCGAGCTGCAAATGTTTCTCTTTTTACGCTTGGTACCTTGAGCTGCAGGTGAATTTTGTTTGAACGCAGTCCTTTTTTCTCTGATGTGCGTAGCTCGACCATGGATCTCATGTACTGGGGAGATTGACCATGAAGATTTTTAGTCAGAACTTTGAATTGTATACTAAGTGTTATAGGTAGCCAGTGCAGTTTTTTTTTAGACATGTTAATGGGTTTTCTTCATTGTTCAGTTGTAAAGTACCCTTCGGATCAAATTGATCAAAGGGCCAGGCATGCTAGGGGATGTGTGGCCAGCAACGACACACATCCACCTTTATTTTACACCCCAATTAATGTTAGGTACCTCTCAGAGCTAGGCGGATTCAGGGACCCTCCTCCAGTCCCGGGGAAAAAAATTATAGCCTTCACCAGGATTCGAACCTTCAGAATACCAGTCGAACGCGCTCCCCTCCCTATTAATTATTCTCTGACGCACAAACGGGTGGTCCTGAAGTATACCAACGCTATTGACCATTGGAAATTCGTTATCGTATATACTAATTATATACTTTCAATGTTGTGTTGAAAACATCATGTACCTCAAGAGAAATCATTAACACCATTAGGAATAGACAGATGAAAGTTCTAGGACACATCTATAGGAAAAATGGTATAGAAAGACTGGCTTTGTGTGGGAAAATATCTGGTAAGAGAGACAGAGGAAGACAAAGGCTAACATATGTAGAAAGCCTGAACGAATGGGCCACGAAGAACAACTTAAGTAATAATAACTTTCTGCAAAAAGCTAACAACAGGAAAGAATGGTGAGTCATGACCGCCGATGTCTGTTCCAGACCTGGCACGTAAAGAAGAAGAAGAATACTTTCAATAACACCAAAACGAAAAGAAAGAAAGCGTATGCGTCACTGGATCACAAGCATTCTTGTCGCCGCTTCTGGATGGACACTTATAGAAACTTAAAAAAATAAAATTCAACAGTAAAGTATCCCGTCGGGCCGGTGAAGCGGCGTTCACCAGTTTCTGCGGTCACTGCATACTATGCACAGCCGTTTTCACTTTACCCCAACTAAGCTCAGGTGCCCATCAGAGCTGGGTGGGTAGACTCAGGGACACCCTCCAGTCCCGGGGGAAAAAAATCCTAGCCTGCACCAGTATTCGAACCCGGGACCTTCGTTGCGCCAGTCGAACGCGCTGCCGATCGACCACTGTGTTCCATAAAAAATATATAGAGAGAGATTTGATTGGTTGACTTTCAGGTCAAGGTCTGTCCTTCTTAACATTGAACCCCAGTTGTTGTTTTAACCGTTGCATATTAACCCCCCTCCCTCACACACACACTATTTCCCCACTTACTTCCCTTCGGCAATGGAATCTGGGTATCGTTTTTCGAATGTTATAGAGTGACTTTTGGCCGAAACGTTTTACTGCACCTTCCGCCGAAACCGAAAGATAAATCCGAAATTGCCGAACAATAGATTTTTTTAAAAAAAAGACTGCACAGTAATCCCACACTCCATTTTTAGACATTCTTTGGTGGGATGATTAAAATAATCCTTTTATTATTAACTTAATTTTTCTACTTCACGCAGATTATTAATTCGCAACAGTTTAACTAAATGAAATTATCAATAAGCACAGAAATAGATGCGACACTAGCGCTGCAGTCTGAATTTTTGAAAGTTAAAATAGATATTCGGTTGATGACCGAAAGTCAATATCAGTTTCGGTCGAAACCGAAAGCGAGCTTTTTTTTGCTTCCACCGAAACTACGCCGAAATAGGTCATTTGCCTTTTTTCGGCGCCGAAACCGATACCGAATTTCGGTCGTCTTCTAATACCAGCATCTGTTGACTTACAGTCGAGTCTATGACATCATTTTCATTAAAATGAAAGAGCGCGTTGGTATCATGGTTGTTGTTTTTTTTTTCTTTCTCTAAAGGGATAATTCAAATCTGACATTACATACGGGCATTTAGCTGAACAAATGTAAAGTACTCGTCGGACCAAACTGATCGTAGGGCCAGTGAAGCATTGTTCAACAGTTTCTGTGGCCACGGCATACTAGGGCAGGGGTCTCCAACCTAAGGAACGCGCACGTAGCGCGATTTTTGAATGGCACGCGAGAGACTCTCCAAGAGGTGTTTTTTTATTGATGAAAACAACATTTTCCGGCTCTGAATGAGGAAAACTGACGGTTGAAGCCAATGTTTCTGAACGTCGTAGCGACACATTTCAGTGAGTTGAACGCATTTACCAGGACGGGGTCAAGCAACATTTGAACTGTTAGACCACTGGAATGAATTTGCCTATAAATTGATTGAAATCAATTTCAAAACACTTAACTACTTTTGCATCCCTATATACTGGCACTGATAGAAAAAAAAATAAAAAAAATAAGCGAAACACATCTGATCTTTAAAGTAAACAAGGGACACAACCGCTGGTGTGTTTCCCACAGGACGTGTTACGTCCCCTGCGTTAGTTACCTTGTACTTTAGTAGAGTAAAGATTAAAATGATGACCTTGTATAGTTCAGTGTTAAAAGATAGTGAACCGTGCTTCCGTTATCTTTACATATCAATTCTAAGCAGAATATGTTTATAATACAGTTTTTATTTAAAACCTAAATGTCGATCAGGAACCTTTTTTTTCTGTTTCCTTCATACCAATCCACTAGAAATTATATATATTTGTTTAACATACGGTATAAAATGTTGACCTTTCAACTTTTGTTGAATACGACGTTGTTTGTCAATACAAAAGTTAATTGGTAGTAGGCCGACAAACTGCCGATTATAATAGTTTGGAATATATGCTATATGGTGTCATTTATTAAGAATGCAAATGGTATATTTATAAGTGAAAGAATATGTGTGTCGAGTTGCCCATAATGTTAAGATAAAATGTTATGTTCTACAGTTTGTAAATGTGTTTGAAAGTCGTATAATTGAGCTACAAGAACTCTTTGTTAGTTCTACGATTCTAGATGTTCTGAAAAAGAGGAACTTCACTTTTGATTATATTTCATAAAGGCTTTTTAAAAAAAAATTAATTATAAGTGTTTATTACAAACAGTGTTGTCGTTTTTTTTTTATAATAATTTAGAATGGTTTTTCTTTAAGAATATAAGATAAAAGAGTCTTTGAAAAAGAGCTTAAAGACCTTTCTCTTTGGCCTGTGGCTGTGTGCCTTAAGCTATTACTTATTAAGTAATGCAACTGCCACTGCAATTTATTTCCAAGAGCGCACTGAGCATGCTAAATTGAATAGCAAGGATAGAAGCGCTATAAAATGACCATTATTATTATTATTATTATTTGTATCCTTATCTTCCTATCTCTTCTAATATTTTGTCTAAGAAGTTAGTAACATTTTAAACAAATTTATTGATTTTTGCATTTTTTTTTCCTTAATACAGAAATACAGTTGTTAAGAGATTATATTATCGTAAAGTCCTGATGTGTAAAGAGAAATTTCACCAAGACTTGAGGAAACATACACACTGTACCATCTGTGTGAAAGTACACAAAACACAGGTATAAAACTGGTGTTTGTTTCACACAGCCGTACACACACCAAGTAAACACTGTGGACTGAAACAGGACGTCACTGCATCAGCATAGTGGAATCGTTTCATCAAAGTGTGGAATACAAACAAGACTAAGTGAATAGGCATTACGGACAAGGAAATATAAAGGACAGTAAACAATGTACGCATTGAGGATGTATTGATTCGGTATTCAGATTATGATTCTACTTTAAAGTTCTTGTAAGTACTGCGATATAAATATTTATTTAAAAATTATTTTTCTTTTAAAAAGGTTTAGATCTGTAGAAGTATTTCTATTTCGGATTACTAGTGTACATCTCTTGTAATGTTTCGATGAATGTACACACTAGTGTACATCTCTTGTAATGTTTCGATGAATGTACACACTAGTGTACATCTCTTGTAATGTTTCGATGAATGTACACACTAGTGTACATCTCTTGTAATGTTTCGATGAATGTACACACTAGTGTACATCTCTTGTAATGTTTCGATGAATGTACACACTAGTGTACATCTCTTGTAATGTTTCGATGAATGTACACGCTAGTGTACATCTCTTGTAATGTTTCGATGAATGTACACGCTAGTGTACATCTCTTGTAATGTTTCGATGAATGTACACGCTAGTGTACATCTCTTGTAATGTTTCGATGTGTACACGCTAGTGTACATCTCTTGTAATGTTTCGATGAATGTACACGCTAGTGTACATCTCTTGTAATGTTTCGATGAATGTACACGCTAGTGTACATCTCTTGTAATGTTTCGATGAATGTACACGCTAGTGTACATCTCTTGTAATGTTTCGATGAATGTACACACTAGTGTACATCTCTTGTAATGTTTCGATGAATGTACACACTAGTGTACATCTCTTGTAATGTTTCGATGTATGTACACGCTAGTGTACATCTCTTGTAATGTTTCGATGAATGTAGGCTACACGCTAGTGTACATCTCTTGTAATGTTTCGATGTATGTACACGCTAGTGTACATCTCTTGTAATGTTTCGATGTATGTACAATGTACACACTAGTGTACATCTCTTGTAATGTTTCGATGAATGTAGGCTACACGCTAGTGTACATCTCTTGTAATGTTTCGATGAATGTACACGCTAGTGTACATCTCTTGTAATGTTTCGATGAATGTACACACTAGTGTACATCTCTTGTAATGTTTCGATGAATGTACACGCTAGTGTACATCTCTTGTAATGTTTCGATGAATGTACACGCTAGTGTACATCTCTTGTAATGTTTCGATGAATGCACACAATAAGTTATGGGGACACGGTGGCCGGGCAGCACGTTCGATGGGCGTACCGAATGTCCCGGGTTCGAATCCTGGTGCAGGCTATGATTTTTTACCCGGGTCTGGAGATAGCCCGTGAATCTACCCAGCTCCGATGGGTGCCCGACCTTAGTTGGGGTAAAGTAAAGGTGGCTGTGCATAGTGCTAGCCACACAATCACCTAGTATGCAGTGACCACAGAAACTGGTGAACGCTGTTTCACTGGACCTATGGATCAATTTGGTCCCAAAGATACTTTACTTACACAATAAATTATGAATCGTGTAGGTCTATTTATCAAACAGTTTTTATTTAGTGTGTCCATTATACTATCTTTATATTATCTTGTACATGACAGACGCTCCTTCTATAAAGACGGTTATTGCGTTCTGCGCACATCCGTGGTTTTGAGTCTAGTCCTGCATTTCTATTAGCGTTTTAAAAAATGTTATTTTAACTAGTTTGTTCAGGCAACCCATTCCATGCCTGGAAGTTACTAGGAAAAGAAAGTCGCATTCTTTATTGCGAATTCAAAGACCAAGTGAAGAACGTTTTACCAAAATTGAATTTAACATTTGATTGTGCAATTAATAAGTTAGGGTATTTAGTATCCGACTGTTAATAAAAATCATTTATAAAAACTAGTAAACATAACTTTCAAGTAATTGGCTCAACATAAGCACTTAAATGCACTAAACATGTTTCAGACATTTGTAATTATTTCTCAACAAATTTCACTTTTCTCCCCAGAGAGGTCTTTGATTGATTGTGGGTGACTTTGGAATTAAGACTGCATTTCCGTCTTCTATTAAAGGACGATATAGAAACCAAAAGGCAGAGCGGTAAGCTTGATACAAATATCATCTAAACTTGTAATGGATGCGGTGAAACTATTGGACGAAGAATTCTCCAGTAATGTGCATTCGATACAAATGTATATACAGCAAATTAAATAGTGTTTTCTTCAACTAGATCATGTGAGAGTTGTTTGATTGCAATAACATGATTAAGAACAACTCCAAGGCGCCATCTACCAGAAGAACTATGCTGGACACACAGGGCAGCTATCACGACCAGGCTGGTCGTGGTGAACTGGTGTTTGTAGACAGGCGAAAGAACCTTTCGGATCACCTGGACGTCTTCGTCACCAACCAGCTCATCCCGTTCGACAATCCTTCGCCGAAATCTGCCAACCATGACGCATTAGATGGTTGTAACGAAGAAAATCTCGCGGACAGGGACGCGGTCGCCGTCTCCAGTTTGCACCACCAAAGAATGAATCGGCAACCACGCGATCTGCGGGAGACGGATAAGTCTATCGAAGGAAAAGTTTGGTATAACAGTGAGTCGAACGTGCCGCAGTCTGAGCAGAACTATTCCTATGAAGAGATGAGCATACGCAGCGCTAAGAAAGTGGATTATTGTGGTAACCGAAGCTCCAACTTGTATCTGATTGGCCATAGCGGCTTGGACAATGGCTACACGCCGCTTGAAAGGTCAGATTTACAAACAGACACATCACGTAACATTCAGGGCATGGTCTCCGTTGATATCAAATGCGACACTGGAGATTATCAGAGAACTTTCCCCAGCGCCAGCTCTTTAGACAGTCCAGGATACCAGGCCGATCATGTCCAGTACGAAGGTGACTCGGACTACAGTGAAACGAGTAGCGACCATTGTTTTGAAAAGTCTGCTCCTGCCTCCCAAGCCTGCGGTGGTCCTAAGACTTCTGGTCGGAATGAGAAATGTCAGAACTTCCGGCGGTCGTCTTCCGCTTCGTCGGTCGCGACGCTGCCGTCCTCCGGAGTGGACAGCTGCGACTTAAAGCTGAAACAGCCGGACAGTGATCAGAGGCTGAGCGAAGATGAGCTGTCTCAGAGTGCGTCTGAGAAAGACAACGGGGAGAACCCTGAGAAGGGCAAGTCTGGTAAACTAGCCCGTGGCGCCCAAAACCTGCCTCCTTGTAGAGTTTGCGGAAATAAAGCTTCCGGTCTCCATTTTGGAGTTAACACGTGTGAGGCGTGCAATGAGTTTTTCAGGCGGAGCCTCAAACGGGGCGCGTCCTACTACTGTACGAAGAACCGCGAGTGCCAGGTGTACGGTAAGAAGCGCAACGCCTGCAGCTTCTGCCGGTACCGGCGCTGCGTAGACATGGGGATGTCCCGGGACGCCATAAAGACGGGACGGTACTCGCACAAGACCAGAACGGAGTACGCGATGGAGGTTGAGGAGTTCCGGCAGAAGGAGATGCACAAGGTCGAGAAGGAGAAATACGAAGTACTCCTAAAGGACCTGGTGCTCTTCCATGACAAGTTTGTGAAAAACACGACGCGCGTTCCAGCGGAAGTGCTCTCCAGGAACCAGGCGGAGTACCTTCATCTGTACAACACGCAGCGCGAGCTGGAACACCGGCATCCGCCTCTCAGCACGCCGGTCATGACCAAGAAGCTTCTTAGCGAGTGGAGCCCAGTGAGCGAGGACTTGTCGCTGACCATGCACGACGTGGAGATGACCGAGAAGTGGCTGCGCAACTACATCAACTACGCCAAGAACGTACCGGGGTTCAAAGAACTCGCCCTGTCCGACCAGGCCTCCCTGGTCAGGGGCACCTGGTTCGAGTTCTGGTTCCTCGGCGCCTACAGGGGCTACAACTCCAAGCTCCGGGTGGTGTACTACCCCAACGGGAGGACGTTTCACGAGGAGGAGGTGGTCAAGGTCTTCGGGAAGGAGTACACGGACTTCTCCTTCAGCCTGGCGGACAGGATGGCCTCGCTGAGGGTGACCCCCGAGGAGATGGTCCTGATCAAGACCGTGTGCCTGACGTTCCCGGACAGGACGCCTCTGCAGAACAGGGAGGCCGTGGAGAATATGCACTGGCTGATGGTGTCTTGTCTTCTGCACACGCTGGAGAAGAATCGACCAGGGGACTCAGCTGTGTTTCCATTGATTGTCAGCAAACTCGTGGAGCTAAGGTAACCTTTTGTGTTTCTATACATTTTACATAGTTTCACTTTGATAAAGTTAATCTTCTACTTACCTGTAACTAATTCACAGGTTCTCTTTACTCGTGGGGGACATTCCGTCCGGCCAGTTTTGCGGCTTACCGATTGTCCAATTACGGCGTTATACCTGTCCACACTGCTTTCTACCTGTTCAATTTAGGCATACATTCTATTTTATGGACATTACTGTCTTCAGAAGACTTAGCGTTTGGCCGCATAGTCTCTTTTCTATGTATACACAAAAAGAGAAATTCAGAAGCGACACGCTACGATACGAATTATCTATAATCAATCAAGAATAAAAAAAATAGATAACTTACAAACAGTATAGACCTAGACCTCTCAACTGGGACACACATTATTAATAGGAAGTTCTAATTTTAGATAATTTGAAATAGAAGTGTCTATCGTTTTCTCTACTTTATTTCATTCTTCCTTTTAATCTGCGGTGAGTACCATATTGAACAGCTTGCCTTTGAGCGGTGAGTACCATATTGAACAGCTTGCCGTAGAGCGGTGAGTACCATATTGAACAGCTTGCCTTAGAGCGGTGAGTACCATATAGAACAGCTTGCCTTAGAGCGGTGAGTCCATATTGAACAGCTTGTCTTAGAGCGGTGAGTCCATATTGAACAGCTTGCCTTTGAGCGGTGAGTACCATATTGAACAGCTTGCCTTTGAGCGGTAAGTACCATATAGAACAGCTTGCCTTAGAGCGGTGAGTACCATATAGAACAGCTTGCCTTTGAGCGGTGAGTACCATATTGAACAGCTTGCCTTTGAGCGGTGAGTACCATATTGAACAGCTTGCCTTTGAGCGGTGAGTACCATATTGAACAGCTTGCCTTAGAGCGGTGAGTACCATATTGAACAGCTTGCCTTTGAGCGGTGAGTACCATATTGAACAGCTTGCCTTTGAGCGGTGAGTACCATATTGAACAGCTTGCCTTAGAGAGGTGAGTACCATATTGAACAGCTTGCCTTTGAGCGGTGAGTACCATATTGAACAGCTTGCCTTTGAGCGGTGAGTACCATATTGAACAGCTTGCCTTAGAGCGGTGAGTACCATATTGAACAGCTTGCCTTAGAGCGGTGAGTACCATATTGAACAGCTTGCCTTTGAGCGGTGAGTACCATATTGAACAGCTTGCCTTTGAGCGGTGAGTACCATATTGAACAGCTTGCCTTAGAGCGGTGAGTACCATATAGAACAGCTTGCCTTTGAGCGGTGAGTACCCTATTGAACAGCTTGCCTTAGAGCGGTGAGTACCATATTGAACAGCTTGCCTTTGAGCGGTGAGTACCATATTGAACAGCTTGCCTTTGAGCGGTGAGTACCATATTGAACAGCTTGCCTTTGAGGGAATCTGCGACAAAACAGTACCGATTAGAAAGAAGAGTTTAATGATATTTCTCTTTAGTGTTTTTGTGCAATACTTGCCCCAACGTCTGCTACTGAACTGTGTAAAGAGATCGCACTTGCTCAGTGCAATAGCCTGGAGAGATCCACTGTATCAGGGGTCGGCAACCTACGAGACGCGTGCCAGACTTGACAGCGATTTTTAATGGCAAGCGGAAGGCTTCCAAATAGATAAATCAAATCTCTTCTATAATATAAAAGAGTAGGAGGATTTTCAGGCTGTTGGCACGCTGAATGAATTAGAAATCATACTTTGGCACACTGTTATCAAAAGGTTGCCGACCCCTGCACTATAGAAATAATTAGTATTCATTTTTTATACCTGTAAACACTTATACTGTAACAGACGCTTTTTTTTATAGAGAAGATTAAAGTGCCCTACGCTTATACATAGTTTGAGAAGTACCTTTTGATTAGTGTTTTACATTATGTCAAGTTACTGGTTTGCCTGGTCTTTTCATGTAACCTATTCCATGTCTTGATGCCACTCGGGAAGAAATATTAACTTTTGTACATTTGTTCTTGCATGTGGATTTAGAGAAGTGTTTGGATTCCTATGTCCATTTGAGCATTGTGTTAGATTGGAATTGTGTTGTATTTCTAAATTAGAATTTAGCGCTTTATGTATTATTACTACTTCACTCTTCGCTCTTCTTGGCTCCGTTTCAAGGTTTAGAGATTGAACTATAAAGCATCTGCAATCACGTGATAAAAAAAGCACGTCCTGTTTGTTTACTTTGTCTACTGGTGACAAATGGCAGCCGTAATACTGTAGGCTTAAGAATGTTTGTTTTTTTAAATATGATTTCAACAATATGACTTAGAAATATATAAAACACTGTCAATCGATTAAAATAAGCATTCTAAGCTAAAATTTAAACCGTTACAAATCAATGGAATAGGTTCCGTAAGTGCAGAATGTGTAATTGAAGATGTCGATTGTCAACAGTTAGCCTATCTTAACTTACTATCTAAAAGTTAAAGTTAAGCATAAGGCATACTGTGCACTATGTTTCACGACATCTTTAGAAATACTATAGACGCCTCAACTCTTGTTTACTTCGTGGACGGACCAGTAAAGACTAGTATCACAGTTAAATATCAAGATATATGGAAACAAATTCATTATAATTTCTGTTGTAAAATAGACATGTGAAATAACAATATTATTCAACATCATCACCATCATGGCTGCCATTACGTAGTTACGTCATCTGGAAACCTAAGCCACGCCTATTGCAAATGCTCTATTGGCGTTACTTTTGTCATTTATACATATTCACAAGTAATGATAATCGCAGCTCTTTTCTGAATTTTTTTAATTTGTTTTAAACTGTTTTCTTCAGTTGATGAGTCCCATTAACCCTTACAGTCCCGGGCGCGTATATAGCGGAACTGAAGGCAGCATAGATAGAAGTAGGTCGGTACAGGAAGGGTTAAGAAGATACTTATTCTAGTTTAGGTCCAAGTAATGCTAGGTAGCATTTTAGTTCTATTGTTCGTGTTACATTTGAAAAAAAACATATTGGTCTTTTTTTATTTGTATTGTCTACACAATACGCAGCACGTCTTGTTTCACACGCCCACTTAAAACGATCGATCCCAGTTCAACTTCCCAATATTCAATATTTAATATGAATGATGACCAACATAAATTCACTGTCTAAATATACAGCTTTTCTTTTTTTTTATTTTAAACACATATAGTTGATGATCACAAGCTGTTGCTAATAACACATGTATTAAGTTAATTTTGTGGCAAAAATTAAGCCTCTTTTGTTCAGGCACGCTAAATACTTTAGCATTGTCGGCATAGTTTTAAAAAAAACGTTGTGATAGATAACACTAATGAACTTGCTTGGCAAACAATTCAACAAAGCCTAATTGGGGAAATGATGTTGCTATGACAACTCTAAACTAGCATGATCCAAGGAAGATGATGGAGTACAGTTCCATAGACGACAGATACCACTAATCGAAACTATTGATAAAAACTAAGATCCGTATCTAAAATCATAAAAAAAGGAATTTGTTTGATTGAAACTGTAGACATTACGATATAGAACAAACCGAATCTCGATCAACCTTATTTATAGCTGTAGCCAATATAACGTATAATAAACCGAAGTTTTGTCAACCTCATACATAATTGTAGTCAATATAACATATAACTCATAGAATGGTTGTTAACCCAACTATAAAAGCAACGTTAAAAAAAAGACTAATATAGAAACAAATTTAAAGTTTGTCAACCCTGGTCATATCTTCAGTCAATCTAATATAGAAAAACCTGAGTTTGTATTCTAAGATTTAAATTAAATCTCTAAACGCCTGAACTAACATATAAAAACCTACTTTAGCTTTTGCGTTTTTTTTATTCATTGCATAAATCCATTTTAAATTTATGAATTTCAAATTCATATTGCATGCACACTTCGAAATATTGTGATTTAATTCGATGTCACCATCTAGAGCGTTTCCACTTAATTGCTTGTTGCCTTGTTTATTTATTGCCAATGATAAGCTAAATAATAGAGTATGCGTTTATTTGAGCGTCCTGAGTCCTGAGTTTTGAAATTCAAATTATCTCATTAGTGATACAGTGACCTTGGTTGAGGCACACGTGTGTGTGTTGTTGTTGTTTTTTCAATTCTGACAAGGTCACGATAAAGTCACGTCTGATAAATATTGCATGTTGGATACATTGAGTTTTTTTTTAAAGTCATTTTATGCACACTCGTAACCACTTCAACCCCAAAAGTACATTTTCGGCTGAAAGTGCAAAAAGTTACGACTCGCCAACGATCGGTAACAAAGTTACACATCCGGGTCTTCTCTTGTCTATCTATGATCTTGTCCACTATAAAATAATACACTCAAGCCACTCAATGAATGTTTAAAGAAGAATTTAATGCTTGAAACCTGTATACAATTATAACAATTATTTTCATACACTTGATGGCATTTGACATTCGTATAAACCAACTTCACTGGTTAATTAGTAATTTCCTTGTAACTTCCTTGTAACAAAAATCAACAACGAACTACTGTGAGTGATGTTGTCAAATGCTAAAGTGCTAAATTGAGAACATCTCACTTGTATAGATTGTGTGCCGTGCATCCAGTAATAGTTGATTACTTAGTTACTCTAAGAAAAGAAAAAAATACAAAGGCTTCGAATGACCCCCATTTGTCTATTAACAATATGCAACGCCTGTGTGCAACATTATCCTTCTGTCAATCAAAACCTATTGATCTTAATCTAACTTGAGACAGGACCGCTCGCGTTTAAAGAATCTCACAAAATGTCACACGATATCACGATAAACAAGATAAAACAGACTTAGCCATATTCTAGTTAGGGTTTGTGGAGGAGCAAAGAATAAGCTCCAAAACGGAGACCTTTTTAGCTTCTCAACGGGTGGTGTTTGTAAGTAGTGGCTTGGGCTTTCAAAGTTTGAATTAATACTTAATACCTATGCATGTTTCTTATTGATTATCTTTTTCTGAATTTACTCTCATCTATTGCGTTAAAAACATTAATTGAAGATACTTAACTTACGCCCATCTCTTCACCTGGGACATAGGCCGCCTGAAGAGTCCTCCATGTATGCTAATGATAAACGGTATGAAATGGTGTGCGCGAATGTCTATTGTCTTGAGTACAAATTGTTCTTTAATATTGTTTTAATTACCGATATGCTGAAAGACGGAATTTATGTAATCGAATCAAATTTCCATTTATTTGGATCAATAAAGCAATCTTATCTTATCTTATCTTATCTTACGTATGTCGCATTTGGGCCCGTTTTTCTAATCTGACACCAGTAAAAGAAAAAACACTAATTGTTTGGTGTCAAATTCTAAATCTCGTCTACAGCTGTTTGTCTTTGGGGCTCCAAGTGAGGGTTTTTCCGATTTAAATACTGAATCTTAAAACCTAATAATGCCTAAACCTGAAGCTGCTGAGCTTCGTATATAACGAACACGTGCCTGTTGGGCAGTTTTCTTTCCCAACATTTGCTTAGTACATTCAGTACAATATTTATTGAACTATTTACACTTATAATACTAATACTTTAAATACATTGTTTATTAAGAAAGATACAATATACTTGTAATACTAATACATGGGTTTAGTGAGAAACTTAAAATATTTTATTGATACATTTTCTAATTAGGTTCATTCTTTGTTTACCTCACAGGACGCTCACGGATATAGCCATGCGTGCCCACAAGAGCGCCATCTACCAGGACGTCCTGAAGGAGAGTCCACTCCTGTCCGAGATGGTGGACACCAAGACCATCTACATCAACGCTGACCCCCAGGGCAAGGTTGTGTCCAGGATGCCCATCTCTCCGCCGCTCGTATGACACGGGGCGTTGGTGCCGAGCGTCACGAAGGTGGACACTGGCAGTCCATTTCTGCATTCACGCCTCCATGGCACATGACACAGTTGTGAGAATCGTCATATTCTGTAGCGTGTATGACCACAGTCATGGCCGGCATCATCCCGGATGGAGCCTGTCATCTATGCTTTTTCATACACTTGACGGCATTTGACATTCGTATAAATCACACAGAATCATCGGTGTGACCCGTGGCTTTGCTGAGATCCCTTTACTTTATCTAGCAGCCCAAAGTGTTTTCCTTCAAGGACAGTTACTCCAGACTTCAGTGATTGGTTGAAAATCTCAAAACTCTTACGCTTACCCAGAGTTCTAGGTTTCAGCTCTACGATTTGTTTTCCTGCTAAAAGATAGTGCGTATAACTCTAAAACTTCGTTTTAAGCTCAGGGATAGTGATAATATCGCCAGAGCTTTGTTTAAGCTCAATGATAAGTAATAATACCTCTCCGGAGTAGTGCTAATGTAAATAGTTCTTTGATTGAGATTAGATAGTGCTTTGATTTTGCTCAAAATGATTCAAATAATTCTTAAGCCTTGTTTGAGCTGAATGATAGATCTATATGTCTTGAACTCTGAGCTCAAAGACAATAATAATACAGTGGTTCAAAATTCAAATTTAGAGAACTATCGTCTATAACTTCAATAGCCGTACATGTATCCAATATAAAAAAGAAAGAATTCCCATCGGACCAAATTGGTCCATAGGCCCGGTGGAGCAGCGTTCACCAGTTTCTGTGGCCACGGCCACCACAATGCCCAGCCGCCTTTACTCTACCCCAACTAAGGTTCAGGTGCACGTCAGAGCTGGGTGGACTCAGGGACACCCTCCAGATCAGCGAGACACCAAGCCTAGCCTTCACCAGGATTCGAAATCAGGACCCTTGGTATGCCAGCCGAACGCGATGCCGCTCTACCAATTTGCCCCAATGTCCTCTGTCCGATGTCAATATATAAGGTCATTTCTCAATATAAAATAAACAGTCATATTTGTTGAGCGTTTTTTCAGCTGCATTTCGCTGACCTTTAAAAAAAAATTGTTGTGAAAACCTACTGAAGTGATACTGTCAAAATACACGGACGCATTCTAATAAGCAACGCATCTCAATAAACCACGCATCCCAATAAACCACAGCATCTCAATAAATCACATTGTCATTTTTATAACAGATTAAAAGAAACATGTGCGAACTTTCAGTGGAATATTTCTCAACAATTCAAAGACGAAAACGTGGAAAATAAGAACTTCTAGGATAAATCTTCAATTTCTGAGAGATATCAGGAACTTCTAGGATAAATCTTCAATTTCTGAGAGATATCAGGAACTTCTAGGATAAATCTTCAATTTCAGAGATATCAGGAACTTCTAGGAGATATTGTGAGCGTCTAGGAACTTCTTAGATGTATGTTGAACTTTTGGGATAAATTATAAACTTTTATGATTAATCAGGAATTTCTAGAATAAGTCACGAAATTCTAGGATAAATCATGAACTTCTAGGATAAATCTTGAACTTCTATGATAAATTGTAAACGTCTTACAAATGTTTTGAACTTTTGGGATAAACCATGAACTTCTAGGACAAATCATGCACTTCTTGGATAAATCGGTGATGACTCTTCAACCTTTAATTACTATTTGGTAATGGAGTATATGCCTTTGTTTTTTATTGTGATTGTTTCTCAAGTACTTTATAGAACTAACGCTCAAATCTGAAGATGTGTACATTGAGCGCTGTGTTGTTGCCTTAATGAATGATATACATATGTCAATACGATGTTGTGATTTGGCTTTAATATGTGATAAACAAGCAATAATAATGTTTTCCTTTATATTCGCAACATATGATTGTGGCGGTTGGGATATGATTGTAGATGAACTAAAAAACATAAAAATTCGTTTTCAATATTAAGTAGGTCGGTGGTCAGAGCTGATGGTCTTTTGTTCGCAGGTCATGGCATCGTGCCATTAATATAGGTCATTGGCCCTCACTACAGAAGTTAATATGTAAACAACTGGACTCATGATCATAATAGATGTAGTAGAATACGCATGATAGTGTATCAATGTTAAGAAAAAAAAGACTAATGTTAATATCCTTAACTGTAAAAGCTTTATTTTAATTTTAAATATATAGTTAACATCTTCGGTAAATTTTTAATGACAGTCTTATTGAAATTGTTTCATAAAAAAAAAATATATAAAAGGCCCAATGTATTATTGTTAAAAAAAAAAAAAGAAAGGTCTAGATCAATTTTTATTAAAATGTAGATTATTTAATGCGTTAGTTTCATTTATAGTTTTTCTTAAGCTTTCTGATAATTCTGTCACGTGACTATGACAGTTTAACCTAAAAATAGCTTATGTAAAATACTAACGACACCGGCACAGAAATGGTTTGAATTTCTTTTTATTTATGTAGCCCTCGTGTAGCCCTCGTTTAACATTTGCTATAATGATTGTATAGGTTCATTGTCCTATGCTTATGTTGACCTAGTGACATCCATAGGACCAACGCTCACATCATACCTGCTGCTGACCGGAATTTGAATGAATAATCTTTAGGTTAAATATCCTTGTAACTAACGTTTTTAATAACCTACCCGCCATAGTCATACTGAAACAACACCTTTTAACTTGTAATTTATCGCTGTGTTGACACACTAGTTAGCCAATACATTCAAGTAATAATTGGTGTGACAGTCAACAAAGGCACTAATTCTAATTTTCCATCTGGTGTTACAGTAGATTGAGACACTAAATTCTAATTTTCCATCTGGTGTTACATTAGATTGAGACACTAAATTCTAATTTTCCATCTGGTGTTACAGTAGATTGAGACACTAATTCTAATTTACCATCTGCTGTTACAGTAGATTGAGACACTAAATTCTAATTTTCCATCTGGTGTTACAGTAGATTGCGACACTAAATTCTAATTTTCCATCTGGTGTCAAATTGAGACACTAAATTCTAATTTTCCATCTGGTGTTACAGTAGATTGAGACACTAAATTCTAATTTTCCATCTGGTGTTACAGTAGATTGAGACACTAAATTCTAATTTTCCATCTGGTGTTACAGTAGATTGAGACACTAAATTCTAATTTTCCATCTGGTGTTACAGTAGATTGAGACACTAAATTCTAATTTTCCATCTGGTGTTACAGTAGATTGAGACACTAAATTCTAATTTTCCACTGGGGTGTTGTCACCGTTACTAAATGCCTTATATGTTGTGTTATTCTACCCGGTTCTACACTTGCATTGAAAGAAATAACAAACTTATTCATTTTCTAGACATTTACACTGTTATTGACAACATTTTTCCTTTTTGTATACACTGATGATAAAGGCAATATATGTGATATGTGTATTCCATTGTATATGATAAATGCGTTGACTTTGTTTTCTTAGTTGTTGTTTTTTTAAGAACCGTTTTGAAGCTTATATTTAAGTTTCTGTGTTTTTATGGGTTTTTTTTAGGGTTGGAGAAGTGGGGATTTTAAATAAAAATATTCACTAATGAGTTTTATCAGGGATTTCCAAACTACCGGTCTGCCCTTAGAGTTCTTCACACAGCCGGCCAGTGTCCATTAAAGGAAATGTACATTAGAGATAGTTCATACAGTTCTCAGTGTACTGTAAGCTCTCGCCCCCCCCCCCCCCACAACAGTAGGGACAGCGATACATACACACAATAAAACTGTTCCCTATCACTGAAACGTGTGAGCTCCCCAGGAGTAAATTATACTTTTTTATTCTTTGTAATTTTTAACTTAGTTTAAAAAAAAAACATCTTTGCTATCAGAGTTGTTTTAAAATTAATCTTTTACGATTTAAAAAAAAATAATATGATTGGAACAGTTAAAATAAATGTAAACATATTTTCAAATTAAATTATAATAAACACAAACATATTGATCTAATGTAGCTAAAAAGTTGTATGATATAATATATCTCTGGATTTAGCTTTATCTTGTGTGTTTTTAGAATTGAATACTTTGTGTACAGATATTTAAACTGCTAATGTTTATTGACATTTCGCCTGTGCTTTATGTATTTCTGGTTATGATTTAGCTTTGTAGAAGAGTAAAGGTTGTATAAGGGCAGCTACTTTGGATCAATTATTAGTTCCGGCAGGATACTTTACTTATTTCTTTACCTTGGTGCAGCTATTTCTTCTACCTCTTGAGCTACCACAGGGGTCGGCAACCTACGACACGCGTGCCAAACTTGGCACGCAGAGAAAACTTCAATGGCACGCTGAAGACTCCCGAAAATGTAATTCAAGTCTTTTATACAAGAAACTGATTGGTATCGCAAGTTGAGTTTTAGAATGGTGGCAAAACTGAATGAATTAAAAATTAGTCTTCGGCACACTATTATCAAAAGGTTGCCGATCTCTGAGCTACCACATTGATAAGTTAAGGCTTAAGTAGTTCAGTTTAACCTGGGTTTTTATTTTACATGTGACCTTATGTTTTTATTTACTTGTTTCCTTGTTGATGTTAATGGGGTTGTACGCTTTGTTGTTTGTTTTGTTTTATTGACAGTATGATAAATGACAATGATAAGTAAATTTACACGTCCGTTAAATCAGTATAAAGATCTATCTAAATGTTGCAGGGAAAGTGCCTCATCCACCGCCCCCCCCCCGTATCTATAAGGCTATTAAAGTTTGTTTTTATCGTTAGCGTGACCACGGAGTACTAACGGATTTTGCAGCCAATACAAGTACAATATTCAGGTGCCATTTTTTTAATGTCTCCAGCTCCAAGTAATGTCAGGCTCCCATCAGAACTAGTGTTTGAGTGACCCGGTTTTTTTTCAATACCTACTTTTACTATATGACCGACTAACATTGTTATTGCCGAACTGTCTCTATACGTAACACAATGTCCTGACAATTTGACAGTACGATACTACTGATGTGTAAACTCGAATTAAATAACTTCTTCTTCTGTTAGCTATCTGCAGAGCTGTTTGCTCACTTGCAGTCAAAGCCAGACAAACGTATTTACATGTCTTTTTTTAACTTGTTCCATAGGCTAAAGAAAATGGCTTAATTATTGTTCAAATATATATTTTTTTTAATCTGATTGGGGCAACATATATATTATGCGTATGTGTGGGACAGAATATCCTCATTTGCTGGCCCTAAAGAAAACATAATGACAACAATCAAACTGACATGGCTCGGTCATGTGTTGTGGCATAATAACCTGGCAAAAACAATCCTCCATTGGAGAAAGAGGACTGCTGAGGTGTCCATTCGCTTCCCCCTACGACCACAACGGTCATGGGATTGATGATGATGGTATATTGTTTTATAGCTGTTGCTAGTACATCTCGGTGATATGGCCTAAATTCAAAACTGTTGTTCCTGTGTTTGGAACGAGGTTATTTTATTTTGTGTTGTTCGACATTCGAGAAACGCTGCCTTAACTCATTTGCTACTAACCTACTTTCCAAAGACACCCGGGAAAATACTAGCCAAAGGGAAGGAACTCCGTATTAAATTTAGTAAATTATTTTTAAATATTTTTTTTTACTAATTAAATATTCCCCAAAGTGAATAAAAATTACAGCATAAAATAGATAAATATCTTAGCTTTCTGGAAATGTAAACTTGTATCAAGGACTACTGAAGACAGGACGCGCAGACTTGAATTTCTGACTTCCTAGCTAAGGCCAGTTTTTTTAACAGTAGCGATACACTCCCTTGGCGCAGTGATATAATGTTAACTATTATTAAGTAACTAACAAAATTCTTTACTAATATGATTCATTGTATTAATGGTTTATGTCATTTTCATTTATTTAATGACAAAGAACGATCTAATAGCCATTAAAATGTCTTAATAATTACCAAGCATGAGCGCACTATTTTTTAAGGAGTCTGAATAGAAGGCACAGTTTGGTTCCAACATGGATACTTTTTGTTGATATTTTACTTCACTGTGTTTGTTTTCAATTTTTCGATCGTGTATTTTATCAAAATGCCTAATAAATGTGGTGTAGTTAATTGTAAAGGTAATTATAATGCTGCCAACAAGTGTCGTTTGTTTAAAGTGCCAAATAGTGCATGTATACCATTATTGAAAGCAGAAAATATGAGAGGAGAGCACAATGTTTGTTTATTTTTAACTATCACAGTCAATTTAAATTCTTTATATTCCTTGGTCATGAAAACACAAATAAATTTTACCACAGATATAGAAATCAAACTATCGTATTTATAATAATGGTATACATGTACCACTTGGCAAAATTCTCAACCCAAATAATCGACTTACTTCATAATCACTTTTTTTAGAGGCTGTGCATTTGTCTCTTAATTATGAGCCAGATAAATTGTATGGGTGGGTTACGTTTTTCCCTTTTTAGGTCAAGAAATAACGATTTTTTTGAATTTTTTTTTCACTTTATTTTATTCCTTAGGTGATCCCCCACACGAAACCGTCAACACCAACCGCATATATATATAGGGTATCATGTGTACGGCCCTAATCATTCAATCATCTAAATAGATCTTAAATAATATTCAAATGCTCTTTTAAACCCTCTCAATCCTAACCCCTCATTAGTAAACGGCCCTGCACATTAACATTATTGACATTATTGACATTAATTATGTTAGTTACTTAATAATAGTTTACTTCATATATAAGAGCGACAAGGGAGTGTATCGCTACTGTTAAAAAAACTGGCCTTAGCTAGCTAAATCAGAAATTCAAGTCTGCGCGTCCTGTCTTCAGTAGTCCTTGACTTGTATACATAAAAAATGCCGAATTATCGGTAGAATCAATGATTTGGCTAAATATTTTCTCTAGGCCTAGCGTCAAAGTCCGATAAAGTATAATAAAGCCCAAAAATCAAGTTGAAATGGAAATTTATCTAAGTCTATATCTGCAGCATCCTTATTATCAGAACTGTTGTTAAATGTTATATTCGGATGTATAGAGCTATCGATGAATAAAGTAAAAAATGAAAGACGAAGGCTATCAAAAAGTTTTACAAGACGAAAGGCAAGTGAAAAATACCCGATTTTTTGACGCGCATAGCAAAAAAACGAAACGAGATAAAAACATCCGGTTTTTATTAACGAAACAGACTATATTCCTACTTTTTAAAAGCCGTGTTTGCAGTAAAATAAAACTCCAGAACGCATGTCGAAAAAAAGTCAAGAAACGACAATGTTAATCACACACGTGGCGGCCGCGTTTTATAGTAGCAAATGAGTAAATTCAACATGCCTAGTTTTCACTGTTGGAAATGACAAAAACGGCCTAATAAAGTATTTTTGTAAAATAGCTGCATCCATTAGTCCTTTCGGTGAGCTTAGTAGACTTGGTGGCGCCCATCTCCTCTCAAGTCGGCGGTGGATTTTTGTAATAATTGTATTTGTTATTGTCTGCACCATGGGTCGAGCCTTGGGTGTCTGTTAGGAGAAACAGCTAACTGTCGACCTTGCTATCCAGCCGCTAATTAAACTACCAGTGACTACATTGTGATTACAATATAGCTTACATTATACATTTTATACACCAAATTGTTTAGAAGCTATCCTATCATGTTTATATCCATCTCCATCTGCTTCATGTAACCATTTAGTCATATTGCATTATTTTAAAGCATTAACACAACCGGTGAACATTAAACATTTTTCTCAGTTATATTTTCTTCTGTTTCATGTGCCATAATTATGTGATGTTTAAACTGTATTTTTAACTAGCTGACATGTTTTCATATCTCAATTGTAATTTGTGATTATCACACAAAATGAATCGTGTCACGATTTTATTTCAATGAAATTGTGTAGGATCTGACGTTTAAACTGTAGTGTTTTTAACTATTTAAAACTGGCGTCTCCATGGTTATAATTTCAATTTAACATTCGTTTGTTGTTTTTAACAAAGACTATAATAAGATGGATCGCTTGCGCTATTTTTTAGAGCTTATATGTTATTTTTTCCATACACACCCAATAATCAATAACGCTGTCTTAAATGACTTCTACGCTCCTACGTCTGCATAAATGTTTCCGCTGTATACAATCTTCGATTTTTATTTAAAAATTTTTCATTGAAAAAATCAAAGCGATTAAATAAAACGGAAGTGTACAATACAGTTGTGCTAAAGTAAAGGCGGCTGGGCATTGTCCTCGCCACACATCTCCTAGTATGCCGTGGCCACAGAAACTGGTGAACGCTGCTTCACCAGCCCCCATGATCAGTTTGGTCCGACGGGCACTTTACTATAGGCTGCAATACTAAAGGGAATCGTGAATTCCGAAAAGAAGTCATTCGATTCATCTATATCTATATCTTAAAGAAATAGTTTAAAACGTGGGCTCTTTTTGGTGAAAATTAAACACAACACAGATTGATAAAATTAAGTACCGGTATGTCACTCAAATGAAATAAATGTCTTGTTAAAACATGTTTCATAATATATGTTTATTTGTCACGACTTTAAAGAATTTTCATCTTTTGTTTCACTGCTGTAAATGGAGCTTTTGCTTTTATACTAGAAATCGATTCTAAATTGTTTACGTAAATAACAAGTATTGTTTGACTGATTCTGTTCTGGCTGAAGAAAAAACAAAACTACAGCAAGAAATACAATGTCGAAATTGTAATATTAAACCATATAAAAAGAGGGGAGGGGAGGCACGTTGGCCGAGCCGGCAGCGCGTTTGACTGGCGTGTCGAAGGTCCTGGGTTCAACTCCTGGTGAGGATTTGTTCCCTGGAGAGTGTCCCTGAGTCTACTCAAGCTCTGATGGGTACCCGTCTGTAGTTTGGGTAAAGTAAAGGCGGCTGAGCATTGTGCTTGCCCCACAGCCCCAGGAGTATGCCGCGGTGACAGAAACTGGCGAACGCTGCTTGGTCCGAGACGGGACACTTCACTCTGCTAAACCATATAAATATAGGACTACAAATATTATCTCTATACGTTCTTTATAATATAGTCTATATAATGTCTTTATAATATACCTAGTCTATGTAATGTCGTTATAATTGCACGCTATTAATGTGTTTGATTTAATACTATGTAAACCTCAGGGCTAACTCTATTCTGCTCAGTCCTACCAATGGCAATGTTGAAAAGGCTTCAGCTAGGCGCAAGAAACTGATACAACCGTTCACTTATATTACTGTTGTTTCTGTTATATTACTGTTGTTTCTGTTATATTACTGTTGTTTCTGTTATAACTCAGAGAAAGATATATTCAACCTTTAAACCTTTGTTAACCATCATTTTAATTGATTTTGTTATTTCGAGATGAATATAATATATGCCTATGTATGCTAATGTTCACCTTTAAACTCATATACATTAAATGATCATATAAATGGCTATTGCATGAAAGCTAGTTATACAAGTCCTTGTGAAAACAATTAATACATTATATTTTAGAAATAAGAAAAAATAAAGGACGAATCCGATTTTTTTGAAAATTCTAATATATTTTTAAAAAACGTTTAGCATTTTTTTTACACGATTTACATGTAAGTAAAACATGAGTATATCGTTAGAAAATGACAGGATTCGGTCATAAATTTATATCGCCTCTGGTAAGAAAGATAAATAATTGTCTGTTTCCTGTGTATTGAAGTTGTTTTTTTTTTGTTTGTTTTGTTTTTTTTTTGTCTTTGTTACAATTTACGTCGTTAAGTCCTGGACTGAAGAGCCAAAAGGTTCTTCTAAGTTTGTTTTTTTAGAGATATTTTAAAATTGGTTAGTTACGACTTAGAGGCGTTGCTAAGACTTTCTATTGTCTAGATGAGGAGTGGGCAATCTTTTGATGATAATAGAGTGCCAAGGTAGGATTTCTAATTTATTCAGCGTGCCAACAGCCGAAATTTATCGTGTTCTAGCACTCAATGTTTTGTAGAAATGACGTGAATTGTTCCACGTGCCATTGCAAATCGCTTTGCATGCCAAGGTTGGCACGTGTGCCTTAGGTTGCCGACCCCTGGTCTAGACTGTAACGTAATTGTATGTGTTGGCGACATAAGCCTCCTTAAATTCAAGGCTGATTCCCGTATTGGGTCTCTTTTGTGATGATTTCGACATACCGGTAATTTATACTTCAAGCGCGTTTTAGAGGAAAAAAAACATCTTTAAAAAAATACACTTTATAGCCTTTATTCTAATTGTAAATACTTATTTACATTTCTATTATGTGTTTAAGTTGTTGTATAAAAGAAACAGATACGCTATAATAAGTTTGTTATAATTTTAAAGGCGGCTATTCCACCACGTTTTACGCATGCTTCATATGTGCTACATTTAAAATAATGATATCCTTCATGTATGGACTCCAGAATAGTTTTGTTTGAGCCATTTACTTTGTTATAATTGGCATGAGTGAGACTATCCTTATTTAACTCCCTTGTTTTTTGCTAAGTTGTTATTACCTCCCCTTTGTAAACTGGAGGTCACAGTCCTTACGGTGACCCTAGGTATTATTGTTATAGTATTGTTTATATGTATGCTACTTGTTTCAAATATGTTAATTATAGTCTTTTAAAAAAACGTATTATGTACTTTTAGAAGCCACACACGTATATGTATTTTCATGGCTGTAACATTTGCACTTGTTATGTATAACAGTAGGGCATACGGTGTGTGCTTATATTTGCTTAGTATATATTTGTATATTGGTATTATGGTATATCTTAATATATAAGATATTTCACTGTGCTAGTTTACATCTCAGAAATGTTATAATATTACGTGTATACTATTTTGGCCTGGAACTCTGTTGATTGAAATTAAAATAGTTCTGTTTGTTATTTGACATAAATCTAGACACCATCGTTGTTTTTATGTATTAATCTATTTATTTCATAATCTAATTGTTTATGTTGTGAATACAACATGCAATGTGTTAAGGCTAAGCCACACTAGAAACAAAATTAGTGATTCGCTGCGATTCAATTCAAAAATCACGATGATTCTCCCCGTTACTAATGTGGCTTAGCCTTTAGTCTTAGGATTGAATGACAAACCATCTTTGATATGATCGTTTAATAAGTTGCAGACGCGCTTCCAGACACAGTGATGAGGCAATTGATTTTTGGCTGGGGCTTTTTGGGCACGGTGGCTGAGCGGTAGGGCGTTTGGCTGGCCTGCCGAAGGTCCTGCGTTCGAATCCTGGTGAAGGCTAGAATTTGTTTCTTGGGTCTGAAGGTACATTATCACAAACCGCACAATCCGTTGCTAAGCATTTGTCCATTCGCTGTACTGAGCATTATCTGACGCTAAAGCGTGTCTAAAGTTTTGTCTTGATTAAGGGTTTTTAAATAATGGTAAGTGGATGGTTATCGTGATTGCTTCAGAGAGATTGCATCAAAAAAATAAAAACAAAGACTTTTTAATGGCAGCAATATTGACTTTTTCAAAGTTCGCCATTTCCATTGATCAAGACTCAGGAAAACCCTTCAAATTTGAAAAGTCGATTCCTTGTAACTCAATTATATTTTCACGAAAACAATGGCGCATTCTGACACTTAGCTCTTCGGAATGTTACAGAGTGTTCGGCATATGTCGTGACGTCACTGGTACATTTCCGTTTCTTGGCCGACGACGCCCACGGCGAAGTGAGATCCACCGTTTCCGGTCTGGCGTATGCTGGGAAGTAGTTGACAGAGTGGGAATCACATCCAGGTGGCGCGCCTTTACTGTGTGGCGCGTGCTGATGTCCGTGATTCGTAGTCTGATAGTCATTTTCCGGAGCATGAAATGTTGGCAGCGTCTGTTGCAAAGGTCTATTAAAGCAAAAAAAAAATGTAAATTTTACCACCAAGAGAATTACAATGTTTTAAAGTAAAAGTATGGTACCCGTTGGGCTAAATTGATCATAGGGTCGGTGAAGCAGCGTTCACCAGTTTCTGTGGCCACGGCTCTAAGAGTAGAGCAAGCGGTCCATCTTATTATAATCTTTGGAAATACTGACAAGAAGGCGATAAAATAAGCATGTTAATGAATGAAATAAGATGTAAAAGAATAAGAATGTAAGACTGCTTAAAATGTTTTATTGATATTTCAATATTGATTAGTAACGCGAAAGAAATTTCTTTAGTAAATATTGGAAATTGCACAAACCTTTTGGTATCGATTACTGAAGTTGCATTTGTCGATTCCCTCGCACAATGGAATCGGTATTGTCCATCGGCGTCTAGAATCGAATGCTCTGAGCGAAAGCTGCAAGCAGTGGGCGCCTTAAATAACAGAAGTGATATGGGTTGGTGAGTTTTTATATAATTATTTAAATAGATAGATGGTTGGATCGATAGATGGGTAGATAGTTAGATAGATAGATACACATATAGAGAGATAATTAGATAAATAAACAGATAAATAGTTAGATAGATAGATAAACAGATAAGATTGACAGATATATATATATATATAAACAGATAGATAAATAGACAGATAGTTTAATAGAAATATAAACAGAAAGAGAGAGATAGACAGAAAGTTAGATAAACATATAGATAGGTAGTTAAACAGATAGATCAATAGACAAATAGTTTGATAGATGTATAAGCAGATAGATATATTTATACAGAGACATATAGTTATATAGATAAACAGACAGATAGATAAACAATTAGATAGATAAATATATGGATAAATAGATACATAGATTTATATAGATATATTTTACATAGATAGATGCCTAGATAGAAATAAAGATATTTATATTGTTAGATACATAGATAGAAATAAATATATGTATATTGATAGATAGATAGATAGATAGATAGGGGAAGAACGGCCACGTAACAATCATACTACTATAACTGTGGAAGATGTGAGACAGTCTAGGCTACTCACCTGCATTGTGCCCGTGTCACTGTACGCCTGACTGTACCTGCACTGCTCTGAAACCTGGTGCGGAAGAACTGCTGTCTGCTCCTGCAGCTGGTGGTGGTGTTGGTGGAAGGGACTCTTGCTGCCTGTTTGCTCATGGTTCAGGTGATGATGTTGTGTCTGGTATACACAACTGCCACTGATTATGGATATAGAATCACGAGGATATTAGAAGGAAAAGTAAATTGCCCCGTTGATATCACTAGGATAAGCGTCGGGACGCAATCATTTCTTGAAAAGAATGTGCAACAATTACGCTCAATACCAAGAGCAGTAGCATAGCAAGAATGGCGCTGAAGGGGTAGTCGTGCCATGCGCCAAAATTTAATTTTTTAAAGGGTTGCAAACCAGATTATTTTTGTTTAAATGTCAGCTTACTAAAAAAATAAAATAATAACTTTATTTATTAGCGCTAATTTCAGCCCCAAACTCCAGGCATCCTAGGCGCCATTTATCCTAGATATGCCTTTGGACAACAGAACCAGTATAAATGTAAAGTGACACCCAAAGCGTTTATCATAAAACGATATTATCTCTACTGTGTTAGTATAAACATAATAGTCAAAATGTTAGAATCACCAAAGCATTTGCAGTCAATCGGGAATTCAATTCTAGCCATCGACACATCACAATAAAATTGAAGTCACTGATATAAAGTTTTTTTCCCCCAAGAATTAGCATGTATGCTTAGCCCTAATGTCTCGAAAATTGTTCATATTCTTAACCCTTACAGTCCCGGGCGCGTATATAGCGGAACTGAAGGCAGCATAGATAGAAGTAGGTCGGTACGGGAAGGGTTAAATCCACAACAAAGAAAAATAAAAAACGTCGGCTGCTGTATCAACGTCAGGGTTGTTCTGTATGTGAATGTGGAATGTTCATATGTTTGTTTATATGTGTGCCTGCTTGTGGGAGAAGAACTAGTGAAAATGTCATACATATTAAACAGAAAATACGTGTCTACATCTTGTCAAACAGTTAGTAAAGTAATGTGTTCTGTGGAAAATAACCTACAGGGAAAGATTTATAAATACGAAATTGTGGATACACTTATACACTTATACGTATATACACTTATACACTTATACTTATATACACTTATACATGAAAACGTGTTGAAATAGGCCTACATTTTAAATTTAAGTCTATTGGATAATTGAAAACTGTGAAGGTCTATACCAAATATGTAAATGTAGGTCATTTTTCTTCTTCTACTTCATATCACTGTGGAGATCCCGTTAGGACCGAGGAAACATCACAAACAACAATTATAAACAGATGACAGAGTGTCACTTAAGGTTTTTATTCCAGCCCTTCAGTGAAGATTTGAAAGCCGATACTGTAAGGGCAGTGATGGAGGCCTGGTTCAGGGTGTTCCACAGCCTAATGGTCAATGGGATAAATGAAAACTCTGAAGGTCTATACCAGGGGTGGAGAACTTTTTTGTCTTAGAGAGCCATGGATACCATATATTTTGTAAAAGTAATTCTGTGAGAGCCATACATTATGTTTAAAACTAAAAATTCAAGTAAATGTGTGCATTTTGTGTAATTTCACAAAAAGTACAATAATTATGTTTCTGAATTCTTCTGATGCTGATATGCAATTAATATGTAGATCAAAAAGTCTACAAAAAACATTTTTTAATAATCGAACATTTGTCTGCGAGGCAGATGCAGCCATCAAAAGAGCCACATCTGGCTCGCGAGCCATGGGTTCCCTACCCCTGGTCTATACCAAATTTGTAAATGTAGGTCAATAGGATCAGTGAAAAATGTGTTGGTGTACACTAAATATCATGTTTGTGAAAGCAAAAACCTAAATATAGACTCAATTTTATATCATCAATAACTGTATTACGCAACCTGAGATGTAGGATTATTTTTTCTTCTTTTGTTATTACTCCATTCATAAACGCCGACCCTGGCGAAATGGAACGCATATCATTATATAACATCGTCTCTGCATTGAAAACTCGGTCAATTGCTTGTGTGTCCTGCGCGTGACCCAGTTTTAGTCTTTGTTAGGTGCAGATATCTACACACACATAAGCACACTCACACACACGTAGAACCACCAGATTTCACTACAACAACCATTAGCCTATATGTAGCTTTTATCGCGATACACAATGTGCCGATTTAGTCACATGACGTCCCAGCTGTTAACATCTTTCATTGGGTTTAAGGACGAGACACGCGTGTAATTTCACTGTTTGTCTGTGGCTATGTAAGTGTGTGGCTGTGTTTGCGTGTTGCTGTGTAAGTGTGTGGCTGTGTACGCGTGTATCTGTTAAAGTGTGTGTCTGACTATGCGTATGTAGGGCTTTAGGGTGAAAACCAGTTTTGCATGACAGTTGTACTAAGATAATATTATAGACTATTTCATTAACTTCTGACCCTATTCTGTCTGGTAGACAACAGAAGGCTAGTAGATAAAATAAAGAGTTAGTTAATGACTGTTTAAAATTAACTTCACAGATGTAAAAAAAAACAACTTTTTTTTGTTGCTCCAAATATACAAATAACTAGCCAACATTACAAACAAACATTATATTATGTAGGCCTACATATATATGCAGCCTATTGCTCTGACTCTACCCAGATAGCTCTGGTGGGTATCTTACAGGAGTTAGGGATAATGGCGACTTGGCATTAAGGTGTCCACACAATTCCCTTATATGCCTTGAATATAGAAACTTGTGTAAGCTGCTTCTCTTTACCCAAAGATCAATATGGTCGGAAAGAGATACTTCTAATGTTGTCGTTTCTTAAAACTATAAATAGAAGATTGATCATAGGACCGGTGAAACAGCGTCCACAAGTTTCTGTGACCACGGCTTACTAGGGGATTGTACGGCCAGCACACGGCACAGCCGCTTTTACATTACCCACACTGGTATCAGGTAAGTCTACCCATCACAGCTTGGTTGACTCAGGGACACCCTCCAGTCCCGGGAACAAATCCTAGCCTTCGCCCGGTATTCTTTATGAAAACTTAATGTATCCAGTACAACATTTTGGCATTACATTCAAGTTCCGTACAGTTTTAAAGATCAGCGCAATATAATACCATTCTTGGTTCTCTGAAAGGACTCAAGGATGTCGCCTTTGAAACTACGTTTCCCAGAGTCATGCTATTCTGAGAGTGCTGACTGAGAGTGCTGACTGAGAGTGCTGACTGAGAGGGCTGACTGAGAGTGCTGACTGAGAGTGCTGACTGAGAGTGCTGACTGAGAGTGCTGACTGAGAGTGCTGACTGAGAGTGCTGACTGAGAGTGCTGACTGAGAGTGCTGACTGAGAGTGCTGACTGAGAGTGCTGACTGAGAGTGCTGACTGAGAGTGCTGACTGAGAGTGCTGACTGAGAGTGCTGACTGAGAGTGCTGACTGAGAGTGCTGACTGAGAGTGCTGACTGAGAGTGCTGACTGAGAGTGCTGACTGAGAGTGCTGACTGAGAGTGCTGACTGAGAGTGCTGACTGAGAGTGCTGACTGAGAGTGCTGACTGAGAGTGCTGACTGAGAGTGCTGACTGAGAGTGCTGACTGAGAGTGCTGACTGAGAGTGCTGACTGAGAGTGCTGACTGAGAGTGCTGACTGAGAGTGCTGACTGAGAGTGCTGACTGAGAGTGCTGACTGAGAGTACTCCTCGGGTTTAAGATAAGTGGTATCAGCCATACATAGTAAGTGTGCAAGGGTTATGGAAACTGAGGAATAGTTGAGGCATTCGTTAACCGCAGTTCCTTCCATCCGCGAACCGGTGATTAAAACATACTTCTACAGCTTTGATGCTCGTGGTTACAGGAGTGAAATGTAATAGCAAACACATACTTCTACAGCTTTGATGCTCGTGGTTACAGGAGTGGAATGTAATACCAAACACATACTTCTACAGCTTTGATGCTCATGGTTACAGAAGTGGAATGTAATACCAAACACATACTTCTACAGCTTTGATGCTCATGGTTACAGAAGTGGAATGTAATACCAGACCCTCAATAAAATCTACATCTGCAACTAAAATAACAAAGATAACTGACTTGCTGATAGCCACTGCCCCAACCAGCTGCTATTTGAGCGTACAGTACCTGTAAATGCAGGATTGAAATGATGTGTTGAGGTGTTCACTATGCTTGGACTGTTGTATGAACTTTGTACGCATCCCGTCCATAGATTCGTCACTGCAACATTCACTATGACTGTCGTAATCTGCCAAACGATATATATATATAATATAGTCTTTAAATTAACTTACTTTGTCTGTATAATATACAAGTAAACATAATCTCTGTGCTAGAATAAAACATATCCGCTATTGGGGCTACCAATGTTATAATCCCCCCTCCCCTAAAAAGAAAACAGTTTAAAAACATTATTATCCTCGCATTGTTGGAAAAAAAAGTCTCCAACGTACTAATAGTTACTGGAAGACTATCAAACAGTCAATCAAAGCCTTAACTTTACCAGAGTCCGTGAGGCTGGACAAACAATGCCCCGAGTACACAGTTGCCCCACACGTCGAGGGAATCTGCATGCCACAAGCGCCCGTCATGATAGACGAGCAGGCTAAGGCAGGGTCTGGCAGTGCAGACTCTTCTCTTGGATTACCTGGGAAGGTAAGGGAAGAAGCATATAATATAGGCGTTTGTCTACGTTTGTATTCGTGTGTATGTGTATTTTTTTTTTATTGTATGTGTTTGTGAGGCTTACATTAAAGTACAATACCAGATTGTAATACCTAACAATGATTACAAAATGATGATTCTATTTTCTCTGTAATCTATTGTTTTTCTATCATTCGTATTGTACCATTTTAACAATTAGTCTTGTTTCTTGAATATAAAAAGAAATGTTATTGCCAACATTCATTGTCTAATCAAACCGCAATCGACCCTTTAAATGATTTGATTGACAGAAACAGGCCCCACGAGGGGGGGTACAGCCGGTTCGCCGTGCCGGGGCCCACAAGAGTTTAGGGGGGCCCATGAATATTAAAATTTAAAATTAAATTGGCAATTACGCCATTATTTTTAATTATTGCTATTGACTTACTATTAAGCTAAGAGGAGATGCCCAAAATCTCCTACAATCTCACGTGGCGCTGGCACCCTTAATTTTGGTATTCTGACTGTGTACTTAAACATTTTGTTAAATATGCAATGAAACCTTTAGTTGTAATAAAGGGCCTAATTATTTTCGACATTATTTAGGATCTCTTTTTTATTATTTTTCTCCAGAGACACTTACAAATTTTAATATAGACCTATGAGCATTACAGGCTTACAGTTCTCCCTGTTAGCTTAGTAGCCTAGGCCTACATATTCTAGTACATAGGTTCTCAACCTTTTTCGGCTCATTGCCCCCTTTTACAATTTTTTTCCGCTCACCGCCCCGCAACTTAATTTTAATTAAACTATAATTAATTCTAAAACAAATTTATTTGTATTATAATTTTAGAAATATAGGAGACTTATTTAATAAAACTAGATCTATTTCATGTAGGCCTAATTTCTGTAATTATTAATGTTTAAAATATAAACTCCTTAAATGGACAAAACATTTAATGCAGGAAATGTTTATTTACAACTGTTTAACGTAAATTATTTTAATCATCTAATAATTAAATCTTGTTTTGAATACCATAATGTTGAACGTATATAAAGAAAAAAATAATAAGTAATATTTGTTATATTACAAAACATAACTGTTTGGGCATCACCTTTGAATCAAATGTGGAAACATTTGTTAATAAAAGGGAGATAATTGACCCGTTACATTTGAGCTAATATTTCTGTATTTTTTTTCTTTTATAAAAAAATTATTGGTTTACATTTATAACTCTGAAATAATCAAACTGTAAAAAGTATTTGATTTGAAAATTATATAAAAATTATGTGACTAAAGAATTGATATGTATATTTTTAAGCATTACAATAACTACCCAGTTTTTATGATTACTTCGAATTGATATCGCTCCACGATAACGCAAGAATAATCCTATAGTGCGAAATAAAGGACATCTCGGTAAAACTGAGATCAAAATATCTTTAATAATAGCATATGTTAGGACGACAGTGATCGGTCAGCAGGGTTGACAGGCCGGTGAACCAACAATAGGACCAGACGGCCGCATACCATATTTACCAAATACTGACCCCTAATTCATCGAAAAGTCATTGCGATTCCTATTTCTAATTAGTTTAATAATGTGTATGTGTAATGTTTGGGGATATCAGATATTTAGCAGCACTTGCGTTTAGATCATATTTCATCCAAAAACTAATCGATTCAAATAGCTGAGGTGTTCAAATTATATCAGGTACGTTTGTACCGCCCACTCGTCCTTCACCGCCCCCCAATCGACCCCGGGAATGTCAGCTCCCCCCTAAAGCCTCTCACCGCCCCCCGGGGGGTGATAACGCCCCCGTTGAGAACCTATGCTCTAGTAAGAGTCTAGTATGTCGCTACAAAGCCTACTAGTACGGCAGTCAAAGCTAGTCAGTCGATCCTCTTACACTTTAATGATTTCCTGTGCGGTAGCCAGGAGGGGAGGTTGAAGGTATCATAATTTTAGACATAATATTGAAAATTTAAAACACATTTTTTATCATTTAATAAAATGTTTTTTGGTAAGATTCTGTACAAAAATGTATGTGTCAACTGTATTGTCAAAGCAGATCTAATCTTACATTTGACTACACAACATACATTAGTGGCGAATATTTACAACTGACAAGAGTATACACCAATAGTTAAATCACTAAACCTAGAAACACTCGAGGACAGAAGGACAAAGAGTAAAGTTGTATCCTAATAATACATAATGCATTAAATTCTAACTTAGAAATGCAACACAATAACAACCTGTTGCAATGCTCAGATAAACATACTGACAAAAACATTTTCCTTATCCCTTACGGGAGAACTAATGCATATAAGTACACTTTCTTTCCGAGTGGCACCCGGCAAAGAATGGGTTGCCTGAAAAAACTAGGAAAACCAGTAACCTAATATTATTTAAAACACTAATAAAAATGCAAGGCTAGACTCAGACGACGGATGAGTGTAGGACGCAATAATCTTATTTATAGAAGGTGCGTCTGTAATATATAAGATAAGATCGATAAGTTTATAACATATACATTTTTTGTGATCACATCGGACAAAATTGATCTAAACTTATAACGTCGTTGAAGCAGTGGACACGGCATACTAACATTGTGTCGCCCGCACAATGCCCAGACGAATTTTGTTTTACCTCAATTAATGTAAGGTATCCATCAAAGTTATGTAGACCCGGGGAAAAAAATAATTATATGATTCTAACACAGAACCATCGGTACGCCAATCCAACGCTCTGTTTCCTGGCCACCTTGCACATATAGGGTAGGGGCGATAAATCACACATAATATGTGTAATTGTAAAAATATACTGAGATGATAAAACAAAAAGTGACTAACTTTCCTTAACCAGTAGCAAGCAGATTGGGCTTAGTAAATTTTACATTGATAAATATAGGGATTTAGAGTTTTTGAGACCATTAGCCTTTGTTAGTTTAAGCCCACTGATCAATACATACATATATCCTATGAAGATAGATTTGGTACTTGGTAGAAATCGTCTACTCTGTTAGAACCTACAGTTAAAGTTCCAGAAAAGGCTCATTTAAATATCATCATCAAACCCTAAACTGTTATGGTCGTTGGTTGGAGCTAATGGACAAATTTAAATATATTTTAATTTTATAAGAAAAAAAAAAACAACTAACGAAACCCCATCTGATGTTATCATGATTAACAGAATGATTTTTTTTTTTGGGGGGGGGGGGGGGGGGCAGAAAAGATCTCGTACCGGCATCTTTTTTTTCTCTCGAGGGCCCTGGGCAGAAACAATTATACAACCGATACATCTTCATGATTTCATCTATTACATCAGGGATCTGCAACCTATGGCACGCGTGCCACACTTGGTACACAGAAGACCACCAAAAAAAAATATTCTACATGAAAAGTGAAGGCTGCTGGCACGGCATACTAAATGATTTAGAAGTGCTACTTTGGCACATTATTATGAAAATGTTGCCGACCTCTGTATTACAGTGTAGGCCCTTTATTACACTTTAAATGTAATCGTACTTAAGTATTTTATTGTAGGCTCTATTTCAGAATTATTTTCGTGAATACTTTTTTTAAAATATTACTTTTGTAGAAATCCTAGGTTTGTTTAATGAATTCAAATGTGTATGAAATAGGGCCTGTTACTTTTATATGTCATAAAATATTACTATTATATGAATGATCATAATGTACACAAATATATTTTTTTTAAAGCGTCATGATAATAAGCGTAGGACGCAATAACGGTCTTTATAGAAGGTAATGTATAAGATATACATAAATATACATAGGTCAGTGAGTCAGTGTTTATGTTAGGCCATGAATATCATTATGAAATATCATAATGAATAGAATTTTACCCTTATACAAAATACATAGGGGGGGCTAAATTACTTTTTTAAAGTAATAATATTGTTTCAATTATTTTACTTACGTAAATAATTTAAAAAATATGTTTAAAAAATGTTTAGTTTTTTTTAAAGCAAAATTTTCCTTTGTATATATGTAGTATTTTCGTTCATTAAATACTACCTCATAAAAAATAAATAAATTTAATAATGAACAAACATTCCATTGTTCGTATTATATTCCTTTGCGTAACGAGCAATTTTTTTTTGTAAATAAGGTTCGACAACCAACAAATATATAAATTCTCATTTAGGCTTACCATCGATAGTTTCCCCTTTAATTGCTCGCAAGAGTTCGTTGGCCTTGTCCTCGTTGTGCAACATCTCAATGCGATGCAGGAGATAATCATTAAACATCAGATGGATTAGATGAAACGATCCTGGATTTTAAAACAATCATACTATATACAATCATACTATATACAATCATAATTTCAACAGGCTAAAAACCACATACAATTGAAATTCATACAATCGAACTACATATAATCATATTACATATAATCATAATTTAAACAGGCTAAAAGCATATACAATTCAAATTCATACAATCGTACTACATACAAGCATACTATATACAATCATAATTTAAACAGGCTAAAAAAACACATACAATTGAAATTCATAAAATCGTACTACATATAATCATATTACATATAATAATAATTTAAACAGGCTAAAAGCATATACAATTCAAATTCATACAAACGTACTACATACAATCATACTACATACAATCATAATTTAAACAGGCTAAAAAACCACATTCAATTGAAATTCATACAATCGTACTACATACAATCATACTATATACAATCATAATTTAAACAGGCTAAAAAAACACATTCAATTGAAATTCATACAATCGTACTACATATAATCATATTACATACAATCATAATTTAAACAGGCTAAAAGCATATACAATTGAAATTCATACAATCGTACTACAAACAATCATACTAGATAGAATTAAAAGTTTAGTTGTAGTGTAGAAAAAAGACACCTGAATTCGAACTGTATTATGAAGTAACAAAAAGAATAAACTTGTCTAGCGATGAACTTCCACTCACCAAAACTGGGTGCACTGTGTAAGGTCATGTCCCGGATGACTCTTGTGCCAAAACATGACCACATGAGCAGGAACTGCCTGGAGATATTCCGGAGTGAGCCTGGTCTTCTCTGGCTTATCTGTTGGTAATACATTTGGCATTGATTGGTTGGACTGCGTTTAAACCTTGACACATGGCCAGAATAAAGTAGTTAAACAATATTTTGATAAATTGTATATATGGCGTGAGCTGGTGTTTTCAAAGCTTATAGATTATGGTAACGGAAATAATCACAAATTCGTTTTGTATTGTTATTTTCTGGAAAAACATTTTCAATATGCCATAGAGATTAATTTGTTCTATGTTAACATAAATTACGCTCATAAACCGCGGATGTTTCATTAAATCGTGACAGCGTCTACTGATGAATAGAATAAAAAATGTCATTTAAAAGTTTTTCAAATGATTACACTTGGCAACGTTGCATACCATTTTGGGCTCCTTATTGTCTAAGTCTAAACTATAGGGTCACGGTGTACTAAAGTACTAAATGTACCTGGTTGAAATCATAGTTAGGGCTGGAATTTGTTCCCAGATCCGGAGGGTGCCCTTTGAGTCTACTCAGCTCTAATGGCTTCCTGACATTCGTTTTGGGAACAGTGAAGGCTGATGGGTATTGTGCGGGCCACACATCCCCTTGCAAAGCCATGGTTCCTGAAACTTGTGAATGCTGCTTCACAAGCGTTATCGATACAAAAAAAATAATTCTGACTGGGATAGTTTTATGTCTGTTACATGTTAACCCTTACTGAAGGCAGCATAGATAGAAGTAGGTCGGTACGGGAAGGGTTAATACATGTATATTGTTACGAAACGTAAATTCCCTACATTGTAATGTTAATAAACCAACTAAATCATTTAAGCGAATTGCGTTTAAACGATATAAAATATTTCTCAGCTCAAGGTTTCCCCCGGGTTTTTCCCAACCTAATAAGAGCATTATTGTTTTTTTATTAACCTCGATAAAAACATGAACTGTTCACGTAAACACAGCGTGTCAAGGTCGTCCGGTCTCTCCTTATTTTGTTAGAGCATTATTGCTTGACATTCTGATCACGCAGTCAACATGCAGGCTTGATTAAAATATTCGTGTCACTAGGCTGTCTGGTTTTTCCAACGATTGACCCGTAATATATTTCTACGCGATTCGACACTTTTAGTCAGTTCTTGGCGTACATTCGAGCTAGTAACATCAAATATTCTCCGCTCTGAGGATCGTTTCTATTTGAGTTGTATTATGGAAAACTTATTATTCTACTATTAACTACAATGCTATATGTTCATTGAGGATATTCATTATTAATTGGAATATGTGTATTTCTTGATTGTGTATATAATATTATTTGGATTCCTACTGGATTGATCTTGTAAATTAAACCAAATTTATCGTTGCTTTCTACACAACTTGGTTAACGTCAATATTTCAAAGTTATATACATGTGTGTATGTGTGATATTTATTCAACTATATTAATAATCTACACTACCACTCAACATCGAGGTTCTTGCTGTATAATATGAGCCACACAAATAATTATACATGAAGTAAATCAACTGAAAACTCTAAAACTACGCTATGTGAATTGCCAGGGGATTATAAGAACCAGGAATACTCTAGACAACTACAAATAAACTTCAGAATGATATAATAAGATCTTCACTAATACAAGGATACTCACACGAACAATAACAATACTATAACTATCATTTTCATAAATTGAATGGGGGCTCTAGCCGTAATAACATTATAAATTATAATTATACTTGTGTGATAAATAGAAGGTCTCATCCATGATTTATTATGGTGAATAAATTGCCTTGTAATAAAATGGGTTTTGCTCGTCAGTGATTTACTAACAAACGTTTAGAGGATTTACTTCAATTTCAAGAATCGTTATACTATTTACACAAACTATTTACAACTGCCGTAATACATACTCGTAACTTGGATGGATTGTGTTGGAAAATATGAACAATATACAATATACTAAAAATTGTGATTGAATTGAACATTGCTATTGAGAATCGGAAAACTTAACTATTCAGCCTGGAAAATTATCTGGTGTATTACCTTATCAAACAAAGTAACTCTAAGAAGGTATTTTTTTTGTGACCTTGTTGTGACAAATCTGAACTGTGTGGTGTAGTGAATTATTCAAAGGACAGAAAGTAAGTTGGACACTTTTATTGTATTATTAACAAGATTTACAGTAACTTTTAATAATATAAAATGGAAGCCACAAATAATCTTACATTGGATCCAGAAATATTTGATCTAACCTCAGAACAGCTTAATAAAATGTCAATGATACAATTAAAAGAATTGGCTAAATCATTGGGCATTTCTATCACAGAAACTAGGCCATCAAAAACTAAATTACTTCAAGAGGTAACTGAGTGTTTAAGAAAACAAGGTACACTAATTATTGAAGAAACTACTGCTAATGATAACATTAATGATGTATCAGATGATGAATTACTTTTTCCTATAACACAAAGAGTGAAGCATACAACTGGTGACTTAAGTGAAGAATTGAAATTTAAACTTGAGATGAGGAAGATGGAGATAGAATTGGAAAGAGAAAACAAGAGATTAGAATTGGAAAGAGAAGACAAGAGAATTGAGATGGAAAGAGAAATAGCAAGAGAGAAAATAGCAAGCCAAGAAAGAATTGAGATAGCAAGGTCTCGTACGTCAAATCATTCGAATGCAAGCTCTGAAGCAGATGCAGAACTGTATAAGTTTAAGAAACATATTCCAGTTTTTGAAGATAATTCGGTGGAAGAGATCTTCATGATTTTCGAGAGAAACGCTAGAGACTATCAATTTCCCGAGGGCAAGAAAGCTATACTCCTACGCTCAGCTCTGAACAAAGGAAAGGCACTTGATGTTGTATTAAGTCTTACTGAAGAGGAATTGTATGATTATGAACTGATCAAGAATAGAGTACTGCTAAGTTATGCACTAACACCTGAAAAATATAGAAAAGTGTTTCGTGAGTCTAAGAAAGAACAGGAACAATCCCATGTTGATTTTCTAAGACAGAAAAAGAAATATTTTGAAAGATGGATTCGATCCAAAGGTGTAAACAAAGACTTTGATAAATTAGCTAATCTTATGCTAATGGAAGACTTTAACAATAACATCAGAGGTGATGTAAGAATACATTTAGCAGACAAAGGTGTAGAACAAGTAGAAACAGCAGCAGTGATGGCAGACGAATATGTTATTATCCATTCCAGCAATAAATTTACAACAGTTGATAAATCTAAATTCCAGAATCGAGATATGAAGGTAGAAAAGAAAACCATGAATCCAAATGAATCCTATCAATCAAAGAGACATCAGCAGAGCAATGAAGGTCCAACAAATTCCAAGCCAACCTGTAGCCATTGTAAACGAATTGGACATACTAAGGAAAAGTGCTGGATATTGAATGGGAACCCGAATAAAAAGAATGTTGTCTTATCGTATGTAGCAATGCCAAAACAAAGAACTCATGAAAATGTAAAGAAGGATATTAGAACTCAAACAGAGATACCTAGTGCTAATGCAGATAACCTGACAAAACACACGTATCTTGGAAACTTGAAACCAGAAATAGTTCCTGAAATAGAGACAATGGTTTTCAATAATTCTAATTCTAATCTGAGCTCCAAGGAGTCTATATCAGATAGAACCACCATGAGTACTAAACATACCTCTTACAAAAATAACTTGGATACAGATCTCATCGATACTGAGATACCAAGCAATTGTTTACCATTCATTGAAGAAGGTACCGTGTCATCCATAATAAATGGTGTCACTAGTGAAAAGAACATCAGAATACTCCGTGATACAGGGGCTGAGGTTTCACTACTTTTAGAGAATACTGTTCCTACGTCACAATCGACATATACAGGACAGGATCTTACTATTCAAGGTGTATCAAGGAAAAATGTACAAGTTCCTTTGCATCAAATACAGCTGAAGAGTGCGTACTTCACTGGAAATGTAGTTGTGGGTGTGTACAAATCACTTCCGTTTAAAGGCGTTTCTTTAATACTGGGAAATGATATTGCTGGAGATGTGGTGCATTCCATATCCAAGAAAAAACAATACCTCAATAAAAGTGAGAGCTTTATCAAACCTATATGCATCGTCACGAGAGGTATGGCCCAACAACAAAAGTCTGTCGAAACCATGTCAAAGTCAAAAATAGAACCAGAAATTGACCTACAGGCAACTTTCCTGGCTGACATTTTGAGTGGTCCCTCAGTCAAGACTACTGAAAGTAATTTGTCACCTCGACAATTACTCCTATTAGAACAGAATAGAGATTCAGGAAATAAACACCTGAAGAAAAAGGTGATAACTGAACAGGAGGCAGAAATGAACGGAAATGGATTTTTTCTGAAGGAGGGAATATTAATGCAAAAATGGAGAGATGTGAAATGTGATAATGACAATTGCAGAGAAGGAAGTCAGATTGTGGTACCAGCCATATATCGTAATGACATCTTACACATGGCTCATGACACGCCATATGCTGGTCATCTAGGAGTGAACAAGACTTACCGTCGAATTCTTCCGTACTTCTATTGGCCTGGACTACATCGTGACGTCACAAAATACTGCAAGTCATGCAATACATGCCAGATAGTTGGTAAACCTAACCAGACTATACCGGTAGCACCTCTAAAGCCAATACCCGCCTTTGCAGAACCATTTAGCCACTTGCTAATAGACTGTGTAGGTCCTTTGCCTAAAACAAAGACAGGAAACCAGTACTTATTCACTATAATGTGCACTGCCACGAGATATCCTGAAGCTATTCCGCTACGCACCATTAACGCAGATAAGATATCTGACGCACTGATTGCATTTTGTTCAAGATACGGTCTTCCAAAGACTATACAGTCAGACCGAGGATCTAACTTTACATCAAAGCTGTTTAACCAGGTCTTAAAGAAACTAGGCATCCAACATGCAACTTCAACTGCGTACCATCCGCAAAGCCAAGGTGCCCTAGAAAGATATCATCAGACTCTGCTAAACCATGCTCCGCACATACTGTTTTGAGAACACTGAAGACTGGGATCGCGGTATTCCATTCGCTCTTTTCGCGACTAGAGAAACTGTGCAGGAATCTCTTGGATTCAGTCCGTTCGAGTTAGTGTTTGGACATTCAGTTCGAGGACCTCTAAAACTGTTGCAGGAAACCTTGTTAAATTCTGATGAAGAGACTGGACTCGTAGCTTATGTGGAACAATTTAGCAATAGAATCTATCATGGTTTTAATCATGTTAAAGATAATCTTTTGCAGGCTCAGAAAAGAATGAAAGGGTACTATGATGTCAAGGCCAGATCCCGACGTTTCCATCCTGGTGATAAAGTCCTCATGTTGACCCAATTGTCTGGACAACCCCTGAGTGCAAAATATACAGGACCATATCAGGTTTTAGATAAAATCAGTGATGTAACATACCTTGTAAAAACCTCTGATAGAAGGAAAACACAGAGACTGTGCCATATAAACATGCTAAAACCTTATGTTGTTAGGGAAGAACAAACTGACATTAGGCCAGTGAGTGCTATCAAAACTGTTGAAACACCCCCGCCTAAATTTAAAAAGACAATCATAGAAAGTAAACTTCAAAACACTGAAGCACTTAAAAACCTCAATGATAAACTGGCACATCTAGACTCAGGTGAACAGACTTCTATCAAGGGTTTAATCTATGATCATGTAAATTTGTTTAGTGATGTTCCTAACAAAACAACTTTGGTTACCCATGATGTAGTTTTAAAAGATGATAATGTTAAACCTGTCAAACAACATCCGTATAGGGTTAATCCCATACAACTTGAACACATCCGTAAAGAAATTGATTATATGCTGAGCAATGATATAATTACTCACAGTAACAGTGATTGGTCATCCCCATGTGTGTTGGTTCCCAAATCTGATGGTTCACTACGCTTTTGTGTAGACTATAGGAAATTAAACCAAGTGACAAAAACAGATTCGTATCCCATACCACGGATAGATGATTTAATCGATAGAGTAAGCACTGCAAACTATGTAACTAAGATTGACTTACTAACAGCTTATTTCCAAATCCCATTAACAGATAGGGCTCAGGAGGTATCAACTTTTGTTACTCCTGATGGATTATATAAGTTTAAAGTAATGCCATTCGGAATGGTCAATGCTCCAGCTAGTTTTCAAAGACTAATAAACACTATTATCCATGATATCCCACAATGCCATGCATATCTGGACGATATCGTAGTGTTCAGTAATAACTTTAATGATCATCTAGATCAGTTGAAACTATTATTCCAAAAACTAAAACAGGCTAATCTTACTATAAACCTAGTTAAAAGTCAATTTTGCCATGCAGAAATTGAATACTTAGGTCATGTAGTGGGTAATGGCAAAGTAAAACCAGTGAATGCCAAAGTCAAAGCTATACAGGAATTCCCTGTCCCTAAAACGCAGAAACAACTTCGAGGATTTCTGGGTATGGCCGGGTACTACAGGAAGTTTTGTAAAAACTTTTCTATTATCACTTGCCCTTTGACAAATCTCTTAAGAAAGAAAATTCAATTTAAGTGGACTCAGGAATGTGACCAAGCCTTTAATGATATAAAAGACATACTGACCAAGGCACCAATATTAGTCTCACCTGATTATACTAAACCTTTCAGAATAACGGTAGACTCGTGTAATACAGGAATGGGCGCGGTAATCTCACAAATAGGAGATGATTCACTTGAACATCCCATTAGCTTTTGTTCAAAAAAATTTAACCCACATGAGGTAAATTATAGCACAATAGAGCAGGAATTACTAGGACTTATCCAAGCATTGAAACATTTCAATTACTATGTAAATGGTTCTCAGTTCCCAATCGAGATATTCACTGATCACAATCCACTAGTATTTCTTTCCCGCATCAAACAAAATCAGCGCATTCTAAGATGGAGTTTGTTTATTCAAGCTTACAACTTAAAAATAACTCACTTATCTGGAAAAGATAACATCGTCGCGGACACCCTATCGCGCATGTAACAAATGTATAAGGAAATAGATAACTTTATGTATATATTCTGATAATCCTAACTAAGAGAATTGGATCATTTAAAATATAAATGCATGAATATATGAATATGTTGTGATTATTTTATGCAATATCTTATGCCTTATTTTATGCCATGAATATTTCCATTTGCTAAAACAAATATTATTATTGTTGTAGGAAAAAAGAAAGAACCTAATAAGTTACTTATAAATATTATGGATTTATGAACATAATTTTTCTTTATTAGTAAGATAATGAATGAACAGAAATGTACATCCTTATTTTGAAACAATCAAACTATAGTTGTGATTATGTAAAAACCAAAATAGAGTAATGTGCATACACTTCACATGCTTACACACTTAAGATTAAATTCTTACTCTTAAGTTTATTTAAATATTAATTTCATTTAAGTTGAATTAATTAATGATTGAATTGTTTAATATGATAACATTAGTTATGTTGATTTTTACCTTATAAATAAGATGATGATGTTTATAAGGAATGATATCTCAGAGAGTATAATTTTTTTAGAATAACGCGAACATGTGTTATGGTCTAAGGATAACTTGAGATCCTATATGATGAGGGCTTAATAGAATAAATTATTTCCCTTACTTGTCTTATTTAACGGACTACCCAGGTGGAGTCAGTTTTTTTTTGTATATTGTTTAGAACTAAAGTTAAGTGCAGGCGGTTCTAAAAGAAATTGCACACTTCTATTGTTTAGTATGCAATGTTCTTTTCCTTTTGGTACGGGCGACTGTTACGAAACGTAAATTCCCTACATTGTAATGTTAATAAACCAACTAAATCATTTAAGCGAATTGCGTTTAAACGATATAAAATATTTCTCAGCTCAAGGTTTCCCCCGGGTTTTTCCCAACCTAATGAGAGCATTATTGTTTTTTTATTAACCTCGATAAAAACATGAACTGTTCACGTAAACACAGCGTGTCAAGGTCGTCCGGTCTCTCCTTATTTTGTTAGAGCATTATTGCTTGACATTCTGATCACGCAGTCAACATGCAGGCTTGATTAAAATATTCGTGTCACTAGGCTGTCTGGTTTTTCCAACGATTGACCCGTAATATATTTCTACGCGATTCGACACTTTTAGTCAGTTCTTGGCGTACATTCGAGCTAGTAACATCAAATATTCTCCGCTCTGAGGATCGTTTCTATTTGAGTTGTATTATGGAAAACTTATTATTCTACTATTAACTACAATGCTATATGTTCATTGAGGATATTCATTATTAATTGGAATATGTGTATTTCTTGATTGTGTATATAATATTATTTGGATTCCTACTGGATTGATCTTGTAAATTAAACCAAATTTATCGTTGCTTTCTACACAACTTGGTTAACGTCAATATTTCAAAGTTATATACATGTGTGTATGTGTGATATTTATTCAACTATATTAATAATCTACACTACCACTCAACATCGAGGTTCTTGCTGTATAATATGAGCCACACAAATAATTATACATGAAGTAAATCAACTGAAAACTCTAAAACTACGCTATGTGAATTGCCAGGGGATTATAAGAACCAGGAATACTCTAGACAACTACAAATAAACTTCAGAATGATATAATAAGATCTTCACTAATACAAGGATACTCACACGAACAATAACAATACTATAACTATCATTTTCATAAATTGAATGGGGGCTCTAGCCGTAATAACATTATAAATTATAATTATACTTGTGTGATAAATAGAAGGTCTCATCCATGATTTATTATGGTGAATAAATTGCCTTGTAATAATATTGAATTAAAACTTATACGCTCGGTAAGTCTAGGAAGTCATCGTTGGACTGTTATTTCTTAGATAGTATGTGTGAATCCAACATGATTCTGGTCACACAATTTAATTAGTGTTTATGACCAC